>OX376209.1:10551354-11210482 GCA_947363905.1 Lithophane semibrunnea | reverse complement strand
TTATACATTTTATCACGTACGCAACTAAATATCTTATTAATAACACGTCCGCTAACATTTAGGTTGATGAGTTGAGTCGTTAAATATTGTGACAATGGAGGACGTTGGGTGGCCATTTTGGTGACTGCTTTATTGCAATTGTTTCTAACTGTAGCACCAGGAGATGTTTTATTATTTCTCTATCTATTTATATTATATTATATATTACCTATAATAATATAAGGTCCTATTAAAATAGATGGATAAACTTTTAGAAATCATTCAGACTACCAAAATAAGGACAATGGTAAAAAAAAAATAAGAAAAACGCATTACTACTTAGAAGAAAAAAATCAGTTAACGAAAATACAATAAAAATAACTAGTTCCTTTCTCGAAATTTTTTTTATTTTGCATTGAAAAAAATAATAATTTCAATAAAATTTGCGATAATCGAAACAGGCTGAGAATCAGCACTTTTTGAACGTCGAAATCACATAAGACAGTCCCCCAAAACGCCCACCCTTCACCACTTCCTAGTGCTTTAGCTGGGAAGAAGAAGTGGCGCAACAAACTGTCCAGCAGCACAGCTGTCTGTTCAGTTAGAAAAATTAATGGGGCGGTAAGTCAAAATCGGTTGAACGGACTGTAAAAAAGGTTTATTTAAATGTCTAATCCATACTAATTTTATTTAGGTTATAATACTAGAATTAGATTCTATATTTTATATTGTTGGCATTTAAATATAATTAAGATCAATACTAATATTATAAATTTAAATTCGAAGGTAACTCTGTCTGTCTGTATGTTACCTTTTCGAGCCTAAACCACTGAACGGATTTCGACAAAATTTGGTAAGGAGATAGATAGCATCCTGGGGAAGGACATAAGATACCTTTTGTTTCAAAAATAATCCTAAAGGCGCGCTGTTCGATTTTCAACTTTCCGCGCTAAGCTAAGCGTTGAAAATCCAATAGCGCGCTTTGGTTTAGGTATCCCTATAGGTGTCGCCTAGTATTTGTGAAAACGAGCATTAATCTAGTATTATCTTAAGCTAAATTCTTATCTTTAGGCTCTGTTTCCCCGACCGGATGAACACAGAAATAATGAGGAGAGCAATTATTATTTCAATGCTAAAATAGTTCATTACAATATCAAATTAATTAACGTAACTACAAATTAACAATGTACCGACTAATTACTTGCTTTAAAACTAAGATCAAATGTTTTGATACAGTTTGATTTAAACATAATAACACGCATTGTTTTCCCGAAGGGTTGGACAGAGGTGTACCTACTGTAGAGATTATAAATAATAATATATTATTTATTTCAGATCACATGATCCATATGTTAAAGCTCTTAACCTAATGTTAATAAAACCCACGCTATAAAATTGTAACGATTGACACCTACGTGTGCAGCCATATCCATTTTTTATTTTGTTTAACTTTATTCGTTAACCATCTGTAGCAACAATAAATAATATTGTATTCTATAATAAAATCATTGATTTTCCTTCAACTCTTGTTCTCGGCAAAAAGAAAAACGTTGTTCAAACCAATGATTTTTGAAGGTGCCCTAAAAGTCAACTAATAGGTACACAATATATAGGTAACATAGGTACAATATGAAGGTAGGTACACATTAAGGAAAAGTGGATAAAAGGTGGCTTCTACAATCTGCTTGCTTTTCGATGGTGAATGTTCACATAAGAACAGCCGCATGCCAATTGACATTCCAAATAACACATTTTCCATCACAATCAATCTTGAAGCAACCATTATATTGATCCATTGCTTTATATATGTTTAAAAAAAATGTCCGCTCGACTAAGTATTTATAAACCCTTCGCCACTGCTGCACGCTTACCGCCTTACTAATAAACGTTGTATAGCGCCTGTAAAGTTACACAACGTTTTTTCTTCTTCTTTCAAAAGTAATTTGACTTTTGAAAAAAGAAGACAAAGCGTTGTATACAGGCGCTATACAACGTTTATTAGTAAGGCGGTTAGTGTATACAAAGCGTAGCGTAGTATATAAAAAGAATAGACAAAATGACTGATAAACTATCTAAATCTGTCATTGTGTCTATTCTTCCGTCGACAAAACCCGTTTCTATGGTTATCATGCTACGCATGCTGCTTGATCATAATTATCATACACCGTCACCGTCTTTATTTTGGTAATAATATCACAGAATGACGTTTATTTTACCTGACTACGGCGAAGCAAAAAGGAGGGTTATGATTTTGACAGGTATGTATGTATGTATGTTCATCTGTTCACTCATAACTTCTAAATTGTTCATTAAAATTTGACTAATGACATATCGTTGGAAGCGTCTTGATCGTCCGCGGGTTATAGGCTACGTGACGTCATATTAAATTGAATATGGCGCCCTCTAGAGGACATAAGTCATGAACTATTTTTTTTAATGATTCCATGTTACTTACAAAAATTATAAATTATAACCCCAAAACAAATTAAATAAAAATAAAAGTTATTAAACTAAAATCCAATTACGACAAAAAAGTCAACTAATAAAAAGGTATGGCATCATAGATAGACAAATTAAAAATCCGGCGTCACACGTAATCTGTTTGATTTATGCCCTAGGGCCGGGCGTACACGGACTGCTCGAGCAGTTAACGGCTGAGTGACGTACACGGACCGCTCGAGCGGTCGGCGTCGACTGCTCGAGCGGTCGGTTGTTGACTGCTCGAGCTGTCGCTACCAACCGCTCAAGCAGTTGATTTTCTGCCGCAGTCGAGTCATGGATTCTGACGAGGTCGGAGAGCTGTCGACTTCTCTAGCGCAGTCAACGGCTCGAGCAGTTGGTGTATACCTCGCGACTGCTCGCGAGCAGTCGACGGCACGATGGAATTTCGTCATGCAGTTGACGGCTTGAAGCGGTCGCGACTGCTCGAGCAGTCATGTGTACGGCAGAATGAATGACTATAGTTCACCGCGCGGTCGCGGCTTCAAGCAGTCGGTCTCAACTGCTTGAAGCTATCCGTGTACGGCCGCCCTAACACGTGTGACTCGTGATGTCTTGTTTATATCTTTTTACCCGACTGCCCCAGAAGGAGGGTAATGTTTTTTTAGTTGACTTTTTTGTCGTAGTTGCGTTTTAATTTTAAAATTCTCATTCTCACTGACTGATATCGTTGTTAATTCTGCTCATCAATTCTCTCTCAGTATTGATGTTATTAGTGAATTAACAATAACATCTTAATGTTATATTAAACAACTGGTTACAAGGCTGATCATTCTCATAAACAAAACTATCTTGGGTTATGCCAACTTTACTTAATAAAAACGGCAAGTATTTAAAAACTTATCTTTAAAAACTTATTGACCCTCTAATAATGGACGTTTTTTTTTAAATTAATAAACCTCATAATGCTTTTTGCGGCACAGCTCATGACCTGAAGAGACCATAAAGAATATTAATTAAAATTTAATATAGTTCATTGATTCAGGCGTGACTTTGCGGAAATCCAATACAAAATACAATAGACGTAGATATAAACTTTTCCGCTTAACTATTCTTCAAGAGTCATAAAAAACCCTATAAGAAAAAACACGTGTTTCGCTCGAGCGGTCGGTTGTTGACTGCTCGAGCTGTCGCTACCAACCGCTCAAGCAGTTGATTTTCTGCCGCAGTCGAGTCATGGATTCTGACGAGGTCGGAGAGCTGTCGACTTCTCTAGCGCAGTCAACGGCTCGAGCAGTTGGTGTATACCTCGCGACTGCTCGCGAGCAGTCGACGGCACGATGGAATTTCGTCATGCAGTTGACGGCTTGAAGCGGTGGCGACTGCTCGAGCAGTCATGTGTACGGCAGAATGAATGACTATAGTTCACCGCGCGGTCGCGGCTTCAAGCAGTCGGTCTCAACTGCTTGAAGCTATCCGTGTACGGCCGCCCTAACACGTGTGACTCGTGATGTCTTGTTTATATCTTTTTACCCGACTGCCCCAGAAGGAGGGTAATGTTTTTTTAGTTGACTTTTTTGTCGTAGTTGCGTTTTAATTTTAAAATTCTCATTCTCACTGACTGATATCGTTGTTAATTCTGCTCATCAATTCTCTCTCAGTATTGATGTTATTAGTGAATTAACAATAACATCTTAATGTTATATTAAACAACTGGTTACAAGGCTGATCATTCTCATAAACAAAACTATCTTGGGTTATGCCAACTTTACTTAATAAAAACGGCAAGTATTTAACTGTACCTTTAAAAACTTATTGACCCTCTAATGATGGATGTTTTTTTTTTAATTAGTAAACCTCATAATGCTTTTTGCGGCACAGCTCATGACCTGAAGAGACCATAAAGAATATTAATTAAAATTTAATATAGTTCATTGATTCAGGCGTGACTTTGCGGAAATCCAATACAAAATACAATAGACGTAGATATAAACTTTTCCGCTTAACTATTCTTCAAGAGTCATAAAAAACCCTATAAGAAAAAACACGTGTTTCACCTCTCAACGAGGCAGCCTTAGTATGACGATTGACCAGTTGCAAACCAGAACACGGCGTGTTGCCACACCGAGCGCTGTACGCGCGTCAGAGCTATTGTATTGTTTTTTTTTATACCGCCATATTTCGCGGGCTTAAACTTACATCATAATAATCATCAGTCGATTGCGCGGTCGTCGCATCATTAGACGAATAATTGCGAGATGATTGTTTTTTGTGGAATTGGTGTAAATATCATGCGTACTTAACCTACTAAAGACATGATTTGTATTCGTATATGAATAAAATAACAACAAACCTGTCCAGTGTAGCCAAACTACTGCCAGGGTTGCACACAGTCCGTCCCGTTTTACCCTTTGGGTACGGAACCGTAAAATGTGGGTATTTTTTATTGCAAGTGGTCGTAGCATAATTATGTGGCCGCATTGCCCCTACTCTCCTCAGGAGCAATCTGGAGAGTAGGCAAAAATTAACCTATATTCTACACTAGCTTCCGCCAGCGGCTTCGCTCGCGCGATAACAGTCCATGTCAGGGATAATATAGCATTCTATTCGTTTATGCGGCGAGCTTCCAGACAGCACGATTTATTTCGATATCTTTACAATCAATTCTGATTTCTGAATTCTTTATCTCCCGGGCCCCCGACACATCCTGCCAGGGTTGCGGGAAAGTACGAAAGGGATACCGGGACCTTGGCAAAAGGCAACTGAAGGATCACGGGTCGGTTTTAGTCAGTAAAAGTCTGACACGCACTTCCGCTCCGCCCAGAGCAGAAGAAGTCATTTGATGAAATCCCACAATCAAAAAAAAAAAGTCTAGCCGAACTAAAGCCCCATTTACATGATACAAGTGTTTTGCTTCGTTGGTCTAGGGCGCTACTGCTGAACATGAGATCATCGAAAAAGGGTGCAGCCTTTTTGCGTAATACACGATCAATCAAAATTGGAATCGGTTCGAAACAAATGTCTAATCCATGCTTCATAAGTGAAAAAAAAAATGCCTCAGGCATTAAGTCCGCCTTTGTACAGTAGTTTTTTTTACTTGTGCATAAAGTTTTAATAAATAAATAAATAAGTTCGTAAGTTACGTTGTAGAGCAGATTTTTTTTTTCGAACTTTTTAAACAATGGATTAGACATTGGTTTCAAACCGATTCCAATTCTGACCGATCGTGCATTACGCAGTGCTGGGTTCAATTCCCGTGTCGGGCAAATTGTAAATGGGTATTTCCATCTGGAATTTCTCAGTGGTAGCCCGGAGTCTAGATTTATGCCCGGTTGATGGCAACAAAAGGCTCGCCCTCTATTACATAGTACTAAAACATAACAGGAAAAATGCTGGTATTAGGTAAACCTCTGCCTTACCCTTCGGGGATTACAAGCGTTATGTTACATTGATATTAAGTATATTGCCTATGGTATACAATAACATTTTAACAACAAATGACTTGCTTTGTCTTAAGGCTCTTACATACCGGCGCGACTAGTCACGCGACGCGAATTCTAACAAAACAATTTCTGAGAAAACTTCACGACAAACAATGCGGCGGCGGCGCGGCGTCGCGTCGCGACAAATCGCGCCAGTATGTAAGAGCCTTTATACTCATTTTATAGTGCTCTGTGCTTACACTGTTTAGTTAGACTGCAATACTTTATAGTTGCTTCAACGTATAGCATGCTACTGGCAATTAAATCACACCGTGTATTATTCATTTATATTGTACTTTATTGTACACACGGCTACACATCAAGATATACATTTCCAGTATAAGCTGACCTCGCATTGTACGGGAATCCTATACAATGCGAGATCAGCATAAACTGGAAATGTATAGCCTGATGTGTAGCCGTGTGACTAACAAAAATAAAAATTTAACACAAAAAAAAAAAAACAAATCGTGTAAATCAAAGAGATTATTTAAATACTGTTTTTGTTTTAAACAAATTGTTTAGCACATCCTGGTTGCAATTACTTGTAATTATAGGCGAATTTTAGGTTATCATATATCATCATCTAAATCGTGCGTGAAGTTTTGGTCATTTCAATAAGTTATTATCAAAATACACTAATTTGATGTAGTTTCTGAGTTTTCTGACGTTATTTACTTTGTGAGTTCCGTAACTTTTATCACTTTTTTGTCTATATATCCGTCAGTCCGGGGGGCCAAGTCTACCAATTTACAAACGTGTCAGTGGTCTCACAATGATCAGTTTTTGACAGATATGCCATACAAAATCTGTCAAAAACTCATAATTGTGAGAACACTGACACGTTTGTAAATTAGTAGACTTGGCCCCCTGAGGGCCTAAGCAAAGTGACATTAGGTATATCAGTGGCGATAACGATGATGTAAATGTCAAAATCTATTGGATTGACATAAGCAACTAAAAAGCTTACGTCAATCCTGTTGAATAAATACAAACGCTTTGAAAGCGATTGCCACTTGTCTAAGCCTTTTTTTTTTAAGTTAGCTCCTGGCTTTCAGACACATTGGTTTCATTCCCATTGCATGCTCACTGTAAGCACAAACTTGGCATCGTGATTAACAGTGGTACGAGTCTTGTAGTACTTTTGCAAAGACTTTCGTAGCAAAAAAAAATAAGTTTGTAAAAATAATACACCGTTTAAAAAAATGCAAATATTATCGGAAAATAGCTCGTGTCATATTTTATCAGAATAAAATAATAAATGACCAAAATGACGTTCATATTTTGTCGGAGTTAGGTAATTAAAATTAATTAAAGTTTTTGGCAACAGATACAGGCTTGCTAAACCGGCTACATAAATAATAAAAACGGTTATGTTAGTCGTCCTTTGTTTGCGTTTTGCAAAGGACTTTAAAAGCGTTATACGAAGGACATTTATGTCAATCCTAACTACTTATAAGTGCGAAAGTGAGTTTGTTTGTTTGTGTATATATTCGTTTGTTTCGCTTCCACGCTAGAACAGATTTAGATGAAAATTGGCACATTGGGAGACCATGATCTGAACATCGAGGACATAGGATACTGCTCAAGAATGTAAATAGTATGTATGTAATGTGCTCAAGTACGTAATGAATTTTGTTGAACTGTCAAATGAAACAGATTAGATTCAATCATTTACCGAAAATTTGTTACGCAATTAGATAGATGGTAGAACCACTTCCATGAAATTTTCATAGAACTTGTTCTCTAGATTCGCGTCACGCCTGCCTGTGCCTTAACCTAACCTAACCCAAAATAAACCGTTGTCATTCAGATAAAGAAATACTAAAAATATCTACAAATACATGCCAACACCCAAACTTTTAATAAAGATGCAAATCAACTTCTTTTTCAAACCAGTCATTAAAATCGTGTGATGCATAATATGCAATAATATTTTAATTTTCGAAACGTGAATTTTAAACGACATAATTTTTTAAACGTTGTATTTTTAGAGTTATTCGATTTATAGATAGACTTATAACTCATTTATAATGTACACAATTGACTTGCATCGTCTAAACACCATTTAGACGGGGCAAATTTTATTGTTGCTTCAACTTATTTTATGCCAAATGCAATAAAATCGCACCATGTAAATCAGACTTAACTATACAAATATACAGAACACCACTTCCTGCCGGTTTAGGCAAAAAAAAAACAGTCTGCCTAGCCTTTTCACAACTATGCTGGGGTCGGCATCCAGTCTTACCGGATACAGCTGAATACCAGTATTTTACATGGAGCGACTGCCTATCTGGGCTCCACAAACCAGTAATTGGGTAATACGACACACTAAGACTGGTTGTCAGACTTTCTGGCTTTTGACCACCCGTAACGACTGTCAGAGATCCCCGAATGACAGCTTGGACCAGCTGCTTACGTGCTTTCCGAGACACCGAGGAGTCTCGGTATGTAAAGGTGAAACCCATCTACGGATCAACCTCGGCAAGCGTAGCTTAATCTGATGGATCAACCCGTGCAGCTGTTATTACTTAGCATGCACCGTTTAGGAATGAAATAATATGTGCTAAGCTGTTTACGGTACGGCTGGTCTATAAATTCAAGGTTGCTCAGCGAGCTACGGCACGGGCTATGCTTGGAGTCTCTCTCCGTCTCCGTCTCCGAGTCTCAATCCGGAACGAGGTGATCCGGCAGAAAACCAAAGTTGTCGACATAGCTCACAGAATAAGCAAGCTGAAGTGGCAATGGATAATATGGCCGTATTAGCCGTAGAACCGGTGACCATTAGGGTACACGTGTTCTTGAGTGGAGAGCGCGAATCGGCAAACGTAAGGTAGGATGCCCTCAGGCGAGGTGGAGCAACGATTTTCGCAGGTTGGTAGCAGCCGCTACCATGCTACAATAGAAACGGGTTTTGTCGAAGGAAGAATGACAGATAAACAATCGCAATCTGTCATTTTGTCTATTCTTCCGTCGACAAAACCCGTTTCCAGTGGTCATGCTATGCGTGCTGGATGAGAGTTGCCGAGAATCGAGCTGAATGGCGTGCAATTGGAGAGGCCTATGTCCAGGAGGCCATCAGGCTTTATGTATACAGAACAGCACTTCCTGCTCGTTTAGGGAATACAGGCGCGAAGTAAATGAGACTATTCCAAATCACTATTTACCCTACTGAGATGCACGACTTTACGTCGTGCATTCGTGATAGGTCTCTTCCAGTTGCATTGTATGTTTGTTTCGACACCACACGGTGAGTCAGATACAAAAACAATGGCAATCTTAGTTAGCACATCTTTGGATTTATTACTGCGCTTAAATGGCTTACTGCTGCACTCAGAGTCGGCACTTAATACTAGCCTAAAAACAGAGTCAAAATTTAAATAACCTCCTTTTTTATCAAAGGGGGGTTTGGGTTACAAAGTAGTCAAAAAACAGGCGCGATATTATTTTTATTATATATTTTTGTTAAAATATTTTCAAATGTTCTCAACCTGTCATGTTTTTGACTGACAGATTCCAATACCAACACCTGGGGGCCTTAAACAGCCACTTTGACAAAATGAACAGAATATTATGAGTCATCGTAAAATGTCAAACTGACAATTCATAATAATTATTATCTGCGTGCAATTCATATAACGCAATTCATCTGTTTGACAGTTTTGTATGGAGATTGCCAAAATGTTCCACAAATTATGAATTGCTTTATTGAACGGTCCTTTAAAAAAGACATTTTCATGTCAAACATGTAGGTATTGAATTTTGAGTACATATGTTTCAGCTAATAATATGTGTTACAATTTTGTGTCAAATTAGAGTAATTGCTAATGATCTGCTGGGAATTCAGAAAATGAATTGCTTGTGGCGGTATCTACATCGCCACATGCGAACTACGCATCGAAGACCTGACGTCACATAAATCCTGCATCGCGCAATTAGAGTTTACCGTGCAGTGAACATATATACAAAAACCCAATATCAATCATTGGGCAGTTGCCCGCCAGACACAACACCCGTCTGGTAGGAGGATCCTCCCTTTTCTATGGGGGATGAGTGAACTTTACACCCTGTTCCTCATACCCCTAAATGCTTTTAGAGGAATTGCTTAAGTAGCCGTTTTAGGCCACCTGGTCAATAAAATTAAAGATTCATTATTTTTCAGTGACGACTCTGAGTGTAGTAGTAAGGTTTGCAAAGTGTCTTGGCCCTTAAATAGATATCTGTATAGTTTTAATCGGTTTATTGAACGTCCAATATTTTGATTTAAAAGAGTGACCATAGAGTTTTATGCCCGTTCTTCTTCATAGGAACCTACTACGCTTTGGAATGGGCAACTAGCTTCATCATTCTGATTTACCACCTCCCTTGACAATAATTCTAAAGTACTTATTTCTAATTTGTTTAATAAAAATACATGCCTTGCGTTTTTTTAGTGTTATTCTCTACTAGCTTACGGTCAGTGGGTCATTTTAGGGGCGGAGTTTGTGTCCCAGCAGTGGGAACATTATGCTTATGCTAAATATTATACCGGTTGTGCGGAACCCTTCAGAATAAAAGAGTGATGAATATAAATGTTGATGGATGGAGCGGGAGAGGAATGCCAGAAAAGATGGATGGATTGTGTGAGGAATGAAATGAAAGAGAAGTAAGTGAATGATAGCGTGGCGGTTGACCGGGGAAAGTGGAAGAAGAAAACGTGTTGCGCCGACCCCAAGTAACATGGGACAAGGGCAGGAAGATGATGATAGTACGGAACCCTTAGTCCAAGTCACACTTGGCCTTTTTTTTCTAAGCACCCAACCGGTTAGCTCATAATCAAACTAAGTTAATTTATTTTTAATTTATGTCGTAATCATAGTCGCTCAGTACTAACGTGACTGGATTGCGTCCTAGAGGTCACACGTTCGAATCTTTTCCTAATATGCAATACGTTATTGCCAATAATCTTTCTAAAAAAATCATAATGATCTTCTAATGATTTCTAATGACTGGTCTAAGGCTAAAGGGTCTCGAAGAAAAGAGATTCCGTCATATTTTATTATATTTTTTTCTGTATGGCAATGGTGCCAATGTCGACAATTCTGCCAGTGTCAATGTGTTCATTCTTGTTCTTGTTCTTGTTTTCTTTCCTTCTTTTTAGATTGAATATTTTAATAATGTCTGTGATAATATGATGAGAAAAAGTGCAAAGGAGGGAATTCCGTCATATTATAACGGCTGTCAAGAAAATCTGTCATTTTCACCAGGATTTGACATTAAGGTGTCAAGAAACGCCCTGTATTTGGACAGCCGTTATTGTGAACGTTCATCGTTTTCTTAGGAAATCAGAAATTAAAAAGACGATGTTTTTTCTTTCTTAAAGGAAATAGAACTGATATTATTATCAATCATAAACATTGCCTGTATTTTTGTATTACATCACAATAATTGTGGAAACGACCACAATTATCATTAACGTATCTGTGTCTTTAATGTCCGGCAATTTGAGTAAATTACGAGATTTGTCGATTAGCAATAACATCAGACATAAACAGGTTACGATTAAAAAAAAAAGCTGATGGTCACTCGAAAAATGTAAGGTAGACAACAATGATGTTTATCTCAATATGTAATTATCCCTAATTAAATTCCCACATTATTATCGTTAAAAGAATAAAAACTCACGGTTAAACTTCCAAGCTTCGAAGACACCGCAAACATTAACTTTACAAAATAAAAATAACTGCACAACACAACACAAACACTGCGAAATTCTTAATTCGTAAATAAATTAATAAAAATCCGCGTTCTTATTTCAAAAAGCCTCCACGTCCGAGCACTTCGAACGTTGGTATAACACTGAACTTGAAATAAGAATCGTGCAACTCCCGCGCAGGTTGGCGCCTTGATTACCTTCAAGAAGTTCCTTTCAAAAGCCTACCTTTAGACCTAGTAAATAGAGTATATAATCGTTTATGTAACAGATGGTAATAATCTTGTAATTTATACATTTTGCGGATTTTCCACATAAGCTTGGTCAATATACTGGATGCTCTTTGTTAAGAATCTGTCACGGTTTTTTAATCCAGATGGACTTTAATCGTCGACATGATAAATTTTGCACAATTATTCATAAAGGATAATTTAGCTAGAATGATGGTAATTTGCCCTATGACTGTTCACTGAAGGCCTATGTTATAGCACGAAAATATTTAAGTTCTAAAAACATAACCCTTCCTTGGTAGTCGGGTAAAAATATACCTTCTGGCCTACAATGTTGAATTTGCTGTTGAGTTTTCTTTTAGAAGTCGGTTGTATTTTTTTTGTAAAATAGCTTTTTATGTATCGCTTTTTTAGGTATTTTTTATTTATGCTTTTTCGTTGTTCCCCACACCAATTCGTATAACCACTAGTTGCTATGTTAACAACAGTGACACGAAGTATTAAAATATCATCAAGATAAACAAAGTGGATTAAATACGTATTATCGAAGCTAACTTAAAAACTACCCAAATACTTACCTAAATCCAGACTGCAGCTGCTTCTGAGAAATTCGAAACGAAAAAACCCAATAAAACCACGCACAATGGTCCACCTTAGGGACTAAGTGCGGCCTGCCAGGGTTGCGGGTTAGTCCGAAAGGGATACCGGGACCTTGGCAACAGGCAACTGAAGGAACACGGGTGGGTTTTAGTCAGTAAAAGTCTGAGCGGGAGAAGTCATTGGACGATTTCCCAACATCAAAAAAAAAAAAATGGCTAATTGCGGAAATCAATAACACTTTGCTCGGCTTGGGAACCGAACCCAGGCCCTTTCGCTCAGCAGTTGCGCATGAACACTAGATGTGGACTGCCAAAGAAGATTTTGAACGAAAGGAGAATGCCATATTGTCGTACCAACAAAGGAGCTAGAGTGTCACAACCAAATGTAGTTCATAAAATTACTCCTATTTTTTAAATCAGATATACGATTTTGTTATGAAAACGATTCCCGGCTTTCGGACACCAAATTAAAAGTCTTTTTTTACTTTTGTGGTACGTATTTTCCGCTTATGTCACTGACATTGCACTTCATTTCCGAATGTTGCTACTATGTTAAAAATATAGGTACCTACCTGTCAACGAACATTAAAAAATGAAGAAGATAATTGTAGCAATTTGCCATTTTATATTAGGATACAATATATTTTTATATGTGTCAAAAAACATCTTTAAGTAACGCGTTACATCGTAATAATTTATTATTATTTTTTTGGAATACATTGCAAATACATGCATTTAATTAAAAGAGGACCTATTAAAAAAGTAAAATGTCATTTGTACTGTGACGTATTGCAATAATTATTCTGTGGCGCCGTCATGGATGACGTTACTTTCAATATTGGTTTCATCTGAACTATTTGAATAATAATTTGTAATACTTATTAACAAAAACGGGGGCTCAGGTGCGTTTTCATAACGTAGTCTTTGTGTGATAATCCTTAGCGATGCCCTCAACTAGAGTAAGACATCGGCCAGCAAGTCAGCGTCGCCGACGTATCCTAAACCGTTCACTAGTATTGTTAGAACAATTTAGAATATATTACATAGAAAATATATCCGTGGATATGATCGTGTTTTAACATCATAGATTGTACCGACGCGACGCCTGTAAGTATTACCTCACCTAGTAGAAGCATGTATATTATAGTTAGCTTCTAAAGTACCTACCTACTTCCGGGACTATTTATTCAATTTAAGGATTAAAAAACAGTTTTTATGCTTTCAGATCAATCCTGGTAGTTCCTATTCATAATGTTACAAATGTTTCGCATTGATACAAGAAAAACTCCCTTAGATTCCGAACTGATACCTGAACTAACACTTGGTCACAATGTGGAGTGATGTGGACAGTCCATGCTACGTGTTGCAACAGTTGCAACGCGTTTCCGAGTGCCACCCAATTGTCCTACCTATTGTTTTATTTGTATATTTCTTTTCTCTGTCCTGGTAGCGGTCGAGGTCATATACGTTATGTAAATATGAATATATCTTAACTGCGTTTTTCATTTTTGATATAAGTGCCTTATTAGGTACTAACAACATTATCACCTTATTATTATTTACTAACATGTGAAGTTCGAGAAGTGGGTGTACTATATAGTAAATACAACTCTGCCTAACTCTTCTGGGAAAACAGGCCTGCTGTTATGTTAAGATTTCAAGATATTAGGAATCAGTAAACACAGTACTAAATTGATTACTTATTCAGACTACCAGCTGCACATACTATGAGTGACCTACATGATTATTGATATCCATTATCATTATATATAAAACCTGACACCAAGAATTATTATTGACTATCAGTGATGTATTGTTTAATCATCCATCAGGAAACAAGCGCCAAATCAAGAATAAAAAGCAACCGATATTAGGTACCGCTTCATTTGTCATCAACTTCACCATTTCGAGCCTGTCACTTTCTCGAATTTAACCTCAAAATATGAAGTAGATAAGTGGTTAATAAATACGAATTGCGGGAATCCATGTAAAAAAAAGTTGACAATATAAGAAGAGCATTTAATTCTCCTCTAAATACACTAGGTTTGGTTGTGACAGGCGGACTTTTCGCTTGGTACAGGGTGCCCTACATTTCTTGTCATTCTCCTTTAGCAATTTCCTTCAAAATCTTTCGGATTGCGATTGGAAGGTTGTTACGAAATTAAGATGCTGTATAATTAGATAGATAGCCATTGCGCAATACCAACCAATCAATCAATCTATTTATTTGTGAAACATAGGTGTTTACATAAATACGTGCGCTATGATTTGTCATAATTTAAGACATACAAATTTATAAGTGACACTTTAGGTGTCATTAAATAACAACCAACTTAAATCTTGTCGATTGCCTTGGAATCTTACTAGAGCTCCCAGTCCTTTTATAGCCATTTCTATTTCTCCAATCCTTCATAGGATGCCCTGCCCACTTAATCCAGCACAAATGTCCATTCTTGGAAATCCTTGCTGACTGGTTAGCCTTTACGACATCTAGATATAGAACTTTTGGACATCCCTCAAGGTCTTGAGACAAGCGTGTCAAGGTATTGTGTGACTAGTCAATATATTGGCAATGTTGATTGTAGTTTAGTCTTGGAGTTCAGAAATTGAATTATTGGAGACTAGGACCCGTTCCTGGAGGCGCCCTGGGCGTCGGAAATCCCAGGCGGATTCCCGGCCACCATAGGCGCGGGCTTGCGGACGGCAAGCAATGGGTAGCTCGCCGTCCGATTAGGACCAGGCCCGGGTCGATGGCGCGTCGTGTTCCACGCGCGCCTCAAAGAAATGTCATCAAAGAGAGATCTGTTGCGTGGTTTAGAAAAACAACCTAGTATAGTATTGCCCAGTTACTGGGTTGTGGAGGTCAGATAGGCAGTCGCTCCATGTAAAATACTGGTATTCAGCTGCATCCGGTCAGACTGGAAGCCGACCCCAACATAGTTGGGAAAAGGCTAGCCAGATTGGTTGGTTTAGAAGAACACGCGGACATACAGACAAACACGAAAAGCGACTTTATTAATAATTTACTAGCTGATGCCTGCTGCTTCGCCCGAGTGGATGTCAGTTATTATAAATACTAAAACCTTCACTCTACCCATTGGTGAAAACAGCATGAAAAACGGTGCAGGATTTTTTGAGTTTATCGCGAACAGGACGACAGATAGACGCGGCAGAGGACTTTGTTTTATAATACATAATGTAAGGATGTAAGATAAGGATGTATATGTCGCTTCAAGACATCGGGGAGGGGTCATGCTACCGTCCTCTGACATTGTTGTGGGCTGCTTGTGGATCTCAGGCAATTAAAAGATAATAAACAGCTTCTCACACTTAGTTTATGTACACTTAGTTTCTACGGTTACACCAATCACAATTAATAACTATTGACCTAATTAATCTTGTTCATAATAATAATAACGGAAATAGAATAATAATACTATGGAATTATATTGTGCGCACGCGTCTCATGAACGTGTGACAGTTCCTAGGGATGAAGGGTGACTGGCGCTCCTGTTGTTGCCGCGCCCTCGCCCGTCGGTCCTTAGACTCCGTCATAGCGCACCGACTGAGAGTACTTCAGTCAGCATCACTGTATTTCATGCGACATATAGATAATAGAAAACGTTTTTCTGCAGTAGGTACATAATTAAATGGATTATTCCTTTTATGACAGATTCTGGTTTGGTCAGATTCTTGTTACGGCAGATTCGTTATACGGCAGAAGTAAAATGACCAACATAAACCATACAATTTCAAAAGTGTCTTATCAAGAATCTGTCAAAGTCAACAATCTAAACACCTTAAAGGTACTTCATCTGTAACATCCGATAAACCATTACTTAAACCTCCTACATTGAAAATGTCACATTTGTAGGTACTATAGGTTACTTAGTTTACACAATTAGAGCACATATCTAATCTAACATCATATATCTAAAACTCACATAGGTCTATGTAATACGTGCTCACTCCACGATGTCACAAGGTTAGAATAATCTTATTTCCGCATACATAATCGAGTTTTTATGCTGATGTTTTTATTGAAGCTGTTCGGTTCAAATGCTTTGAACCCTTGGTCGAAGGTGATCGAGGGGCCTAAAACGGCTACATTAGCAATTCCTCTTAAAAGCAATTCATTTTCTGAATTTCCAGCTGTCATTAGCAAGTCCTCTAATTTGACACAAAAGCAATCCATAATTTGTGGACCATTTTTACGAATCTCCATGGAAAACTGTCAAACAGATGAGTTATTTCGTAATATGAATCGCACGCAGATCTTAATATGAATTGTCAGTTTGTGACATTTTATGATGATTCATGATATTTTCCTATTATGATTCTGTCAAAGTGACTGTTTTAAGCCCCCAGCTAAGTTAATTTAATCAGCCTATTATGCTGGTTACACAGGCCTCGAGTCGCCGTTCCACCACGCGGACCCAGAGCGTGTTGGATATCACATGTCTTAAGGCACTACCCTATCTCAAATTTTATCTCGCTCGCACCATACTACTCGCGGTCTGAGTGAGAGCGAGACGGAGTGGGGTGCTACCGGCTCTCAAGCCACGAATAGTTTAGGTTAATTCTTTTTACGGTGAATACAAAAAAATAAAAGACCTGCCGCCTTACTAATAAACGTTGTATAGCTCCTGTATAGTTACACAATGCTTTGTCTTCTTCTTTCAAAAGTCAAATTACATTTGAAAGAAGAAGACAAAGCGTTGTGTAACTATATAGGCGCTATACAAAGTTTATTAGTAAGGCAGTTTCTTTATAGTTAGTTGAAGTATTTTTTTAATACCAGCAGTTAATAGTTCGGTTTACTTTGGATTTTTTTTCTATCGACAAAATTTTATTATATAGTCGTAGCATCGTGTTTTGCCAAATATAGGACCCAACGTCAATCCTCAACTTTAACATAATTATATTTATTTCAAAATTAATGCTGTAGTATTTTCGGCATAACGGCATTATGCTAAGCAATTTACATTCCGAGGAATGGAAGCGAATTTTTGTAAATTGAGACTAACTATATTTCATGTCCTGGTAAAAATATTATGGAATCAGCAAAATTAGTTGACGATGATGTTACAGTGGCTTAAAATAGGTGCCCGCTGTATTTTAAGCCACTGTAACTCAACAACTTGACTAATCTGTGGGTATCTATTTTTTTTTTTTTTTTACTTTTTTTTAAATTGGTAATTTATATTTATTATTCTACCTACATCACGCATCAATCTATTCTTAGGTAAGTTATTTGCCGACAGGTTTCGTTTTTTTTACCATTTAAGGCTTGACACTAGGTAATTAAAATAAAAGCTTGAAGGTCACATGTTAAATAAGAAAAATAGTTTGTGTAAAAAATGTCATAATTCCAGCCGAAAGACGCTGGATATTAAACAGTCCTGTGTTTCTCGCATTCAGCGGATTCCTGCGGTATAAGGCCAAGGGCCTAGGCAGATTGATTTATTTATTTAACCTTGAGTTTGAGTTTCTGCGAGGACATCACAGTCAGGCTTAGCGTCCAAGAGAGAGTTGAGCCCAGAGAGTTTGTGAGTGACAGTTTATCGGAGCAAAAAGATGGGGCAGAGAGAGAGAGAGATCATTTATTTGTCCGAAACATGAGTATGCACACACAAAGCATGCAAGATGTTAACTACATTGCAGAAAGGATCACAGTCATGTTTTACCTTAACGGCATACAAAGGTATAGTGTAATATAGTAAACAGTTTACATAGCTTTTACATAGCTTACTTTCCAATCAACCTTTTCAATCCCAATCAATCAAAATCTTTTCAATTACAGTATTGTATCATGTAACCCAGCAGGAAACTAGGTTGTGGAGGTCAGATAGGCAGTTGCTCCATTTGAAATTGTGGCACTTATATAGTCAGCTGCATCGCATCCGGTTAGACTGCGGAAGCCGACCCCAACATAGTTAGGTAAAGGCTTAAATGATGGACAAGCACCGTCTAAGGCCCGACCCTACCTCAAATTGCTTAGCATGATCCTCCATTATGCCGAAAATACTGCAGCATTAATTTGGAAATAAATATATTATGTTAAAGTTGAGGATTCCAAAGTTACCTCTAAAATGAACTATAAACGGCTGGTATTCAAAACATACTTCAAATTAGATCATGACACTGCATAATAACTAAACTTACTATATAGCAGGTCTTATGTTTTTTTATTTTTTTTTAACTATTCGAGGCTTGAGAGCCGCCAGCACCCCACTCCGTCTCGCTCTCACTCACGCCGCGAGTAGTATGGTGCGAGCGAGATAAAGTTTGAGGTAGGGTAGAGCCTTAAATCCAGTACATAATATGGCGATTTCTTTGTCGCGGTATCCGGGGAAGGCCTATATTCTAGTCAAGCAACTTCAATGTTGATTTTACATTACAATGATGACTCATTCTTGTAAATAATATACTCAAGGATGCATCTCGTGAATGACAGGCGACATTGAAAATATACGAATCATTGAACAATTTACATAAATACTTAGAAATATAACTAGCTAGCTCGTAGCTAAGTAATAACAGCCGCATGGGTCGATCCAACAGGTTAAACTAGGCTTGCCATGGTTGGTGACCATCTTTACATACCGAGACTCCTCCGTGCCTCGGAAAACCCGATAAGCCGTTTTTCCCGGCTGTCATTCGTAGATCTTTGACAGTCGTTACGGGTCGTCAGAAGCCCGAAAGTCTGACAACTAGTCTTGACAAAGGGTATCGTATTGCCCAGTTACTGGATTGTGGTGGTCAGATAAGCAATCGCTCGTTGTAACATACTGATATTCAGCTGCATCCGGTTAGACTGGAAGCCGACCCCAATATAAATTGTTGAGAAAAGGCTAGACAGATAGATTTGACATAGCAATATAACATAATATCAGGCCTGTATTTCCTGAAGGGTTACGCAGAGGTGTACCTATAGTACACACACATTTCGCCAGTTATTTTTAAGTCCCATGTAATAGGGGGCGAGCCTATTGCCATCGACTGCCCACAAATCCAGACTCCAGGCTGCTACTGAGAAATTCCTGAATGAATCAATCAAATGCACCGACCTCAGCGTGGTTGAACCAGACTCGATAAATCGAATGAACCCCAGGATTTGCACTAGCCCCTGGAACCTCATGGTTCATAGGCTGCTACTGAGAAATTCCTGATGGAAAAACCCAATAACACTTTGCCCGATCTGGGATTTGAACCCAGGACCTCATGCTCAGCGGTAGCGCTTGAGACCACCAGTCCAACGAGGTAGTCATCAAAAAGATTTAATTCTGTTTTCTTCGAGTCAACTGGATACCTTTTACTGGGAAAAAATACTTGATTGATTTCTTAAAAAGGGTGACTATTCCCCTTTTTTTACGTTGGGAAATCATCCAATGACTTCTCCTATGGATATTATGTCCGTAGGCGTGTCCGTGGCATTACAGCGGGCCCTATCAGAATACCAGCCTTGCGGTGTTTATTTACCCCTATAATATGTTACCGTAGAAATAAGGCTAGCAATTAAGAGTAATATTGTGGAGAAAATAAACTAATTTATTAATTTATTATTTTTTAAATATCGTAGCATTATGCTGAGATAGGGGCCTTTTTGGCCTCACACAGGTCGTTATTTTGGTTATTTTAAATTGTTGTAATGTTGTTAGTTTTAAATTGTTCTTCTTTTTTGTCTGTTAATTATGTACCTATGTACTAACTTTTTATTATTTATTTTATTACTTATTGTTTTTCCTGTGCGAGTCCCAAATAAAATATTTTTCTTTCTTTCTTTCTCCTGCTCTGGGCGGAGCGGAAGGGCGTGTCAGACTTTTACTGACTAAAACCCACCCGTGTTCCTTCAGTTGCCTGTTGCCAAGGTCCCGGTATCCCTTTCGGACTAACCCGCAACCCTGACAGGGACAGGATTCCCCTGGCAGATCGAGCGAGATGTGTGTTATTGGGAAACCAATATTTTCGAACCAACCAACCAATTTGGCTGATCGTATCCCACTGCTGGACTGCCTCTCCCGACTGCGGCGCCACACTCAGTTCTCTGCCTTCTGCTTCCAGTCTGTCCGAAGGATTTCGCCCCAGGGAAACAGTCCTATAACTACCTTTTACTAAACTACCGGTTCAAGTGTTGTGGTGTTGTGGTTGTGAGTTGTGGTAATATTGAATTGTACCTACTTTTTTTAATTGCAGCGTTTATTTCTACTAAGTATCACAATTATTTTCATAAGATGTAGGTTAGGTACCGACTACCTTGGCAAAGAGGAGATTATTTGAATCTTATTTATTAAATTATGTACATGAATAATCAGCTTTACAAAAATGACTTAGAACAACTACTTATCATGCTATTAATTTCCAATTTAGTTGATATTTATTTATTTCAAGTTACACAAATGTTATCATAATATTTCAAATTTGTATGCTTAAAGACCATAAATAACATCGGTTTTCATTAAAAATCTTCCAGTCAGATCACGTACTTATGATTTATAGCAAAGGCGATCATTGCCCTTTGACCTTGTATTAGGCCTACCCTAAGCCTAAACAAAACAATAAATAATTGCTTAACCCAGCGCCATCTATTAATGCATGACAAAATTAATTATGTAAGTTGTCAGCATGGCAGGAAGATTGTCATGGGAAAGTTTACTTATAGCAATAGTTGTGTTCAACGCCATCTATCTTCATTACAACAAACTAAGTAGACACGAGGTGGTTTAAATTTAGTGACGATGAAAGCCTCATTCTAGATTAAATGGTTCCTTTAGAATCCAACAGATGGCAAATCATGTTCTTTTTTAAGTAAACTTTTCTTCATCATACATTATGTAAAGTTGCCAACCTACTGCCATGTAGTAGGCATGTGCGATAGGTACATGCATGAGGCATGTTGTGCCTATTTCTGTCGGTTAGTAGGTAAAGCAATCTTGCTCCGCATTCCATTGCAAGAGCCGATCTTCCTTCGAAGTAGCCACTTCAATAACAGGCAAATGAAACTGAAAAGCAATATTATGAGATTACGAAGCATAGTCATCGGTAGGCATATAACTTACCTCTGGAACCATAATTATTCAGATCGAAGTCATAACATAGGACTATGATCGAATGGCTGCACCTGTGGCCATTAAAAGGCAAAAGAATGATCTTTTACGCATATTCCAATGGCATGTATTTAATTGAGCCTCTAATAATCGCCGTTTTGCACTTCTAAAAATGTTATTCATCACTCTAAAATAATGATAGCGCGTCTTTTTGTGAACCTCAAATACTTCTTATTTTAGGATCCTAAAAATACTAAACAGCGAAGTAAATGCAACTAACTTGGATGTAATTAGTGTAGTTCAAACTTAACCTAACCCATTTGGCCGCAGCATGCCCTAGCTTAGTTACTGCCACAAACTGTGAGACTATCGCTAGAAAGATGAAAAGAGGCTCAATTATTTAAAAAAGTGTGCCATTAGAAGCGCAAAACATTTTTAGAGGGTCTGTCAAATATTTCCCTATTCCAATAAATTATCTTAGGATAGCCGATATACAGGGTGAAAAAAAAATCAGCTACTCCCTACATTTATGTTAGGTAGTAGTATAGTGTATGGTATAACAGCAGATTTTTTCGCGATTTCAGGGTCCCCTTTGAAAATTGTTCATAATGATGACCCCTTAAGAGGATGCCCATGAATTCAATTTCACCCAGTTTAAGGTTCTCTCTATTATGAAATGGCTTCAAAAATGAAGAAATAGTCGTACTTGAAGGTCAGTACATCTAAAAATAATGTTTTATTTATCTGTTGGATTGTTTATGCCCTAGAAGGTATTCTTCAAGGTTAAGATAACGATGGGTCAATAACTTGACGGTTTGATTTAACTGAATTTACATAATTATAACATCACGCCTATATACAGTATGTAACAAAAACCCTGTCCGATCCATTAAAGGCGTATTCCTGGGTTAACATACGTACTATAAAAAATATATTTAAAAATGTAACTCATAAAAATCAAAAGATAATGATTATTTTATTTTTATAAACCATGCGACATTCACACTAAATACGGCAAATTTTCATAAATTGACAACATTCCACTCACCGGGGAAATCTTTTTATTTTACCTATTTTTATTTCAAAGGATACCGCCCTACACTGGGCGCGCTGTCGGTGCTCTCTAGCGAGTCGCCGACTTGTCTGATGTAGCCGACTGGTTGCCTACCGTGCGATGCGGCGCGTGTCTGTACGCTTGTTGCTAGTCAGTCTTTCGTGAAGATTCCTTTCGATCGGACGTCCGTAATGTCATATTCCAATCGGGAATATTTTAATATGTTAATGTGCTTAGGCAAGGCCGATTGTAATTATGCAGCTGCGCGTAGAGATTATGAGGTGCGTTTTCACAGGCCAGGTATGCCAGTACCGTCGGAGCGTGCGTTCCAACGTCTACATAACCGTGTGTTCACCACAGGCAGTGCTCATGGCCACGAGACACAGCGCGCTGATGCTGGAAGACCACGAGAGCGCAACCTGGATATCGAGGAACAAGTTTTGGATATGTTTGCGGCGGACGCCACGCAAAGCACACGCTCTGTTGCTCGACAACTAGACACTAATCACATGCTGGTTTGGAGAGTGCTGAAGGGAGATGGTCAGCACCCTTATCACTACCGGCGGGTTCAATCCCTTCTTCCCACTGATTACGAACCAAGAATGGAATTTTGTAATTGGATCTTAAGAAAAGTCGAAGAACATGAAGGTTTCTTGAATCGCGTGCTTTTCTCCGATGAATGCTCGTTTGTAAGAACAGGTGTATTCAACTGCCACAACGAACACGTCTGGGCGCTCGAAAACCCGCTAGCTATGAAACCGAGTAATTTCCAACATCGTTGGCGTGTTAACGTGTGGGCTGGTATCCTCGGAGACCAGATTATTGGTCCATACTTTTTGAGGCCCACAATGAATGGTTCAAACTACCTGTCTTTCTTGAGTGAAGAGCTGAGTGAAGAGTTGGATCCTTTAATAGACCTCAATTTCCATCGCTCAATGTGGTTTCAACATGACGGCGCGCCTCCACATTTCTCGCGTGCGGTGCGCGAGTATTTAGATGCTCAGTTCCCGAGGCAATGGATTGGCCGGGGGGGACCAGTTTCGTGGCCAGCACGGTCTCCCGATCTTACGCCTCTGGACTTCTATTTATGGGGTCATGTCAAACAAATGGTTTTTAAAAAAGAGTGTGATTCGGAAATCGAAGTAAGAGCTCGGATTGTAGCAGCTTTCAATTTAATTAAATCAGACACAAGTGCGCTGCAAAGAGTACGTGACAATTTAATAAAAAGGTGTCGAATGTGTATCAGTGTTGGAGGTAGACATGTGGAGCATGATCGCCGAGGTATCCAACAACAACAAGTTACTGTTTTAATAAACTAATACCAAAATTCGGTAAGTACCTTTTTCTTAGCTCACTTGTGTCTGTTTTCATTTCTGTGCCAAAAGCACATTTTTAAAAAGCCCTTTTCTGGGCTACATTTATTTCAATTAATTGTTTCTTGATGAACAGAAATTGAAGTCAAGTTCACTATGCCTAAACGATATCAGCTCAAATCAGCTGATAACAACGCGTAGGCATAACGTAGGTTTATTTAGCTATAAGTTTGTTTGGCGGCAAGCGACAATGCAGGCGGGCGGCTCATGTCAAAGAATCATAAAAACCGTCCCGCTCGGGCGGCTTCAAATTGTAGAACATGAACACATGAAAACAAATACACACACACATGAACTTTATCGAGGATAAGTGTTGCCTTTGATAAGTTTATTTTTATTTTTTTTAATTAATTATTTTCATTGGGGAAAAATAATAATCTCAGAACCATGAAATGGTTACGTATATGGGCACACAATACTATACCAAATAATACCCTTACGGATCCGACAGGGTTTTTGTTACATACTGTATATAGGTAAGGGTTAGGCAGATGTGTACCTATAGCACCTACACCCATTTTACCAGGGGGCTTAAAACAGCCACTTTAGCAGAATCATGATAGGAAATTATTATGAACTAGCTGCTCCTCGCGGTTTCACTCGCATAAGTCTCGATCCCGTGGGAATATCGGGATAAAAGGTCCTATGTCCTTCTCCAGTTCATGGTCTACCTATGTGCGAAATTTCATTCAAATCCGTTCAGCCGTTCACGCGTGATGGCGTGACCAAGGGAAATAGGGATTCATTTTTATAAATATACAGGGTGTTAGGGTAAACACCGTTATCCTTGCAACCAGTGGTTTGGTTTCATTTATAGAACGTAAAATCAATGGAAAATTACAACATCTTTTTTAATTTTTTTAAATCTACATTTTACCACAAGAGACGCAAGTTCGTTGCCCTATGCGCTAGGGCAACGAACTTGCGTCTCAACACGGGCTGGGGGTGCCGGATGTGACCTGTGGCTATAGACAAAATCCCTTTTCTGTAAGCGTTAACGCCAACGGAAACATCAAATTGTATGGAGTTGACATTAGCTTTAGAGATGTCACGTGACTGCTGCTGTCAACTGCATACAATTTGATCTTTCCGTTGGCATTAACGCTTATAGAAAAGGGATTTTGTCTAGGCCCCCTGATCGGCCACGAGCGCGACACCTCCCTCAGTCAGTCAGCTGTTTCGCTAGAGAGCACGGTCTCGGATAGAAACTTTTTAAAATCTTTTAATGAAAATAACGTTTTTTTGTTGTTGTGTTCGGTTATTTATTTATACCTATATTTAAGTCAACTACCCATGGTTTGAATGACAAGAGTGTTTACCCTTACAGCCTGTATACGTAGATTATCGTAAAATGTCACTAACTGACAATTCATAATTATGATCTGCGTGCGATTTTATTACGAAATAATTCATCTGTTTGGCAGTTTTCTATGGAGATTCGTAAAATGGCCCACACATTATGAATTGCTTTTGTGTCAAATTAGAGGAATTACTAATGACAGCTGAATATTCAGAAAATGAATTGCTAATGTGGTCGTTTTAGGCCTGTTATGTTTAAGTCCGATGTAATAGTTGGTGAAATCCGATGTAATAGTGGGCGAATAACCATTTTTACGACATCAGCAATTAATATTCCACATATCTGAAACAAGGCTTTAAATTAGCGAAATCCAGACTCCGGGGTGCGACTTACAAATTCCAGATGTAAAACCCAATAGCACTTTGGCCGACCCCAACTCATGAGCACTTGCGACCACTGGACCAACAAGGCAGTACCTAAAGAATATTAATTAGAGTTACTGATGTCGTAAAAATGATCAAATATTTGCTCATTATGTATGAGTGCCTTACCTTCGTTGTATACAACGTGCCGCTACAATGGCGACATTAATTTAACACTCGGGTAGGGCTAGTGGCCAGTAACCATAAAAATTATAATAAAATAAAATAATTCGTAAATAAAAAATAAAAAAAATTCAAACAAACTGAATGATAAAAACATAACCAAAATTGAGATCACTCTTTGTAAAAGATTCATTAGGTACCTACCAGCTGGCTTACGTTCCATCGGTCAAGATCCTTTGTCGGCATAATTTCTAGGAAATTGCGCGGCTTTCCTTTTATTCGCCTACATATGATCCGTGACCCCGGCAAATGAACTCTTCGCTACAGTTCTTTAAGTACAGGTTGGTCCAGGATGGTAATTTAGAAAATTGTAAATAAATCAATAAATAATAACATTTAATGAAATTAAAATATTTTCCTAAAACGAATACGCGAAATCGGATACGTGTGTTAAATTAATGTCGTCATGGTAGCGGCACGTTGTATAGGTATAAACAACGAAGGTACGGCACTAATAAAATAGAATAATGAAGATAGGCAGGTGCCTATCTTCATTATGTATCTACTCTACGGATAAGAAAATTCCTCCCATTACCAGTTTTAGGTCAAATAAAAACGGGCAAGAAATGAAATGAAATGAAATTGTTTATTCTGTAAATAGGATATTGGAATCACTTTTACACGTCATATTAAAAAGTTGTAAAAATAAGCTAGATGAGGTCGGCGTTTCCTATCTGACTACTCTGAGAAGAAAGGCCGAAACAAACTCAGAGGTGAAACAAGTGCAAGTCGGACTCGCGCACGAAGGGTTCCGTAACCTTATCTATAAAAACGGAAAAAAAATCACGTTTGTTGTTTGGGAACCCCCTTAAATATTTATTTTATTCTGTGTTTTAGTATTTGTTGTTCGGTGCGTGTTCGTTTATGTGAAAATTTCAACTGTCCAAATATTACGGTTCATGAGATACAGGATACGGCCTGGTGACAGACGGACAGATATACAGACGAACAGACAGACGGACGGACAGCGGAGTCTTTGTAATAGGGTCCCGTTTTACCCTTTGGGTACGGAAACCTAAAAAGGCACACGAGGCACTCGAGGTATAAATAGATACTTACCTATAGGTAAAAATAGAAACGAAAAAGGTAAAGCTAGAAACAACATAGAAGAACCAAATAAAAAACTATATGGGTACTGTTGACGCCTTGCATGTGTGCGCGCACAAGTACTCACACACGCATACGGCGCGACGTGATCGAGGCGACGCGCAGCGGCAAGAGAGCGGAACGCGGCCCGCGCGCCCCACCGTTCATTCGTTCAACTTATACAGGGTGTTAGGGTAAACACCGTTATCCTTGCAACCAGTGGTTTGGTTTCATTTATAGAACGTAAAATCAATGGAAAATTACAACTTTTTTTTTCATTTTTTTAAATCTACATTTTACCACAAGAGATGCAAGTTCGTTGCCTTATGCGCTAGGGCAACGAACTTGCGTCTCAACCCGGGCGGGGGGTGCGGGATGTGACCTGACCGGCCGCGAGCGCGACCCCACCCTCAATCAGACAGCTGTTTCGCTAGAGAGCACGGTGTCGGATAGAAACTTTTTAAAATCTTTTAATGAAAATAACGTTTTTATTTTGTTGTGTTCGGTCATTTATTTTTATATTTCAGTCAACTACCCTTGGTTTGAATGACAAGAGTGTTTACCCTTACAGCCTGTATATACATTCATTCGACGACGCCGGTCGCAACAGTGTGTCGTTCATTAGTCGTTAGAATTGCACATAATTTTCTAATTTTTTAACTCTGATGTCATTATTGTGAGAAGACATTAAACCTCATTTTTATTGTATTTGGAGTATCATTAAGAAGACCCGTCATCATTAGCAAGTCCACCCGTTCGCTGCCAGCATTCAACAAGTTCTTCAGGTTCCTTGTTGACTACGGAACCCTAAAAAACAAGACGGAACGCTGTCAACAGTGACAGGCCGGTTTCATAAACAGAGGTGTAGTTTGATTGTAAAGGTGTGCGTGTGAGCGTGTATGCACAGAGCGGAGGTGTAGTTTTGGCATGCTTCACTGTATTGTTCGCAGCGCTCTGTGTTGGTTTTATATTTGTTCGGAATTTGGAGGCATCGTCTTTTGACCAATAAAGACTTATTGCCTACTGCATGAGATTTTATTTTATTTTCCTTAGTTTTTTCCACTTTGTATTTATTGGTTACTCGGAAGGAAATCCTGTTTAAAATTACATAAGTATTAATAAAAATAATATGATATTTTACTAGCATAAGTATAATATATAATCATAAGCCATTACGACGTATGTACAGTCGAAAAAATTGAATTCTGACCCACCATAACCTTATTTTCTCAAAAATCGCGTCTACTTACAGGATATTTACTGTGTGTATGTCCTTCTTTTTCAATTTATAAAATATCTTTCAAATTGGTCCAATATTGGAGGAGGAAATAGACGAGAGCTTAACTTCGAATTACGATTTTTTGTATGAAGAAAAAGACCAACCCTATTCTTATAATGCTAACGATGAGCTTGTATGAAGAAAAATACCCTATTTCCTCTAAAAATATTATAAGGCTATAAGGCTAAACTTTTTGCGGTGAAGAACTGCATTGCGAGACTTGCATTTTTTTACACGTTATGTTTTTGATGGGTATTTTTTAACGCAGGTAGGTATTCGAAGGTCAAAATCCAAACTTATTAAAACCTTTTCCTTGTTCAAAAAATTATTATTAATAATGTAGGTAGGTATTCAAATGCTTCATTTAAAAGGATGTGGATTCAATAACATAATAAATAACCTGCATTTATCCTGTTTTGATGGGAATTTACATACAGGCTCTAGGCCTAATCTTAATGATTCGTTTTTATTATACCTAATAACAACAAAAAAGTAAAGGCTCCCGCAGACAAACGTGTCGCGACGGCGCCACGCGACTCTGGTGGAACAACTTCTATAAAAACCGTAATTTCCGGGCACATAGGTACGTAGACAATATTATTACCTACCAAAATTTTTTTTTTTTGTAAATAAAAAACATTTCTATTAAAAAATCACGTTTTTAGTACCAAAATTACCCCAATGATGAAAAGGTCATAAGTTATGATTATGATTGTAGAAACCCGCTAACGATGCGATGGCTGCCCGCGCCCCTTGTAAATAACAAGCTAAAATTATATTAGCATTGAGAAAAAAGTGGTGATATTTTTTTCTTTTTTCCAGGAAACTTGTATAGACTCTCAGTATGATTCTTTACAACACCCTCATGGATCGGACAGAGTTTTCGTTACAGGCTGTATATGAAACACGAAATTGTTCTAGTGGCGGTGTCGCGTCGCGCCTGTCTGTGGGAGCCTTAAATCTACTACCAATTTTTTATTTATTTTAATTAATGTACTTATTTAAATTTATTTAAACATTTTTTGTAGGTACACTTCTTAGGGTAAACTTGTCTAAATCGTACCCGATAAGAGAAAATTGCTGATACATATTTGTTATAAGCAATCAAATAATAAAAGTACTGAAAATATTTTTTTTTTATGCTCCTAACACAAAATAACAAAAATAATCATGTTCTTGAGAAAAAATTACAAAATTAAATAAATTCAAAGTACTACGATAGATTATATTACACCTACTAGCTGCGCCCCGCGGTTTCACCCGCGTAAGACTCGATCCCGTGGGCATATCGGGATAAAATGTATCCTATATATCCTATGACCTATGAATCCTAATCCTAACTACCATAATCTATTACTAATACTAATCTAAAACGAATATTATAAAACGGCTATAAGAGTCCCGATTTAAAAAAGAATAAAAATAAAAACAATTTGCGAAAGTGAGTTTTTTCTTTACGCTTTCACACTAAAACGGCTGAACGGATTTAGATGTGGAACATGGGTAGACCATGACCTGGAACATAGGATACTTTTCATCCCGATATTCCCACGAGATCGAGTCTTACGCGGGTGAAACCGCGGGGCGCAGCTAGTAGGTATAATATAATCTATCGTAGTACTTTGAATTTATTTAATTTTGTTAGACTCTTTACACGAATACAGAGTTTTTTTACATGTTGTATGGAGTTTCTCTGAAATAAATAAATTATTATTATTATCATTAATCGTTAGTAGGCAAATATGGCCAAAATGGAGAGCCACAACAAGATCACGGCAGTAACAGTGGAGTTGGGTTCAAATTCCAAATATCAAGAATATGAATGTCAAACGAAACCACTCATGGTTGCGGAAGTCTCAATTTCAACAGACTATTGCGAAAAATAATTATATAATGGCGACTGAGCGGTGTACATACTTTATGTTCAACTTTTATGCGCATGAGTAGGTAGACAGTGATTTGACAGATTTTCATTACGCAGGAATCATTGTTTTATACAGCATGTAAGAGAAACCCTTTCCGATCCAAAAAGGGCGCCTAGATACCGAAATAACATTACAAAAAAGAATTTTGTTTTTTTTGTTTTTGAAAAATAAGGTAGTTATTACTGTTCAAAATTAACTTTTTTGTACCAAAATTACACTAATTGCATTCATCATCATCAGCCTATAGCAGTCCATTGCTGGACATAGGCCTCTCCAATTGCACGCCATTCAGCTCGATTCTCGGCAGCTCTCATCCAGTTGCTACCAGCCACCCTGCGAAGATCGTCGCTCCACCTAGCCTGAGGGCGTCCTACCATACGTTTTCCGATTCGCGGTCTCCACTCAAGAACACGTCTACTCCAACGGTCATCGGTTCTACGGCTAATATGGCCGGCCCATTGCCACTTCAGCTTGCTTATTCTGTGAGCTATGTCAACACTAATTGCATTATAAATTCGCAAATTTTCTACAGAGGTCATAAGTTATGACTTGTAGATACCCGCTAAACGCCGGCCGCCCGCGCCGTGTATTAACCCGGTAAAATAACCCATAGAAAAAAAAATCACGATATTTATTTATCATTTTTCCAACAAAAAAAAACCGCGTAAATACGGATCGGACAGGGTTTTTTTTACACGCTGTATAATTACTAGCTTCTTCCTGCAACATCGTTCGCGTGAAATTTCTTGTTACCACGTCGCATCGCATCGCATCGCCTGCCCACGCTATTACTTACTTCGCTTTCGCTTAGTGTTCTTTCTGACTTCTTTACATTTTGCTCGGCTCTTAAGGATCGTAGCGTGATGTCGAATAGTCTATAGCCTTCCTCAACATTTTGGCTATCAAATGCAAAACGATTTTTTCAAATCCAACTGAAATTTCCACCAATTAGGGGCGCCCACTGGCGGCACGGCAAGGCATATTATTTATGCATTGAATAGAAATATAACTTATGTGTATGACAATAACATTGAAATTTCAATAGGGACGTCGCGGCATGCCTAAAGATACCGGTGCATCGTTGCAAAAAACAAACAAACATAAACTCTTCAGCTTAGTATACACTATACATACGGATATCAACAGCGCGTTGGCCCGAGGATATTATTAAAGTCGCGGGAAACACCCGGATGGGACAGAATCGGAAAATCAAAAGAACTTTTATGCCAAAACCGGGTCTGATGAATGATAAAATACAACAGACGTAGATATATTTAGTAACCTATTCTTCAAGAGTCATAAAAAACCCTGTAAGAAATCGACACGTGTTTCACCTATCAACGAGGCATCCTCAGGATGACGATTGACCAATTGCAAACCAGAACACGACGTGTTGCCACACCGAGCGCTGGACGCAAAGATAACGCTCTCTGCGTCCTGCGGATTGGATGGATTTCGCAAAGTCACGCCTGAATCAATAAACTATCCGATGAATGATATGACTGGGAATGATGAATACCAGTATTTTACATGGAGCGACTGCTTATCTGACCTCCACAACTCAGTCACTGGGTAATACGATACGCCTTGGTAAGACTAAGACTGGTTATCAGACTTACAAACACAAACAAAATACTCCTGATAAATGTGTAACTCATATAAAAATGAAACTTTGTAATATTTCTCTGAAATCAAATTATTTCACTATAAATTCATACATGGTGGTAGGGCATTGCTCGCAGAACACATGGCCGATAGCTAGATATTCTGGAGTGGCGACCGCGTACCGGTAGACGTAGCGTTGTATGGCCTCTCACAAGGTGAACCGATGACCTGGTGCCGCGAGAATGCGCTGGATGCGAGAAGCACAGTACGAGTCGAAGTGGCGGTGCTTGGGGGAGGCCTATGTCCAGCAGTGGACGTCTTTCGGCGATAACGGCCCAAACGGATATTGTGTCTGGTGGGCTACTGCACGACTGTTGTTGTCAGGCTGTTGTATATTTAAGTCGATTGCGCGGATGACTCTGCGTGCTGCAGGATTTGCATGACATCAGGGGGCTAAGTCTACTAATTTACAAACGTGTCAATGATGAGTTTTTGACACATTTTGTATGGCATATCTGTCAAAAAGTGATCATTGTGAGACCACTGACACGTTTGTAAATTAGTAGACTTGGCCCCCTAGTGTGATGAGTAGTTCGCATCTCCTGATTTATTAAAAAGGTTCCTACAGTCCTGAAATGACTTTGATTCGACCAAAACCTGCGACAACTTACCCAGGCATCAAGGTCGATCAAAGGTAAGACCGCTAATAATATGTGCATTCATTTATTGTACATAAAACTTATATATTTCATTGTCAAAACATTTTAATAGTTAAGTCCTGTACAAGGACAATAAATAAATACGTAATTAAGTACTTAGTCAATTGTAAAAATAATATTTAGGTACCTATTGCAAAACTGACTGATTTGACTGCCTCGTTAGTCTGGTGGTCGCCGGTGGTACCGCTGATCATGAGGTCCTGGGTTCAATTCCCGGGCCGGGCAAAGTGTTATGTATTTCCATCTGGAATTTCTCAGTAGCAGCTCAGAGTCTGGAATTGTGCCCGGTTGATGGCAATAGGCTCGCCCATTACATGGGACTTTAACTTGGCTGGTGAAATGTGAGTGTACTATAGGTAAACCTCTGCCTAACCCTTTGGGGAATACAGGCGTGATGTTATGTTGTTTTATGCTATTGTAAAACTTTTTTTCAAAACTATATTTCGGTCGTCTTCCAGTCTAACCGGATGCAGGCTTTTACATGAAGCGATGGAGCATATCCGCACAAGCCAGTTACATGAATAACACAAACAATTGCCGTGCGAAACTCGAATGAATGCAGAACTCGATAATTTTTCTTTTGTTTCGTTCACCTCAGTACTGTGGTGGTTTATGAAAAAAGAAAATTAGGTAAATCCCAAAGGAACAGCCGAAAAATCGAAAGTTTGGTCACGTGGTACGAAATTTACCGGGTCATCCAGTAATACATAAATATCATTAAGATTGCACACACTGACACTAATATTAGAAGTTTGTATGTAGGAGGTAATCTCTAGAAGTACTGTTGTAGTATTCTGTAAAAACCTCCCAGCTGTCACTCCACCTGACATTAGGGATTGACAGCTCACTTCACCTAAGTTTTCATGGTGAGGTGTTTACAGAATAGACCACTGATCAGATTTCGAAAATTCCTTCACTGGCTGAGAGAGCAACACTATTGCCTAGCCCTAGTGCCATAGGGTAGTATCATAGTAAAGTTGACTACACTCGTGCCATAAGGTAGTTATAGTATAGTTGACTATAATACGGGCAAAGTCGCAGACAGAAGCTAATTTGAAATACTTTATGAAAACTTGAAAAGAAAAGAGTTTTCATATTTTGCACGTGACTTTTCCCATTTACATAATTCATGCTTTTTGCTGCTGTTTGTTATTTTCATTGGTTACATCATCCAAAAAATGGCGCAATTTGTTTTGCACCTCAAACAAGCCTTTTATTATTAGATGCCTACCAACACTTATGACCTAATTGGTATTTGTCATCGTATAAATTTACTACAGTGTCTCAAGACAAAAGTTTTTGACCAGTGAAAGAAATTAAGAAAAATATTTTATTTGGGACACGCACAGGAAATATAACAATAATAATAAAATATAAGTAAAAATCTTTTTAAAAACAAGCTTCTAATGAACTAAAAAGGATTTTTCCATTGCCACGTTTTGACTCCATCATCAGACCCTGAGCACCATCTAGTGTCAAAGCACTTGTTAGTACATAGCCAATGAGTCCAAATACGATAGTGCTATCTTGTTTGATTGAGGCGTTCCTATGGCCAACTTCCGGCTCCATCATCAGACCAGCTCCATGGTATCATTTTTTCAAAATGTCTCGGTTGTTAAATAAGTTTGCCAAGTTTCAGCTCAATCGGATGCCAGGAAGTGCTTGAAAAATTGATGACAAAAGGAGTAACCGGAAACACATACGAACAGAGCAAGCTATTAAAAAGCTTGTAAAAAGAAACATTGAAACTAACAAAATCAATAAAACAAGTAATAAAATAAAACAACGTGAAACAGGAAAAGAAAACCTATGCGAGGCCAAAAAGCTCCTATCTCAGCATAATGCTACGATATTTGAGAAAAAATAAACAAATACCGCAGCGCTGATATTCTGATAGGGCCCAGTGTGTGTTGCCAGTGATGACCTACGGCACTGAAACGTGATCGCTCACAATGGGCCTCATTAGAAGGCTGAAAGTCACCCAAAGGGCAATGGAGAGGGCCATGCTCGAAGTTTCCCTGCGTGGTCGAATCAGAAATGAAGAGATCCGTAGGAGAACCAAGGTAACCGACATAGCCCGAAGTATTGCTAAACTTAAGTAGCAGTGGGCAGGGCACATTGCTCGCAGAACAGATGGCCGATGGGGCCGAAAGGTTCTGGAGTGGCGACCGCGTACCGGAAGACGTAGCGTTGGAAGGCCCCCACAAGGTGGACCGATGACCTTGTGAAGGCCGCGGGAATCCGCTGGATGCGAGAAGCACATAACCGGTCGAAGTGGCGGTTCTATGTCCAGCAGTGGACGTCTTTCGGCTGAAATGATGATTATGATGATGATCGTATAAATCCCTAATCAACATTTTGTTTTTCCTGTAGAACAATGGATTATTTGAAACGGTTTTTTATCGGAACGGTTTTTTTTCGGAGGACGGACCTTTTTATAATTGGTGTATTGGACTCGTGGCTAAATATGCATGCGTGCATGCCGTGGCAGCCTTTAATTAAGGCTACACTATAAATTGTAAAAATAGTATGGGTAGTTTAACATGTCTTTTTTTTGGTGTAAGCTTTGTTGGTTGTCCTAAATAAATAAAATAAAATAAAAAATAAAATAAAAATAATAAAAGCCGAAGGTTAAACTACGCTTGCCGAGGACGATCCACAGACGGGTGACCATTCATTACATATCGCGACCCTTAATTATTATATATTACAAACAGGAGCGACATCGCGGGCGCCGACTGTCTTTCGTTTACAGAATAAACAATTTCATTTCATTTCATTTCATTTCATTTCGTAGATCTTTGTCAGTCGTTACGGGTGGTAGTCAAAAGCCCGAAAGTCTGACAACCAGTCTTACCAAGGGGTATCGTATTACCCAGTAACTAGGTTGTGGAAGTCAGATAGGCAGTCGCTCCATGTAAAATACTGGCATTCAGCTGTATCCGGTTAGACTGGAAACTGACCCCAACATATAGTTGAGAAAAGGCTAGGCAGATGATGAATTACTTCGTTCATAAAAACCTTTTCAGCGGGTCCAGTCAAAAAGGCAAAGAAATAAAATAATTAAATCTAAATCTATACATAATATTATAAATTAAAGTCACTTTTCGTGTTTGTCTGTATGTCCGCGTTGTTCTTTTAAACCACGCAACAGATTTTGATGAGGTTTTCACCATAGTTTAGAGAATTTATTTCGGAAGGTCTAAGTGTAATACGTTAATATTAAAATTACATTTAAGTAAGAAATCTAGATGTTTTGTCAAGTCATAAAAACCGTGCAAAGCAGGAGCGGCTCGCTAGACATGAACTTGAGCTTTGTCATAATTATGTAAACTATTTACTTAAAATGAGCACTTAATGTAAATGTACAAGTTAATGTACTACTTATTATCATGTTACATTGAACATACATACATGTACCTATTTACATACTTAAACACAAGTTCTTTGTACATGGTTTGATCCATGCCTACTGCGTAAATAATCCACTGCATAATTGCATATCCTTCTATCCAAATTAACGAGTGAAAAATCTTCGTGACTACTACATCGCTAAACACTGACAACAAATATAAATATATCTACAAAGTGTTGATTCAATCTCATTATCCCATTCGGGAAATATTTTATGGAGCCTTTTAAAACTTATTGATTTTCTAATGGTGATCGCCTTTTTTTACATAAATGAGCCTCTTTTTGATTTACGCACCTACCACTAAGCAATGAGCTCGTGGCTAAGTAATAACCGCACGGGTCGATCCATCAGGTTAAGCTACGCTTGCCAGGGTTGGTCTGTAGATGGGTGACCATCTTTACATACCGAGACTCCTCCGTGCCTCGGAAAGCACGTAAAACCGTTGGTCCCGGCTGTCATTCGTGAATCTTTGACAGTCGTTAAGGGTCGTCAGAAGCCCGAAAGTCTGACAACCAGTCTTACCAAGGGGTATCGTATTGCCCAGGTACTGGGTTGTGGAGGTCAGATAGGCAGTCGCTCCATGTAAAATACGCAAAAAACCGCTTTGTAGTGGAGTTGCGGTTACTAGCCCGTATTACCTATTACCTGCTGGTATTCAGCTGCATCGCGTTAGACTGGAAGCCGACCCAAACATAGTTGGGAAAAGGCTAGGCAGATTGATACTAAGTAATGTCGTGACGGCCCAGTGGTTATCGGTTCAAATCCTGGGAAGTAGTAATGTGAGTTTTTCAATTATAAAATTATGTATGAATTATGTTTCTAAGTTTATCTTTGACATTACTGACATCGGTGAAGGAAATACATCATGAGAAAATCGAATTATCCTAACTAATCCTAATCTTCACTAATCTTATAAATGCGAAACTAAGTTTGTTTGTTTGTTACGCTTTCACACTAAAACGGCTAAAGGGATTTGAGTGAAATTTGGCACAGGGGTAGACCATGACCTGGAGAAGGACATAGAACACTTTTTATCCCGATATTCCCACGGGATCAAGACTTATGCGGGTGAAAACGCGGAGCGCAACTAGTAGTTAATAAAGTTTGAAATAGCCAATCCGTCTTCAGCAAGCATGATGCTCAATGCTCGTGCCTTCTCTGTATCAGAAGAGGCCTTTTTTTGGAGTTTGCGAAATCGTGAAATGCCTTCTTCCGCTCTGGGCGCAGCGGGAGGGCGTGACAGACTTTTACAGACTAAAACCCACCCGTGTTCCTTCAGTTGCCTGTTGCCAGGGGCCCCGGTATCCCTTTCAGAGTATCCCGCAACCCTGGCAAGATCAGAGGCCTTTGCCCAGCAGTGGGACAATAAAACGCTGGTATTATTATTATATTTATTACTTAGTATACCTAGGTCGTAGGAATAAGAGAAAAATCTTCACAAACGAATTGAGAATTTTTCCGAATGATAAATAATAAGTTATAATTATCCATGAGAATTAAACTCTACACAACGAAGATGAAATATTATATCATAACTAGCACCAAAAGGTCGGAGACCTTCATGATGGCAATTCGGAGTTTCAAAAATTCTTCTGCGGTAGCTTTAAATTTTTTAATTTATTTGTTTACAAACTAATACTAAAATAAATTATATTATTATTAAACAAGTATTTATAAAAGGGGAACGGCTTATTTGGCATCAAAAAATTCGTCCGCATCGCTGTCAATGGGAAAACTGCCCAAAAGGCTAGCAGCATTGCCACGTAGAGTAGCAATGCAGTCAGTCTGCAGGCAATGATTGGTTCCTGGCAGGGTTGCGGGAAAGTCCGAAAGGGATACCGGGACCTTGGCAACAGGCAACTGAAGGAACACGGGTGGGTTTTAGTCAGTAAAAGTCTGACACGCCCTTTCGCTCCGCCCAGAGCGGGAGAAGTCATTTGATGATATCCCATATTTAAAAAAAAAAAGGCTATGATTGGTTACCACCATTTGGAACCACTGGGTTGGATACCAATATAGTAATAAATGAGGAAACTTAACAATCAAATCATACTTATGTATTATTAAAGACTTAATATGACAAGGCAATCAATAATTTATAATACTAACATATTGCTGTCAAAATTTATAAAAAAAATTGAACACGATGGCACTATGACTTATTATGTTTAATGCTTAGAACAACTCCAAAAATACCTATATTTAACCATTTATATATCATTTTCGTACCTACCTAGCTTAGATTTTTTTCACGTGCTGATACTCTCCGTCTGGGGTGACGGAGGGTTACATCGGACACCTACCGACTAAAACCCCACTGTTCCATCTACAACCACGTGTCGGGGGCCCGAGAGATAAAGAATTCAGAATTGATTGTTGAAGATGTCGGAAAAATAATAATATTATTGAATTTCTACTTAACCCTCTTCCTCTCTCCTAATTTTGCTGTGCCCGACAGGGTCCTGATTGATTTATTACTTGTTATACCATCTATGTAACACATGAGTATCGAGTATTGAAAAATCATGCTGACTGGGAGCTTTACTTGCGTGTGCCGCATAAACCAATAGAGGAATCGGTTTGAAACAAATGTCTCATCCATTGCTTCATAAGCACGAAAAATATTCTCAACAACGTAACTTACGAACTTAGGAAATAGGTAATGGATTAGACATTTGTTTCAAACCGTTTCCAATTCTGACCAATCGCGCATTACGCTGGTCTACACTAATATTTATGATAAAGAGAAAAGTTTTGTATCTTTGTTTGTAATTAATAAACTCAAAAACTACTGAACCGATTTTAAAAATTCTTTCAACAGTAGAATGGTGTACTATCCCTGATATATAAAGATATCACGCGGGCGAAGTCGCTAGCGCAAGCTAGTGTAGAATATAGGTGAATTTGCCTACCCTCCAGATTGCTCCTGAGGAGAGTAGGTAGGGGAAATGAGACCACACGACATATGCTACGACCACCAACAATAAAAAAATACCCCCTTTTTAAGGTTCCGTACCCAAAGGGTAAAACGGGACCCACCTAAGACTCCGCTGTCCGTCCGTTTGTCCGTCTATCACCAGCCTGTGTATCTCATGAGCCGCTATAGTTAGACAGTTGAAAATTTCACAGATGATGTATTTCTGTGCCGCAGGCTATAACAAAAAAACAGAATTAAATAAATATTTAAGGGGGCTCCCATACAACAGACATTATTTTTTTGCCGTTTTTATAGATAATACGTAACCCTTCGTGCGCGAGTCCGAGTCGCACTTGGCCGGTTTTTTTCTATGTTATTTAAATCTAGGTCATCCAAGGTAAAGGACCGGAAAGTGTGTCATAAGAATTACAATAATAATTGGTTTTGCATTCCCTAGTATTGGTGCGTTTACGTTTCGATACCACAGAGAAAGGTGTCTTATTTCTCGTGACGTCACTTTCGTTGTCACGGTGCACATAGAGCTATGAGGACGTAGAGGTGACTGAAACCGATCTGTTCAGTGAATAGATTTTGAGGAACCTACCTACATAGTTTATGTTGGTGAATATATTCCTTGAAATAAAAAACTTTTTACAAAAAAAAACAACCGACTTCACAAAAAAACACCAAAAAAGTGTTTTTCAATTTTCGTTTTTTGCCACCGACTTCCGAAATTAAAGTTATTTTTCACTTTTTTAGTGTTTTTTGTGAAGTCGGTTGTTTTTTTTTTGTAAAAAGTTTTTGTTTTTCACTTTTTAGTTGTGGTTCCTACCCCACACAAATTCGTATACCGTTATCTGCTATGTAAATAAAGACTAAGATATCGTCTACATACGCAAAGTGGGATAAATACGTAATTATTGAAGCTAACTCAAAAACTACACAAGCAAAATTAATAAAATTTACATGGGACTACCTCTGAAGCATGACCTACCAAACAAAAAAAAATCATCAAAATCGATTCATACTTAGCGGAGTAATCACGTAACATAAAAACAAAAAAAAAACATACAGACGAATTGAGAACCTCCTCCTTTTTGAAGAAATCGGTTAAAAAAGAAATCTTTGGATGAAGTTTCGTTTTGGATGATATTTCAAAAAAGCGTGGCTCGAAAAACATTTCTTCAAGCGTGACGGTGACGATGACGCGAGTTCCATGATTTTTGTTCACCAAAAAGTGCTCAACGCGTAAGAAGTTTTAACTTCAAAAAATTAAATTAAATTGTTTATTCTGTAAATAGGTTATCGGAATCACTTATACATGTCATATTTATATTAAAAAGTTAGCCAAATGGAGTTGACATTTCCTATCTGACTACCCTTGAGCAGAAATGGCAAAGCAAACTCTGGGGTTAAAGTCTCTTTTAAAGTCCAGACATAATCTTGGTCAGATATCGGACAAAAGGAGCAAAGATAAAAAAAAAAAGTAATTGACAGTTTTTTTGCTTTTAATTTTCCTGATTCCGTGCCTACCTATCAGTCAAATCCATGTTTCGTTGTTAACCTGCATGCATGTTCTTATTCTTGTATGTATACATATGTTTGAGCAAATAAATATATTATCTTATATTTCACTGTTTGGATTTTTCTATCAAATTTTGTTCAGCCTCATTAGGATGAATGAATAAATTGATTATTATTGCATAGGTATAATAAATTCGTGCGAATAACTATTTATATCCGTGTTTTGAAATTATCACAATGATCTTCCCTTATGAATTAATAATGAAGGTTATCAACACTAAAGGTTAAATCTTAATTTCTTTAAAAAGGACAGCGTAATCTAAAAGTGCATTTATTCAAAGTCAAAGTCAAATAATTTATTTCAAATAGGCACATATATGGCACTTTTGAACGTCAAACAAAGAAATAGAATTGATTCTAGTTACCCTTCCAAAATGTAGTTTTCGTATGGAGAAGAATGGGCAAGAAACTCCACCGTTACTCTTTTAAAAATGTATTTTTATCATTATTAATGATAAAACGTTATCATTTCGTATGTTCGATAAAAAAAATTATAACTATTACATCCAGACGTTTAGATAAAATAATGCAAACGATTTTGCGCAGTAGCAACCAATTTTTATTTACAAAAACACAATGGTGCATTTAATCTGAAGGCCGGTGAAAATATTTAAAAACAAAAACGGTATTTTACGGATTACCGCTCAATGAAGTCATCCGTCACAAAGGGTTGTTCTCAGTTCCCAGCAAGTACATAAACAATAAGATCATAATATTATTATTTATTAAACATGACAATTTATTTTATCATTGAAAAAAAACATGTAAAGATGTCCCCTCTCATATTTTATGACACTACATTGACTTCGGAGAGAGCGATCTGCTGGCGGACTGGCAGTGCGTTCTCGGTCTCGGTTCCCGCGCGACGTTTTAAAAATAAACGTGTTCCTTTTCCGAATAGCCGTCAAAACGCGCGCCGTTTTCGTAAATAAATTTTCATAGCACCATCTTTCTATATTTTGATTTTAATTAAAAGTGTTTTTTTATTACAATTTGTATAGACGTGGTATTTAAATTAATTTTTGTGTGAGTGTGTTGTTCGAAAGTAAAAGGAGGTGAAACGTTTGTTACTTTTTCGGTGAGTTGTGTTTGAACGTTCTCATTTTTTATGTAATATTATTTTATTATCTACACCGATACATGAGCATTTTGAGCATACGATTATGGTATGTTACGATATTAATCTGAAAGTTACACCATTAATAGGTAGGTACTTCGAATTAATATTTTTATTTTATAAATATTTATAATTTAAGAAAAAAGATAAGTAAAAATAAAGTAGGTACAGTTTGAGATAATTGAAAAATTACTCATTGCCCACATCATAAGACATGGTTATGAAACCTTATTTTCCAGCAATTAGATTCGTTATCTCCATAAATAATGAATTTAATAAGCTTTGCTAGAGCAATTACAAATCTTTCAGTATGAATAATTTTCATTATATCAGGCTGAATGGTTGTTTGTCGTTGCCTACTTTTATTTTAAGAACTGTTTCCGGATCATTTCTGCGTTTTCACAATAGTGACTCATTTGAAAATATGTAGCATTCGTTGAAACATTTTTAAATAACGAATGCTCTTTCTTGTCATCGTTAAATACAAAAAAGAGCATTGTTCTCAAGAAAATAATTACATAATCATTTAAATATTATCATAATTTCGTCCTTCCAACTTTTCGACTAACTGGAATGAAAACTCGTCACTTCATTCATTTATTTGGCAGCCGTATTCGACACACGGCTGAGTACAGACCTCCTCCCATTTGTGGCATGCTTCCCTGGTCTGTACGACTGCGAGTCTCGCCAAGTTATTCCCCGCGATCTTCAAAGTCAAATAATTTATTTCAAGTAGGCACATTAAAGGCACTTTTGAACGTCAAATACATAGAAATAGAACTGATTCTAGTTGCCACTTCCAAAAGGTAGTTTTCGTATGGAGAAGAATGGGCAAGAAACTCCACCGTTACTCTTTTAAAAAATGTTTTACAATATTTGGTATCCATCAATGATAATAGAAGACGATGCACCGAGAATACAATTACTGTACCACAATAGGTAAAAAAGAATTAAAAATGGAGCAATGACAAATAAATTAATTAAGTATGTGATAGATACATGGTGCTCACATATTTACAAACATTGTAAAAGTATACGATAACACAATATTCCTCACAACTTACAAGTAAGTAATAATAATAAGACAGTGTGTGAGTTTAAATAATCATAATAATATGTAAAAATCTATGAGAAACAAATAATAAATTATACAATTAGATTAGCAACCAGTTTGATTTTGTCCTTATATAGGTCTTCCACCAATGGACGGCCATCCTGGCTAACATCGGTCTGCCTACGCACTGTCAAAAATCACTTAGGTATTAAAGAACCTCACTCATGTCTCAAGCATTACTTAAAACTAGTTTCAACAAATCAAAAGGTCTTAAACAAGTTTTAAAAGTTGATAATTTTTCGAGATTTTAACCTACTTCATTCAAAAATAAGGACGTATTTTATTACAATGTATTTAACTTAATTTGACGACGCAATATAAATTTTAGCAGTAGAGACGACAGACGTAGCAAAGACACAAAAACTCACTTTGAATCCTAACTAATATTATAAATACGAAAGTGAGTTTGTTTGTTCCGCTTTCACGCAAAAACGGCAGAACGGATTTGGATGAAACTTGGCACATGGGTAGACCATGACCTGGAAAAGGACATAGGATACCTTTTATCTCGATATTCCCACGGAATCGAGACTTATGCGGGAAAAAACCACGGGGCGCAGCTAGTTTCTTATAATTAGATACGTATTCATAGTCAGGATTTAATTTTTAATTAACCATTACATGCATTAGCTTCTTAATTACCCCATTACGTTTTCAGATCTCTGAAGAACTTTCCACACTTTCGCAAATATATCTAAATACATAATTGTCCAATTACTCGAGGAGCTCGTGGCTAAGTAATAACAGCCGCTCGGGTCGATACATCAGGTTAAGCTACGCTTGCCGGGGTTGGTCCGTGGATGGGTGACCATCTTTACATACCGAGACTCCTCCGTGCCTCGGAAAGCACGTTAAGCCGTTGGTCCCGGCTGTCATTTGTGGATCTTTGACAGTCGTTACGAGTCGTCAGAAGCACGAATGTCTGACAACCAGTCTAACCAAGGGGTATCGTATTACCCAGTTACTGGGTTGTGGAGGTCAGATAGGCAGTCGCTCCATGTAAAATACTGGTACTCAGCTGCATCCGGTTAGACTGGAAGCCGACCCCAACATAGTTGGGAAAAGGCTAGGCAGATGATGACATAATTGTCCAATTAACTAAATTAACTTCTGAGACAACACGGATTTACATGTTCCTGGCAGTTTATTCAATGTACAGTTAGCAACAAAAGTCGATTGAGCATTGAAAAATATTCCCATGAGTAGGTACTATCTGTTAATTTGACACATCGCTTCAAATGTTCTCAAACAACGTGAAATTGAAATAACAAGACGTAAAATTAGGTAAAATATCCGTGTTACTTGCTAAGTGGCATAGTTAATAAGTTCCCTGATCTAACACCGTCATATTACAAAACAAGGTTTATCTTCAAACCCAAGTTTAAACCATGTAGCCATTGAATTTGAAACTTTAAAAAATAAAATGGCTAACACTATTGCATATTTAAAAAATAAGTAGTAGGTAACCGAGAACTTTTTTTTTCTAACCTCAGATTTTAGAATATTTTTAAACATAAAATATGGAAATAAACTTTTGTCAGATAATAATGTAATACTAATAAGTAATATATTATAAATATTATGTATATATTATGTTATTATTATATAATATTATGTATATCTTTTTTCATTTAAAAGAAAAACAAAAGTCAATACAGGACCTTTGAACTTTGGACAGCAGTGAAGTGAGTTACTAGACTGTATTTAATAATAACACTAATTTTTTCAGTTATCTGGAAGATTCCCACACAGTCATAATAAAAAGTATGTCAACAACGAAAAACGCTAGGCAGATTGATTAGGTATGGATAGGCCATACCTAATCAATCTGCCTAGCGTGTTTCCAACTAAGTTCGAGTCGGCTTCCAGTCTAATCGAAAGCAGCTGAATACTAGTATTTTACAAGGAATTACTGCCTATCTGACCTCCGTAACCCAGTTAATGGGTAACACGATACCCATTGGTAAGACTGTTTGACAGCCTTTTGGGCTTCTGACTACCCGTAACGACCGTCAAAGATCTACGAATGCCAGCCGGGACCAACGGCTTAACGTGCTTTCCCAGGCATCGATACTTGATAATTTCATTGAAGAGATAATGACCTAGAGTCTGTCAGACATAATGATAAATAACTGGCACTAGATAACTAAGGTCAATACTAAAAGGTCAAAAGTATTTAATGTTTTTAAAATTCAATATCGGAAGGTCAGTAAATTGATTGATCGGAATTTTAAACTTATTATTAAAATTAATCGCAATTTTTTCAAATACTTACCGTGTTTAGCAAACTGAATGCATTTTGAACGTTGCGTCATTTGAGTCACGGTTTCAATAAAATTCATCGCAATTTTTCAATGAAAACAAAACATTTTGAGAAAACCGTGTTTGTTAAACAGATTTGCAGCACTGCATTTTTTTTTATTTTTTTATTAGCCTTTTTTGTCCCACTGCTGGGCAAAGGCCTCCCTACTCTCTTTCTACCCCTCTCTGTCCAGAGCCCCAAGGACCAATCTTTGTTGAAGGAGTCCAGCTCATCGCAATCTCCGTCTGGGCCTGCCGCGATGTCGTTTGCAATTTGCATTATGTGACTTTATTTGAGACATTTTGATAAGTAGTAAAATCGTACCGTAATTTTTAAGTTCGATAGCCGTTTTTACTGCTAAACTACTTATTGTAGGTAGGTAATTTATAACAGAGTTCTAAAAATATTTAATAAAAATTGAGAAAGAAAACCAATTTCAATAGATATTTTCATACTCAGAATCCTTCGTTTTCGTAGTAGAAATACATACATAATCTCACGGAACGCAAGTAAAGCCGTTGGTCCCGGTCCTGAGGCCCTAGACAAAGTGACATTCTATCAGCGATAACGATGCTGGAAAAGGCAAAAATGTATAAGACTGACATATGCTATCGAAAAGCTTATGTCAATCCTGTTGAAAGTCGATGTAGAAATACGAAACGCTTTGGAAGCGATTGTCACTTATCTAGGCCCTTCTTTGACAGTCGTTACGGGGAGGGCTTAGTCAGAATCCCAAAAGTCTGGCAACCAGTCTTACCAAGGGGTATCGTATTACCCGTTAACTGGGTTGTGGAGGTCAGATAGGCAGTCGCTCGGTGTAAAATCCTGGTATTCAGTTCATCTGGTTAGATGGGAAGGCGATCCCCACCTAAGTTGGGAAAAGTCTAGGCAGATAGATACATACATAAACTCATGCCTTCGTCTCATGGGGGTAGGCAGAACCTACAGAACGCCACCTGCTACGATCCTTACATACTCCTTATGTTTCGTTTCAGTGGAACTCTACCAATTAATTTTTCAGCACCAAAAATCCAATCAACATTCAATATATTTATAATAACTGCTACCATTATTCATTCAGCCTTCTTTGTTACACGCGTGAAAAAAACAATTACTTACTTATCATGTAATCTTGTCTCACTGGATTAACGATTACGTTCACCTTTGATAACTACATTATACATGACGAATGGTATATGCCTTATAAACGAACTCAAAAAAAAATCTTTTTCTTTTTTCTTGTGGTTTTTGGACTGTGGCTTGTGGCTTGTGGACTCTGGTCAGAGTTTTAAAGCCGCCCATGGGCCTCTGACTTGGCTTCACATGCCGTCTAGAAATATCTCTCAGGTTTCCTCACGATATTTTCCTTCACAATTTGAAGCAAGTGATAATTATAACATAACATAACCCTCCTTTTTGCTTTGCCGTTGTCGGGTAACATTACCTACGCTCATGAATCCGAAAAGTCAAATCAAATCAAAAGTCATTTATTCAAACTAGGCTGAGAATCAGCACTTTTCGAACGTCAAAATTACATAAGAAAGTCCCCCAAAAACGCCCACCCTACACCACTGCCTAGTGCTTTAGCAGGGAAGAAGTGGCGCAACAAACTCCCCAGCAGAAGTGCGTGGCTTAGACCCGAACTCGAAACCCAAGCCACGCACCTCTGTCAGTCGGTCACACTAAGTCTATCACTGCCTAAAAAAATTGTAACTACGTAAGGGGTGAAAGCTAAAATGATAAACAGTTTGAAATTGCCAAAATTACTATAATATGCCAAAAACGTCGTACTTTCTATGATATTTCTCGTGAAAACTTTCTCACACCGATTTAGGCTTCACATAGCATTAAGGTCAAGTTCCATCCAAGTTGGATCTTACAGTAATGAGCTAGAAATGTGAATATAATTTCTTGAATATGACTTTGCTACTTGCAGAATAAAAAAATATATAAAAAATGCTGCCTCGTTGGTCTAGTGGTCGCAAGCGCTACTACTGAGCATGAGCTTCTCGATTCGATTCCCAGGTCGTGTAACGTATTATTGGGTTTTCCCATTAGGAGTTTCTTAGCAGCTCAAAGTCTGGATTCGTGCCGGGTTGATGGCAACAAATTCAAATTCAAATTATTTAATTCGAGTAGCATTAGACTCATAGAATGGGCGTATAATTTACAAATAACATTAAGTAGATTAAAATCAAATTAAAAACAAAATTACAATTAAATAAAATTAAAAAGTTACAATTAAATAAAATCTAAATTAAATTAACATTAAATTCACAATTAAAATGAAATTTACAAATAATTTAATTAATATTATCGGCTACAACAGCCTCACTCCGTTTAACATGGGACTTAATCTGCCTTGCCTTTTCTCAACTATGTTGGGGTCGACTTCCAGTCTAATCGGATGCAACTGAATACCAGTATTTAACATGGAGCGACTGCATATCTGACCTCCACAACACAGTAACTTGGTAACACGATGCCCCTTGGTAAGACTGGTTGTCAGACTTTCGGGCTTCTGACGCCCCGTAACGTGAATTCATGGTGAATTGTGGGTGTACCTACTATGGGTACACCTCTGCCTTATCCTTCGAGGAAAAAAGGCTTATTGTAGTTATGTTATGTGTGAAATTGTTTAGGTATTCATAGATTTATGTAGAAAAGTATTTTCTCAAACAAACTGCAAGAGGTGCTATTTATATTCAGTATTACTCACCCTCCCTTCATCATTGTTTTATCAGCCTTAGGGCGAATTTCATCAATTAAACTGAAGTACTCGCAAGTCGCAACCGGCCGGGTGACGCCAGCGGCGCGGCGTTCGTGTATGACCGAACGTAAACGAGGCAAAAGGAATAAGTAAGGATCGTAGCAGGTGGCGATGGCGATCTGTAGTTTCTGCCAACCTAATTCTTAAAATATACCTAATCTACGACATGTTAAATCATATAATTGAAACATCATTTCTTTTTTGTTTTTTGGGTAGGAAATGATCAAATATCTTTTCCCGCACTGGAGGGCTTGTCAGACTCTTACTAACTAAAACCGGCCCGCGTTCCTTCAATTGCCTGTAAGTTGCCACAGGCCACGGTATTTTCGGACTTTCCCGCAGATGTAATAAACAGCTAAGAAAAAAAATGACAGCATCTACCTCAATCTGTCTGATAACTATCCTTAGCGTACCGCAGTCAACTGATGGACATAAGCATCTCCCAAATCCCTTCCTTCCAGTCTTTCATTCAGTCCTGCATAGGTTATCTCATCAAAATTTCAGCCGAAGGACGTCCACTGCTGGACATAGGCCTCCCCCAGGCACCGCCACTTCGACCGGTTCTGTGCTTCTCGCATCCAGCGCATTCCCGCGGCCTTCACCAGGTCATCGGTCTACCTTGTGGGGGCCTTCCAACGCTATGTCTATCGTATAGGTTATCTAAGTACTCCTAAAACAGTACTCATCAATATTTCTACATACCTTACTCGTGTATTTATATGACCGAATCCATGGTTAATATAATCATATTGCGTGATATTATCCAATAGATTATCAAGAAGACAATACATCGAAAACAATGCCTCCATTTTCCTCTATATACACTACTTATGTAAACAGTAAATAAACCAAAGAGGTTCGCACATTCATTGCTAATTATCTCTCGTTCCGTTATGAGCATTGTTCATTGTTTTTCCGTTGCAAATAATATGGCTGATCTAGTATTATGTTAAGATAAATGATAAATGATTTATTTTTGTAAGTAGGTTTGTACAAACACTTTTACACGTCAATCACATTTTTAAAACGAGATGAGGTCGGCGTTTCCTATCTGACTACTCTGAGAAGAAAGGCCGAAACAAACTCAGAGGTCACAGTCTCTTTTAAAGTCCAGACATAATCTTGGTCAGATTATGAGAAGACCATGTAGATTGGTGTCTGAAATGGTCTTTTGAGGAAAGAACCACACAGATTGAGTGGACCTGTCCAGTCAGTGCACGCATTGGTCAGTAATCGTGCAGCTCAACTCCGAATTTAAGGAGCTCAACGATTTGACGAACAATACCAAAGAAAGGACATTTGGTTAGGCCGCATAAATTACTCAAACTGCCAGACTATGATTAATTAAAATTAAGAAAAAATAAATAATAAAAAAGAAAAGAAAGATCCACATAATCTTCACATTCACAATAATTAAAAATAATATAATACTTTACAAAGTAGTGTTAGTTTAATACTGGACAATAAATATTTAAATACATTTTTAAATGTATTTATTTATTTCAGGCATCATTCTAGTCTATAGTCACATTAAAAACAGATAAAAACCCAAAATAAAATTGTGATTAATTAAATTTCATTAAACAACAACTCATTAAAAATAATAATTAAAATTGTCAAAAATACAATAAAATAAAATATCAAATATAACACAAAATATTAAAAAGTTATATCGCGTTAGTTATGTGCTATGTCGTATCTATTTTGTATTTTACTGTGTGTACATAAATAATAAAATAAATAAATAAAAAGTTAAAATATTTTTGACAGTATTGGCTGACGGCCCAGTGTGTACCGGACAATCCCTTAGTACAGTTCAATCAATCAATCTGCCTAGCCTTTTCCCAACTATGTTAGGGTCGGCTTCCACTCTTCCAGTCTAACCGAATACAGCTGAATACCAGTATTCTACATGGAGCGACTGCCTATCTAACCTCCACAACCCAATAACAGGATAATACGATACCTCTTGGTAAGACTGGTTGTCAGACTTTCGGGCTTCCGACGACAAAGATCAAAGATCCACGAATGATAGCCGGGACCAACGGCTTAACGTACTTTCCGAGACACGGAGGAGGGGTCTTGGTATGTGAAGATGGTCACCCATTACTTAGCCACGAGCCCCTCACGCACATAAGCACGTATGTCTGTGGCAATAAAACAATGTTATTATTATTTTTCTGTATTTCTTGTCTGATCTATTCTGATTTAGATAGACCAGCTGTAGTAAACTCTATGGCATGAGACGGTCGTATGTTCATAATAACCAAATTATTTGAACACCGAATTGGCAATGGTGAAGTGCTGCTGTGAACTTAGAAATATGACTCCGTCCTTCTGACATAATCCCATTATGGCCGCGCATCGGTTTCTTTATAAACTCCCACGCAAAGTATGTGGTCAACTTTATTCCGGTAACTACACAGCGAGAAACCTGGGGTCACTTCACCTTGATTTTAAGTAGCAGATGGTTACATTGTGGCTGCTCCCTCTCGTGATGTCGGTGTCATAAGAGCCAAATGATTGCGATAGTAGTTTAGGCACCAGGATCGTAAGAACAAACTGCGATCAGCACCCAGCTTTCACGATGTTAGTGAAAACAAAAGTTCGTGTCACAGACAGGGTAAAAACTTTGTGCGGCCGCGCACATGCGGCGAGTGTGACTGAGAGAACATTGCCGAAAGTTCGTAGTGCCTATGTTCAGACCTGCCAAGTTATATTGGCCCTAATGCACATAATAATTATGTATACTTTAGGATGATAATTTCTGGAGCTTCTTTTCATAGATTTGTCAGCAAGGTTGGTTCCGCAAGTCGTGATATTTAGTGATGTATGATCTTACTATTATTTCTGAAACTACATAATCAGCCTATAATGTTCCCACTGCTGGGTCACAGGACTCCTCTCAGTGGAAAGGAGTGGGCCGTAATCCGCCACGCGGATCCCAGCAGGCGTCAGATGTCACAATAATATGTTCTATGACTTTCCCACTCTATCTATAAACGGTTCCGACAGACAGATGATAACAATAATACTTTTAAATGTTTTTGAAGTATCATATTAATTTCAGAAATATTCTTAAAAATGATGTTAGAAGTATTTAATTTTACATAAGAAAGAAAATAAATAAACGAACAATATTATACGCTTAATAATTGTTTATAATCATACACATGTCTTATAGGCTATATTTTCTTGTTACAAATTAATTAGACATCTGTAGCCGAACTAGGCGAAAACCTGTATTTGGGCTATCAGCGTAAAAGCCCTCAAATAGTAAACACTTAAAAATAGCTAATAAGTAGAGATATTAACATTTTGTAGAATTCAAATAATATTAAAAAACGTCGTGATCATAAATAACAATAAGAAACAAAAGTACCTAATTCGAAACAATAAAATCAATTAAAACAGAAAGACGTTGCGAACATATAAACGTAAACTAAAAAATAAGGATACGACAAAGTGCAAAAGTCTTGATCTCCATTAATCAACAGTACAGTATATTATTATTCGTCCATTTATTATTCGTCTCATGTATTATCTCCACCAAACATCTGTCTGTTTCGTAAAGGAAGTCATCTTGTTAGTATGTCTGTCACGGATGGGTGCACTGAGTTAGCTTAGGTTAGGTTTTGGTATCAGCTCCCTAATTGCGTAATACCGGACCAATCAGAATTGGAATGACTAATCCATTGCAGATGGTGAAGAGGAAGGTGAAGATTGAATGGTAAGACTGGTTGTCAGACGACTGTCAAAGATCTACGAATGACAGCTGGGACCAACGGCGTAACGTGCTTTCCGAGACACGGAGGAGTCTCGGTATGTAAAGATGGTCACCCATCCACAGACCAATCCTGGCAAGCGTAGCTTAACCTGATGGATCGACCCGTGTGACATTTATTTAATATCCACGAGCTCCCCGAGCTCTTATGTGCCTAATTGAAATAAATTACTTGACGTTGAAGTTAGAAATTTTTCGTCAGAAAAAAAAATGTAATTTTTTCATAGTTTTGTTTTTACTCAATACTCAATACTCAATATCTTTATTGCTTTACCATAATGTGTACTTAGGTGGTAACTATATAATTTAGATCATTATGGACCCTGTAGGGCACAGCAAAAGGGTAGAAGAGAGGAAGCCCTGTTTTGTGAGATCATTAAGTTGTTATTGTGGGAAAAAGTTTTTATTTACATAATCAAAATCAGGAGATACTTACTAAAATTTCGCATCTAATATTTAAGTATTATTTTATCTGCAAAAATGTACATAGATATTTTAGATTATTTTTACCTGTACTTCTTATTCTTCGTTATTATAATTATATTTATTCATTTATATAGTTTGTTTTTCTTTGAATAATTTGATAATGCTATAATATTTATTTATTATTATTGCAATTTTCTTAATTATTATTTTATTATATTATAATATTTATTGATTTTTACCATGCCATTAATATATTTTAAACATTAGTAACCTTAGTAACCTTTATATTGCGTGATTATCATTTATTATTGATATCAATATTTATTATTTTATTAGTAATTTCCTTAACCTAATTACGTTAGCTGCAATCGGAGGATTTAAAAAAAACCAAAAATGATTTTACTTAATTTATTTTAAATAAAAGAATTACATTAATTATATCTTAATTTAGCCTAAGTGCCTATTCGAAGTATGAATATGGAATGGAATTTAACAGAGTTACAATAATTGGGTAAACTAGGTCCGTGCGTCACAAAGTGCCATCTCAGCTCGCCGTTTCCGTCGTTCGTTAATTTTGCAGCGTATGTTTCTATAATAAAAGTATTGAGTGCTGAGTGGGCGATTCCCCTTATGCAGCTGCGTGTAACAACCTACTATATAAATTACATTGTTATTAGTTCCTTTTTTCCCTATTATTTGTGTTTATCATTTAAATATTCATCTAAGGAGTAATAGCATTTGTTTAACAGTAATTTTTTAAGTTTTTTTATGAATATATTTAACTTTTCTTCTTTCTTTATTATGTCAGGCAGTTTGTTATATATTTTTATAGATATTACGTAGGGACTTGTAGAATGCATTTTTAGCTTTAGCTTTTATTTAAGTACAAGCCGTAAAAATGACGATCCCAAACTTTCATCCACTATTATACCCCTTTTAGGTATACCGCTAATTTACTAAGTATTTCTGAAAATTGTATTTTCGTGCATCGCATCATCGCAATGCATCGACTACTAAGCCTTAGATTAATGTTGCGTGTAACATTTTCTCGCTGCGCTTACGCATCATGAATAAACTGGTGCTATAGTTTACTTACAAACAACAAATTATATTTATTTTCCACTATATTACAATGTAATTTCCCAGATTATTATCAGAGTAATCATAAAAACCGGCCAAGTGCAAGAAGGGTTCCGTGCCACCGTACAATATTTAGAAATAAACACGTATCTTGTATGGGGACAGACCTTTAATTTTTAACTTTATTTTGATTTTATTAAGTACTAGCTGCTCGCCCCGGCTTCGCACGGGTAGCAAGTAGTTATCTACGGCGCACCTACCTTACCTACCCTACCTACCTACCTATATACCTACCCTACCTACCTACCTACCTACCCTACCCTACCTACCTACCTATATACCTACCCTACCTACCTACCTACCCTACCCTACCAACCTACCCTACCCTACCTACCTACCCTACCCTACCTACCCTACCCTACCTACCTACCCTACCCTACCTACCTACCTATATACCTACCCTACCTACCTACCCTACCCTACCCTACCAACCTACCCTACCCTACCTACCTACCTACCCTACCCTACCTACCTACCTACCCTACCTACCTACCCTACCCTACCTACCTACCCTACCTACCTACCCTACCCTACCTACCTACCCTACCCTACCTACCTACCCTACCCTACCACCCTACCCTACCTACCTTTACCCTACCTACCCTACCCTACCTACGCTACCCTACCTACGCTACCCTACCTACCCTACCCTACCTACCCTACCCTACCTACCTACCTTACCCTACCCTTACCTACCTACTCTACATACCTACCCTACTTATCTACCCACCTACCTATCTACCGAGCTATTATCAAAAGTCCCATTCTATACAGAATGTATGAGAAAACGATTTTTCTTCATATTTTTTTTTTCGTGAATTTTTACAATTTTTTTATAGTTATTCTGTTATTCTGGGCGGAGAAAAATCCAACAAATCAAAGATCATCAAAATCGGTCCAGCCGTTCTCGAGTTATAAGTGTTGTAACAAACACGACTTTCTTTTATATACAACGTGCCGCTACAATGGTGACATTAATTTAACACACGCATATGATTTCGCGTATTCGTTTTATGAAAATATTTAAATTTCATTAAACGTTATTATTTATTGATTTATTTACAAATTTTCTAAATTACCATCCTGGAACAACCTGTACTTAAAGAACTGTAGCGAAGAGGTCATTTGCCGGGGTCACGGATCATATGTAGGCGAATAAAAGGAAAGCCGCGCAATTTCTTAGAAATTATGCCGACAAAGGATCTTCACCGATAGAACGTAAGCCAGCTGGTAGGTAGCTTCATGTATGAATCTTTTACACAGAGTGATCTCAATTGTGGTTATGTTTTTATTATTTAGTTAGTTTGAGAATTTAAAATTTTCAATTTACGAATTGTTTTATTTTATTATATTTTTTATGTTTACTGGCTACTAGCCCTACCCGTGTGTTAAATTAATGTCGCCATTGTAGCGGCACGTTGTATATAGATTTGTTTTGGTTAAGCTACGCTTGCCGGGGTTGGTCCGTGGTTGGGTGACCATCTTTACATATCGAGACTCCTCCGTGCTTCGGAAAGCACGTTAAGCCCGGCTGTCATTTGTGGATCTTTGACAGTCGTCAGAAGCCCGAAAGTCTGACTACCCAGTCTTACCAAGGGGTATCGTATTACCCAGTTACTGGGTTGTGGAGGTCAGATAGGCAGTCGCTACATGTAAAATACTGGTACTCAGCTGCATCCGGTTATACTGGAAGCCGACCCCAACATAGTTGGGAAAAGGCTAGGCAGATGATGAAGTATTTGTTTTTATAGCGGCAATAGAAATACATGTACACACGGCTACACATCAAGCTATACATTTCTAGTTTATGCTGATCTCACATTGTATAGGATTTCCGTACAATGCGAGGTCAGCTTATACTGGAAATGTATAGCTTGATGTGTAGCCGTGTGTACCTACTCTATGAAAAATTCGACTGGCTACCTATTACGGTTCATGATATGTACGAGTATAATTAAAATGAACCGTAATAGGTAGCCAGTCGAATCACAGCCCGCTGACAGTCAAACGTACGGTCGGACAGCGGAGGCTTAGTAATAGGGTTCCGTATGGCACCCTTCGGGTACCTACGGAACCCTAAAAATACAACTGACTTTTTTACAATTACAAGCCTGAAGCAATCAAGCAGGTTTGTAATTAAAATTAGATACAGTAGATATAATTAATTACGTATAACAAAGGCAGTCCCTTTGTTACGAAAGTCATCTACAAGCCATCTCGATCATTATCATTTACAGATGTAAATGATAATGATCGAGAAGGCTTAAGTTGCGGCAGGTAGATACCTACCGCAACTTAAGCCGTAGGAGATCATGGTTAAGTAATAACAGCCGCATGGGTCGATCCATCAGGTTAAGCTACGCTTGCCGAGGTTGGTCGGGGATGGGTGACCATCTTTACATACCGAGACTCTTCCGAGCCTCGAAAAGCACGTTAAACCGTTGGTCCCGGCTGTCATTCCGTCATTCGTAGATCTTCGACAGTCGTTACGGGTCGACAGAAGCCCGAAAGTTTGACAACCAGTCTTACCAAGGGTTATCGTATTACCCAGTTACTGGGTTGTGGAGGTCAGATAGGCAGTCACTCCATGTAAAATACTGGTTCAGCTGCATCCGGTTAGACTGAAAGCCGGCCGCAACATAGTTCGGAAAAGCCTAGGCAGATTAACTGACCTATCACAACTTCTGCATTTCAAGGTGCAATAAAATTAATAGTCGTCAGCATAATTAACCTATAATGTTCCCACCGCTGGGACACGCTTACGGCTGAACGGATTTGCTTACGGCTGAACGGATTTAAATAAAATTTGCCACATGGGTAGACCATGACCTGGAATAGGACATAGGATACTTTTTATCCCGAAATTCCAACGGGATCGAGACTTACGCGGGTGAAATCGCGGAGTGCAGCTATTTCATATACAGGGTGTTTGATGCCTCGTTTGCCAAATGGAAATGGGCTATATCCTCGGGCCTCAAAAAAAATTGTTGGCCCCACGGGACTTTTTATTATTATTTTTGAAAAATCCCCAAAGTCAGCCTTTGGACTTTCTGAACTGACTTTCTAACTTCAGTAAAAAAAAAGGTACTGGTAAGTATAGACTCCATTTTTTTTTTATTGTAAGTCATGTTGCTCGATTCTATGAAAATCTAAATTACTTGCAAGTAACATCTAGCGTTTTTCCTCATCTGGTTTTAAAAAGATCCCGGGGGCCAAGAATTTTTTTTGGAGCCTTACAGATGATAGCGTATGACCCCTCCTATCCGCCAGTTTCATTTGGCATACGATGCACCAAACAACCTGTATATGTAATTTAATTCTGTTCATGAAATCAATTTTTATAAACAAAGTCAGACAACTTCTTATTAAGGTCCACTTCCACCACAATGCGTTTAGCGCTAAATATTATTTAAAGCATAAACAACAACGCTACCAATTATAAATCCGGTTCCATTTAAAAATACTTAAACAGATACCTATTATTAACTAAGTTCGCAGACAAAAATAACATGTCCAATAATTTTATTAACAACTAGCTGCGCCCCGCAGTTCCACCTGAGTCTCGGTCCTGAAGGAATATCGGTATAAAAATTCTTGAACCCAAGACCTCATGTCCAGCAGTAACGCTTGGGATCACTAGGCCGCGAATCATATTTAGGTCAACAATTCAACATACAACCTGATACTGACCTACAAATTGCAAAAAAAACGTAAGAACATTTGAATTTCGCGTCGTAAAAATGTGTAAACTCAGGTTTTTTGTTTATCATATTAAAATTATTCATTTATTTTTAGTTTAACTTCGGTTTGCTGTGTTTAATTGACGTTCTTTTACAAAAACAACAATCGCAAACGGTCAGTCACTCTAGCTTAATTACAAATTATATTATTTGTTTATAAAGATACTTAAACCAGTTATCTTTTATAATGGTTTTAATTTTAATATAAATTAAGTTTCAGTACCTCTTTTGTAAAGACATAGTTATATTTTTTTTATATTCACCATGAATTATAGGCAAGTGAAACATTTCAGCTTTGCGTTTTGTTTGTGCAGAATACACAATTTTTCTTTCTTTCTTTCTTTTCTTTGTCTCTGATATTCAAACGCATCTGCTATGCCGCTGGTATTGGTCTATAGGGGCGGTGACCACTTAGGGTTCGTTCAAACCGCGACGTGAAGCGTCTGAGTGAACTTATTTTTTCACGAAAAGGGAAATTTCCGTGTTGACACGTGTCAAAGTACGTTGAGATGCGCGGTGCTGCAAAGCGCGTATAGGTATAGGTACCTTATTGTGTAGTAAATACATTCGATATTGTATCGGATTATAAAAAAATGCGCGTCGAACGCGTGTCGGTGTTTACTGACCCTTACCATCAGATAGGCTGTCAGTTTGTTATTTGAATGTAAAGTCAGGGAATTGAATTTATCCGTATATTAAAAACAAAACTGTCATTCTTTGACATTTGTATGCAATGACTATAACACGGCAATTTGGCGTAAGGTGTTAATTTTCTTAGCAATGAATATTTCCCTGGTCTAACAAAACGCTGCTAGTAGAATCAAAAACAAAACAGTCGATGCCATTTTACACGAAATCCCTCGTCAAAAATCCTATGAATAAACAGAACAGCCCAACTTAACCATGCATACCACGAGCACAGAAGTGTCATTAAACCGTTTGACTGCCCACAAAAATGTTACATACGGTATTCTACCACCACCGCCAGTGAAATTAACCTTGGTTTAACTGATGCAGCTCACGTCTCACGGTGTAACCCGCCCTTGAGCCAGCTAAAGTGCGGATATGTATGTGTGCGGTTCGATTCTTGTGCAAAAGAGTCATTGTAGATGATGTGCCAACTGAGATTGTGTGTAAGATGGTAGGTTTGGAACGGGTGAGTTAGGTGCTGTTAATTTAAGCCTAATTTAGAGCACTAAGCAAGGGCTATAGGTATGTTACGATCTGCATCACTGGGCAAGTGGGCATGGCCTCTAAAAGAACCAGCCTTTGCAAGAAGATTCAGCACATAACCTCTTCCCGAAATTTAGCTAAGTTTAAGGGCAAACTAACATGTCCCAGAGCCTAACATTCGAATACATGTAACATCCCACTCTGGGCCCACATGGTGGATTACGGCCCACCTCCACTTCCGGAGGATGCCATTATGGGCTGAACTAGCTTCCGCCACCGGCTTCGCCCATGTGGTATGTCTATGTCCTTCCCCGGGACGCCATCTATCTCCTTGCCAATTTTATCGAAATCCGTTCAGTGGTTTAGGCGTGAAATGGTAACATACAGACAGACAGACAGAGTTACTTTCGAATTTGTAATATTAGTATGGATTTATGATTATTGCCATAGGCGTTCATTGACTTGAACGTGCCCTGGCGGCTGAGAGTATGTCATGCTCGCTCAAATGTCTCGCTGTTGGAGGCGTGTGTGTTGGATCATTAAGTTCCCTTCAAAATGGTTTAGCTGAATGGTGCTGATCCATGCGTCATGTTCGTGAACGGGCGCCGTCAGTAGGGACTGGTCATCTCTTAGCTGCGACGGTTTTTTTTTTTTTTTTTTGCTTTTTTGTTTTACTTTTAATTACGGACGCTCTTAACGAGCACCTTCTACTACATTGTACTCACATGTATAATTAAATGTTAACATGAATGATGTAACCAATAAACTTATTGTAACAATATTCTGATTTATAAGAGTGTCCGTGGAGTTTTTTGCCCGTTCTTCTCCATAGGAACCTACTACGCTTTGGAATGGGCAACTAGCTTCATCTTTTTGGCTGACCGACCCCTTGACAATTCAAAAGTACCTGTAATTGGTTTATTTGAAATAAATGATCGGCAGACACATCTATTTTAACACACAGTTGATGTACAACGCCATTTTAGTGCATACAAACATAAACTGTCGCCTTGTTCCCATGGGGGTAGGCAGAAACTACCGAACGCCACCTGCTACGATCTTTACATACTCCTTGTGCTTCGTTTACGTTCCAGGTTATCCATTTTAGTAATTATCTCTTGAAAAACATGATAATATTTAATTTATAGTCAATTGAATCGTTGCACTTGTCTTTTATTGCTATATTTACGAGTGTAACAATAATAACAAGTCTCATATAACAATACCGGTGTCCCTGACCCCCTTTATTATGTGCTGACCCCTAGGTATACACGGTTCTATACACGGTTTTATGAGATCTGGTCTCGGCTATATCCGGTTTAACGGTGAATAGGGCAAAGTGGCCAAAGGAACCCTAAAGTTCACCCTAAGCTCGATTTCAGAGAAAACAAACAGCATTTTTAGTTTCTTGAAAAAGCTTCTTGTTTAACCAGAAACATGATTTTTTTTCCATAATTTTTAACCCCCGACGGAAAAAGACGGGTGTAATAAGTTTAATGTGTGTATCTGTGTATCCGCTATCGCAATATTGAAATCTCTTCGATGTATTTCTATCACAAAAGGTTTTCTCTGCAACTATTTGACTTTGGGTATTCAAATGGACACGTAGAATTCCTTGCCCAGTTCTACATTCCCATTTTCAGTGTTCCTCATCAATTTCAAACAATTGTTTTGAACATAAAGGTCACCTATATTTCCGTATTGGCATGTGTCATCTTCCTTGCATTGAAGATCGCATTCATTAAACTTTAATTAATTAAAGCGTCTGGACTATTAATATTTTTCGCACGTCTGTAGGACATAAGGTGCATCTATTGTTTGTTTTGCTTTGTGAAAATGTGAAACAGTGACGACAATAATATACACAACGTCTTTGGGACTATAAAAAATCTACGTCAGTCTTTATTCCTATTTGGGACAGTCCGTAGTGTCCCGAAAGGGAAGTTTGTTGCGTCACTTCTTCTCAGCTTAAATAATAGGGCCTAATTGCACAACAAATCACTAAATGCCTTTAACCCTAAACATTTTATTTTATTAATTTAAGGAAAACTTACAGCTAATACATTTTAATGTCTAGCACAATGTGTAAACTATGGCCAATTACAAGTTTCCACTAACAAATAAGGTGAGTAAACTTAACAAATACGCGAAGACAGCGATGTAAGAGATACGCAAATTAATTATCTCACGCTCGAATCGACAATGATAAAGAGGAGAAAAAAATATATACTATATAACGAAAATGGCTATACATTGAAAAAACAATTGTTCAAACTTTTCTTCACTTCCCTAATGCTACTAGTAAATAAATCTAAATCTAACTCGACATCGACAAGCTCTTATCACGTACGAGTTCTGTCTGTCGATAGCTCTGACTTGAGACACATGGAGAAGACGAGGTCTCCGAAGAAATACATTTGGTACCCGAAGCCCAATCTTAAAACATATTTAAAACATCATTCTATCTCTATCAACTTCAAATGATTGACCCTAAACATAAACATCATTCTATCTCTATCAAATTATTGACAGAACGTTGTTTCTAATTCGTTTAGCGCTATACGTATATTTAGTAATGTTTAGTGCAAGCGGACCCTAGGAATACAGAAAGGCAGGCGTTTTGGTGGCTGTCTTTTGTATTCTTTTTAAATATTTATACAGTTTACATACTTTGAATTTTGAGGTTACTAAGAGCACAAACTGTCAATGTCAATAAAATTCTAAATTCTTATTATCTAGGACCCTACTCGCTTCTTAATTATAATAAATTGTGTTAACAATCCCAAGATTTTATCGTGGGATTTATATCGAGTCAAACTGCAGGGGTTTTACTGTAGGTAATCGATTTTTTTTGGGCTATTCGAGATTGTCATTCGGGTTTGCTGAGTTATCAGTACTAGTAGTAGAGTTGCTTACTGCTGGAACAGTTTTTCATTTTAAGAATAAATAAAACATTTTTTTTTTTTTTGTTTTTTTTTAGATTTTCATTCTAGACCACTCTATGTACAAAGTTTGAAAGATTCAAACTCAAAGGTATAAAAGATAAAAGCAAAACACAGCAATCTAGAGCATCCTCTTTAAAATTATTCAACGCGCTTTCTCCACAGTAGGTATGGCGGATTTGCGGAAATCATCTGCCGAGCAAAATGTAAACGTAGAGGAAACGGGAAAACTGCGCTTATGTCGGCATTATGTTGTTTTCTTTTACAAGAGCAAACTCATTTGCTATCAACTAACTCATCATCATCATCTAATACCGAAATCCCACGATCCGCGATTTTGCGGACGGACACCGAGGAGCCCGGACGACGGGCCGTGGGAAGGTGTACGTGCGGGGTATCGCAGACATCGGAAGTTCCTCGGTGCGCGGTGCGTGGCGGTCTGTGGTCATCTGCCGTGCGTGTCCGTCTGCAATATTTCCGATCGTCGGATTCCATAGCCGCGAGTGGGCCTTAGCCTGGTTTAGTATATTTCTTCAACGTGATCTATTTGCGGCCTTTTTTCTCCAATTTCTCACTCCAACAGTTCTTAAGTCTTGGTCTACGCCATCAAACCACCTGAGCTTGGGCCGCCCTCGACTTCTACGACCATCTGGTTTACTATCCTGTAACCGTTTGGGTGCTCTGAGGGCCTAGACAAGTGACAATCGCTTCGAAAGCGTTTCGTATTTCTCCAACGACTTTCAACAGGATTGACATAAGCTTTTCGATAGCTGTCCTATACATTTTTGCCTTTTCCATCATCGTTATCGCTGATAGAATGTCACTTTGTCTAGGGCCTCAGGTCTCGTCCATTCTTGCGACATGTCCAGCCCTTCGAAGACGACGAACTATCAACTGAGTAATGTGTTAAAATAAATATATTACCTATACCGGTACTGTATCGTACCAGTATTCATGTGTATTTAAACAATTAACGTCTTCTGTCAAGGCTGTTGAGAACAGGACTTTTCAGGGTTCCATATCAAAATGACGTCATAACTGCCAACCGACGGGAGCCCACGCCGTCCGTCTGCCGACTGTCTATATGTTCGTATGTCTGTCATACGACTGTAACTTTTAAGGTAATAGGGAATATGCATGTATTTTTTAAATCTTTTTATTCGATAGTTTAGCAAAAAAGCAGGCAATTTAAAGTAGTTAAAAAAATGTTTAAAAATATCCAACCGATCCGGGCTATTTAAACGCCCTCCATTTGACGCGCTTGGTGTGGTGACGTCACAGTCCGTGAAAACAGACAAGCAACTGTTAAGTCAACGTCAAACACTCCTTTTTCTATGAGCGTTTGACATTGACTTGACACTTGTTGACTGACTTGACATTGACATTTTGATTGTTATCCCGGACTGTTACGTCACATCCGCTCTTAGCCTTTTCAAGTATTTGAATTACCCACAGTTTTTTGGGACTTTTTAAAAATTAATTTCTCGCTCAAAAATAAATTTTATTCAAAAATATTAATGAAGGCATAATTCTGAAGTAACATAGTTTATATAAAAAAATATTTGACCCATATTTGAATCACATGCATATTCCCTATTTTTCTAGTCAGTAGACAAGTTTTGTAGTCAATTGAAATTTTACGGAATACTTTACTATGGTCTCTAACATGACAAATTATAAAAAGAAGATAATCTTTACTATATTTCTTGGTACGGAAGTCTTAGTACAAGTATCATAACAAACCTGACTCTTGTACTAAGGGTTCCGTACCAAGAAATATAGTCTAAAATATAGTATCTGATTAGTTTTTGTATAAAACAAATATCAATCATAGTTTCGTGTTGTTTGTGTTACTTAGTGAGAAATAATGTAGTACTAATTTGTGATATTTAAGTAGGAACTCGCGTGTGTTGTTGATCTTTCGAAGAATTTATCATGATATAATGTTTGCATATGGTACTATTATTTGAATAACCGATAAACAACTCCGTGTAAGAAATATACGACTGAGGTATCGTATTCACAAGTCATTTAGGGGTTATGCATTAACGATGATTAAAGTTAAGTGACGTTCAAACGTCAAAAATGTATGGTTAAACAGTCGGTAATCATTACTTAACTTTAATAATCGTTTATGAATAAACCCCCTAGTATCTAAAACCCAGTTTTGAAGTTTGGTTTTAACTTTTGACCACTGAAAATCAGCGCTGTGCTGTGGGTCCCCATAGCGCAGCATCATGCTGAGTGGAAGCCTTCTTGTCACAGTCATGACGTGCAGCTGCCGATTATTTATCTATACTCGTGATCTCATGTTTTTTTTTAATTTTTAATGGTATTTAGATATATTGTGGTAAATATTGCTGATTACTGTTATTTTTTTGTATGCACGTGTTTCTGTGACAATTAAACCTATTTTTCTTTCTTTCTTTCTTTAATGTTTTCCGTAGATTTCTTGTTTTATCTTAGAAACAGATAGGTAACAGCTGGGCATACTTAGTCGTTACATGATCAATTATTAAGTAATTTCATTAGCACGCGAACAGTTCGATTCAAACTTAATGGCGGCTCAGAACACGAGGTGAGTCGCTGCGCAGTAAAAATTTCATGTGTCAGCGGGGGTGAGGGGGGGGGGGTACTGCGCGACGAGTAGCTAACTTCCGAGCCGCGTTTGAATCGAACTGTAACATGAGTCCTGGACTTCTATCTTTATTCTATGTAGAATGATAATTATCTCTTTCTATAATAAGGCCCACTTTCACTCCAATAGTCTGGGGTTCAACACACGACCTTACAACTCGTAAGTCAGTGTTTTTATATTACACTAGCTTCCGCCCACGGCTTCGTCCGCGTGGTATGTCAATAAAAAGTAGCCAAGTCTTTCCCCGGGATGCTATCTATCTCCTTGTCAAATTTTATCGAAATCTGTTCAGTGGTTTAGGCGTGAAAAGGTAACATACAGACAGATAGACAGAGTTACTTTCGAATTTATAATATTAAGTATGGATTATAATTACCACCGTGACCACTGGGCCACCACTGCTCTAAAATCGTTTACTGCAAAGTTAAGGTAGAAAAGATAGTTACACCAAGAAATGGTAACATGATAATGACCAAACATGTAATGCACATAATGTGTTACAATTATTATGACGACCCGGGAACATCAAAACAATTATTTCTGGGTCAACAAACCATTATATGGTAAGAAATAATCACAATTATGAATTAATTATAATTATTTAATTCAACAATAAGTGGCTTGCAACAATGTTTCAGATAGGGATGTAATGATATAAAATATAATTTTCCCGATATGATACCGATATCGATGGCTAATAAGATAATAAAAAATGAAGTATGTACCTCGGATGTTTGTCTTTGGTTTTTCGGGCACAACTGTTCAATAGTGCGTTATTATAGTCCTCACAGCACTGTGTGAATAAACCGAATGATGAATAGCGGTGACGTGAAACAGGCACGAAACAATACATCGCTCAGCCAACGCAATGGTCAGCAAACTGCAAACACTGCTGTTTGCCGTGTTGCCATGTCGCTAAGCATGCGCTGCGCGGGTCTCCTGCCAGTCCCGCCTGCGACGCAGCGATGGAGCGACAATGTTGCGCGCGTGTCGTCATTTTACGAGCTTCTCGAACTGTTAGATATCGGTTGTATAAAAATCGGCGATGCCGATATATTGGCCTGCCGATTATAATTCAGCCGATATATCGACATCGGAATCGTTACATCCCTAGTTTCAGAGGTAAATGGTTGAATGGTCATTTGAATATTAGTATTTGTTTATGTTTGCTTAATTATCTCGGGACCCTGATACTGTCATCTTTGACAGTCGTAACGGTAGGTCAGATAGGCAATCATTCCATATAAAATACTGGTATTCAGCTGCATCCGGTTAAACTGAAAGCCGACTTTGATGATGATGATCTCGGGCCCCAGGGGACTACTTTGGAAGGCGTACGAGGTGCCCAAGCTATGCCCCACAAGGTGGACCGATGACCTTTTAGGGGTATGAGGAACAGGTTGTAAAGCTCACTCATCCACCATAGAAAACGGAGGATCCTCCGACCAGACGGGTGTTGTGTCTGGCGGGCAAATCGCGCAATTAGAGTTTACCGTGAAACTCTAATCGCGCGATGCAGGATTTATGTGACGTCAGGATTTTTGTGTGACGTCAGGTCTTTGATGCGTAGTTCGCATGTGGCGATGTAGATACCGCCACATCACTCCCCTCCGGAGACCGGAGGTCGATAGTGGGCTGAGTATTGTATCTTGCGATGCTTGCTAGTGCCAGTTGTGGTTCCAGTGAGTCGGAACCGGGTGCCGCATTGTTCGCGGTGGGTCGGAACTGTTTGCGGCGATTGTGGTGATTGCGGTGATTCCCCAGTGGCTCAGGTTGGTGATTGAGGTGATTCCCCAGTGGGTCGGGGTGATGAGGCTGAGGGTGATGACCAGGAATGCGCGTTCGCTGCATGCTGGTGGTCAGGATACCCGTTGACGCCTCGGGTGTTGGCTTGGCTGTGTGACTCGCCTCAATGAAAGCTTGCGGGAGTGATTATGATGACGTCATGCTGGAGTAGTTGCACGAAGGCTGCGTTGATGTTCATATTCGTGGTCACCAATTTAGGGGTATGAGGAACAGGGTGTAAAATTCACTCATCCACCATAGAAAAGGGAGGATTCTCCGACCAGACGGGTGTTGTGTCTGGCGGGCAACTGCCCAATGATTGATATTAGGTTTTTGTATATATGTCCACTGCACGGTAAACTCTAATTGCGCGATGCAGGATTTATGTGACGTCAGGTCTTTGATGCGTAGTTCGCATGTGGCGATGTAGATACCGCCACAACCTGGTGAAGGCCGAGGGAAACCGCTGGATGCGAGAAGCACAGAACCGGTCGAAGTGGCGGTGCTATGTGGACTTCTTTCGGCTGAAATGATGATGATGAAAAATATTACGATTAACATAATTTTAAAGTGTAAGTAGGTATGTATTATTTGATTGGAAATACATGGGCATTATTATTATTAACAGTATAACGCTAAGAAGCCAATGATGACATTATGCAGAAAAAAAACAATTATTTACACATCATAAACATGATTAGATGCAATTCAATTGTTCTTTAAAACAATCGTTAGCATAATATTGCTTCAACTATGGCACGTATTTACAACAACAATTAGCTGTTTATTGATTGCATTATAATTTGCTTTATTGCAGTCGTAAATAAAATGGAGAAACGTGATGAAACTGTAGTGTTTAGGTTACCTAGGTATGTGCATACTACTCTAGCCTATTGTCTGTGATTTCATTCGCAGACAAACTTCAACTTTTTGTTTGGTTGTGTTAGGAAAATATTTTCCAAGTGTATCGCTACACCTTCTTAAGAAAATATTTTCCAAGTGTATCGCTACACCCTATTAGGAAAATATTTTCCAAGTGTATCGCTACACCTTCTTAGGAAAATATTTTCCAAGTGTATCGCTACACCCTCTTAGGAAAATATTTTCCAAGTGTATCGCTACACCCTCTTAATTTTTCTTTCTTGTTTCTGTTTCTTTATTTCTTCAGCGGTTGTGCGTTGTCTGTCACTCAGTCACAGAAGTTCTTACGTTAGTTTATCACTGACATTCATGATCAGATGTTTATATTTTTTATGTTAAAATAGTTTGATGACCCTAATATATTTAATACGCTTGCAATAAAATTATCATTTATAAAATTATAATATATTCATCAAAAATTATTTTAAGTATAAACATCTGATAAGCTACAACTAGAGTTTACAAAATATCACCGAAATAGTTCGAATAAGACCAATTTGATAACCTAATACTGATATATTTGTTGCTTAATTTGATACTTTCACTATAATTGAACCGAATAATGATTGCTTCGTAATTTAGGTTCAAAAAGCCACATACCGCATGTAAAGTAGGTAATTTCTCTCAGCTGCATTCGTATATAATCATAACAAACGTCGAAGTGTTATGTATCAACCACTGGCTAGGAAACTCCGCCGCGTACGCGTATCGGATGTGTAAATACAAGTCACATCACATAAGCATTGACGTTGGTACCACAGACTTTGATCTAGAATAAATTATGGCTTATTTCTATGTGCCAATTTATTGTTGGTATGGTTACCCAAACCTCTGGAGTGAGCATAAAGTTTTCTTGTGATAACTTGGTAACTTACGTATGTACCAGGGATAATCGCGAGGAATCGCTGAGACACCGCAGACGTGATGAGTATCAATCGATATATAAACAAGATAAAAGAAAAAAACATTGTTGTTTTTTTTTTGGGTGAACGATCGTAGTTATATTGTGTAGTTACCTACTTGTTTTTTTTTTGTGTAAACTTCACAGACGTAATGGGTATCGATATACATATAAACAAGACAAAATAAAAAAAAAAACAGATTTTCTTAACTCATACTAAACTTCATGTAATTAATGTCTGTTTTTTAATCTCGCAGACTAATTTGACATTTCAAGCAATTGTTTTTTTTTTTTTTCTTTGGCAACTGAGCCGATGTCAATTGTTGTTTGTTTTTCAATTTGGAGTTTGACATTTGCATCTGTCAAATTAGACTAGGAGATTAAAAAACGTACTATACACTATTACTAGCTTTCGTTGGCCCTTCAATTCAAGGGTCAAAAAAAGAAGGTTTATTTAATAATAAACTGCTTTAATAATAATGCTGTCATAAAGTCATAACCAAAGTTCTACGATGACGGCATGATATCAAAATTCTAACAAGAAATAACCCTATTGATATTCAGAACACAAGCTGAATCCCCAGTTCTATTACTACATGGAATATAATTTTTGTATGACTTGGAAAACCCGGGACTTAAAAGTCTGTAGGCGACCACACACCAGTATAGTGACTGTTTAAAAAATATTAACATACAAATGGTACTATTCATGATAGCTTTGGCTGTGGTCCTGTCGTGGCTTAGTCATAGAGCCCGCAATTGCCAAATTATTTGCTATTGTAACTTAACTGTGAGCTGATTTTGCCGAAGCCCGAAAATGTCCACAGCGTAGACCGATACAGAACGATCCAGTGGGAAATTGTCATAATCACCATGCTTGGCAAATGATGGTGAAAATCAAGCAAAAGTTTTTTTTCAATGTTATTGGGTGTTATGCAAGTAATAACAGCCGCACGGGTCGATCGATCAGGTTTTCCGCGTTTGGCCCGTGGATAGGTGACCATCTCTAAATACCATCAAGACGCTCCGTGTCTCAGAAACCACGATAATTAAAAGCCATTGGTCCCTGCTGTCATTCGTGGGTCTTTGACAGTCGTTACGGATCGTCAGAGGCCCTGAGCTCTGACGACCAGTCTTACCAAGGGGTATCGTATTACCCAGTGACTAGGTTGTGGAGGTCAGATAGGCAGTCGCTTCATGTAAAATACTGGTATTTAGATGCATCCATTTAGACTGGAAGCTGACCCCAACATATTTGGGAAAAATGATAGGCAGATGATGATGGTTGGTATACAAGTAAAAAGCCTACTTGATGATAAGAGGTACCACCGCCAATGAACTGCAAACTCTGAGAGATATCGGCGGAGCGTTGACATTCCAGACACAAAGCTGAAATATCTCATGTCGCTATCAATTAAGTCTACCGACACGAGAAATTGAAACTCATTAACAATATGGTTGACGACAAGAATAGGCATGGTAGAGTAGGAAGTATTTCCCCGGACGAGTCCCGCCCGTCACAAAAAGCCTTGAAAAAAAAGCATACAAAAGCGTGCCAAAAAGATACACCAAGATAAAAAAAAAACCGTTTATCACTACACGATCACACGTAATGAGTTAGCAAAACGTTAAGATTTCGCGTGAGATGATCAAGTATTACGAACGCAACCGGAATTCCTCTCAGTGAAAGTTGATATACTCTTATTCTGAATCAGTTGCTCGATTTATTACAAACTAGTTTTGTTTGTTTGGTGCCTTTTGCAATGTTTAGTTTCTTCTGTAATGTGGGCAGATGTTTTAACTTTTCTATATAGGACTGATATCAATCAACCTGCAATCTGCCTAGCCTTTTCCCAACTATATTGGGGTCGACTTCCAGTCTAACCGGATGCAGCTGAATACCAGTATTTACATGGAGCGACTGCCTATCTGACCTCCACAACCCAGTAACTGGGTAATACGATACCCCTGGGCAAGACTGGTTGTCAGACTTACGGATAGATCCACAAATGACAACCGGGACCAACGGCTTAACATGCTTTCCGAGGCACGGAGGAGTCTCGATATGTAAAGATGGTCACCCATCCATAGACCAAACCCGGCAAGCGTAGCTTAACCTGTTGGATCGACCTTTGCGGCTGTTATTACTTACCCACGAGCTGTATAGGACTGATATAAGCTATCGGAAAGCTGGCGTCAATCCTGTTGAAAATCGTTGTAGAAATACGAAATGCTTTCGAAGCGATTGTCACTTGTCGAGGTCCTCTGATTCTTTTATTCTCGCTTGCAGCAGTAAGCAAGCATGCTAAAGTAATTGATCGGAATCACGTTCATTAAAGCAATGGAAGTTTGCCAAGCCGGCTTGACACGCATTTAGTTCAAGTAACATTGATAGTTAATAGAAATCTGTCGAGGTCTGCATCAAGGACACAAAATTCACTATTAAATCCAAACAAGACATTCCATCCATCTGCCGCAACCTACACATTACCAGGTATCACAGATGTAATTGAATGCATTCCGTGACGTAATGTGTTACGTCTCGTCTGTAGGTCGACCAACCGGTTGGCAGGGAGCACTGTGTCAGCCAATGAGGTTACCGTAATGTTTACCGGTAGAGAATTTTGAGGTCTTGGATTTGTTGTTCGCACTTTTTACTTACAACTTTGCCTCTATGATGTCAATGTGATAATCATCAGTCTCCTGCCCTATCTTTATTTATTTGTGTTCGGCGCAACATGTCTCTTTCTTCCATACTTCTCTATTAGCCGTCATCTCGGTAGTCATCCCCTTTCTAGCCATATCATCTTTTACACAGTTCATCCATCGTTTCTTTGGTCTTCCCCTACTCTTATAGCCACCGACATTCATACCCAAAGCTTTCTCACGACATTTTCCTCATTCCTTCGCATCACGTGGCCCATACCATGACTACCGATTGCCGCACAACTTTTCAGTCAACAACGCCACTTTCAGACTTCCTCTTATGTCATCATGTGCCTAGCCTTTTCCCAACTATGTTGGGGTCGGCTTCCAGTCTAACCGGATGCAGCTGAATACCAGTATTTTACATGGAGCGACTGCCTATCTGACCTCCACAACTCGGTAACTGGGTAATACGATACCCTTTGGCGAGACTGGTTGTCAGACTTTCGGGCTTCTGACGACCCGTAACGACTGTCAAAGATCCACAAATGACAGCTGAGACCAACGGTTTAACGTGCTTTCCGAGGCACGGAGGAGTCTCGGTAAGTAAAGATGGTCACCCATCCACGGACCAACGGACGTAACTGGGTAATACGTTACCCCTTGGTAAGACTGGTTGTCAGACTTCCTCTTATGTACTCATTTCTTATTCTATCCATTTGTGTAACACCTCAACTCCCTCTTAGCAATCTCGTTCAACTTAACGTACTTGATATACATACTTATAATGATAATTGCCGGATGCACAGCTAGATAATAATAACGACGTAATAAGTCGTTAATGTGATCCTATTTTTTGTGCCTATTCAATCATTTGTTCAGTTCTTTGCTTCTTAATGTGCGTCATTCGCGCACTAATGGTTTATTTAACTTAACTTGAAGTAAACATTACAATGGCTAGTACAGTAAAAAATACATCCTACTTTTACGTATCAGTGCTAACATAGTTTAAGGATTTTTAAACAGTTTCATCGACGTCATAATTTACGCAAAGTGTGATATAAAATAACAGAGAAAAGCTTTTTTGATAATGGAGAGAGAAATAAACTAAATATTTCGAAATCCCCGATAAGGGTTTAAAAATAATAACAAAAATATAAGACTTGCGCTGCACAGTGAGCCTCAAAAGGATATATAAAAAAGATTGTAGATAATTTAATTATTTCTTGTATCGACAAGAAATAATTAAATTATCTAAAATCTTTTTTGACGTATACCTACGTCTTTTTAAGCTTGCTGCACCTACTCTGACTAAATAATAAAAGTATGAAAGACAACAAAAGCCCTTTTCTAGCGTGCGTTTCATCAAATAGTTCGTTTGCCGTAATGTTGATATAAACGGACCTATTAGGTAGCCCCGTATCGGCGCAGCGTATTCGTATTGTGCCTACAACAGTGGAGCCAAAATTACGGCAGAACTATTTGATGAAATGCACTATAGGCATTTGTGTAAACCATATTGCCATATCTTATGAGCACAAGGAAGATTAATGATAAATGGCAGTGGGCAGTGCCTTTTTAGTTTGTTTACTCTGTTTTGATACTGCCCTAGATCTCACAAAAATTCTTGCTAAACACTACAACTCGCAAAAGAGACTGACAACGAAAACAGTTTCCAAAAATCTATTTTTAGACCTTCTGTGCGTGTCTTATATAATTTCCTCCGCAAAGCAAAAAGATTGCGTGTTAATCAAATGGCAGATGTGCCCGTTTCGGCGGCATGGCGGCATGGTCGACTGCGTTCAAACCATAGCCTTGCATGCTGACCGTAAAATCAGCCATTATGAATGCTATAAGACTGGTTTTAATCGTGGCTTGGTGATGATTGGACTTTGTGTTTTAACACATAACAGAAAATCACGCCTGTATTCACCGAAGGGTTAAGCAGAGGTTTACACACACATTTCGCCAGTTATGTTTAAGTCCCATGTAATACGAAGCGAGCCTATTGCAATCAAAAATCAACCTGGCTAGCCTTTTCCCAACTATGTTGGGGTCGGCTAACTGGATGCAGCTGAATACCAGAATTTTACATGGAGCGACTGCCTATCTGACCTCCACAACCTAGTAACTCTATAATACGATACCCCTTGGTAAGACTAGTTGCATAACGTACCATAACGACTGTTAAAGATCCACGAATGACAGCCGGGACCAACGGCTTAACGTGCTTTCCGTGTCATGGAGGAGTCTCGGTATGTGATGGTCACTCATCCACGGACCAACCCCGGTAAGCGTAGCTTATCCTGATGGATCGACCCGTGCTGCTGTTATTACTTACCTACGAGCTCCTCACCACAAACCATCCATACATAAACTATCACAATGCCATAAACACCTTTTAGATACATGTAAATCTCATTCTCAGATCAAACTTCTTGACTTATACGATGCTATTTCTGTCAACAACAACTATGATTGAAATTCGCGTGATATGCAGTACTTATCGTAGTTAAAATTGCAGTTATGATAATTATTTCGATACTTAATAAACCTTAATAATACCAAGTGGTTGTAAATAACCTACTTATTATTAAAATTAATAAGTCACAAACATTTTACTTAGCAGTTTGATGTCAATCATGTATACAGGGTGTTAGGGTAAACACCGTTATCCTTGCAACCAGTGGTTTGGTTTCATTTATAGAACGTAAAATCAATGGAAAATTACAACTTTTTTTTTCTTTTTTATTAATCTACATTTTACCACAAGAGACGCAAGTTCGTTGTCCTATGCGCTAGGGCAACGAACTTGCGTCTCAACACGGGCGGGGTTACGGGATGTGACCTGACCGGCCGCGAGCGCGACCCCTCCCGCAGTCAGTCAGCTGTTTCGCTTGAGAGCACGGTGTCGGATAGAAACTTTTCAAAATCTTTTAATGAAAATGACGTTTTATTTTTGTTGTGTTCGGTCATTTATTTTTATATTTAAGTCAACTACCCATGGTTTGAATGACAAGACTGTTTACCCTTACAGCCTGTATAAAGTATGTTAATAATTATGTTTCCTTTTTATTCACCTTTGCATGATGATAGGTTTTAAAAACAACATGGTTTTGAAATACTAGAAGCAGACTTTACAGGGGCACTTATTAAATATCAGAAGGTAGGTCCATGGTTCCAATTGGTCGTTTCCTATGGAGAAGAACCGGCAAGAAACTACACGGTTATTCTTTAACGATACGATCGACCGTTTGCAATTATTATTTCCTAGAGATAGTTAATTGATTCAGGCGTGACTTTGCGGAAATCCATTATATTAATACAATAGACGCAGATATATTTTGTAACCTATCGATGACGATTGACCAGTCGCGAACCCGAACACGACGTGTTGCCACGCCGAGCGCTGCATGCAGAGACAGCTCTGCAACTAAGATCTCCTTCGGTACGATACCTATTTGGCGTTTTTAGGTTATATTATCGAATCCGTTTTTTCGAAAGTTATTACATTTTTGTAGACTTTAGAGCGCCAAGATGATCTATGTGAAGCAAGCTTCTCCCAACCTATCGAGTCGTCGGTCCATCTTGTGCATCTAACCTAAGCGCGCGACAAATCAGAAGCAATCGAGATACCCTTTAAAAATTTTCAGAGTATCAATGTTTGTCACCAAATAAATACCAATCAGTTTCCAAACACTTTTTGAAAATCATAGACTATCAATACATTTTCTCTACGACTTTTCGACCACAGATTACTAATGCCTGCTACTAATATCTGCGTCTATTGTATTTTCTAATGCCTGTTGTCCTAGCTGACTGTCACCTGTACAATGACCCCGATCCTCTAACTGTATACTGAGTATACATTAGAAATTAGATGCGTACGCGCAAGTGTTGCCTTTGTAAACATTGGTAACAAGAGTCTTATTAGAGACAGTTTATTGAGGTTATGTTAATGCTCTATGCCCAAAAACATGAAATACGTAAACCGCGTAGTGCTTTTTTGACATTTATATTGACAGATTGGTCACTACCTACTTGACTTTTCTGGGATGGATAAAAAAAAAACATTAGTGTAAGCCGTTAAAATACCTACTAATCCTGTTTTAATCCTCTCAACATTAAAGAGTTTTAGATTGTAACGACCGTAATTTAAAACGAAGATCAAATGATGAAGCTTGAATCTATTCAAAATTGATGGATTATACCCACTAACATACTAATTTCTACAAATGTAATTTATTGGTAATGTTAGTTAGTCCTTTAATTTAGTTAATTTAGTATTGAAAAAGATTTAAAACGATGATCAAATGATGAAGCTTGAATTTATTCAAAAATGACGGATTATACCCACTAACATACTAATTTCTACAAATGTCATTTAATGGTAATGTTAGTTAGTCCTTTAATTTAGCTTTTTAGTTAATTTAGTTTATGAAGTTAATCCAATGTATATATTTTATCATATCATTAAAAACATGGATTTTATTCGATAGTTTATATTATAGTTTTCTTGACTGACTGTCCCGTTCCAAGCGCTACTGTTGAGCATATGGTCCTGGGTTCGAATCCCAGGTCGGGCAAAGTGTTATTTTGTTTTTCCTTAGAAATTTCTCAGTAGCAGCCCGGAGTCCGGATTTGTGTCCAGTTAATGGCATGAGGCTTGCTGGGATATTACACAGGGGACTTGCGGGGACTTAAACAGAACTGGCGAAATGTGGGTGTACTATAGGTACATCTCTGCCTAGCCCTTTGGGGAATACAGGCGTTATGTTATGTTATAGGTTTCTTCGATTCGAACTTAGTTTTTTTCTAATACGGGCCATAGACAAGGAACTAAGCATAACCAACAAGGAGTTTCACAATCAAACAACGAGAAACTGGCAGAAGTTTTTTATTCTGTGGCTGGACAATAAACAATCAGACGCGCCATGACAATTGCGTCACACCTACAGTTTGTCGATGGATTGAGTCACCGTATCGGCCTGGTAAAGGTTCACTGCATTGCCTGCTCAGCTCCTTATGGCTTGCACAAGGATCAGCAAACCATTTATTACAATCAAACTATCTTATTGCAATACAATGTCTTCAGATCCACATTTAAACCGTAAAGCCATTTTCAATTTCAAACTTTATTCCGACAATGGTGCCGATTCTGTTGTTCACAAACTAAACTAAATTTAAGTTAATTGCATCTTTTTCTTTCTATTTCATTATGACACAGGACAGAAGATAAATTTTAGTTTAGTCCTGTCAAATTAATCAGCGCCTGACGTAAATTGACGTAATTTTATTATGCAAGTTTTTAATCACGTCTAAACTTATAAGGAGTAGTGACAGACGCTGATTAATTTGACAGGACTAAACTAAAGAATCGACACCAATGTTCCGACAAAGTTCTATTTACAAAAACTGACATTAAATCCGAATCTATGTTGTCAATTTTGAATTAAGAACTCGATTGAAATAACTGTCAATAGATAACAAAATTGTACAGTTTCTTACTTCCTGAAAAACGAATTCGGTGGTACAACTTAATACGTTCATAATTATGGTTATAAATGGTTATTTTAATTTATGACATTAATGTCTATTTTTGTAACCCACGCCACGCTAATCCATTTTTAAAACCACAAAACTAATGTAATCGGGCAAGTTCCGCATATCCGCTGAGCCTTTATTATATCTACCTACTCATCACCAATGGTTTCATTTGTACATACCATAATAAATTGCCGGCTCATCATCGTCACAAATTACCAAAAAAAAAAAATTACCTACCTACGTGGGGCAAAAACCGCGGAAAATTAAGTTAGGAATGTGCAAAAACGGTCATTATTTTATAGTTCGTTAGGCAAATCGTTCTTTTTTTGATCTTGAACTGTTTAAGTGCTCTCTTGCCCCTTTATTGTTTACGCTGATTTTACTGTGAATAAAATTAGGGGTTTTTTTTATTAAGATGATGTAATCTTTTTAGTAATGGGGTCGGGAATAAATGATGGCCTGCCGCGGTCGGTTCGTGAATAGGTGACCAACCTAAATTAAAAAAAAAAGAGAAAAAAAAATTTTTTGTCTGTTCCTTTTATTATTAACCCGTTTTAGAAAACTTTGCTCTTCTACAATATATATGTATATAGAATGTAGGAAATTACAACCGTACATAAAACTTATAATACAGTTTACATATAATAAATAAAAATTAAAAATATTAACAACTTTTACACGCACATTCTGTATGATGTAAGTATACTAGATAGGGTAGTAGCGCAGATAATATTTTATTTGTCACCCTGTATCTACCTAGTCGTCATTAACTTTTTTTTTTTGGCCTATATTTTGTCCTACTGCTGGGCAAAGCCTCCCCTTTTTCCTTCCAAGCTTCTTATTTTGTAAAAAACTAAATATTCCATAACCGGAATTGAAAATGATCCTTCAAAGAAAGCGGAAAAATATGCAAAGGTGAATGCCCCGATAACCGTCCTTAATCAATAATTAAAAATATTAGTTTAAAAATAGTTGCAACATTTGAAAGTTTTACAAACATATTTGAACCAGCACTTTAAGGCCAGTCATTGCACAATTTGAGTGGCAATCTAAATTTTTCTCATGAATAATTGATAAATTAATAAAACTAGTGATGTGACCCCGTTTTTATCGTATGTTTTTTGACCTCAGAATACGTTAGTTTTGCCACTTCTGTAGGTACCGGACGTCCTTAGATGGCATTTTGTGAATTTTATGACTAAATCTTTATCTAGATCACAAATATTCGCAGTTTATTTCATGGACAAGTACAGATTAATTGTTTTATTGGTGTTCACCGTTTTAATTAACGATAAAATAAATTAATATTATTAAAGACACTAACAAGATTATGTGGCCCAATTATAGTACGTGACATTGGGAAGTCTGTTTTGGGTATTCCGCGAAGGAATTAAAGATTCATGAATTATGTGTTTAAACTTCTTGAGGCGCACAGCGCTCTTTCTGAACAGTGGAAGAAACTGAACCGGCAGGTCGGTGACGTTGAATCAGGTATACTCGGCTCCAGTCGGTGGGTGACGCTAGGGATGCAAGAAGTGTAAAAAGTATCGATATACAGGGTGTTAGGGTAAACACCGTTATCCTTGCAACCAGTGGTTTGGTTTCATTTATAGAACGTAAAATCAATGGAAAATTACAACATTTTTTTTCTTTTTTTTAATTCTACATTTTACCACAAGAGACACAAGTTCGTTGTCCTATGCGCTAGGGCAACGAACTTGTGTCTCAACACGGGCGGGGGGTACGGGATGTGAATTGACCGGCCGCGAGCGCGACCCCTCCATCAGTCAGTCAGCTGTTTCACTAGAGAGCACGGTGTCGGATAGAAACTTTTTAAAATCTTTTAATGAAAATGACGTTTTTTTTTTTTTGTGTTCGGTCATTTATTTTTATATTTAAGTCAACTACCCATGGTTTGAATGACAAGACTGTTTACCCTTACAGCCTGTATATCGTATCGATATTTAAAAAAAAAATCAATATCGATTTCGATATATCGAAAACAAAAAAACGATATATCGATATATCGGTGGAATTTTAAAAAAAAAATTACTTTGTGTAGTTCAAGTTTTATAATCATTTAAATACCAAACTAGGAAAAAAAGTACTAATAATTTTTACGGCTCTGAATTCCAGCGGTTTTAGTCAGCGGCGACAACGGTGTTGCTATGAAAATATATCGTTTTTGATACATTTTCGATACTTGATATTTTATATCGATATATCGAAATAATAAATATCGCCTGAAAATCGAACAAAAAATATCGATATATCGAAATAATAAATATCGCCTGAAAATCGAACAAAAAATATCGATATTTCGATATATCGATATTTTTTCTGCAAGGTGACGCTTAATACCGTATACTCTGCGCTGAATCGCGAATACTCGGCTCCACCAGTCGTAAGTTTTCACATCTATCGGTCATAAGCACACACCCTCATTTTTAGGTTTCCGTACCTACCCAAAGGGTAAAACGGGACCTTATTACTAAGACTCCGCTGTCTTTCTGTCTGTCCGTCTGTCACCAGACTGTATCTCATGAAACGCAATAGTTAGACGGTTGAAATTTTCACAGATGATGTATTTCCGTTGCCGCTATAACTACAAATACTAAAAAACAGAATAAAATGAATATTTAAGGGGGCTCACATACAACAAACGTGATTCTTTTGCTCGTTTTTATAGATAATGGTACGGAACCCATCGTGCGCGAGTCCGACTCGCACTTGGCCGGTTTTTTTTGTTTTGTTCGGAATAATAGTTTACATTTCCTTCTTAATTTTTAGTTTATTATTTGACAATACCATACCAACAATCGAACGTGAACGCTTCCTTTGTATGTCAACGTGAGCCGAATTTAAGGCGCCATATTGGATATCAGGAAGGAAATACCGGAGTTACAAATTATTTCAATGCTAAATATAATTTGGTGATCAAATTAAATTGTGTCACGATTGGATAGTGTGTGAATTACTTAGAGAATTAGACCAACCTAGGTGACAATCTTATCGAAGGTACGCACGGCTACACATCAATCCATACATTTCCAGTATAAGCTGATAGCTTATACTAGAAATGTATACGAAGCTACGACCTACATCTAGTAAGTCGCAGCTGTTTCCACTGGTTCGCCACTGCTCTTTAAGTTCGCTTGCACCAGAATGACATTGAAAAATATCTGTGGTCATCATTTGAACTTTCGGGCCTCCACACAAAACACGTATATATCTACATACATAGTACGTACCTATTAAGTAACAGTCGTTGCACATAACTGGTTGTTTTTGAGAGTGACCTTTGTAAGCCACTGCTACTACGATCACTACTCCGGTAGAAGCAGGGTTGGTTGATCAATGCTTCAAATGGAACAATTTTTACATTAAAAAAAAAAAAATTAAATGTCAATATTTTATTATTTAATATACTTTAAGCACACTAATGTACAGAAGCGGACATAATGCCATAGGCATTTTCTACCAGTCAACCTTTGGGTGATGCAGAGACAAACAGTGGTATGCAATAGCGTTATTTTAAGATTCCTTTTGAAGAAGAACAGGAACAATGTTGATGGTCAACGTGGTCAATTGATATATACCCAAGGCAAACCATGTCTTGGATAAAAAATAACAACTTCGCAGAATATAAAAAAAAAACGAAATAAAAATCAAGCCGTAAAAAAAAAATTGCCCATCCCTGGGCGGTAGTAAGTATTACTAATCTTATTCAAATTTATTATCTACCATAGCCTTACTGTAAGGTCGACAGGCCTCTTTCTAAACGTCTAAAAATATTTATATATATTTATAATGCATGTCATGCAACACTATGTATATGCAAATATTTTTTTCTGTATTTTGATTTATTTCAAGGGCAAACTAGTTACAATAAATGGTGTTTTTACCCTTCTATTGCCACCTTGGGCTATGGTATGTAGTATGTAGGTACTTTTGTTGCTTTCGAAATTTCTGTAGGTAAAGTACTTTTGGTAGATATTCCATTCATTCGCTTGTTGGCTTGGAAATTAATATAATCTTTGCTTGTAGCAAGCTCAAAAAGCGCATGCGAGGTTTTTCAAACACGGCGGCTAATCCATGCAAAATATTTTGAAAAATTTAGTCTTGAACGTGAATACGACCAAATAAAATTTAAAAAAAAATGGCTAAGTGCGAGTCGGACTCAAACACAAAGGATTCCGTACCCGGTACAATATTCAACACTACATTGTATCGGAACCTCCTTTAATTTTTAACCGTTATTTATATTTTTATTATTATAGCAGCAATAGAAATACAACAATCTGTTAAAATTCCTCTACTTATTACGGTTCATGAGATACAGCCCACTGACAAACAGACGGACGGACAGCGTATGCATATGCATAGTGATAGTTAATAGTGGATTTCGTTTGGCACCCTTCGGGTACGAAACGCCAAAGATACAACTGCTGTTCTCCGTTGAGCTCCTTGCCAGAGCTCAGCCCTTTTTCTGGCCCAGGGTTGCGGAATAGTCCGAAAGGGATACCGGGACCCTGGCAACAGGCAACTGAAGGAACACGGGTGGGTTATAGTCAGTAAGAGTCTGACACGCCCTTCCGCTCCGCCCAGAGCGGGAGAAGTCATTTGATGATTTCCCACTCAAAAAAAAAAAAAAAGCCCTTTTTCTGGCAGTCCGACAACTGTAACTTGGGAGTCTTCAATTCACGCGGTGAATAGGTTACTTCTAGACAAGTGTACACCATCGTCGTCTATCTATAATGCTAGTCGCGCGGTAAACTTCATTTGCGCGATGCAGGATTAAGCGTAACGTCAGGGTGATGCGTAGTTCGCATGTGGCGATGTAGATGCCGCCACAAGCCTATCAATTAAAAAAGTAGCCTGCTCGTACACTGCCACATCCCTATGGTACGGGCTGCCGCTGCAAGATTGCTTAACCCATCTGACTTTCATAATTAGAAGGAAAAATTTAGTCCACTGGGGCTCAGTTGGAAGGCTCATCCATTTCGGACCATCATTTTTTTCACGAAACCCCGTTGGCTTTAGAGTCGTTTAATCCTTACGTATTATAAAACAAAGTCCTCCGCCGCGTCTGTCTGTCGTCCTTTCGGCATAAACTCAAAAACTACTGCACCGATTTTCATGCTGTTTTCACCAATGGATAGAGTGGTTCTCGAGGAAGGTTGTAGTATATAAGCGCCAAGCCGCGGGCATCAGCTAGTAATGTAGCTAGTAGCTATAGTATAAAAAACCACATCGGCTGAGCCCTGTGTTGGAGTGTTCCACTAGTCTGCCTTTTTTTTTTTTTCTTTTTTTTAAAAACCTTGCCCCACACTATGAATTGCTTCCTGTATCATGGGTGCGTTTACAAACATAGAAACTCACATACACTAACACCCAGACCCGGAACAACTACTTGCAGATCATACAAATATTTGTTCCGTGCGGGGATCGAACCCGCGACACGTTGCGCAGCAGTCCATCGCTCAGCCACTGCGCCAACCGTGTCGTCGTGTTCCTACATGCATTATTTGAGGAAGACACTTACACCTAAGCGATCAATCCCCTAATCATGTATTCACTCGTCCCTGTTCACTGGCTGCCTATCACACCGTAACGAGCCACCATAGCTGTCACTTTCACTCATCACACGATGCGACTGTGTGACATTTCAATTATTTATATAAGAATATCAATATTATAATGAATGCGTCAGTCTTTTGTTAATTGAGTTGCGACAGATCTTCAATTGTTTTTTTTTGCTTTTAGTTCCGCGTTTAAATGCGCACCAAGCAAAGCCAAGTGACTTCGCTTAAGTGCAGCCGTTGATGCTCTAAAAATCTGACTATTAAAAAATTGACCCTACAGCTCTTCAAACGCACATACTTAATTTGTCTTTGTCGACATTTAAGGGCGCACCCTACCTCAGATTTTATCCCGCTCGCACCATACTACTCGCGACCTGAATGAGAACGAGACGGAGTTGGGCTCTAAAGCGTCGAAAAGTTTAGGTAATTGCTTTTTACGGTGAAAATAATGGTAATTAAAAAAAATGACACACATAAGACCTGCTTTATAATAGGTCTTTACCTATGAAATTGCCGTTCTGCAGTACTGGCCATTTCAAATCAAAATAATTTTTGTTTGGCTAAGAATTCTAATTTCAAATTAATTTTATTTTAAAAACATGGAATTCTTTTTTCAAAAGAAGTCATTTGTTTAATGATTAGTGTTACATTTTCATCGCATTTCAATCTTTTTCGTCATCATGGATACGTTAAAAATTCGAGAAATTATGGAATATGAGTACCGTCGTGGCAGCAACGCGGCACAAGCGGCACGCAACATCAACGACGTTTACGGAGCTAACTCTACAAACCAACGCACCACCTGTTATTGGTTTGCTCGCTTCCGTTCTGGAAATTTCGACCTGAAAAATGAACCTCGCGGTCGTCCGAAGACTTTGGTCGACAATGACGAATTAAAGGCGATTGTGGAAGCTGATGATACACAATCTACGGCTGAATTAGCAGCAGCTTTCGACGTTAGCGTCAAAACAATATTGGTCCATTTGCGTCATATTGGCAAGGTAAAAAAGCTTGACAAATGGGTGCCCCACGAACTCAATGATCGCCAGCGCGAAGTACGCGTCGAGGCGTGCTTTGGACTGCTCAACAGACACACAAATGAAGGAATTTTGAACCGCATTGTTACCTGTTATTGTTAAAATTCGTTTAAATTTTTTCATACAAAACGGCAATTTCATAGGTAAAGTAGTTAGTTCAGTTATCGTGCAAAGTTTCATGATCTAATTTGAAGTATTTTTTTAATACCAGCGGTTTATAATTCTGTGCAGAGGTAACTTTGGATTTTTTTTCTATAGAGAAAATTTTATGTAATCCTGTGTTCGCCTCACATAAGACCTAGCATCAATCCTCAACTTTAACATATATTTATTTCAAAATTAATGCTGCAGTATTTTCGGCATAACAGAGGATCATGCTAAGCAATTTGTCATTGGGTGCGCCCTTAACAACAGCTGATCATAATATCCTGCGTTTATTTTCACACTCTAGCCTAGACCAAGAACCTCGACATCAGCCACTAGGACACGATCAACAAAAATGTCGTTATCCACTTGAGTCGACAATTCCGCTAAGATACCAGGTCGATGACATAACTAAGGTTGGCTCACTGTGTTCCGGTCATCCGAGATCACACGTAACGCATTGCATCAAGTATCTACGAGAGTGCTTGTGTCCATTACCGCCGACACGCTTTGACGACACATCATTTTTTTACAATGTTAAGAAAGAAAGGAATAAAATAAATTTATTTGCACACAATATTCACACAAAAATAAAAAAAACAATAAAAATATTATTGTACGCTGTGGCTGCGCCAAACAGGCCCAGTTCAGCATGAATGCCAGACAAATGGTGCTTGACGCTGGTTTTCAACTAGACCTTATGTTACGAGGACCTCTTACGGATGTAAATCATTTTTATAGTGTGTAGATGTTTATATAAAAAATAAATAAATATGTGTAGCAAATAATAATAATAAACTCACACTATGCTGTCAAGTTTGTAGTTCTGGCTCTCAGGTTAGCCAACCCGTAAAGATATGAAATATAATTTTCTTCTTCTAATACGAAGACATATGACTTTGCGTGTCGGGAACCGAATACACCCGATTTGCATTACACGGCTAAAATACGAACAGTGCCAGGTGGCTCATCAATTAAAGTCCGTGACTGTACAGTAGATCGCACCTCAGTGGTATCATTTTGACCGTTAGCTGGCCTAGCATATTACGGAGTTTCAATAGAAATGTCCGCATGTCAATTTTATCACAAACTTACTGGTTTTTTACCACTGTTATGCGGCCTAGCACAGAAATTTGATGTGTCGACAATATTCTCGGAACCTAATCCCGAATGATTTATTAATATTAACCGAAACCGGTTATTTTTTGAAGGCAGTGAGTTGAAACCGGCTTATTAATGAAGGCTTGGTTTTATTTGAATTTTGATAAATAGAGGGTGTTAGGGTAAACACCGTTATCCTTGCAACCAGTGGTTTGGTTTCATTTATAGAACGTAAAATCAATGGAAAATTACAACTTTATTTTTCTTTTTTTTAAATCTACATTTTACCACAAGAGACGCAAGTTCGTTGTCCTATGCGCTAGGGCAACGAACTTGCGTCACAACACGGGTGGGTACGGGATGTGACCTAACCGGCCGCGAGCGCGACCCCTCCCTCAGTCAGTCAGCTGTTTCGCTAGACAGCACGGTGTCGGATAGAAACTTTTTAAAATCTTTTAATAAAATTGACGTTTTTTTTTGTTGTGTTCGGTCATTTATTTTTATATTTAAGTCAACTACCCATGGTTTGAATGACAAGACTGTTTACCCTTACAGCCTGTATTAAGAATTAGCTGCGCCCCGCGGTTTTACCCGCGTAGGTCTCAATCCTGTGGTAATATGTAGATAAAAAGTATCCTATGTCCTATTCCAGGTCATGGTCTACTCCTGTGCCAAATTTCATCCAAATCCGTTCAGGCATTTTAGCGTGAAAGCGTAACAAACAAACTCACTTTCGCATTTATAATATTATTAAAGTTAGGATTAATAAGATGTCTTTATAATCCCGTTATTGCAAAGAATTCATTAAATGGTCATTGACTTGTATATTCAAAAAAATACGAGTTATAATTTATTTGGCAATGACAAAAGAATTGTTTCCAAGTTCAAATATAATTTCAATGATTGACCGTCAAAAAAAAAAAGGAAATACTAATTTTGTTTATTTCGCTCAAACAACGGAATTAACGTTTTCTGTTACATAATAATAACGTACCTATTAAATATAACTATGTTTTTATCACATGAGTATTTATTTTTGTCCTCTTTATGTAAAAATAACGTGTCTTGAATATATTACAGTGTAGAGCTTTAGTATTGTTATGTGGATCTATTTCAAGAATTTTAGTTCTTTTAACGATGCGGACGAATTTTTTGATGCCCAATAAGCGCTGCCAATTTTTTCTTTTTAATTTTAATTTTGTTATTATAATTGTAAATACTATACACAATTTTATTTTTAAGTCTGTTAGAGTATTATAATCATGTAAATACTATGATTAAATACAAGTGAGAATGGAACCCAAAAAAAAAAAACTAAAATAGATGTCTCATACATAACATATTAAAATGAATAAAGACAATCGTGTTCTTATTATGATTTTTATTTTATTTTCAGAAATATATAAAAAGTTCAATAATTAACTTACATAATCCATCAACTGAATGTCACGGAATACGGCGAATTAAGACTAAGAAAAAATATTATAACTATTTTTTTTTTTTGTAGTAGTAAAAAATAATAGGCATTACCTATATCCATACTATGACGTAGCCGTTGTCGACGCAAAAGTAGACTTATAAAAAAATACACCAGTGAGAGGTTATTACTTGTTATTTTGTGCGAGATAGTCCACAGGATAGTTACAGGCTTTTTACTCGACTACGGCAAAGCCGAAAGAGTTATGATTTTAACAGGCTATGTATGTTTGTATGTATGTTCATCTGTTCCCTCATAACTCCTAAACTACTCGTCGTATTTTGAAAAACGAGGTGTCGGTGGGAGCGTCATGTTGTTCCGCGGGTTGTAGGCTATATGGTTGTAGGTTATTGTCTAAGTATTAAAAGGTGTTATTAAGTTTAGTTTAGTGTTATTAATGTTTTATGTTTATGGTTATTATTTTTTATTGATTGTGTAATTTACTACTCTATCGCATTGGGGAAACTGTAAAGATGTAAACTGTATGTATGAAAATAAATAAATAAATATATGACGTCACCGAAGTCACTGACTCCGGATTTTGATGTCTTGTTTATACTTTTTTAGTTGGCTTTTTGTCGTAGTTAGGTTTTAGTTTTTATTTTTTTAACGTTTCTATAACAAATAAGGCAAGAAATATCTTGTTTATTCCTTTTTAGTTGGCTTTTTTGTCGTAGTTAGGTTTTAGTTTTTTATTTTTTTAACGTTTCTATAACAAATAAGGCAAGAAATGTCTTGTTTATACCTTTTTAGTTGGCTTTTTTGTCGTAGTTAAGTTTTAGTTTTTATTTTTTTAACGTTTCTATAACAAATAAGGCAAGAAATTTCTTGTTTATACCTTTTTAGTTGGCTTTGTTGTCTTAGTCAGGTTTTCGTTTTTAACCTTTAGTTTTTTTACGTTTCTATATAACAAATAAGGCAAGAAAATATGTTCATAGTTTAAAGTTTTCCATTAAATTACAAACAACCAGCTAATGTGTCAAACTCATTAATATGTTACACAAATGACCATCTTTGGTCTTTGTCCAAACGATTCTTGAATAATTCGTGACACGTTTCTTGGGACGTATATTAATTAATGGTCTGACTTTGAAATACTAATTTATTTATTTTATTTTTATGTCGTATGGCTATATTTTTATCTAGTCGTTGAGCGTTTATCAAGACCGCGATCAAGGCTTGAAATTCTTGATCAGGGGGCCAAGTCTACTAATTTACAAACGTGTCAGTGGTCCCACAATGATCAGTTTTTGACAGATATGCCATACAAAATCTGTATGGCATATCTGTCAAAAACTGATTAAACAACCTGATACTGACCTGCCAATTAATTGAATTTCGCGGTCTAACCTGAAGCTTTCGCCTTAATTCAGTAAATGATCGTCTTCGTCTATGAAACTTTAAATCAAGTGTAAATCATCCGTACTATTCCCCAAATCAGAAGCCTGCAGAAACTAAAATCAATTTAATTGACTGTGAAATCTTATTTTTTTTTTTTCTCAGTTAAAAATTAATGTTCTGACCGAATTTCGGTCATAGCTGCCTGTCTCAGCGGAGACTGGCCATCAACGCAGGAAATATACATAATAGAGTACAGCTGTGTGCGTAGACACAGGTGCACTCTCTCTTGCCAACACACAAATAATATCAACCAACAAAAACAACATAGTACTTACTTCGCTTCATCAATGACTTCACAAAAACATCCAAAAAAATCGACATATCATCCAACAAAACACGTGTAACATTGGACAAGCGCATCAATGGAACGCACACACGCACGTTCATTAAATAAAGGCGCACATGTAAACATACGACCGCGTCTGTGTGCGAACGCCGAAAGAGTTCAGTGGGCCAAACCAACAGGTTTGAACGCCTGACTATGGATACGACCCCGTTTCCGCCGCCGAACTTGCATAGACGATGATTGTTTTATTAAAATTATTATTATTATAGTGGAATAAAATGTAGGTTCCGCATTTTTCTTTTTTTGTGATGACATCTTGTTTGTCATGGTCCATTTTGGGACTCATCTTTGCAGAGATTTCCTGTAAAGCAAATGTGACCCGACCCTTATATTAGTCACAAAACGGATCTTGTTATTTAGGGTAATTAAGTTCGTTGGATTAGGTTGATTCGCCCGTTTCGATCAAGTAAATTCGGGCGAATCACCATGGTCGTAAGTTTGAATAAAGAAAATCTTCCAATCCCGTTAGTGCAGTAAAAAATGAAAATGCTGTAAAACTTTAAAATCCGTAACTAAATCAAGCAAAACGACATTTATCACCAATCATTTTTCCGGACTTGGTCGGCTTTTAATAATGATCAATTTACCAAAGGTGGCAATTATGACATTATTTCCTTAACAGCTGCAGTAAGCTATCCAGGTGTTCACCCAGAAAATGACGACCTCTATTACTCACTACTCAACAATATTTACAATTATTCGCCCACAGCTCAGCGACACGATATTACGACCGCTTGATCGTAAACGTGTATAATGTATGCGTAATATCGTTATTACATAATCTTAACATAACCGTAATAACACCATGCCGCGATCTCCGAGCCTTTTGTCTATGATAATCTCTTAGTTTATGGGGCTATTAATGGTATTTTATAACGTAAGAATTACCACGTCTGATGTCAAAATTGTTCTTTTATTTTGCTGTACTTTTAAGAATAAAAGAAAGATTCAGTAAAGTCGAACCAACCCCGGCAAGCGTAGCTTAACCTGATGGATCGACCAGTGCGGCTGTTATTACTTAGCCACGAGTTCCTTGGGAATCATTTGTTAACATTTGTACAATAAAATAGTTGTTATAAAAAAATACAAGCGCGCTATGTTATACCAGAAGGGCGTACCTACAAATATTCATGGACGTCATTAATACTAAAAATTGATAACATAATTACATTAATCAAAAGCTATTGATTTTCTCAAAAAAATATCAGTAAATACTTATACAGGCTGTAAGGGTAAACAGTCTTGTCATTCAAACCATGAGTAGTTGACTTAAATATAAAAATAAATGACCGAACACAACAAAAAAAAAACGTAATTTTCATTAAGAATTCTGAAGATGATATCAGAAAGGCCAGAATCTGCAGTGCTAGGGAGGCTTATTCGGCTTCACGTGACAAGATGACGCAATATTTTTATTTTTGTTTTTTTATGTATTGTTTTTGACATTAATGGGATTTGTATGGGATTTATTTTTTATTTTTGTAATTCGAGATTGCTACATTACTAATATAGTTGTTTAAGACCTTTATTACTAACATTATATGGACATTTTCTTAGTCTGAAATAAATGAAATGAAATTAAAATTAAAAGATTTTAAAAAGTTTCTATCCGACACCGTGCTCTCTAGCGAAACAGATGACTGACTGAGGGAGGGGTCGCGTTCGCGGCCGGTCAGGTCACATCCCGTACCCCCCGCCCGTGTTGAGACGCAAGTTCGTTGCCCTAGCGCATAGGTCAACGAACTTGCGTCTCTTGTGGTAAAATGTAGATTTAAAAAAAAATTTAAAAAAAGTTGTCATTTTCTATTGATTTTACGTTCTATAAATGAAACCAAACAACTGGTTGCAAGGATAACGGTGTTTACCCTAACACCCTGTACATGTCAAAAATAAAAAAAGTCTATTGTAATTCCTGTGCGAAGTCAAAAAAGTCCTCTTGATTGGGATTATTGCACTTTGCCTCACTAAGTTGTATGCGTACCACCAAAACAAAGTGAACGTTAATTTTTTTACATTCTGCTTTGTCCCAACTGGCGGCCTAAATCAGCCACATTAGCAATTCCTCTAAAAGCAAATTATGTCCTGAATTTCCAGCTGTCATTAGCAATTCCTCTAATTTGACACAAAAACAAATCATAATTTGTGGACCGTTTTACGAATCTCCATAGAAAACTGTCAAACAGATGAATTATTTAGAAATTAGAATTGCACGCAGATCATATTTTGAGTTGTCAGTTTGTGACATTTATGAATAATATTTTCATATTTTGATTCTGCCAAAATGGCTGTTTTAAGCGTCTGTCAGATAACTTAGTGGAACAGACAGGAATACTTACAAAAACTAGGGCACAATTCCAACGATATTAAATCTAAACCTCTATACGATATCTACTTACTATTAAACTTACCATTAAAAGTAATCTTGATACCTACATCGTCGTGCGTAGACAACAATCACATTGAAATCAATGATTTCCTTCTAAACACTGACTTAGCAATGTAAATTGGCCACACTCTCTTATAAAGGCTCGCACTCACTGACGTTTGTCGCCGAATGACTCAACGACTCCAAATAGGACGTAGTGTAATTCTGGATGATTCGAGACACGCGATTATAGAATGGTTACAGCTGGGTGTTCACGCAATCGCATTTATGATGAGCCTGATGTGATTAGTTGTGCTTGTGTTGTATGTAATTAATATTTTAATATCTAATTCTCTCTGCCTCGCCTTTTCCCAACTATGTTAGGATCGGCTTCCAGATTAACCGGATGCAGCTAATACCAGTATTTTACATGGAGCGATTATAATATGACCTCCACAACCCAGTAACTGGGTAATACGACGTGGGACGATGGGTAATACGATACCCCTTGGTAAGACTGGTTGTCAGACATTCGGGCTTCTGACGACCCGTAATGACTGTCAAAGATCCACGAATAACAGCCGAGACCAACGGCTTTATATGCTTTCCGAGGCACGGAGGAGTCTCGGGGTATGTAAAGATGGTCACCCAACCACGGACCAACCCCGGCAAGCGTAGGTTAACCTGATGGATCGACCCGTGCGGCTGTTATTACTTAACCACGAGCTTCTGACGACTCCTTCGGGATCCTTTTACAACCCAAAAAAAAGAAGTGTACCTAGTGAGAAAATGTAAAAGAGCACTTAGATTTGGTCATGGTACGGTTTTAACTTTCTGTAAAATAAATAGATTCACTTTTTCTTACTGAGATACCTACTTACTAATAAAATTTAAAATTAAAAAATATAGGTAAATTAAAAAATGCATAAAAAATATATATATACCTACATAAGGTTAAAAAACGATGGCTAGAAAAGTATAGTATATTATGGAAAAAGATTTAGCTAAGCGAATGCAGAAGGACCAAATACTGTAATCGACTATCTTTATACTGCGATTTGCAATATTACATTGGTAAAGGTGACTATAGTGATTAATTTTAACACTTCATAGCGGCTAGTTCAGAGTGGCGCGATATCTCGGGCGCGACAAGAGTCGAGCTGCCTGTCGCGCCCGCGATATTGCGCCAGTCTGTACGAGCCTTAATTATCTACAATACGTTAATCAAAGCACACATAATTATGATGTTTTCCATAAAATTTTTAGTACTGTTAGGTAGTTCTAATTGTTATCTACACTTGTACAAACAAATCCATTATTTACCATCTACATAAAAATTAATGCCTTTTATTCAACAATTTTAGCAATGAATCATATAGCTGAGGTGTCCGAGTGGTTAAGGAGTTGGACTTGAAATCCAATGGGTTATACCCGCGCAGGTTCGAATCCTGTCCTCAGCGAATCTTTTTTAATATTTTATTTACTAATATATTCATGTCGTTTGATTACAGTAGGTAAAGTCTGAATCACCACTGATTTAGAAGGTATTTATGAATATTTGTTTATAACTAAGTATTCGCGGTTTTGATAAGTTTTATGCCTATTTTTAATACTCTCATTGATGGTATTGTTGTGTGTCGGTTCGTCGAGCTCTTTTTAAGATAACGTTGAGCTCACGATGGCTGATGCGTAAAACCGTCTGTTGGGACAGGTTTACTCAAACTATTACAAGTATTTTCCTCCACAAAAAAGCCAAACTGGATGCAAAAATGTTGTGTAACAACATCGTTTGATACACGAATTTTTTTAATGTTTAATAATGGCCTTTAAAAGATACTCTATTATCTATTATTGTTTCTTCTCAGAGGTACCTAGTTAGATAGGAAATGTCAACTCCATCTAGCATATAATTTTTTTATTTTAATATATGACATGTTAAAGTGATTCCGATATCCTATTCACAGATAAAACAATTTCATTTCATTTCAATAAAACAGTACTATTTTATTGCATTAGTAATATAACTTCATACCACAGTACACGCCCATTTCAGTAAAACAATAAGAGATTTTATATCCATACTGTCCTATCTCATAATTTCTCACACATATATCCTGTAACTATAAAAAATAACTTCACAAAAGTAACATAACATCACGGTTGTAATCCCCAAAGAGTTAGGCAGAGGTGTACATATAGTACGTTCATCCTCATTTAACTGTGCAATATTTTCCGTTGTCTTCCATACAAATGACAAAACTACCTACTTCATTATTTTATGTAAAATCATACATAATTTCTTTAATAAAAAACTAATCACGATGTATCTTCGTCATTCAAATAGAATGTCAGTCGTAATAAAAGATTCTTGACGTTGTAACATCATTAATTAAATTATACTAATTATTATTCGTTCCTACATCAATACTATCGTTCGTGGCTGGCATACGAGAATCAATGAATAAATCAACCTGAAGCACTAAGAAGCGGTCTAAGTGGCCATGAACAATTTTAGATAGCTTTCAAACAGACCAGAGAGAACGCTCAACAAGAAATATTTTTGTACTTCGTCTAAAAATATATTTTAACATTCCCAAAAACAACTTCTGCAAAAAGAAAACACCCTGTGGTTGCCCAAGAAAACTTGTTTTCCCGCTTCTATTTTCAACACTCAACGCAGTTCGCGTTTTGCCCAATTTCCAAAGAATTCTGATCCTTCGATCCGCGTTGTTATAGTTTCAGGGAAAATTCTTGTATGACTTATGTAAATTGTTCTTTTTGTGTCGATGTATGATACCTACGTAGTGACCTGGACAGCTCTGCCGGGTGCGTCATTTAAATAAATAAATAATATTTATTTGCAGAAAACACGGTATTAAAAGTTGTTACAGTACAAATTGAGTCCAATCATGTTTTGCTTAATAAAGCATGCAAAATTATAGTATCAACATTACAGTTTATGTTCGAGAAATTCTTTAACACTATAGAAACTATTTTCATTCAGCCAGTTATACAATTTAATTTTTAAAAGTCTGTAATTTAGATCTTTAAACGTATTTGGTAATTTGTTGAATATACGCACACACAGTTTTTATTATATTTAGCACACCGGGGCATCTCGTCTAGTACCAGCCTGAATTGGTCACGGCGACTTCGTGAACATACATCTTCAGCTGTTTTGAACAGTTCTCTATGTTTCTGTACAAACATACATACTTCATACACATATATTGAAGGCAATAGTAGCAAACCAAGCTTTTTAAATATTGGTTTACATGATTCATCTGATGGAATCCCGTATATGGCTCGTATACATTTCTTTTGAGCGATAAATGTTCTATTAAAGTCGGTACTATTTCCCCATTTTATTATTCCATACCGCAACGAGGATTCCACATACGCACGATATGACATTGCAGCCGTTTTTATATTTGTTATCTTCTTAATCTTTCTAAGGGCATATACAAATTTATTCACTTTTCCACATACATGCTCAACCTGTGCCTTCCAGTCTAAATGCTCATCCATTACTACACCTAAAAACTTAGTTTTTGTGACCTGGTTAATTTTTGGTATATCCATCTTAAAATTGAATTTATATTATAATATTTGTTAAATTGTATATATACAGATTTGTCAAGATTAATAGATAAATTATTGTTATTTAACCAATTATTTAAGTCAGCAATTGTTTTATTTATGTCAATTTCATGGATTTTGACATGAGTTTTTCAATTTATGTCAATTATTAAGTCCTGGAGGGTGCGGTAGTTTCGCATGACGGGCAGGAGGGAAAGCGTGACTTAGCCTGTGTTGGGGCTGTACAGTCACACTGTGGTTGGGATGGGTCGATTATACCCCATCTGGCCTGATCGGATCTTCAGCTGTACACACGGCTACACATCAAGCTATACATTTCCAGTTTATGCTGATCTCGCATTGTATAGAATTTCCGTACAATGCGAGGTCAGCTTATACTGGAAATGTATAGCTTGATGTGTAGCCGTGTGTACCTATACATAACATTCTGTAAAACTCAATCAAGTTTTAATTCAAATTGGCTTTTGTTTTCGTAGTAAAAGAGACTTTTTCCACTTGAAACTGACAGTCCGTTAATAAATTCAGGCGTGACTGTGCGGAAAGCCACTATAAAATATATATGACGTAGATAAATTTAGTAACCTATTCCGCTTAACTATTCCTCAAGAGTCATAAAAAACCTTGTAAGAATTGACACGTGCTTCACCTCTCAATGACGCATCCTCAGGATGACGATTGACCTGTCGCGAATCCGAACACATGTTGTCACCCTGCCCCGAGCGCCGGACACAGAGTCCGGTTGCGCGGAGTCGGGCTTCTGGGTTTTATGACTCTTGCTTGAAGAATAGTTAAACGGTATAGGTTACTAAATACATATATCTAAGTCTATTGTATTTTTTACTGACAGTGCGGATTTGGAAGCGAGAGTTTTGACACAGTACATATAGAAACGCCTGGTTGGTCTTCGTTTTAAATACCACAAGGCCATAGCACAACTAAACCTAGCTCAGGACAAATATCTACCTTGTAATAACCAGCATCATAAGAACTAGTGCAAAATAAACCGTATAATCAACACTTCTAAATAGCCGCTTTACTCGGCACGTTCAAGAATTATCTTCCAGTCATATAATTCACGAAATAACAGTTAAATACTAGAAAAACCTTGGAGATTATGTATAATTGCACGTTTACTATGTTCGCGTGGCGAGCGGAAGTGCTCATAAGTGATATGGGTGCTCAAATTGCGCACTTCCTATAAAAGTGCTCACGTTTTTAAATGCAACGTGTCGTTTTGCATCCTCCTCAAATTCATTGAGGTCATTGTACTCATCATTATGAACAACTTTCCCGAAAAAATCAGCTGTTCCCTACATTTTGACGAGTTACGCGAACATAAAATGGGAACAGCAGATTTTTTTTTCGTGATTTCTGGTTTGGTCCCATAGTAAAAGTTGTTCATGAGTACAATGACCTCAATGAATTTGACGAGGGCGCAAAACGACACGTTGTATAACTTTTCTTCTAAGATTTTATGACATGTAAGGGGGGTTACATCTGAATACTGTAACTTTTGTGCTCCTCATTATAACTAGCACTATTAAAAGCTAACTTTTCTTGCTAAGGGAGATGCGCTAAGGTAGTCCGCGAAACTCAAATAGTCTTACATTTTTTGCAATTTGCATGTCAGTGTCAGCTTGTCTCTTGATTTAAATATTATCGTGACCGTAACAAATATGGCTCCACAGAATTATAATCATGTAGTTATTTGTTGTACTGCACAAATCTCGAGTCAAGTAGTTTGACAGCTGCTTGACTAGCGAGAGATTCAATTGGGCTAATAGTAACCCGTTGTTAGTCTGGATACCAACAAAACAAAAGACGATTAGACTGAACACAACTATGAATAAGCTGGTACATTGTAGGTAAATTAACAATTCAGTATAACCAATTGTGTATGCAAGATACAGCAAGATAGCTCAATCGATTAATTATTAATTAATGAGAAGGTCCTAACAGATTGACCATGTTAGTCACAGAATTCTAGCCATCAATTAATCACTGAGCCGAGGTTAATAATCCACCTTTGTCTGTTCTATACGACTTTTCAATTGTTTTTCACAAACTGATATGAACTTTGCCACGCGAAATATTAATATTGGATCAGACAGCGTGTCAATTAGGCCTGAATTCCTCTTACGCTGATGTCGGTCGCGTACGGCAGTCGCGCGTGCGAATATACATTGTGTTCTATATCTATCGCACCATACTGCGACGCTGACGTCCGCGCCGCGTACTACGTTGCAACGCGTACGCGACCGACATCAGCGTAAGAGGAATTCAGGCCTTACGACTGTTCTATACGCGTTCTGATGTTGATAAGCACCAACGTATTTTAGCATGTTATTTGAGGCACGAGACCTCGTGTAATTCGTCAACTCGTCCTGCATGCCTACGGCCCATTTAGGATGGCTTGCGAATAATCAAAATAACATCCTAAATGGGCCGTAGGCATGTAGGACTAGTTGACAAATTACTCGAGACCTCTCATCTCGATCTGGAATGAGAATCAGAGTGGATCACCCATCATAAATATGACGCTAGGAAGCTTTTAGGCATTGACATAGATCACTATTTTGCCGAAAAACGTTCGCTGTTGTCATAAGCCTTCCCCTTATTATCGCTGTAACGAAAGGATCTACATTCCTGGTGACATTCATTATGCTTTACTAACATAAAATATTTTCATTGTCAACAGAAAGAAGATGACATCATTCTAACCGGGACCAGCGCACACATAATCCAAGATGGCGGTCTGTTCAGCCGCCGTGATCATCGAGAAGGCCAACAAGTACTATGGCAGGCCTGACAAAGCTGACTTCAAGCCAGTGCTTAAGGATATGGACATGGTTGTCGATAGAGGAATCATGTAAGTATAAATTATGGCAATTTTGAAAAAGATAGGTACTCCATTTTCTCTCGCCAAGAAGCAGTTAAAAGATCTCTTGGTAAGAAAAATCACAGCGATTTTTCTTCAATTGACACAAAAAAAAATCTGGCTAGGGCTGTATGATGAAGTTTTGAAGCCATCATTGTTCAGATGCGAAACAGAGATCCTGCTATCCGTCCTGTATAGCACCATCTCTTTCTGACACTACAACAATCATGGTTATAAAACATTTAGAAGGAAGGTTAGACCAAAATAGAGAGATAGTTAATTGATTCAGGCGTGACTTGCGGAAATCCATTATAAAAAACAATAGACGTAGATATATTTAGTAACCTGTTCCACTTAACTAGTATTCAAGAGTCATAAAAAAAACCTGTAAGAAATCGACACGTGTTTCACTTCTCAACGAGGCATCCTCAGGATGACAATTGACCAGTTGCAAACCAGAACACGACGTGTTGCCACAACGAGCGCTGGACGTAGAGACTCTGCGACTCTGCTATTTTTATGACTCTTGAAGAATATTTAAGCGGAATAAGTTACTAAATATATCTACGTCTATTGTATTTTTTAAATAGAAAGAGCATAAAACAACGTAGTCTAAAGATTTTAGTAGAAATTTGCTCCAGGTTACGCCTCAAAAATGTCGTAAATCCTCGCCGCTCCCAAAAAACTACTAAATGTATAATATATATTTTCCACAGATACGGATTACTTGGTCCTTCAGGATGTGGTAAGACCACGTTACTGTCCTGCATAGTGGGCAGGAGGAAACTGGATAGTGGAAACGTCTGGGTCCTTGGTGGAAGACCTGGAGAGAAGGGCAGTGGTGTGCCCGGACCCAGGGTTGGGTATATGCCTCAGGTATGCATCTTACTATCTTATCTACTAAATAATCCATCATCTGCCTAGCTTTTTCCCAGCTATGTTTTGACTTCTAATCTAACAAAATGTAATAGAATATCACTATTTTGCATGGACCAACTGCCTATCTGACTTCCACAGTCCAGAATCTAGGTAAAATTTTCAGGCTTTTGAATGCCCGTAACGACTGCCAAAAATCTACAAATGACAGCCAGAACCAACGGCATAGCGTGCTTTCTGAGGCTCGGAAGGGTCTCGGTACATGATCACCCATCATCGGCAAGCGTGGCTTAATTTTACTTAGCCACGAGCACCTCTATTTACTAAATAACCCACCGGATGGAAATTGTATGCCGCCGCCTTTAGAAAATTGCATCACCGAGTAGTTTGCGGCGGCCGACGCGTTTTCGACATTAGATACTTAGAAAGACGACGTCTAAAAATAAAATAACATTTAATAACAGATAATTGCGTCATACTCTTTATCATTTTTATTGAACACCCCTAGTCTCTCATGTGTGATTATATCGATCTTCATAACTTACAAATCGAATGCAGTTTTTACTGCTGACAGAAATAGATCAGGCGGCCTACCACCACCGCTTACAGCAGTATTATTTTAATATTACTTCAGTGTAGGAAAGAGATAAAGCTCTACAGGACGTATTCCTCCATCTCTTTCCCCCACTGAAGTAAGACCTCCTAGGGACCGGGTGGCATCACCGGGAGTGCCAAAAAATACGGTACAAGTACATCCCCGATGTTGTCCCGGTTAAAATAATACTGCTGCAAGCGGTGGTGGTAGGCCCCCAGGTGTTTATGGTATATCTTTAACCAGAAGCTGGAATTTACTGCTAAATATTAGGTAGGAATTTTAAAGAACTTGCATTTTTCAGACTAACGTTTTCTATTTATATAACAACCATGAACACTACTGTTTTACTTTTATGCACTATTGTTTACAAACTAAGATAACGTATGCCACTTAGATTAAGCGACAAAAATAAGTCTTGACTAAGTTAAAAAAAAAATAGTGATCATTTCTGCTAACTAAATGAGGAGTCATTTTTAAGGTATTTTTTATGTTAAGAAAACTATAAGTAATGGTTTTTTTTACTATTGGTAGTTGTCTATGATGGTGATTATTCGATATAATATCATGCAATTGATGAATATTTTAAATCATAGAAATGACGACGTTCTCTATTAGTGAGAAAAAAACGCCAATTTCATAGGTACCCAATATATAACAATACTGGATGTGGGAGACGGAAAATTGAGAATGCTTTTAGCGCATTCTAACTCGGTCAATTCGACGAATATCTCCCAACTTCTTCTATTTTTACCGACTTCAAAAAAGGAGGAGGTACTACGTTCGGATGATTGTTTTTTTTTTTTTTTTTTTTTTTATGTATGTTCACCGATTACTCCGCCGTTTGTGAACCGATTTTGAAAATTCTTTTTTAGTTCGAAAGGGTATACTCCCGAGATGGTCCCATATAAATTTTATTAAGTTTGCTTGCGTAGTTTTTGAGCTAGCTTCAATATTACGTATTTTTCCCACAGTCTATGTAGACGATATAATTATTAGACTCCTTCACTGTTATTTACATAGCAGGTAGTAACTTGTGTGGGGTAGGTAACACCACTAAAAAGTGAAAAATTAAAACTTTTTACAAAAAAAAACAACCGACTTCAAAAAAAACACTAAAAAAGTGAAAAATAACTTTAATTTCGGAAGTCGGTGGCAAAAAACGAAAATTAAAAAGCAAAGACACCGACTTTTTTAGTGTTTTTTTTGAAGTCGGTTGTTTTTTTTTGTAAAAAGTTTTAATTTTGTTTCGTTCTAGGTAACGGTTAATTGTAACGTCTCGTAGTCTTATTAAAATATTTCTTTTTTCCCCAGGACATAGCCCTTGTCGGCGAATTCACAGTCCGCGACGCAATATACTACTTCGGCCGGATCTACGGCATGCAGATGGAGAAAATGGTGGAACGGTTTGATTTCCTCTCGAACCTTCTAGACCTGCCCAGTGGAAGCCGCCTCATCAAGACCCTGTCTGGGGGTCAGCAGAGAAGGGTGTCGTTGGCAGCTGCTCTTGTGCATGAACCTGAACTCCTTATATTGGATGAGCCGACAGTTGGATTGGATCCAGTGTTGAGAGAAAGGTTAGTCAATGATTTGTATTCTTCATCTTCGTCGCGTCTCGATGAAAGATACAATTTTACTGTATGTCCCAGGACTCAGCAATGCTAACACCATTTTGTTTTTGATGTCTTAGTGTCGAAAGAATAAAACTGTGAGTTTCATAAATAAGGTATTGGCGATATGGATTGATAAAATATTCAAAGTCCAAGGCATTGTAGGACCGAAGGACCAAAAACTTTGTAAGAATATAGTTTTAGTTTTAGTTTTTTAGCTTTTTAAATGGATAACGTAGGTTATTTCAAATAATTATATTATCTTCGTGAGTAAACCCAAAACATGGCCAATATTTCCATAATTACACATCTGCACATTAAACAGAAGCATAATTTATATTTAAAACTTCACACAAGGACTTCATTAGTCAAAATATAAGTTTATCTTTATTCTACATTTGCATTAATATGCAATATATATTAAATAATATTCAAATTAAAATTGCAAATGTCAACTTATTGTTGCTAAGTCTCATAATTATAGCCACTATTTGACAGAAAATAATGCTACAAAAAAACAACAAAAGGAAACCAAAATGGTCACTGAATAATATGTATTTGAAGATTTTTTCCTACTTTTTTTGCTGGGTAACAAAACTATTCATTTTGTAAAGTATGAATAAAGACAATCAAAATGACTGCCGTCGATAACTAATTGGTACAAAAAATCTTTAAGTAGATAATATATGATATGCACATGCATAGGTACTTATCTACTTAAAGATTTTTTATAAACAAACTAGAAATACGTCATCAACTTACATAAGTTGATGACGTATTTCTAGTTTGTTTGCAAAGTTATGTTTCTGATAAAAAACTGGCCCGAAAACAGATCCCATCGAGACACCGTAAAAAATAGGACTAATCTAGTTCATCGCGTACTCAATCATTCTGCCCAGCCTTTTCCCAAATATGTTGAGGTCGGCTTCCAGTCTAACCGGATGTAGCTGAATACCAGTATTTTACATGGAGCGACTGCCTGTCTGACCTCCACAACCCAGTAACTAGGTAATACAATACCCTTTGGTAAGACTAGTTGTCAGACTTTCGGGTTTCTGACGACCCTTAACGAATGTCAAAGATCCACGAATCACAGCCGGGACCAACGGCTTAACGTTCTTAACCTGATGGATGGACTCGTGCGGCTGTTATTACTTAGCCACGAGATTTTAGAAACACGGTGGCCAATCGTCAGTGTGATAACGCTCTAAGACCGTTGAGTTTGTATTTTGATTGTCAAGTACCTAACTCTTCAAAGTTTATTCGGCATACGGAACGAAACTGCGTCGAGCAAACTTTACCTTACAATTCATAAATTACGCAATGCTAAGCAACAAAAAGTGTCATCTTATAATGACGTACGAATTATTGTCGCGTAGATTTATCAGACTGCAAAAGAACTTTTCAAGGTTCTCTATCAACAATAAAATAAATGTTAATAACTCTTGAATTTTCAGAAAGAAAATGACATTTGAAATATTAAAAAATAAATAGTTACGAATACTTTGACTAGATTTTTCAACACAACAAGGCTTGTATTGCATCATCAATTTTTCAGGTGACTCACGCCACTTTGGTCTAGTGGTCGCAAGCGATACTGCTGAGCATGAGGACCTGGGTTCGATTCCTAGGTCGGGCAAAATGATAGTATTTTTCCATCTGGAATTTCTCAGTAGCAGCCCGGAGTCTGGGTTTGTGCCCGGTTGGACTCGCTCCCTATTACATGGGACTTAAACATAACGAAATGTGGGTGTACTAATGGTGCACCTTGTTTTTTCTTGTATGTTGGGTAATCATCAAATGACTTCTCCCGCTGTGGGCGGAGCGGGAGCGGGTGTCAGACTTTACTTCATTCCGTTCAAGTTTTAAAATCATAATTTACAAATACCAAATTAGGAAAAAAACGTATACTTTTTACGGCTCTGAATTCCAGCAGTTTTAGTCAGTGGCGACAACGGTATTGCTAGTGGAAATATATCGTTTTTGATACATTTCGATACTTGATATTTTATATCGATAAGTATAATAAATATCGCCTAAAAATATCGATATATCGAACAAAAAATATCGATATTTTGTCTGCAAGCCTACATCTCCCTAGAGTATATTATGTTCTGAGGTCGAGCCTACCGGACGTGAGCCGCTAAACAGAATGTGACAATAAGACCACTGTCCCAAAAGCTTCCTTTTCTCAACAATCAGAAATAACATTGCCCAAATAACATAATAAGTATTGTCTTACCGCGGATGTCCATTGTTTTAAATCACAATGGGTCAAGTACTTTGATCACTGATATACCATCTACCTATTGTCCATCAGAGAATCTTACGTCAGATCACCATTGAATTTCTTTTGGAAAAGTTGACGTATGTAGTACTTACTGAGTTTTTTGGATTATGAAGTCACCTTGGAGTTTAATTTAGGACTGTACCTATTAGGTTCTAACATAACTTCTTAACTTCTTCTTGTTCAATAAGCCCTGGCAGTTCAGTTCCTATACTACCTAAGCTCAAATTTTTATCTCGCTCGCAACATTCTACTCCCGGCTTGAGTGAGAGCGAGACGGAGTGGGGTGCTGGCGGCTCTCAAGCCTCGAATAGTGTCGGTAATTGCTTTTAACGGTGAAAATAACGGTAATTAAAAAAAAATGATAAGACCTGCTTTATAGTTAGTTCAGTTAAATATGCAAAGTTTCAGGATCTAATTTGAAGTATATTTTGAATACCAGCGGTTTATACTTCGGTTTAGAGGTAACTTTGGTTTTTATTTCTATAGAGAAAATTGTATGTAATCGTGTTTTCGTCAAACATAGGACCTAGCATCAATCCTCAACTTTAACATAATTATATTAATTTCAAAATTAATGCTGCAGTATTTTTGGCGTAACGGAGGATCATGCTACCTATGCAATTAGAGGTTGGGTAGGCTCACTCATAATAAACAACTGAGCGCCACTTTGGACGCCGGACGCCGTACCTTTATAGAAATACCCAACAAGCGTTCGGTGACGATGACGCGAGTTTCATGATTTTTGTTCACCCAAAACATGCAGAAATTTTCACTTCAAAAAACAAAGCACATGTGACATCCGCCAACCCGCACTGGGCCCGCGTGGTGGATTATGGCTCACTCCCTCTCACAGAAAGAGGAGACCTGTATCCCAGCAGTGGGAACATTATAGACTGATTATTGACAACTCTCACTACGGGGAAGCTCTAGGCATGCATCTCACCTGATAGTAAGTGATGATCAGGACGAAGGTGGAGGCGAGCTTCACCCGGAATCCTCAACCACAGAGGAACTAGCTATCTTACCTGTAACTGCCAAAAAAATAACAATAATGCTGATAACATTGATGTTATGGCGACAAACTTAGATAAGATGGTGGTAGGTAGCCAAGTGTGGACTCAAGCCCTACCACCAACCAAACCGACCAGAAAATTTTGCCTCCTCTGCGAACCCCGGACCTCTGGCTCTGAGACAGGAGGTGGTCTAACCACTAGACTACAGAGGCGGTTAAAAGGGTGCTCTATAACCATTCAAAAATGAAAAAGGACCAAACTTGAAGGACCAAACCTCAACCTTCATGGAATAAACCCTTAATTCTCAAATCAAATCAAAATTATTTATTTGCAATAGGCGGTAGGTCTTGTACAAGATACATGTTACACACTTTGATTAGATATTATACAGGGTTATTGGTAAAACACCAACAACCTCTTAAGGAGTCATTGTACTCATCATTCTGAACAACTTTTACCTATGGGAACAAATATGAAATCGCTAAAAAAAACAGCTGTTCTGTACATTTATGTTCGCATAACTCGTCAAAATGTACGGAACAGCTGTTTTTTTTTCGCGATTTCATAATAGGTCTTTACCTATGAAATTGCCGTTCTGCAGTACTGGCCATTTCAAATCAAAATAATTTTTGTTTGGCTAAGAATTATAATTTCAAATTAATTTTATTTTAAAAACATGGAATTCTTTTTTCAAAAGAAGTCATTTGTTTAATGATTAGTGTTACATTTTCATCGCATTTCAATCTTTTTCGTCATCATGGATACGTTAAAAATTCGAGTAATTAAGAGGTTGTTGGTGTTTTACCAATAACCCTGTACATTAAATTCAGTGAAAAGACCCATATTCCACCATTGTTGATGAAACAGCTATAGACAAATTATAAAAATTTATTAGGTACTAGCTTTTGCTAATTATCCCACGGGAAAGTACTACAGTCGACAATGACATAATGAATAATGAACATACCTATAGAATTTCACGCGTCTTTTATTTATGTATTTGACATACACATACTCACATGCCTTGAGACATTCATTTCCCTTGCGAGGCTACCAAAATATTATTAAAACAAACATAAACTTTAACATGACTGTTCTCCTTATTGTCAAGGTTTACGCAGAGAATTAAGGTGCTGACAACAGACAAACGGTAAAAAAGGCTTGATTTAAACAAAAAAACTGCCAAATCTACCATATAGTTTGTGGTCGCGGAAAAGTTATATGTTAATCTTGAACATATTTCTCAGAACTTGGTTGTTACCAAAACACGTTTTGAAAAAAAAGTTTCGATACAAATAAGGTAAACTAACCTTTTACCTTGAGTTCTAAAAAGATTAACGTATGTTGGTATTTTTATTAATAACAAGAACGTCTCATTTGAATGCACAACTTGGTTGTTGTTAATTTTCGATTATTCACCTCATTTTTTAATAAATCTATAATTGCTTCATATTTTTGCAATAAATTACAAGCGTTATATCATTACTCTTCTCTTTCTTTTTTATGCAATTCGATAGTGACCGCGGTTTGTCTGTTGCCTCTTAAAAATCAAAAGGTCAAATTTCGGCTGGGGAAAGGTTTCTTCATAATTCAACTTTTAATAATTGTATTTACCTACTATGACTATTATTTTGACAGTGAGTTTAAATTTCAAGAAAAGACATTAAAAATTGATTACCTGACATATAGATTTGTAATAATTATGATTATTTTAATGCTTAATGTTGCATGCCATTCGGTAAAATGTACTGGATCCTTGTGTTTTTATTTTTTTTACACCACCAAAACAATGTTTTGTTCCAACATTCTTATAGGCGAATCACAAAATCTATGTAGGTATGTTTGGAAGTTTGAACCAAAAAATTTGCTGCGACTTCCGTGTAATGTACATCGTAAAGAAAGGCCAATTTATTATTTTACGATACCTACCTAGCATATACATATTTTATAACACTAGGAATCGTGAAAATTCTAACTGAATTACTTTTTCAGATCCTTAATAAAGAAAATAGGTACCTAATTTCAAAAAAAATAATGCTGTATAATCCCCTTTCCCAACATTATATTTCCAAGTAAAACGACGTAGTTCCAAGAAACCGAATTGTCCTCGCTGCAAAAATATCAGGGTAAACTAACAAGTTATCCGTCTAACCTCTAAAATATGACCTTTTTTTATGGCAATCAAAATAATAAATAATCACCTCGGAAGAAACCTTCGCGAAATCTCAAAAAGTCACCGATTTGAATATTCAGATGACCTATAAACAGCTGGTACTTAAACGTTATAAGATAAATATTTTTCATCCTTGTGTCAATGCCATGAGAAATCAACACACCTGACCCTTTTAGTACCAAGAAACGATTGCACAATTTATTTCACATGTCATAAAAGTCAGAAATATTACCATAAAAATAATAAATTTTCTTTTTGTTTTTATTTGAGAATGGCCATGACATAGAGACTGATTCTGAAAGGGCTTCCATTCGACAATTATTGGTGCTATCGTACGCTGTTTGACAAAATTGTTATTCTTCGTCAAATCTATAATTAATCTATAATGTTTGCGTAGAGTTTTCTTTTAGATTAACTACGAATTATATCAGGTACCTACAAACATTTTGCCAGAGACTTCGTCTGTCCTATACAGTATGTTAACTAACAAAGGGCGTTAGTATAGCGTCCATACTTGCTAAAAAAAATATAACAACTCAAAAAAAAAACATATTCTTTAAATATAAATAGCGAAATATTCACAAAACTAATAAATTGATACGTAAAAGAAACACTTGTATTTCAACGTAGAAAGACAAGTGTGACAAGTGTGTTTCTTTTCCGTAAGTATCAATTTAATATTTTTTTGTGAAAAATTTTACTCTAAAAAAATAAAATAAACTTTTTTTTATGGTAATATTTTTTTTATCATGTTAGTATAGTCAGTGTACTATTGCAGGTTAACTAGGCTGGAACGCCCTTCGTTAGATAACAAACTGTATGTTATTATGCCCGTGGTTTCGAAAAATCCGGCTATACAGGCTGTAAGGGTAAACAGTCTTGTCATTCAAACCATGGGTAGTTGCCTTAAATATAAAAATAAATGACCGAACACAACAAAAAAAAAACGTTATTTTCATTAAAAGATTTTAAAAAGTTTATATCTGACACCGTGCTTGCTAGCGAAACAGCTGACTGACTAAGGGAGGGATCGCGCTCGCTGCCGGTCAGGTTACATCCCGTACCCCCCGCCCGTGTGTAGACGCAAGTTCGTTGCCCTAGCGCATAGGGCAACGAACTTGCGTCTCTTGTGGTAAAATTTAGAGCTAAAAAAATTAAAAAAAAAGTTGTAATTTTCCATTGATTTTACGTTCTATAAATGAAACCAAACCACTGGTTGCAAGGATAACGGTGTTTACCCTAACACCCTGTATTCTTTGGCTACATCCATTGATTTAAATAGTAGTAATATAATATATGTCAATGGCTACTTCATAAAGGGAACCTTTTTGCACTTTAGCTTTTTAGATCCAATGGTTTGGGCTGGACGTTCAGTTGCATCCGGTTAGACTGGAAGCTGACCCTAACATAATTGGGAAAAGGCTAGGCTTGGGCTGGATGTTGATGAGTGAATCATGACTTTTCTTTTCAACTGTATTCTTGTAGGGTTTGGAAAACATGACAGGTTGAATGGTTTCTCTGTTAGGTTTCATTCAAGAGCTGTTTGAATTTGCCGAAAGGCCTGGCTTACTCATCTCATACCGACAAAAAACTTGGAACCCGCCTGTTTTTTTCCACTAGTCAGGTGAGGTGCAAGCCCAGAGCTACCCCGTTGTGAATAAAAAAAAGAAAAAAAAATTCGATGGTTTATTTCTTATATTATTACCTATTCAAGGGTCGGAACCGGTTTAAAAAAATACCGGTTTATTTCTGTTTGCCTCCAAACTTTCCTAAAGAACGCGAACGTTTAGAGAACTTTATTTTAACCTAAATTAACTGGTTTATTCGAGCAGCGGCATGTCAGTAAAAGCGTTGCAACTTGTGACTACTTGCGAGGAGGCCGCGCTAAATAAAAACGGAAGTATAATATTAACCAGTTTTTATTGTTCTAAACCGGTAGATCCGAAAAAAACCTTTATACAGTATGTTAACTAACAAAGGGCGTTTTCGTTAACCTGCAATAGTATAGCGTGTATACATGCTAAAAAAAATATTACAACTAAAAAAAAAAAAATTTTTTTTTTGTATCGTGAATGGTTCACAGAACGATTAAATTTAAACGTAAAAGAAACACTCTGTACACGCACACTTGTATTTCAACGTAGAAAAACAAGTGTGACAAGTGGGCGTGTACAGAGAGTTTATTTTCCGTAACAATTTTATATTTTTAGTGAATATTTTACAATACAAAAACAATTTTTTTTTTTTTTAATTTTTAATTTTTTAGCATGTATTCACGCTATACTATTGCAGGTTAACGGGAACGCCCTTTGTTAGTTAACATACTGTATAGTACTCTTCCAAATACCGGTTTAAAAAAACCGGTACATCGGAACCGATAATGGTTTTTCCGTCAAGTAGGTAGGTACATCATACCGGTTTGAAAATTTAACCGGTAACCGAGCTTTGTATAATAAAGCCGCAATTCTTTTGCAAACAGCAATTCATCCATGTTTACTTATTTAACAACTGTTGCTTTTATTGCTTTACAACACTAAGGTGCTGTAAGGTGCTCAGTGATGCCTGTCAGTCATTGTTACCAAACCGGACTCTATCTCGTCATTCTCTGATCGCAATCCGTTAAGAAATGGCGCCAATGTGATACTTCACTTTTATACGTTGTATGATATTGTGGCGGCATCTACATCGCCACTTGCGAACTAGGAATCAGATGTCACACAAAAATACTGCATCGCGCAACTTGAGTTTACTGCGCGATCAACATACAAGATTCCAACATCAATCGTTGGGCAGTTGCCCGCCAGACACGACACCCGTCTGGTCGGAGGATCCTCCCTTTTCTAGAGGATGAGTGAACTTTACACCCTGTTCCTCATACCTCTAAAATATTATGTAGGGGAAGACCAAAGAAACGATAGAAGGACTTTGTGAAATATGATAATTATTGCTAGAAAGGGAGTGACTACCGAGATGACGACATAGAGAAGTATGGAAGAAACCGGCCAAGTGCGAGTCGGACTCGCTCACGAAGGGTTCCGTACTATCTATAAAAACGGCAAAAAAATCACGTTTGTTGTATGGGAGAGCCCCCCTTAAATATTTGTTTTATTTTAATTTAATTATTTATTTTTAAAGTGAATATGTAACTAAATATTCCGTGAATATTTCAAGCGTCTACCTGTTGTCGTTTTCAATATCGAGCAAAAACGAGCAAAAAAAATCACGTTTGTTGTATGGGGCTCCCTTAAATATTTATTTTATTTCTATTTATAGTATTTGTTGTTATTGCGGCAACAAATATACATCATCTGTAAAAATTTCAACTGTCTAGCTATTACGGTTCATGAGATACAGCCTGGTGACAGACGGACAGACAGACAGCGGAGCCTTAGTAATAGGGTCCCGTTTTACCCTTTGGGTACGGAACCCTAAAAAAGACATGTTATGCCGACCATAAATAAATTGAGATAAGGTAGTCTCGGTATGTAAAGATGGTCACCCATCCACGGACCAACCCCGGCAAGCGTAGCTTAACCTGATGGATCGACCCGTGCGGCGGTTATTAATTAGCCACGAGCTCCTCAACGTCCGTAAACATAATTATATTTAAATCATAACCGACATTCTTTGACAATTGTATGAAATAGACATAGTGTCAATTTGTTTAGCAATTAATTTCGCTGTCTGTACCTAGGTATAGATTTTTATAGGTGTGTGGTTTACATACGTATTATTATTTTTATGACATCGTGACTTAATATTTAAAGGCCAACTGCATAAAAAAGTTGTTAATATTAATCGATATTTTTATAACCTAGATTTTCTAAGTTCTAATTATAGAAAGATATAATACAATCAGCAGCAGCGTATTGAGAAACTCGTGGCTACGTAATAACAGCCGCACGGGTCGATCCATCAGGTTAAGCTACGCTTGCCGGGGTTGGTCCGTGGATGGGTGACTATCTTTACATATCGAGACTCCTCCGTGCCTCGGAAAGCACGTTAAGCCGTTGGTCCCGGCTGTCATTCGTGGATCTTTGACAGTCGTTACGGGTCGTCAGAAGCCCGAAAGTCTGACAACCAGTCTTACCAAGGGGTATCGCATTACCCAGTTACTGGGTTGTGGAGGTCAGATAGGCAGTCGCTCCATGTAAAATACTAGTATTCAGCTGCATCCGGTTAGACTGGAAACCGACCCCAACATGGTTGGGAAAAGGCAGGGAGATGATGATTAAATTGACGTACAAGAGCTGACCTTCAGGTTATACGAATATGTACCTAGTAAATTCCAATAAAATGTTTTATTTCCATTCAATTGAACATAGGCAAAACGCGCGATAAAAATAATATTATGCATTGAAAAAGATTATAAAAATCTTTATGGTTGTTTTCGCCTTACCATATTATTATTTCTCAAAATTACTATACAATGTGGAGACGACAATACAACATTAAATGAAAACACTAATGCATAAGAGTATTTTAGAACTACCAAATAAATCCTAACATCGAAATTAAAATAGTCATTTATTCAAACAAACTAAATAGTAGTGATGGGCCGACTATGGGGATTTGCCGATCTTTGACTTGCTATCGTAACTAAACTATTGGATATATTTGATTATTTTTTTGTATGTAGACCGAGAACGTCATTAGATAAACGGAATTTAATTTTTTGTCGTATTGTCGTCTCCATCTTGTATATTTAGGTACTATAGGTAACCTGATACCCCACAAAACAAAAGAATGAAGTACTTTAGAAAGTTTTGGAGGTCCCGATTTTGGGTACCTACTGAAGAGTTGGTTGAATGCTTTGGTTTTTGCTCGGCTCCTAAGGGTCGTAGCGTGATGTTATATATCCTACAACCATCCTTTAAGAATTGAGCTATCAAATACAAAAAGAGTTTTTCAAATCCGAATGGAAGTTACAGAGATTAGCGCGTTCGGACACACAAAAAAAAAGAACTTTAGCTCAGGTGGTATCATGGGACTAAAACATCTCCTGGCGAAATGTGGGTGCACTATACATCCTCTGCTTACAGCTCCGAGGAGGGTACGTCTGTACCTAGGCAGCTACAGATGTACAGTCAGGCTAAGTGAATCATGACCCACTTTGACGATAAACCGTCAAAATAACAAAGATTTCCCAAATCAAATCAAATCAAATCAAATTTATTCGTAAATGTAGGTTTCAATACAATAGGATGTTATAAGATGGTCAGTTCGCTACATTTTACTCGAGAGCATACAAATAATAATAAAGTTAATGGTGTCGAAACAACAGACACACATTTGAAATATTCTAATAACTCAATTACTTACACACTAACACACAATTCTTTACGTACTAACACACAATTACCAATGTCAAAAAAAAAAAAATCAAAATTTAATATTTTAAGCTAAATGTCAGTGGTGTCCTCCATAAACTCAATTGTGGAGTAGTAACATTTCCCTCCTTTACAGTGCATGCCGCACTTGGGCGTTTTAAATATTAAGCAATCTATGTCAATATGGGTAGGAGATCTATGCAATTTTATCCTTTGTCATCACTGCAATAGATAATATTTTAGATAAAGCATAATAATCATATTTTAAATCCAAACTCTTTGGAATTAAATAACTCGGAAAAAATGTTTTTTTCTTTTTCAAAACCATGTTCGATTATAAAATGACGAAGAGTCAAAAAGTCACTCAGAAATTGGTGTAAAAGCTCATATCAAAGATGGAAACTGCAACAGATAATTCTCTGTGTAATTAAATGGCAGATGACAAGGTCGTTACCAAGGAAATGTATGTTTACGCGAATGTTGACCTAATAGTATTTGGATGTCTGTAAGAAAATAAGCTTATGGTGGGTCAGAATTCATTTTTTTCGACTGTACTTATAAAATGTTATGCGTTCTAATTCTTTAATTCAGTATTTTCTTGCCAAATGAAGCAATATAACCCGTTGCATATAATTACGTGTATCACTCGGAACATTCCACGCTGCGTCACTCAGCTTGGCAATGTCGCGGTCGTCAATTGTCGGCTGTTGCAACCGATCGCAATTACGTGCGTCTGCGCAACCGTTGCATGCTCCGTTGCTGGTTTTTGATGTTGATGTGATAGTGATTAATTTTATGATACGGATGTTTTTTTTTATTAGTTGTCTGTTGATATCTTAGTAGGTGAATGGTTTACAAGGAAAACGAGAGTTTACAAAAACGCTTTAAATAAAGTTGCCTACCAGTTTTATATACAAATTGACATTATTGAATATTATATACAAAATGACATGATGATTACTTATAAGTATTGTTTTATTGTGAATGTGAGGACTATGTGGATATTTATTTTTCGTTCTGTTAGTTTTAGGGAAGGTCTGGCAATTTGAGAACTTTATGCGACCTACCCAAACGTCCTTTCTTTGGTATTGTTCGTCGAGTCGTTGAGCTCCTTTAGTTCTGAGTTGAGCTCCACTATTACTGACAAATGCTTGCACTGACTGGACAGGTCCACTCAAATCTGTGTGGTTCTTTCCTCAAAAGACCATTTCAGACTCTTATCTACATGGTCTTCATATGGCCTGACCAAGATTATGTCTGGACTTTAAAGGAGACGGTGACCTCTGAGTTTGTTTCGGCCTTTCTTCTCAGAGTAGTCAGATAGGAAACGCCGACCTCATCTAGCTTATTTTTACAACTTTTTAATATGACGTGTAAAAGTGATTCCAATATCCTATTTACAGAATAAACAATTTCATTTCATTTCATTTCATTTCATTTCATTTCATTACTATTATTATAATCTGTCGCGGGTCACGGCAGACCCAGGAAGATGGCGGGACGTTTTAGATGGCTTCCTCAAGAATAATGGACGAGCTGAAGGAAATCGACACCTCTGAACGAGGCCTCAGGACGACGATTGACCAGTCGCGAACCCGAACACCCTCAGCGTGAGTGTGGCTATACGTCGGGTTGGGCTTAAATGTTATTCTTTCTTTCTTTCATCGCACTAAAGAAGATAGTTTCTTAACCATCATTGACAATTCTGTTCGCATCTGCTCTAACACTAGCATAAAGATGATTGCGACAAACAACAGCCACCCAATGTGTAGTAAGACGTGGCTACGTGGCTAGTGGATACATCGACAACAACACACGATAAGTGTATTATATAGCTCTTTTTACTAAAGGCCTATCGCCAATTGTCGGGTGGCATTTTAGAATTTCATTTACATTGAATAAAATATAACTACTAGAGAAAATGCTCTACTGCTAAGCATGAGGTCCTGGGTTCGATTCCTAGGTGGGGTAAAGTGTTATATATAGAGCCCGGACTCTGGATGTGTCCCGGTTGGTGGCAACAGGTCCGGCTCCTATTATATGGGAATTTAACATAACTGGCGAAATGTGGGTATACGACAGGTACACTGCGTAACCCTTAGGGGAATAAAGGTGTGATGTTGTTTTTTTTATAGTCTATATTGCGCCCCACTGCTGGGCAAAGGCCCCCCCTTTTTTCTTCCAAATCTCTGTTTTGTGCGATTTCTGGGCATTGGCCCCACAAACTTGTTGCTTCCTGTTTCTTTTTTGCTTTCATTTTCTTATTTTTTCAAAAACAGTCAAGAGCAATCCTTTGTTACCAAGAAATCGAATCAATTTATAAACATGCCATTTAACACGTTGAACGCCAACTTGAAAAGTAAGAAAGTCATATTTTTTCGATCAGGCCACATCGTCGTTCGTAACTAAATAATACTCAAAAAAAAAAAATATTTTGCTTGCTCTGTTCACCCCGATATGCTGCGTTTCCACCAGAGATGTGCGAGGATGCGTAGCGAGGGATGTGTTTGTAAAGAACCAATAGAATCGCTTCATTTACCTCGCCTCGGTCAGCACAGCTCTGGTAGAAACGGCTCAACGGAGCTAGATTTTTGCCCAAACAAAACAAGCGAGGGATGTGTGCGAGGGATGTGTTGCGAGGAATGTGTGTTGAGAAGGATGTGTTGCGAGGTTTGCGCATACTGTACCAACCAGTCCATCCATCCTCGCACCACACATTAATGCGAATTTTCACAGCTCCGCTACACATCCTCGTAGGCACATTTTCATCGCACAGCTTTGGTGGAAACCCCCACACATTTTCACAGCATAGGTAGACATCCTCGCACGACACATTTCCATCGCACATCTCTGGTGGAAACGCAGCCTTAGTCCCGAGGGCCATGGGGATCGAATAGCTTGCAATGACCCAATATACAAGCGACTGGCGGGTCATAATAGACGTTCAAACGCAAGTCTGACCGCCAGGCAAGATTGACTAACATCTACAAGGTGTTAGGGTAAACACCGTTATCCTTGCAACTAGTGGTTTGGTTTCATTTATAGAACGTAAAATCAATGAAAAATTACAACTTTTTTTTAATTTTTATAGACTTAAATTTTAACACGAGGGACGCAAGTTCGTTGCCCTATGCGCTAGGGCAACGAACTTGCGTCTCAACACGGGCGGGGGGTACGGGATGTGACCTAACGGGCAGCGAGCGCGACCCCTCCCTTAGTCAGCTGTTTCGCTAGCAAGCACGGTGTCAGATAGAAACTTTTTAAAATCTTTTAATGAAAATAACGTTTTTTTTTTGTTGTGTTCGGTCATTTATTTTTATATTAAGTCAACTCACCCATGGTTTGAATGACAAGAGTGTTTACCCTTACAGCCTGTATACATCATATACAATCAATCACAATCTGAATCCTTTTGAAATAGATTGCTAATCCATTGCTTCATAAGTTCGAAAAAAAATCTGCTCAACAACGTAAATAAGGCAATGAATGTTGTTGAACTGTCAAAATGAAACAGATTAGTCTTAATCGTTTACGAAAATGTGTTAACAATTAGATAGCTAGTCACAACATACAGGGGCCTAAGTCTACAAAGACTCGCCATTTTAGACAAATTTTCCATACAAAATCTTTCAAAAACTCACAAAAAAGAGACCATTGGAGCATTTGTAAATTACAAAGTAGACTTGGTCCACTGGAGTCGCCCAGCATTTTCCGACATGGTATCCAGAGAAAATCCTTCAATTTTCCATAACCTCAAACTTGCTCAAATCAATCATAGACAAAATCTTCTGACTTATTTCAAATTTGGACTCTTGGACCGGACATATGCGAACAACAGCTACTCTGTGGGCTATAAAACACTGTAACAACATAACATACGTGATATTTAATAGTAAATCAATAGAACTTAAGCTAATAACTCGTGTACATGCGTTATTTGCGCATTTGTTCTTCAAACAACAGATTATCGTACCATCACGTGTTAATGCATCTTTACTCACACTTTGATTTTTATGAAAAATCAAAGTATTGTAGCTATCTCAAATTCAGCCGTACAAAACCCATTTTTATAGATTACGCAAAAGTACTACTAAATCCTACCAAATTTTCAAAAAAAATCTGTCGGCTTGTTTTTGAGTTCTAAGGTGGATCCTCCATCAAGACGTCTGAATTGAGGGGGTTTTACTACAAATTCCAGGATCGGGGCTACAAAATCGGATACTTTACTACTAAATATTGGCAGTACCCGCGTTTAAATTTGAGACATGGCTCCTCTATCCATACGCACACAGTCATGTGCCATAAGCATGTTCAGGATTTCTTATCAGCAAAAATGACGAACTTTCTGTACAAATTTTCATGTTCTATTTAACCCCCAGGTGTTCAAAAACCCTCCCTTACGTTCACTTTCGTTAGATAATCAACTCTAGTGCAAAATTTTGTTGTTTTCCCAGTATCCCTGAGGGCCTAGATAAGTGACAATCGCTTCGAAAGCGTTTCGTATTTCTACAACGAATTTCAACAGAATTGACATAAGCTTTTCGATAGCTTATGTCAGTCCCACATATATACGGTTTTGCCTTTTCCATCATCGTTATCGCTGGTAAAATGTTACTTTTTCTAGGCCCTTAATACATAGCAGGCCACTATGTACACAATCATCTCCAACTTCTGCCTACACCGTTTAACTAGCATCGCAATGAAACTAGCCGAAACAGTAAATATTTTCATCAAACACTCTAGTTCCTATAACACTATTCGTTGAATAACACTGATTATTGAGGTCACTGTGCTAAGTTATAATTCCCACTGACTTGATTCATTGTATTCAACTTTAGCCTACATATCTGTTTTTGTATCAGCCATTTCGCAAAGTCATTGACTTTTTAGTAAAATGTTGCCGCACTCTTGGGATTTTTCCTGAGGAGTCGCTAAGGTCCCGTATAATATAGGGGGCGAGAATCCGCGAGAGTCTCACATGACATATGAGACACCCATTTTGTTAAGGGGCGAGGGTCCCATGTAATAGGGGCAAGTGCCCCCAAGAGTTCCCTTTAATGTGTTATGTAATGGAGGGCGAAAATCCTATTTAATAGGGATGGAAGACCTATTTCGATGAAAGCGAGAGTCCTATGCAATAAAGGGCGAGAGCACAATTTTATAAGGGGTGAAAGTACCTATGAGGGTCGAGAGTACAGGGGTGAGAGTCCCATGTACATCCTAGGTACAATGTAATAGGGGACGAAAAAATCTTGAGAACTACACACAACAATTTTCTTTTGAATACACAGACAGCAATTTGTAAACCATACTATTGCAATCGTCATGCACCGAAAGAAAACATAATAATAGCTGAACATTTTCTTTTCGACATAAAAAGCAAAAATATGCCTTGTGCAGTATTAGGAAACTGACGTTTCGTAGACACTAAAAAATATTTTTCTTTCAACTACATAGTAATGTTATCATTAATCACTACAACACCGATCACAAAGGACGTATTTTTTGCTTAGAACCAAAACAGTGCATTAAAGTTGTATGACATTTCATTGTTGCACTGTTTTTTTCATTAATGCACTGTTTTTAGGGTTCCATACCCAAAGGGTAAAACAGGACCCTATTACTAAGGCTCGTATGTCTGAGTGAGTGATTGAGTGACCCTCGTGCATTAATAACTCACTTTGCGCTCGATGCAACAATCTACTTTTTTTTTCCCCGGATTACAGCAGAAATACAAAGCAATATAAAACTACACCATAGTAAAATAATTTAAGCGTTAGCCTGAAGGTGGATAGTCCAACCATGTATCAAAAGACGGTGGTTGAATTGACATTTGGTTTTTCTAAGCCAACAAAAGCGTAGATAACTCGAAATATTAATTGATTTTATTCGTTATAACATTCTGTCGTCAGTTTTCTTTGGTAGAAGCTCAGACCAAATAAAAAACCAAGACAAAGCGCTGTCAACAGTGACGTGAGACCGGTTTCGTAAACATTTGCACTTAGTGAGGTATAGTTTGATTGTAAATGTGCGCGTGTGAGCGTGTCATGCACAGAGCGGAGGTGTAGTTTTGGCATGCTTCACTGCATTGTTCGCAGCGTTCTGTCTTGGTTTTTTATTCGGTCTCAGGGTAGAAGATATTTTTCTTAATTTCCACAATGTATCACCATTGATTTTATTTTAAGTATTAAATCAAGTTATTTTATTGTTCCCAGGATATGGGACTTCCTCGCCGAACAAGCACGACGTGGAACGACGGTGATCATCACCACACATTACATAGACGAGACGAAACAAGCACACAAGGTAAGATAAACTATTATTACTAGAGCCTACAGTTCCACCTAAGGATTGTGGCGGTATCTATATCGCCAAATGCGAACTACGCATCAAAGACCTGACGTCACACAAAAATCCTGACGTCACATAAATCCTGCATCGCGCAATTAAAGTTTACCGTGTAGTGGACATAATACAAGAACCCAACATCAATCGTTGGGCAGTTGCCCGCCAGACACAACACCCGTCTGGTCGGAGGATCCTCCCTTTTCTATGGTGGATGAATGAACTTTACACCCTGTTCCTCATACCCTTATACGATGTTGAAGAAGCCTGCAAGTCTACTTTGAAGACTGTTTTCTTCTTGTGATGGATAATAAATGAAAGCAAGAATAAAAACTAACCTAGATTAAGGCACACAATATAATGGTGCTCCCACACAGCTGTTAAAAAATGTTTACAAACACTATTATACATTTGATCACTTGACTGATTTGATGTATTAGTGTTAGTAAATGTTTGTAAACATTTTTAACAGCACTGTTGGAGCACCATTTGAACACAAAACAGACAAAAAACTTAATTAGGGACTTGGCGGTTTAATTATAAGTTAACATCGTGAGGTAACCTGGAAATCACATGCGTAAAAAAAAATGTCGTGAGAAAACCTGGAATTAAATAGCCTGAAATTATCATCATAATGTAGTCTTTGTGTTGATCGATCAGGCTTTAAAAAACTGGGAATAGTTAATTAAAATCTAATCCTATTAACCATGAACTCGAATACAATGTGTAAGCAACAATTAAAATCGAATGATTGCGTTACATCCATCCATTGTAACAGTGCGTTAATGAGCTGTTATTTAACATAATTGCTTGAACAGCCTTGACAAGTTTTCTGTCTTGGAAGTTTTATTATTTGCAACGGTTTCAACATTACATCGTTGATGGAACTGCTTGACTAGTTATGGCATAGATCAAACTGAAACCCATTTACACGCACTTTTGAATTTGTCAAGGAGTCGGTCAGTCAGAAATAAGAAGCTAGTTGCCCATTCCAAAGCGTAGTAGGTACCTATGGAGAAGAACTGGCAAGAGACTCCACGGACACTCATTTAAATAAATAAAAATTGTTACAAAAAATTGGTTACATCATTCATGTTGAAATTATACATGTGAGAAATATGTAGAAAGCACGTTAATAGCGTCCGTAATAAAGGATAAAAAACAAAAACAATTCAAAATTAAAATAAGCCATTGTAGCCAAGAGATGACCAGTCCAGGATGCTGGTGGGCTGCCCCGCTTCTGTAGTGCGTCGGGGATGTTCGCGGATGCGCATGTAGATAGTTTCTACGCAACCATGCGCAAAAGGTGCGCTTCCATGGTGCGCAGGGTGTGGAGCAGCTCCAATAGTATCCTAAGCATGATTTCGAGTCGCCTAGACTGTGTTTTCGTGGGTCACTGTTGCGGGAATCCATGTGAGATGGCTCTCACATGGATTCCCGCAACGGTGATCCTATTTGATTGTTTTTAATTTTTGTTTTGTGAATTACTAACATAGTTGTAAGTCTTACTAACCATTTTTCAGTCATGATACTCTAACAAAGAAAAATTCAAAAAATTCTATATTAGTAAAAGCTTCCCAATCCTCGAGCACAAAAAACTCATTGCATTGTAAATTCTAGATTGGTCTGCTCCGCGACGGTCAACTCTTAGCCGAGGATTCTCCAGAGGATCTCCTACGGAAGTATGATTGTGACACGCTTGAGGAAGCCTTCTTGAAGCTGGCGATGAGGCAGCAGGAGACGCCGAGGCGGCGGTCTAGTAAGTAATCTATACCTCTACCATTTATAGAAGCCTTAGGTCTGATTCAAACCTACCGGGGTTGCGGGAAAATCCGAAAGGGATACCGGGACCTCAGCAACAGGCAATTGAAGGAACACGGGTGGGTTTTAGTCAGAAAAAGGCTGACACGCCCTTCCGCTCCACCCAGAGCGGGAGAAGTCATTGGAAGATTCCCGAAAATCCAAAAAAAAAAAGTCTGATTCAAAAGAAAGATACTTTAAAAACCATGATTGTTATTACTCTTCTAAACTATCCACCAGTTTCTGCAGTTAGTCTTTTGATAAAGATAAAGATCATTTTATTTTGCAACTACGGGTAACAGCAATTGGTGACAAAAATTGGTGACAAAAATATAATGGTCGCTGCACACAGCGGGCGCGGCGCGGCGTAACCGGGCGGCGACGCGACGCGTAGCGCGACGCGAACCGTCGCGCGTCGCGCCACGCCGCCGCCGGCGTCGCGCCGAGCGCGAATACAAGTCCGACGCGGCGGGGCGCGGCGCGACAGGACGTTTTTGATTTATTTCATGCCCCCATTTCCTTTTACGTTGTTTTTCTTAGCTAGTGCAAATAAGAGCAAGAACGTTTCCACGTCTGTATCGCTCAACATCTTTTTGATGAATGAATCGCGTCGCTACACGGTCGGCGTGAATGGGCGCGGCGGGACGTGATCGCGCCCGCAGTGTGAACGCTCCCGTCGCGCCAGCGCCGCGTCGGCGCCCGGTCACACCACGCCCTCTGTGTGCAGAGACCTTTAGAATTCAGCCATATTTTACCACGTAGGCATGAAAAAGATTTTAATGATGATCTTGTATTAACTCCTTCTTTTGCCTGAGTCCGCGTAGCGACATCAGCGTAGTCACCGGAGAAGCGGAAAAGTTTTGGGAAAAAGAAATCTAAGAATGTCGTACCATCGACACGAAGAAAAGCAACGAAATTATTTTAATGATTTTCATTAATTTATCTTTACGAACCGTAGGAAGTAAAAGAACGTTTATGTTAAGTCTACTATCCGTAAATGTCTGCGACATTATTCGGGATCTTATCTAATTTTGTCATTAATTACAATTACAGCACTGACAGTCTCCCCAGACGTGATCCCAGACAGCATCTGTAACGGCGTGGACAGCCGCTACCACTCGCGAGATGACTTTCCCACCATCACCACTAGCACTGATGTAAGTACCACTTATAATAATAATGTTAAGATTTGTTATTAGAGTTGAATTTGAGTTACGGGTGATTGCGGCAATCTGAATCCCGTCGCTACTTACCACTACATAATAAAACAAAATCCCCCGCCTCGTCTGTCAATCTGAACGCGATAACCTTAAAAAAAAATCAAGTAATAAAAACTAAAACCCAACTACGACTTAAAAGGTATAAACAAGACACCACAGACAGACAAATTATAAATCCGGAGTCACACGTGTTAGGGCATAAATCGAACAGAGAACGTGTGACTCCGGATTTATAATTTGTCTGTCTGTGGTGTCTTGTTTATACCTTTTAAGTCGTAGTTGGGTTTTAGTTTTTATTACTTGATTTTTTTTTAAATTCTTTTGGGGTTATAATATATATATTTTTTAAATGTGCCCATTAAGCCCTTTCATTTGATACCCAATATGGTATGATTAAAACATTTTTTTTTTTAAGTTCCTCACTTTATGTCCTCTAGAGGGCGCCATTTTTAATTTAATGTACTTCACATAGCCTATACCAGCGGACAATCACGACGCTTCTAACGATACCTCATTTGTCAAATTGTGATAAGTGGTTTGGAAGATAGGAGGGAACAGATGAACATACATACATACATACATACATACATACATACATACATACATACATACCGGTCAAAATCATAACCCTCCTTTTTTCTTCGCCGTAGTCGGGTAAAAACTGCCAATCGGATTTTCATACGGTTTTCACCAATGGACGGAGTGATTCATCAGGAAGGTTTAGTTGTACAATTCATTAACTTTTTGAGTAAATTGGCCGAAATATGACGATTATTGTTGAAGATGTCGGAATAAATAAGCTAGTTATTTACAAACAAAACAACTTTCAGCCAGGGATAGCCGTCACTGAATCTGTTCCCGCTCTTATAAAACATCTTAAATATCATGTTTCAGGTGCTCACTAAAAAAGAAAAAAGGCCGAAGGACAGCAAAAGATTAACAAAGGCGAGGTACAAGGCTGTCTTCATCAAGAGTATACAGCAGTTCTCACGGCATCCAGGGTGAGTCATTCAAACAGAAATTTTACTTTGATTCCATAAGCTCATTGTGAAATATACTCCTCCAGACCGAATTTCGGCCATGGCGATCAATCTCAGCGAAGACCAGCCTTCGGCACACACATCTGCCTAGCCTTTTCCCAACTATGTTGGGGACGGCTTCCAGTCCAACCGGATGCAGCTGAATACCAGTATTTTACATGGAGCGACTGCCTATCTGACCTCTACAACCCAGTAACTGGGTAATACGATACTCCTTGGTAAGACTGGTTGAAGACCAGTCTTCGGCGCGGGAGATATTATAGTGCACAATTGTGTGCGCAGACACAGGTGCATTCTCTGTTCCCTCACTCTCATAGTCCGATGGGACGGCAGCAATACTAAAAATATTATGCGGCGGAAATACTTTGTGCATGAAATGGTCTACCTTTATAAAGCTATTTTTTTTGCCAAGCAGTATTTCTGTATACAGTTTGCAGGGTCCCGATGAAATTTCAGTCACATGAATTATTTCACTTTGCCTCGCCGCGCCGCCCGATTTTACAGTAGAATCTACCCCACTAGTTCGATTTGGTGGGGCCAGATAGTCTAAGCTCTTGCTGAATTTTGCCCCAATAGTTAGTTAGTAATTTAGAATTTGTGTTGGTAGGTAAGCTCGTATTTTATATCCAGCTTTGCCTCATGGTAAACCATCGGCAAAACTCCCCAGTATTTCAACTTACGTAGCGTTGGAAGGCCCCCCACAAGGTGAACCGATGACCTGGTGAAGGCCGCGGGAATGCGCTGGATGTGAGAAGCACAGAACTGGTCGAATTGGCGGTGCTTGGGGGAGGCTTATGTCCAGCAGTGGACGTCTTTCGACTGACTTGATTGATAGGCGGTAATTACTTATGGGGCCGGCCTCCAACCGAAATAGAAAGCCTTTACTCTAAGGTAGATTTACCTTTAAAATACCGCTAATATTGTAAAATATTTTATTTTTCAGTGGTCTAATCTTCTCAGTCCTGTTCCCCATCATCCAAGTAGTGGCGTTCTTTTCAGCCGTGGGTCATGATCCGCGGGATCTGCACATCGGAGTGGTCAACGAAGAGGCCGCTTTCTCACCACGTAAGTATAATACCTTAAATACAAAGGCTGCACTAAAACACTCTAACAAACGTTAAGACGAAACCCACATTAACTAAACTTAGCCTTAACACTAAAACATGCGTTGACTTTTAGTATGAGAGCAGTGGTGGCCCAGTGGTAACGGCCACGACATACGAGTTGTAGGTTGTAGGTTTGGATTCTAATAGGAGCATAACATTGTGTTAATTATTTCGTCACCACTGCTCTCAAAACGGTGAAGGAAAACATCGTGAGGAAACCAGCGTGTCCTAGAACAACATTTTTTTAGGATATGTGACATCTATCAACCCGTACTTCGCCCGCGTGGTAGATTACAGCCCACTCCCTCTCACAGAGAAAGTCTGTGTCCCAGCAGTGGGAACACTATAGGGTGATTATGCTTATGCTACCAACATTAGTAATAATGTCTCTTTCATTTTTCCAGTTGGACTAGACATATGCAGTAACACAAGCCTCATAACTACTACGCTAAACCCGGACGAGTCCTGCGACTTTTACATGCTGAGCTGCTGGTTCCTAGAGGAAATGGAGAAGAAGATGCTGTTCCAGGTATAGTAGACATCATAACTTATATAATAAATGCGAAAGTGACTTTATTTGTCACGCTTTCACGCTAAAACGGCTGAATGGATTTGGATGAATTTTGGCACATGGGTAAACCATGACCTGGAGAAGGACATATGCTACTTTTCATCCTGGGTCGCAGACGAAGTCGCTGGCAACAGCTAGTACTATAATAAGTCTTCGAAGTCTAATTCCAAACTTTGGATTTTTTTAAATGAATTTTTATAATGAATTTTATTATCCTAGTGTTTATGGTAAAAGAATATGCAATGATGATGATGGATTAATGATCATGATATGGTGATTATAATAATTGATTATTTATTTATTTTCACTTCAACATACAAACATCTTTGTAACCCTGGCTCTTGTATTATGAGTTCCTGTATCACAGAAGCTGGTGGTAGTCACCAATCTAGGGTTAGATTGGTGACTGAGCTTAGAGAAAATCAATCTGCCTAGCCTTTTCTCAACTATCTTGAGGTTGGCTTCCAGTCTAACCGGATGCAGCTGAATACCAGGATTTTACATGAAGCGACTGCCTATCTGACCACAACCCAGTAACTGGATAAGAGTGGTTGTCAGACCCTGTATCGACTGTCAAAGATCCACGAATGATAGCCGGGACCAACAGCAAAAAAAAAACATGACATGAGCCTACATGATTAAAAAATATAAACATTTTTTTTTTCATTTTCAGATGCCATTCAACACATCAGAAGAAGCGAAACAAGCTGTATCGACAGGGAAGCTATACGGAGCGCTGCACTTCTCGAAAAACTTCAGTACAGCGTTAGCGAAACGTATAGCGGATGGTGAAGTGGATGACGACATCGTGGATGACAGCAGTGTCAGCGTGTGGCTGGACATGACTAGTGAGTGAACAGACAACAACATACACCTTACTTTAGATATTGTATCAAATGAGCGACTGATGGCAAGGTGGATGACAGTGTCATCCATCACAATCCACCATCCCCCTGAGCCCCTACTGTAATACAACATTGGGCAAACAAGTGTTTTTTTTGTCTTGGATGACGTCATCCATCGTCATCCTTACCTTAGTACAGTTTTATCAAACGAAAGGCGGGCGGCTAGATTGATGCTGGATACAGCATCATCCATTATCATTTTTCTTTAGTGCAGATCTGGGGCCCGTAGAGAGATCCCTCATCATACGGCCTCTGGACATACAAATGAGTGACAGGTGGTGAAGTGGATGACAGCATCATCCAGCAACATCCTTACTTTAGTACAGTTTTTTTAAACGAGGTAGATTGACACTGACATTGTGAATAAAAACAGCGTCAAATTTTATTAAATTTTATTATTCTCCCCAGATCATCAAATCTCGAACTTTATGAAGACTCAGCTCCACAAGGCGTATGAGAGCTTCACGAGACGAGCCATGATAGGTTGTGGCCGACCGGAGAACTTAGTACAGGTATGGAAATCATATTTGATTTTTAATTCTTATTTGATTAAGTTAATTTTACAGAATCAAAAAAAATGGTTCCCACATTTGTATTCGCATAGCATAAAATGTATTAAACAGCAGGTTTTTTTTCGCGACTTCCAATTTTGTCCTAAAAGTAGTAGTGGTAGTAAAAGTTATTCAGTTCGATGGTATAAAGCACCTCTTATGAGTTTGTAAAGTTAATTTTTGAACACTTGATGGCACCCCCGATGGGTACCTATAATATACAAAAATAGTTTTTAAAGTACTTATCAATTAGGTAACCATTTCCCTAAACAAATATTCCTCGGCACAATGCTAACCCCCCCCCAATCTTGGGCTGCGACCGCGCCTGTCCCTTATTCTATTCTTGTCAGGAATTGCAGAGATAGATCATGTCAATCTATGACACTGATATTTACATATACATTTTCTATTTTGTTAAGTATTTACCTGGTACCTACTTGTTGAAAGGCCTACACTGTCCTCCCATACCTAATAACACTGTAATTCGAAAATATTGTAACAGCCAATTATTTTTAAAAGAGTAACCGTGGAGTTTCTTGCCGGTTCTTCTCCATAGGAAACGACCAATTGAAACCGTGTACCTAGCTAATGACGTTTCATAATTGTGCCCATTGTATCTGGAATAAAATATTTTTATTTTGATTTTGAACTCTTCAATTCCTGTTTCTAACGTTTGTGTGCGTTAGATTCCAGTGCACTTTGAGAAGCCGGTGTTCGGTAAGAGTGAGCCGCAAGTCGTCAGCTTCATGGCGCCCGGGATCCTCATCACGTAAGTTATAAATGTTATAATAGTTCTTACTACCTAGTGTTTGATATTAAACCATATTAAGGGCGCTAGGGTGTCCCGCGAAATTCGAATTTTCTTACGTTTTTTGCAATTTGCAGGTCAGTATCAGGTTGTATGTTGATCTAAATATTATTCTCTCGTGTAAGTGCATTGAATGACTATTTCATGAAATCATGACCTTTGGCACTTTCATGAACTTAGAGAGTTGTATTGCTGATTCTAATGTTTATAATTCTGTAAATCCATATTTGTTACGAGCACTAATAATATTTAGATCAACATACAACCCGATACTGACCTGCAAATTGCAAAAAACGTAAGAAAATTTGAATTTCGCGGGCTACCCTAGCGCATCAACCTTAAGGCGAAAGCTTCAGGATAGCCCGCGAAATTCAAATTTTCTTACGTTTTTTTGCAATTTGCAGGTCAGTGTCAAGTTGTATGTTGATTAAAATATGATTCGCGACCGTAACAAATATGTAACAGAATCAGCAATACAACTCTCTCGAAACAAGGCTTGAAGATTAAATGTTATTTGCCATCAGCTCACGTGAGAGTCCTTTCATAAACTACGCCATCCCTCCATTACATTCGTCTCAGTCAAGGGTCCAACTTTGACCGTTAGACATCTTAATAATGTCTCACATGTTCCAGCATCATCTTCTTCCTGTCGGCCATCGTGACGTCGACGCTGATGATCACGGACCGGCTGGAGGGCGTGTGGGAGCGCTCGGCCGTCGCAGGAGTCAAGCCCAAGGAGATGCTCAACGTGCACATCACGCTGCAGTCCACTATCATTATGTTACAGGTTAGTTTACTGTTTTATGAGGTTTCTAAATTACCACAAAAGGTTTTCATCATGTGCCTGGCCTTTTCCCATCTATGTTGGAGTCGGCTTCCAATCTAAATGGATGCAGCTGAATACCAGTATTTTATATGGAGCGACTGCCTATCTGCGGGTTTAAAACAGTCACTTTGGCAGAATCATATTAGGAAAATAAGTATAAGAATCATCACAAACTGACATTTCATAATATGATGTGCGTGCGATTTATATTACGAAATAATTCATCTGTTTGACAGTTTTCTATGGACATTGGTAAAATGGTCCACATAAGAATTGCTTTTGTGTCAAATTAGAGGAGTTGCTAATGACAGCTGGAAATTCAAAAAATCAAATGCTTTTAGAGGAATTGCTATATGGCCGTTTTAGGCCCACTGACCACACACAACCCAATTACTGGGTAACACTATACCCCTTGGTAAGACTGGTTGTCAGACTTTCGGACTTCTGACGACTGGAAATTCAGGAAATGGATTGCTTTTAGAGGAATTGCTAATGTGGCCGTTTTACGCCTCATGGGGGCCTAAAATCACAATTCATAAAATTACACTGTGGCGGCATCTACATCGCCACATGCGAACGCATCAACGACCTGACGTCACACAAAAATCCTGACGTCACATAAATCCTGCATCGCGCAATTAAAGTTTACCGTACCGGACATATATACAAGAACCCAACATCAACTGTCGGTCAGTTGCCCGCCAGACACGGACGTGGATGAGTGAACTTTACACCCTGTTCCTCATACGTTTTATCTTCTCAATTCCAGACAATGGAGATGATGGCCCTAGCCTTCATCGGCTACGGCATCCCGTCTGTCGGCTCCAAGCTGGTCTGCGGCCTGCTGCTGTTCCTGCAAGGTATCTGCGGCATGTGCTACGGCTTCCTGCTGTCGGTCTACTGTCCCAGCCATACCATGTCCTTCTTTGTGGCTACCGGGAGCTTCTATCCTATGATTTTGTTGTGCGGTGAGTTACATAATAATTATTTTCTTTTAAATTACAGTGCTTTGTTTGTGAAACGCGCCTGCATGACAATGTTCTTTTTTTAAATGAGTTGCTTTATGAAATTTTGTACAACATTATATTATAACACCCGCTTGGATGATATTATGGTTACTATGACACTGGTTGTTTTAATGTTGGCAATAAGCTAACTGTTTACTTTAGGGAACTTTTATAGAGGATTTATAGCATGGGTGTAGATAAAAGATTATTTTAAAATAAGATTATGGAATACAATAGACGTAGATATATTTAGTAACCTATTCCGCTTAACTATCCTTTTACGCTCTGCGTCCAGCGGTCGGTGTGGCAACACGTCGTGTTCTGGTTTTCAACTGGTCTATCGTCATCCTGAGGATGCCTCGTCGAGAGGTGAAACAAGTGTCGATTTCTTACAGGGTTTTTTATGACTCTTGAAGAATAGTCAAGCGGAATAGGTTACTAAATATATATCTACGTCTATTGTATTTTATAATGGATTTCCACAAAGTCACGCCTGAATCAATTAACTAAGATTATGGAGGGAGGAAGTTGACTCTTAGTGAATGAGCCGGCCCACAATGGTAGAGGGCAGACATGTGTAAAAATGGAAAGGTAGAAGTCAGCCCAGTAGCAGTTTATGGGCTATCGATCTGTTCTGATGACTTATCGTTACTTGGTTGGTCTTCTTATACAGTATGTTAACGGGCGTTTCCGTCAACCCGCAACAGTACAGCGTATATATATGCAAAAAAAAATATTAGTACTCAAAAAAAATTTTTTGCACTTGAATTTAAACGTAGAAAGACAAGTGTGCGTGTACAGAGTGTTTCTTTTCCGTAACAATTTAATGTGTTTACTATAAAAAAAAAAATGAAAAAAAAACATCTAGTTGATAACAAGCTGATGAAAGTTGTTGCTTTTTAACTCCCAATTAACACACATTTTCTCTATTTCCAGGTATCCTCTGGCCCCTAGAAGGCATGTCATACACCCTCCGCATCATAGCCCTCACCCTCCCCTTCACAATCCCCTCCAAATCTCTCCGAGATATCATGGAGAGGGGAGCCACCATCTCGGACCCGTCAGTTATCTACGGGTTCCTGACGACAATCGCGTGGATAGCGATCACATTAGCTTTAATATATCTACGGTTGAAGTTAAAAAAGACGTAGTAGAATTGGAGCTGGTTATTTTGAGTTCAAGGACTTTTTTACGGATAGTGTGATGTGATCTTGAAGTTCATTTGGTTCTTTGGAGTTGCTTGTGTAAGTGATTTCGTAATTTTTTTATCATTATAATACCAAAATATTATTGTCCACATTTCATCGCCACTGCTCTCAAAACGGTGAAGGAAAACATCGTCAGGAAACCGGCATGTCCTAGAACCAAAATTTCGAAGACATGTAATATCTACCAACCCGCACTGGGCCCGCGTGGTGGATTACCGCCCACTCCCTCTCACAGAGAGGAGGCCTGTGTCCCAGCAGTGGGCATATTATAGGCTGATTATGCTAGTGTACGACTGTAGGGCAAAGCCCTCTTCTCACACAGAGAAGATACGAGTAATAATCACCACACTTGCTCAAAATGGGTTGGCATAAGCTTTTATTGATTTAAATTCAGCTAAATTGATAGTGGATTGGTGCTTGAATCTTACATGTTTAGGAAATTAAGGTAGGGTAATAATGACCCTGAATCGTTAGCTCCTTAATTAATGTCACCTAGACTTAAATGTTAGAAAGATAATAATTAGGTGATTTAGGGTCATTTTTACCCTTTAGGTTCATTATTTACCCCTTTAGGATGATTTTTACCCATTTCGGGTAATTATTACCCGATGGAAGTAATAAATGTTATGAACATTTCAAGTAAATTTTAGTAGTTAATCAATAGTAAAACTTACACAAGCAATACAAAATAAAATGCGCTGTGTAAGGCCTTATTATTAAGGTCGATTCACACATCCACTGTATAACACATACAGTAATTGTGCTCAAACTGGTGTGAAATCGGATTCAGTATCGAAATGTTACAAATAATTTATTACTTATACGAACGATGATACGATAAGTCTTCTGACTTTATTCACATTGAGTTCGATGGCATTTATAACCCTTCATCGATTTTTATCACATATTTTTTTCATCACTATAGCGCCATCTGGTGAAAATTAAAAGAACTATGTAAAGAAAATCTTTAAAATGGATATTTACCGGGACTTAGTAATTTGTAATTAATATTATTGTATTGCCAATATTAAAACTTTATTTTATTAAGTGTGAATCGACCCTATCACCGGTTCAAAACCTGTGACTAGATAATCTATATTATTTTCGGTTAAGTGGTATATTTAGTTTGATAAAGGATTCTTAAATAAAATTGGTAGATATTTTTCAAATTGGTTTAAAAAATAATAATGAAAGGAACCCTTTCTGTCGGGTAGCTTGTACATAGCTAATAATTATATTTTTATGTCTCTCTGGGATTGCAGATTGTGTGATAATTTTCTTCTTAAATATTCTGTAAAATATACAGAGTTTAAATTAAGTTACCTAGCGAAACTCCCCAAACGTGGCGGTTAAATATATCTAATTGTTCACCTATCGAGTGGGGTATCAAAATGAAGGCTTTTAAAAAAGTGATTGTTTGCTTAAAAATTGTTTGTTTCTATTAAAAAAAAAAAAAAACAATTATTGGCGATAATCACATAAAAGAGGGTGGGTGTGTGCTAATATGACCACACTATACAGGATGTAAGGGTAAACACTCTTGTCATTCAAACCATGGGAAGTTGACATAAATGTAAAAATAAATGACCGAACACAACAAAAAAAAAAACGTCATTTTCATTAAAAGATTTTAAAAAGTTTCTATCTGACACCGTGCTTGCTAGCGAAACAGCTGACTGAATAAGGGAGGGATCGCGCTCGCTGCCGGTCAGGTCACATCCCGTACCCACCGCCCATGTTGAGACGCAAGTTCGTTGCCCTAGCGCATAGGGCAACGAACTTGCGTCTACTGTTGTAAAATTTAGATATAAAAAAAAATTAAAAAAAGTTGTAATTTTCCATTGATTTTACGTTCTATAAATGAAACCAAACCACTGGTTGCAAGGATAACGGTGTTTACCCTAACACCCTGTAGAAATGAAAATATACGACTGGAGCCGAGTATAAGCAATTCAAAGCCGAGTATACCCGATTCAGTGTCACCGACCCGAACGTGAAGGTTCAGTTTCGTTCACTGTTCAGACAGAGCGAAAAGAGTGGTTAAAGAAGTTTTCACTTCAAAGAGATTTTTTAAACTTATAATTTGTTATTGACAAGAACTGATTACGGGGCCAACGGCCAGTGTGTAGTTACTTGATTAATTTTCTTTTTTTAAACCTCACTAGATATCGATATCATCATATATGAAGTTTCGCTAGCTAATTTGATTTGACCTTGTATAGGTACTAGCAGTATATTACTGCTAGAGAGTTTGCAGGAGGTAAATCATGAAAATGATTTAAAAAAGCTTGAAAAATTATGGATAGTGTTTATAAAAATGTAAGTGCTGAAACATAACATTGAAAAGTAATTTCGATATATATTATAGGGAAGGGAACAGACCTATAACTGGCAAATTGTTGGTACCTATAGGTGCACCTCTGTCCAACCCTTCGGGGATTACAGGCGTAATGTTAATATTATAAGTAGATGGACATTTTTGACATTCCAATGTAATCACCAAAATCTTAGGTGACTACATTGGAATTTCCTAGGCGATCCATAACCTGGACAAGGATATGGAATTTATATACCTTATCTAATAACGACACGTGTATTTTCTATAATTTAAAAACAATATGCCGTAATTCTTAGCAATATTACCACTGTTAGTATGGCACTTCACAAATGATACTGTAATACTGCAAAAGTATTTGGTAAACGCATTTTTACTGTATAGTTTGTACGTATATTAGAATGTTTTGTTACATCTTTCTTCTTGTAGAGAGAACTGCCGAAGTGGTGACGTGATACCATGTGATTTGGGTACTATTTATAATTAAAGACTTTTTTCTAATACATTTGTTTTATTGCCCAATTTCCTATGTTCCGATTTTTTATTGTCTGTATAACCAACTTTCAGAAGACTAAAACCCTGTGTCCTAACCGAAGCGATCGGTCGCGCGACTACAACTCTCCACCAGAAGCGATCGTCGCGCGTTAAACCGGAACGTGTCGGGCCGACAGAGGGCGCCGGTTTCCGAAACGAAAAGTGACAAATGATCGCGACTATCGCGTATTCGCATGACGAAAGCCTGTGGTTTAGTCGCGGCAACAAGGTTATTTTGGCGCGTGACCAAAATTAAAACTAACGCCGCCATCTGGTTTTGTAAATAAAATTTTTGTGACAATTTTACAAAACTTCACCAACAACGCCCCCTATCAATGTCATTCAGACACCAAAATATCTTTGTAGAATAGTTCAAGAATGATCCACAGCGGTGCGTTGAAGTCACTAGGTTTTTTCGGAAACCCCACTGCTACAAGGAACATATTATTATACTCACTTACGGCGAGCACCGACATGTTAGAGCGAGGCCCCATTAGTGCGTTGCGCTGCGTTGCGTCGTCGCTGCGTCGTTTTCCATACATTTTTTATGACATGCCCCATGTCCTAACCTCGCATTTAGCGATTAATATCACATTTTATAAGTTCCGGTCACTTCTTAACTAAAAACAAGCGCGCCGCAGACGCAGGTGTGGCATACAATGGGTTGATCCGTTGCGACGACGCAACGCAACGCACTAATGGGGCATCACCCTTATACACTGTTTGTCCGACGCACCGAAAACGGGATGTCAACGAGATATTAGATTACGCAGCCATATGTGCTGTCGCTACTTCACCATTTTCAATTGAGTTGCCAAATGAACGTACAACAGTAATTAGGCAAAGTTCACGGTCACGGTCAATTAGAGGTCATCCATTGTTCTATAAATGAACTTCCCGAGGGGTGTAACACAAGGGGGAGATGAAAATTCCATTATTTTTGACCGAGGACTTCTAGTTTTTGAGATATTTACGAAAACTAAAAAAATGGAATCGAAGTTCTCCTTTATGCAAAATACTGTTTCCGAATGAACTTATACAACAGCAATAGACAAAGGTCACGGTCAAGGTCAATAAGAGGTCATCCATAGATCTATAATCGAGGGTGCGTGTGGCACAAGGGGAAGACGAAAATTTCATTATTTTTGACTTGAGACGTCTAGTTTTTGAGATATTTGAGAACACAAATCAAATCAAATCAAATCAAATCAATTTATTTGTGAAACATAGGTATTAACATTTTAGAGTGATCTTAAGAACTAGATAGTGCGCTATGTTTTGTCAATTTTGACATACAAATATTTATAGAAAAAATATGCATGCATGCGTAGTTATGAACTTTAAATATGAAATTAATAACATATTGGAATTGAATAGAATAATTAGTTTACATTAAATTACAGTACTTGAAATCGTCTTTGGTATTAAATTATTATCATTTAAAAAGTCTTCAATTTTATAGTAACATTTGTCAATTAGTAATAATGTGAGAGCTTTTTTAAATTTTACTAGAGGCATATTTTTGATATTGTCAGGTATTTTATTGTAAATTATTGGTGCAATGCCAAAAAAACTCTTTTGCATTAAAGATGTCTTGCATTTTATATTATATAACTGTGACAAATATTGAGAACGTATTGGCATTCTTTTTATGTCAGACATTTTTGCGAACAAGTGGGGGTTGCTTTTTATAAATACTGCAGATTCTAAAATATACAATGCTGGTAGTGTTAGTATTTTCAGTGATTTGAAGGATGGTACACAGCTATCAGTAGTCTTTAATCCACACATAGATCTTATACAGCGTTTCTGCATCTTAAATATAAGTTCCCTGTCAGTTGATTGTCCCCAAAAAATGATTCCGTACCGTAGCACTGAAACGACTAGTCCATGATAAGCTGTCAGTAACGTGCTAATATTTACTTTTTTGGATAATTGATAGAGTGCGTATGCAGATTTACTCAGTCTGTTACATAGGTGTTCTATTTGTGGTTTCCATGTTAATTTATTGTCTACCATTATACCTAAGAACTTAGCAGTATTTACTGTTTCTATTTTGTAATTTTTATAAGTCAAATTTATAGTGGGATTTGCCCGACGTTGATGGAATTGCATGATTTTAGTTTTGTCTAAATTTATTACTAGATTGTTACAATTAAGCCATTCTATTATTTTTGTCAGTGAGTCATTAATCTCGTTTTCATAATTATTGGGATTTGTGCATTCTATTATAGCTGTACTATCATCGGCAAAGAGAACCATTTTTTGTTGTATCATCTTTGGGAGGTCGTTGATATATATTAAGAACAATAACGGTCCAAGCACGCTACCCTGGGGTACGCCATACCTTAGGAGTCTTGGTTTCGATAAGAAAGTGGTTTCTATTTTAGTTTTAGGACATAGTCTAATAATTTCAGTACACTGATATCTATTGCTTAGGTATGATTCTAGGAGGTCGAGGATATTACCTCTTATACCATAAGCATGTAATTTCTGTATAAGTGACAATATGTGCCAATGGAGGCGATATGATCTCTTTCACATATTTTATTACTTTGGTAGACACACCATCATAACCAACAGTATTCGTATTTTTTAAGTCATCGATAATTCTATTTATGTCAAATGCTGAAACGGGAGTCATAAATAATGATTGTGATATCAAATTTTGAAACTTAGAATTAGGCGGATATTTGTCAGTTTGAGCGTTATTTTCAATTGCGTCAATAAAATAGTTATTTAATTCATTAGCAATGTCATTAGGGCTAGAAAATGATAAATTGTCTCTATTTATGCACATTATTTGTTCTTGCGGCAAACATGTTTTTGAATTATTAATAATTTTCCAGGCAGCTTTGGATTTATACAAAAAAGAGAATCAAAGTTCTCCATTTTACAAAATATTTTTCCGAATGAACATATAAGTACAAAAGCATTGAACAAAGTTCACGGTCACGGTCAATAATTAGAGGTCATCCATTGATCTATAAACGAGCTTCCCAGGGGGTGTAGCACAAGGGGGAGATGATTTTTTTAAATTATTTTTTACCTAGGACGTCTAGTTTTTGAGATACCTATTTGCGTAAACAAAAAAAAAAGGGAATCGAGGTTCAACCTGGGAGTTAAACACCGAGCTCGTCCGTGGCAGCACTGGTGTAATGTTACTTTACTGTCATTTAGTTGCCAATTATTGAGTTTTTCTTTAGTTTTCATCAAAAATTAAATAATAATAATAAGGGTTCAGTTCGGCACCCTTCGGGTACGGAACCCTAAAGATGTGTGCGTCCCATTAGTGTCGATGAAGCAATTTTGTGGAAAGATACTGGCTTTCCAATTTTCACATTGCAGTTTTCTCCTAATAATATTTTATGAAGTAAATCCTCCATCCCAATAGTCAAATAGTGATAGTAGCGACATCTGAAGTGAGCAAGTGGCAGTCTTTATTGGCGATAAAAACTGTCAATTCTGCGATACCCTAGAACTAGCTAGAAAGTGACGAAGGCGTATTCGCACGACGATTGCTTTCTATTAGAGTGCGGCCGTAGTGTTCAAGTAAAAAAAACATCTAATATGCAAATTATTGAAATGAGAATGTGTGTGATGTGTAGCAAGCCACGAGGATGAAAAATAAAAACACATGAAATTCAGATATAAAAATTTTATTATTTATAGGAAATATTTTGATTTAACAACAACTCTTTCCGCATGAAGCGCCCGCGCCGCCGAGCCGACGATGATCATGGCACATTGATATTAACTCTCGCTATATTACTTGTAAGGGCACCGCTAATTACGATTTAGTTATTTTTTGATACGGGAGTAACAAGTTATCGCATTGCAAAAGTAAATAAATCGTTAACGCGGCACCAAAATGTTTCAGACTGTAGATTTCGATTTACGAAGCCAAAGTTGTGTGTTCAGTACCAGGATATAACGTCAACATTCGTCCGGTCGTTGAACTTCGTAAACAAGCGCCTGCGCAGCGACGCGAGCGCTCACACTGACAGCACGAGGTTTCGTTGTCAGCAAACCGTCCGAGGTTCCTCACAGCGCAAAACGGTACCTCAAAAAGAAAAAAAAAAGTCTATCCACTTCATCATTTCGTCCGCAGACCACAACACACCGCTTATTGCGACATTATCACATTTATCAAGCATTATCTGTTGATCCCTCGATACAGGAAAAAAAACTGATTTTTTTAATTCTGTGTTTTCACAGTTTTCGCCTAACTATAAACTAGTACTTAAATTATAGCTCACTCATCACCTATTTCGCTCGCATTCTCGCTTCGCAGCCACACTCTATACAAGATGTCTTTGCATTTATACTACAGAGCGACATATTTTTACATTGGATCTCACGGGGGACAGTCAATTCCTACACTATTTATTGCTTTTGAAGCAATTATATATTTTAAAAATAACACTCTTCCCCTTACAACCGTCTTAGACAATGTCCGTACATTATTTGTAAACGTTTATAAGAGGAAACAGTACAAGCTGCATAGGCATATTTTTAAATATCACACATTTTTTAAATTACATAGCGAAACAGCGTGTTCAGCTATCATCAGAACATCTAGAAGGAATTGACCGGGCCCCTTACAAAATAGACGAGAAAAAAAAACTAAAACTTAACGCAGTTCCTATACAAATCGATGAACATAAAAAATGTTGTGGAGTTTATGGAGAGGGCCTGAATACAGCCGAATATTAAAACAAAAGTTAGCCGTTTCACGTGTCTATTTACAGAACCAAATTATTTGGGGTCCGCCTTGCAAAACTATCACATATTCGGAACAAGTTACTTATGTACAAAATTGGATGCGTTCGGGATTCTAGCGATTACAAACAGATGAGATACACGCGTTGCACGATTATTGTGGATTACACTAGGCCTTGTAAAGGTTTATTTCAAATCCAAAATTCTATTGATATTTTATGCAGACTTATAAGTTTTGCAGAAACAGACACCATAAAGGCGACGTTCTATCCAGCGACACCTTCTTCTTATGTCAATAAGTGGCTAGCTTTTAACTACCATTTAACTATTAACACAGAATTATCATGTATTCTAGGAAGATTCCGCTCGATGCAACGTTGGTTTAAAGCCTCGAATTACATATTATTAAAACAATTTCAGTTACAAAAGTATGTATAAATGTAGATACATTATACGCTAGCTGTTAATGTAGATTTAGACACAAAGTTAAAAACAAATTCTCATATAGTCGAACATAATTTCCAAGCTTTACACAAAATACATATAATATTAACTGTACAATTGTGACGTAGTCTATCTGTTCAGGCCTCCATTCAACACTACATATTTACATTATAATAACCATACTGTTCAAGCTTAGAATCACAATTTTTCAATAAGTAATATTTGCCGAAATTACGAAATAACGGTGTAGTCTTGGTGAGCTTAGCTGGTGTGTAAATAATTTTGGATATATTGCTATGATTGTAGGAGACAGCAAATTAAAATGGAAAACCTGTATTCCAGAGTTCAATATTCCAGAATCATATCGGAAGACTTGAATTTTCAGGGAGAAAAAATCTCAAACGTTTTTTACGAAACCAGAAAATCTAATCGACGATGAAATCTAGAAGCAATTTATTGTGACACTTTATAGTTCAAATACAAAAATACATGCATAATTTAATATCAATTATAACTAATAACTAAAACATTATCATATTGAGAAATAAAAAGCCAAAATTACACCGCACCACTCATCAAGACAAAAAAAAACATTTTAAAACATTATCGTAACAAGAAACGTTAATCGCCAATGATCGTAAAAACATAATCACAAAGTAACTTAAAAAAATATATAATAATATATAGTAAATAAATAAAGTATATTATATCAACAACTTCGAGCGTAAGGCACATTGCCAGCAAACTCAAAACGGCGTTATTACGCTGAAGTTTCTGTTTACGTATGTATTCTGTCGATATTTGTACTGTAACTATGCCATAAAAACGTAAAATAGGGATAAAACTGGGAAAAGGATTTACTATACTTTAGTGAAAAACTCTTGATGATAAAACTGGCCGTAAATATGATATTCTATCTAATGTTTCCCAATGTGAGAACAAAAGTATCACAATATAAGTATTGAGCGAAATTGATGTCTAAAATCAGTATTATGAAGGTAAATGCTACTAATAAAACCCAAATATGAATTATGAATAACAACAAGTATGAGTGTTGAGTAAAAATTTACCGTATATTATTAGAAATAAGGTACAGAATTAATAATAAAAAATATGAAACAGCTATTTCTTTGAGATGTTTAAAAATGATACATAACTATAAGTACATAAGGACTCTTTCACGTAAATAAGACGCAGTGACAGTACAAAGCGACCATTTCAATATGGCGGTGGATTCCTTCAAAACCTTTTCGGTTATCGTTACCATCAGTTTGATACCTTTCTCAGCGCAGTACTAAAAATGTATGAGATCTAATCAAATTTCAAGAGATCATTCTGCCTACACCGCGGACGCGGCTTGAAGATATGTACGTATTTTGTAAATGTGCTCTGTATTCGAGATTATCGGAAACTACTGTAACTATTTTGATGAAACCAAATTTGTCGGTGGTGGATCCGATTTTAAGAAGAATTTGCAGGCCAGCCGAATTCGATCCTTCAAAAAAAAAACCCTAATTTTACTCCATAATGAAAATAAAAACGTACAATACGTATTTCTACACACAAATGATATATCGTATCGCCGACAATGAAAGAGAATCCCCATACATCTCTCATACAAAATTTTAATGACACGCGAACGAGACCCGCTGTCGTCCGATCTCATACATTCTTTCCTCCACGCCAACTTTCGTTACATCTAGCTAATCTCATACAACGGATGTGTCCATTCCTTAAAAAAGGATTTATTTTTAAACAATAAATACTTAATTACCGCTTAGAACCTTAAGTAAGAAAAGCGTATAAATTATTTTTTTCTCAGAAAATTTGAATTAACGGACTTAGTTCCTATCTACCTAGGTGTTGTGTCGTATTGTATGGGGACATACAAATGTATGGAGTCACTGGGTAACGGGTTAATTGTATGTAGCAATCATGTGTATGTTGTCATAAAAAATGCGAAATCTGTACATTGACATGTCAAGTGAACGCATTTTTTGAGCATTCGATATTTTTGTCTTGTGCTATAGTCTGTTAGCATCTCTGTAAGTTCATTTACAATAGAAAATTGAAGTCATACTACATGCTGTTTCGTTCACACACACACAAACGGATGATTTTGAGTTTTCTTTTAAAAATGTGTTCTTTTTGCAATACAATACGACACAGCTTTTACAAGGGCGGCTTTCAACGACTGAGTTTTAAAAGCTATCGCGCTTAGGGCTCTGTATATGGATGCGATTATTATTTACTTACTTTTAAAATTCTTAATTTGCTGTCAGATTGTCTTATTCTGTGATGCTGATGACAAATACCCCTATAACTATGATTTTAATTGTACTTTTAACATACATTTTGATGAAATTAATTATTGAATCGAAAACCGATTAACTTGTTGCAGTCATAGAGATAAAATTACTCCACGATTCTTCAGACTATAGAAACTCATTACCGAGTAACGACGTAGTCACGAATCACTATTCAAAACTGTCTTTTGATACTCGATTTTAAACTAGATTCACAAAAGAGGTTTTATATTTTCAGTAATTGTAAATATGAGCTTAGAAAGAGAGTATAACACAGGTATGAGACGGTCCTCTACAAAGCCGAAGTCTAAGGCGCCATCTCCACGGGAGAGAGAACCGCGGCGAGTCTCGACGTGCGATCAATTTCTCGCCTTGTGGAGATTGCTCCATACAGTGTCTATAGAATTCGATGCCACGGCGTGACTATCGCGATAGTCTCGCCAAAGTAGCGCCTTAGACTATGTCACATTTACTGCCGGATTCTCTTCATGATACCCCATAGCAGCGACTTTAAAAAACGCTAAACAAAATTTGTGATGCAGCGATATCAAACGATATGTCGTGAAAGCCACCTTGCATTGTAACAAGTTTATATTTTGACGCCCGACGCACCGAGAATACGCTTATAATGCCTATGTATTACTTCTGTATTTCAATGAGCTTTTATGGTTTATTGTAGTGAAATATATTGAGCACTGTTTAATATTATTGAACTTATCTGTCGTAACGGAAACCCACTTTAAACTAAACATGAAATGAAATTGTGTTATTATTATTTTCGTCCGCATGCGGTTTTGTAAGATTTTAAGGTATTTTCTGAACCGACTTTCAACAAAAGCTAAGGTCTCATAGACGCAACTTTACGCACGATATTTCGCTTTTGCAACTCTCGAGACACCGCGATTTCTTGTCAAGACGAGTCGCGCGCGATTGTGAATCGTACCCGACTTCATAAAAATTTTTATGAATACGCCTGTGACATACCATAAGGTGAAGCAATAATAAAAAAATGCATGATCTAAACAGTATAGACGATGCATGTCATTTGTTGCTTCATTTTACTGTATGCCACAGTCAACTTGCATCGTGTAAATGGAGCTTTAGAGATCGCAACTCGTCACGTCGCGAGATAAGTCATGTCTATGTATTTCCTTGAAACAAGTCGTCATCAGTATGAACATATTCCCCGCATGCAGTACATATCCACAATAAGAACATCCACATAAGGTATATAAAACAAATTATTGCTATCTTGGCGCATACGCACACTATTTAGTCCACATGGTAAGTAAATGGAACGCTCATAAGCCCTTGCCACCGATTGGCTAAGACGGGTCAATGGTGCCGACATTACTTTGTAGCTGTTTGGTAAAGGTGCAACTCTGCAGTCGATTGAAGACTTTATTTTCATCACGGCATGAATATTTTCGTATAGGCGATATTTTGATATTAGAAAGGACCAATTCAATGTGGTTATACTAATTTTAGAGTTTAGACATCGCCAGTTTTTGGTCCGACGTCAAGTAATGCTTTAGAATTTATCCTAGGACTGCATGTGCAGTCCAAAACCGAGATGGAGCTACACAAAAATGTGGGTGTACTATAGGTACATCTCTGCCTAAACTATCAGAGAATACAGCGTGATGTTTGTATTGTTTTTTTCACAACAGAACTATGAAGAACAACATTGCTGTTCTGTTACCATCGCACTGTGAAAATTTAGGTGAAGTGAGCTTCAAGTGAACTGTCACTTGAAGCTCACTTCACCTAAATTCCTTCGCATCAGTAGGTATCGATGACAATGACAGCTGACTCCACGCTCACTTCACCTAAGTTTTCACGGTGAGATGGTTACAGAATAGAACGGCAGTTCAAAACCTAATTATCAATCGAAACAATAGTCAACCAATGAATCGAAAAGTATCCATCCATCGCTTGATTGAGTTTGTGTTTCAAAACTTGATAATTATTTTAGATTCTGAATTCTAATTTATGACATCAATCCACGGCAGTACAGTTGCACCTTCACCCCAACATTTGTGCATCAGCCACACATTACCTTACTCTACGCGGCATTACGTAAGCTCGTCGCGCCACACGTCTCGCGCGCGCTCGGGCGGCGACTGCTAGAACTTGTCTTGGAAGATGAACAGGTTGTTGGTGGCTGCGACGGCGATTATACTTTCGTGAGGGTGCCATGCTGTATGCAGGATTTTCTTGTTGAAGTCCAAGCAGTCTACGCTTATCTCGTCCTGGGGGGAGACAGAAAATAAACTGTTAAATTATTTACCGGCATATTTTTTAATTGAAACAAGGAGTTTCTCATTCCAAAGCGTAGTAGGTTTCCATGGAGACACTCTTTTGAATCAAAAATATTGGTTTCATCTTTCATGTTTAAATTAAACATTTTACGTTTGTAATAAATACAAATGTTAGCAGGTACAAGTGATCACGGCTGGTTGCATCTTCATGCTGTTGTAGCGTTATTTAGCGATCAAGCTGCTACGTATTATGAAAACGGATAATGTGCAGTTGCAAATTATCGCAAACGCAGCATAATAGTTGAGATAGTTATCTAAACAAATTTCGTTATGCTTCCTCGACGGATTTGACAAATACGCCGTGCGCATGTCTCAAAGCCGCCAAAGAAGGCTTTTTTATGGACAGAATCGTCAATCGTTGATGTAAATACCTTCTTCCTCTCGCCGGTCGCCACGCCGGACACATACATACCTTCTTCCTCTTGGCAGTAGTAGCGACCCTGCGCGCGCGCAGCGGCTGGCGGGGCCGCGCGGCGGCGTCGCGCGCGGCCTCCAGCGTGAGGTCGCCGCGCCGGACACATACATACCTTCTTCCTCTTGGCAGTAGTAGCGACCCTGCGCGCGCGCAGCGGCTGGCGGGGCCGCGCGGCGGCGTCGCGCGCGGCCTCCAGCGTGAGGTCGCCGCGCCGGACACATACATACCTTCTTCCTCTTGGCAGTAGTAGCGACCCTGCGCGCGCGCAGCGGCTGGCGGGGCCGCGCGGCGGCGTCGCGCGCGGCCTCCAGCGTGAGGTCGCCGCGCCGGACACATACATACCTTCTTCCTCTTGGCAGTAGTAGCGACCCTGCGCGCGCGCAGCGGCTGGCGGGGCCGCGCGGCGGCGTCGCGCGCGGCCTCCAGCGTGAGGTCGCCGCGCCGGACACATACATACCTTCTTCCTCTTGGCAGTAGTAGCGACCCTGCGCGCGCGCAGCGGCTGGCGGGGCCGCGCGGCGGCGTCGCGCGCGGCCTCCAGCGTGAGGTCGCCGCGCCGGACACATACATACCTTCTTCCTCTTGGCAGTAGTAGCGACCCTGCGCGCGCGCAGCGGCTGGCGGGGCCGCGCGGCGGCGTCGCGCGCGGCCTCCAGCGTGAGGTCGCCGCGCCGGACACATACATACCTTCTTCCTCTTGGCAGTAGTAGCGACCCTGCGCGCGCGCAGCGGCTGGCGGGGCCGCGCGGCGGCGTCGCGCGCGGCCTCCAGCGTGAGGTCGCCGCGCCGCGCTGCGCCACATCCGCCGCCTGCGCAGCCGCCCCGCTCGAATATCCTGAGAAGGGACTCATGTTATTGTTGTCTACATAACTAATAAAAAAAAACATTCCTCAGGAAGACTCTTCTTTGTCTAAATGCAAAAGCACAGTAATAGAAAACGCCTTTGAAGACAAGAAAGTATGTTAAACTGTATTCCTAGACGTAGCGCAAGCGTTTGACAAAGTATGGCATGAAGGCCTTATACATAAATTGAAGGGCCTGTTGCCAAATCAGTTTGCAGATATACTAGAATCCTACATTCTGAACAGAATCTTTAGGATAAGACAAGAAGACCCCAACTCAAAACTGAAAGAAATTAAAGCTGGCGTACCGCAAGGAAGTGTGGGAGGTCCGGTCCTGTACCTAATATACACTTGCGATATTCCCGAATTAGCAAAACACGATTGGGACCTTTGCTGATGATCTTACTAATATTATAAACGCGAAAGTTTGTAAGTATGGATGGATGGATGGATGTTTGTTACTCTTAAACGTAAAAACTACTGAATGGATTTGGATGAAATTTGGCAAACAGATAGTTTATAACCTAGATTAACACAGGATACTTTTTATCCCGATATTCCCACGGGATCGAGACATACGCGGGTGAAACCGCGGGGCGCCTAGTACAGCCATAATGGCTGTAGGAAACAACCACGAAGAAGCAGTAGAAAAGGTAAAAAATAGCTGTAAATCAAGTTTATGACTGGACCAAAAAATGGAGGATTAAACTTAATGAATCCAAATCTGTTCACATAGATTCCGTGGAAAACAAATTGTTGCTATACAGACAAGTCCTGATGCCAGTTTGGAATTATGGTATTCAGCTATGGGGCTGCACCAAACAGACCAATATATTAATTATAAAACGACAACAAAGTGCCAAGGGAAATGTAAATGTAACCTTGGTACATACGAAATCATGACCTCCACTGGGACCTAAAAGTTGAGTTCATCGCAAAAGTGATCCGGAAACTTGCAGAAGCTCACGAAAATAGACTTCATCAGCATGTGAACGTCGAGTCAATCCAGCTTCTCGAGCACACAAATATAGTAAGACTTAAAAGAATAAAACTGAGCTAGTGTATTCACTAGCTCAGTTTTATTCTTTTAAGTCTACACACAGTACACTATTGTGCAAACTGTGTAAAGTATAAAAGAGCCAAACAAGAACGAAGTGTATTCGCCTTACGAGCGTTTATTCTGAAAGCTGGCAACGTCGTAAATAACTGTCAAATATTTACCTTTTTTGATTAATTTAGCAATATTACTGTATGGAAATATGAAATATGGCTAGACAACTGTCTAAAACATTGATTATGAATTGCAATTATAACGCTGAATTTAAGTTGTAACCGGTTTTAGGTGAAAAAAGGCATTTGGACAGTTTCCAAATCCTTTTTTTAACAACTAAAACTAAATATTCGGTGTTACGATATTATTTATTGCATTTCATAATCAATATTTTAGACAGTTTTCCAGCCATATTTTTTATTTCCATACAGTAAACTTGTCAAATTAATCAAAACAGCGAAATATTTGACATCTATTTGCGGCGTTTCCCACTTTCAGAATAAACGCTCTAAGAGACACTAAGAAAAGTGCTGTTGGACGCATTCTTAATTAAGACAATTTAATAGCTTAGGTTATAATTAAATTACAATTTAGTCTATTTATAAGGCTTAATTGTAATAAGATTAAGGTCCGTCCGTCGTTGCAACCAGGAAAAAAAAAGATAAGAAAATTAAAGAAAAGATTATGAGTCTTCTTACCTAAAGAATCCATTATAAGAGCCAGTCATGAGCCGCTGGTCGTCGCCGCTCCAGCAGCACTCGAACTTGTCGAAGATGCAGTCGTTCTCGTACAACGAGCATAGCTTGGACCGTAAGTACTCATGGACTGGGTATGTTTCTACAGGCTTAGTCTCCATGCGGAGATCCCATACTTTTAAACCTAGGTAGTCACGTGACATCATGTATCTGGAAGGAGATGGAATCTGGTTAATGACTTGTTATAGTTTTGATAAAGCTACAGAAACAGTGTCACTAGGCCCTATTTTGTAAATATTTATGTAAATCAATTATTTCAATAAATAATTTCACTGAGCAAACGGTTTGCGACTAAGTTAGCAACCTGAGGAGTAGCTTAGTGCTATTTTAAATTGGTTCAGTATTTTTTTTCTAATTGCAGCCATGTCCTAAATTGTATTTCTAAATACTTCAATTTGGTTTTAGTTTAGAATTGTTAGATAGACGTGCTAGCAGTTGAAATGCCATTAGATCATGAACACTCTTTCTGAGATTGACATCGCTTTAAAACAAGAGCTCCACTTATCTGGACAAAATCAAACTGATAGCTAATTTAGTTTTTTATTTATTATTTGTATGTCATAGACTTTTACACTCTGTCATAACTTAAACTCACGCACTGACTTATTAGTACTACTTGTAACAATGTTAGGACTATTGTAATATCATATACTTTTACAATCTTTGTAAATATGTGAGCACCATGTATCTGGTAATTAATTTATTCATTATTGTTCCATTTATAATTCTTTTTACCTTTTGTAGTACAGTAATCTTATTGTAGGTGCATCATATAATTATATAATTAATGTATACAAAATATTGTAAAACATTTTTAAAAGAGTAACGGTGGAGTTTCTTGCCCATTCTTCTCCATACGAAAACTACCTTTTGGAAGGGGCCACTAGAATCAATTCTATTTCTTTGTTTGACGTTCAAAAGTGCCATATATGTGCCTATTTGAAATAAATTATTTGACTTTGACTTATGGCAAAAGAGTAGTTTCATTATTGTCAAGATAGGTCACACATAATAGTAATTTATGCAACTGTTATATAATAAGGGAAACTATTATCACATGAGTGTTTTAATACCTAATTATTTACAGTTGCATATAAGATTTTATCTACACCCATGATATGAATCTTCTTTAAAAGTTTCTTTGCAATACCAATATCGAACAAAAATGGCGCCGTACGACGTGAATTCGAATTTTTCGAATTCGAATGTGTTTTGTTTTTAAATTACGGTGCTTTGTTAGTGAAAGGCTCGTAAATGACAATGTTCTTTTTTTTAAATGAGTTGCATTATGAAATGCAGTACAACATTATAACACCCGTTTGGATGATATTATGGTTACTAGGACACTGGTTGTTTTAATGTAATTGCAATAAGCTTACTGTTTCAGGAACTTTTATAGAGGATTTATAGCATAGGTGATAATGAACCCTGAACGATAGTCTTACCTTCCAGAATTACTAAGCTTAACATCGCTGATGGAGGATATGATCTCTGAGAAGAAAGACCGCGCATGCGGGTCTTCTGGTTCCTCGAACAGCTTGGCGTGACGGTCGCATAGCGCCGCCGCGCGCATGTCGCACAGCCTTATCGTACCTAAGGAGATAGAAATAAGGGTTAGTGTTGTTTGATTGTCAGACAAGAATTGTGAAGTTAAGCCTCAGACAAAAACCGTACCTAAAATAAAAGAAATATGGGTAAGTTTTGCTTAAATATAAGAACATGTGGACGAAATACGACTATTTGGTATAATGAAGCTGATAAGCTCGTAATAAAAAAATCAAAATAAATAAATAAACCTCATAACCGGTGAAACATACATCAATGTTTCTACTATTTTGATTTGAAAAGTCTGTTTTAATAATAACAAGCTGCGATCCGCGGTTTCACCCGCATAAGTCTCGATCCCGTGGGAATATCGGGATAAAAAGTATCCTGTCTCCTAGTCCAGGTCATGGTCTACGCATGTGCCAAATTTCATCCAAATCCTTTCAGCCGTTTTAGCGTGAAAGCGTAACAAACAAACTCACTTTCGCATTAATAATATTAGTTAGGATAATATTGGTAAGAGCTTTACAAGCTTTTACTAATTTGGTTACTTGAACTTTTCAGAAAATCAAATTACTAAACTTCTAACAAGATATCACAACTTGTGATTCACAAGCCGTCTTGTCGATCATTGTCATTTTATTGTCTGTGTAGTTGTGTGATTTTTAGTCTGTGCTAAATAAATGTATTTTCTTTCTTTCTTTCTAATTCATAATCTGGTTGTACTCACCCTTACTACTAGAATAGACAAAGAGATTGCATTCAGTCGGATGAAACTCCGCCGCGGTTATGACCTGAAACAACATGAAATACATTTTATTAATAAAAATCTCATACATTTCATACATCATAATATATTTCAAAAACATTCCAGTCCATCACATAGGTTATCATTTTATCGTGTCTTATCAGTCTGATTAACTTCTGTTTATTTATTTATAGATTAGAGATTTGTTTATATAATTCATTAGAACAGTCCCAGTGCACCTAAACTAATTAAATACATCAGCTTCTTACTGTAATGTAGGTTACTAAGTAATCTTCTTGTATGTAACAGGTTTAAACATATTTTAGTAACAGAAAATATTATATTCTTAAGTGCCAATTAGTCATATCATCCTAGGCAATTCCAAAGTATGTTGGGACAGGCAGATTGCAGTTCAGATTTAGTAGGAATACACCGATAGATGCGCCTCTGCAGCCTGAGGTTACAAATACCCTAAGCATGACGCCAGATTTTTAACCTTGCAATTATTTGTGACGGAATTATTGAAGTCTGAAGTCTTTAGTCTAATTCCGTTCACAGACAGTTCAAAACCGCGACAGTTGGCGTCGGAAGTAACATATTATGTGACTCAAGAAGCGCGTCTGTTGTTGTTGGTTGTAACATATTATTTGACTCTAAAAGCGCGTCTGTTGGCGTTGGGTGTAACATATTATGCGACTCTAAAAGCTGGGGCTGGGGGCTATTGTAGGTCCATCGTCTTCACATATAATTTATTATATAATTGATGTATACAAAATATTGTAAAACATTTTTAAAAAGAGTAACTGTGGAGTTTCTTGCCCATTCTTCTCCATACGAAAACTACCTTTTGGCAGGGGCAACTAGAATCAATTCTATTTCTTTGTTTTGACGTTCAAAAGTGCCTTATATGTGCCTATTTGAAATAAATTGTAAGTATAGTAGTTATTGTTGTATTGTATTGTTCTGCCCGACAGGGTCCATAATTGTTTCTTTAATTTTTATTTACCACCTAATTTGTACATTATGGATTGCAATAAACAATTTGATTTGATTTTTGATTTGAAATTATTTGACAAAATGACGAAACGACATATAATATCGTCTTACTAGTACGTTTGCTCCTTTCACCTCTCTCTCTACTTTTCATCTCGTGAAGCCTCACAAAGTGACAATTAGCCAACGAGCACGATTTATTGGAGTGGAATGCGCGTTAAAAAATCGCTGCAGTACCCACAGTTTTGACCTCTTCTACATCATGTTTTTGAGTAGTCAATAGTCTATGATAGTATAAAATATAATAGTTTGTAAAAAATACTGACCTCTGTAAGCTCCTCCATATTGGCAGGTTTAATATCAACGATGTTGAAGCTCTGGTCGGTGATCTCAAGGTGCCACAGGTTGATGCGAAGGTCGTCGGCAGAGAGGTAGGTCTCCTGGTCAGAGTTCAACGATATGGAGTTTATGTGGTACGTGTGGGCGTTCGCGAATATTCTCCTGTTGACAATATGAGACACACATCAGTCAACACAATCATTCAGAGGGTGTGTATATGATGTGGATTGGAATTATATTCTTGTCTTCTTCTCTTTGATCTTGGGCCTCCAGTTAATTTCGGATCACAATTCTCATTAAAGCAGGTTTCTTGTTGACAGTCCATTATGTGCATAGTGCTACAAATAAACCGGCCAAGTGCGAGTCGGACTCGCGCACGAAGGGTTCCGTACCATCCTTACATATTATAAAACAAAGTCCTCCGCCGCGTCTGTCTGTCGTCATGTTCGCGATAAAATCAAAAACTACTGCATCGATTTTCATGCTGTTTTCACCAATGGATAGATTGGTTCTCGAGGAAGGTTTTAGTGTATAATAACCAACATCCACACAGGCGAAGCCGCGGGCATCACCTAGTCCATTATAAACATACTTTTATTTATACAGATAAGTATTTAGGAAGGAAGATCAGTCATATTAGAGTTATATTGTTTTTGAACTTCATTTGCGGTAACTTCCCTAAAGGTGAAAAGGTTATACCCAGCCGCTAAAGTACGTCAGGATGAAATCATGTTCAGTTATATTTCGTAATAGGTTTAAAGATCAGTATTGTGCGTACATAGTACATACTAATTATTGGTTTGTGCGATTAGCACCTAGGAGAATACTGCATGTAATTAAATAATCACGATTTACTAGTATCTGAACTGGATGGTCATTGGATGTGTGGCGGCATCTACATTGCCGCATACGAACTACGCGCAAGCAGTTTACCGCGCGACTAGCATATACAAGGTGGAGACGACAATACAACAAAAAATGAAACTCCGTATATCTAATGAAGTTCTCGGTCTACATACAAAAAATTAATCAAATATTTCCAGTAGTTTAGTTACGATAGCTAGTCAAAGATCGGCAAATCCCCATAGTCGGCCCATCACTACTATTTAGTTTGTTTGAAAAAATGACTTTTTTAATTTCGATGTTAGGATTTATTTGTTAGTTGCAAAATACTCATATGCATTAGTATTGCCAGTGTTTTCATTTATTGATGTATTGTCGTCTCCACTTTGTATACAACGTCCCAACATCATTCGTCGGGCAGTAGCTCGCCAAACACAACACCTATCTGGTTGGAGGATACCCCCTTTTCTACAGAGTGAACTTTACATCCTGATTCTCATACCTCCCCATAGATGTTTCCTTGAGATGCGGTAATCGGGGAACGCCATATTATTGGTTAAATCAAGTGCTAGACACGTAAAAACGACACATAGCGAATAAACCGATGCCCAATAGCGTTGGGGTTTCTTATATTTGAAAGATCGCGATATGTGTAGACTGCAGCCCCTTTTTACGCGTATGTAGGAGATTCGGAGATCTGGGTTTTGTATTAGGGAAGGCCAAATCCAGCAAAAGCTTGACTTAAGGGGGATGCGCTAGGGTGGCCCGCGAAATTCATTTTTTTTTACGTTTTTTGCAATTTGCAGGTCAGTATCAGTTTGTATGTTGATCTAAATATTATTAGCGCTTGTAACAAATATGGATTTACAAATTATAAACATTAGAATCAGCAATACAAGTCTGTAAGTTCATGAAGGTGACAAATGTCATGATTTCATGAAATAGTCATTCGATACACTTACATGAGCTGAGAGAGTTGTATTGCTGATTTTAATGTTTATAATTCTGTAAATGCATATTTGTACATGAACATATAACCTGATACTGACCTGCAAATTGCAAAAAACGTAAGAAAATTTGAATTTCGCGGGCTACCCTAGCGCATCAACCTTAATTCATTGAAATAGAATGACGTCAACCTTTTTTTAACTACTTCAATATAGCAATATCATTAAGCCATTTAAACCCAAAAATTCGGTCCAAAGTCCGCAATAAACGACTACCGTTAACCCACTTCCCCCCCCCATAGATAACCATCGCTTTATGAAAACGGATGTCAGATAAAAAGTATATTAAAAACGTTACATAATCCTATGGCTGAACTCGAGTGTCGAGGTAAATATACCTGAATATAATTAAATTAGATCGTCGATGCTTATCGCGAGACAAACATTGTGTGCCGATATTGAGGCACTCGATTTTGCAATATGTTGATAACACTGTGGTTTGTATAAACTTTAGATGCAAAAAAAACATTTTACAAAAAAAAACCGACTTTCAAAAAAACACTACTAAGTGAAAAATTACTTTAAAGTTTCGGAAGTTGGTGAACTCTAAATAGATGGAAAGGTTTGTTGCTTGAAATTTATCTCCAGTTTTTCAGGAATAATAATAATTCTTCTCTCATTTTAGCGCAATAAAAATACTTCAGGGCCCTCAGGTCATTGTAAAATCATTCGCCATTAGTGGAAGAGAAGCTGCCTGTACAGGGTTAGCATGGACAGGGTTAGCAGTTGGATGTACATTTAAAAGGTATCGCCTTGCGGTGGCTACATATTAACTAAAGCATACCGCCGCTTCGAGTACGTGTCGCTTGCCGCGGTTGGTCTGTGGAGGGGTGATCATCTTAACATACCAGACCCCACCGTGTCTCGGAAACCACGTTAAGCTGTTGGCCCCGGCTGTCAATCGTGGATCTTTGACATTCGTTACGGGTAATCAGAAGCCCGAAAGCCTGACAACCGTCGAAAGTATCGTCTAAAGGTATGTCGGGGTATCGTATTACCCAGTAACTGTGTTGTGGAGGTTAGATAGGCAGTCGCTCCATGTAAAATACTGGTATCCAGCTGCATCCGGTTAGACTGGACGCCTACTCCAACATAGGAAAACGCTATGCAGATTGATTGTGTCGTTTTATAAATTAGCCAGTGTTCACGCTCTGGTACAGGGGTATCTATTCTGGGGATTGCGTGTCCGGCCACCTTCCGCGTGCGGATTGTAGCTGTAACACGCGTGTCTTGTACAACACTCACCTAGGAGACGCCTCCACCATGAGCTCAGCCGGCCGCACAGTGGGCACCCGCAGCTGAGTGATCCGCGCCGGATCGCGTGGCCGGCCACCTTCCTCGCGCGTATTGTAGCCCGTCACACGCTTGTCTCGTTCGGACACCTGGAAATGTTGTGCGATTAGTTATGTGTAGTCTCTGTCGATATTCTTACTCTGTGGTGCCTAGAACAAAGGTAAAAAATATTAGAAGTTTATACATTATATGAAAACAGACCAAGTGCGAGTCTAGACTCGCGCACGAAGGGTTCCGTACCATTATCTATAAGGCAAAAAAAAATCACGTTTGTTGTATGGGAGCCCCCTTACCGGTAAACCACTGGCCGGCGCGCACGCGCAACCAATTAACTAATTAGTTATTTAACAAAGTTGTTTACCGGTTAATTATTAATTTTATTATGTTTAGACAGTTGAAATTTTCACAGATGATGTATAATCCATCTGTGAAAATTTCAACTGTCTAACTATCACGGTTCATGAGACAGACAGCCTGGTGACAAACGGACAGACAGACAGTTAGACAGCCGAGTCTTAGTAATAGGGTCCCGTTTTACCCTTTGGGTATGGAACCCTAAAAAGGTATCGGTTAACATAAGTCTGCAATCGCCAACCCGTCTTCAGCAAGGGTCAATCAATTGCTCGTCCGTTTTCCTATTTTAAATTTGAAAGTACCATTTGTGTATACCTGTTACCAATCAACAGGTAAAAGCCATAAAATATTGTAGTATCAATGTTGATACATAAAGCATACTGGACACATTAGGTTGGTATCGAATGACGTCATTTGATGCTCATCAATAATGGCACATGATCACATAGGTTCGGAGATGATAATGATATGAAATGTTAGCGTCCAATTACATTGGCATTTTTTGAGGACGTGCGGTATTAGAGATAATTATTTTGTCGCGCATTTTTTTACTAGTGTCAGAGAAGTTATTCGTATGGAAAATTATGTTATGGTTTTGCAGTATTTTGCGATGAACTTAGGAGTCGAACCCATTCAAAAAATCGTAACGCACGACATAATTATACTAATAAAAATTCGCTCTACCTTAAATTTCTCAACCCTTCGACCGCCACGGCCGATTTATCACTTCATTCTCGTCAATAACAAATCTAGCATCACTACTGAAGGTTCAGAGGGCGTAGACAAGTGACAATCGCTTCGAAAGCGTTTCGTATTTCTACAACGACTTTGACATAAGCTTTTCGATAGCTTACGTCAGTTCTATACATTTTTGCCTTTTCCATCATTGTTATCGCTGATAGAATGTCACTTTGTTTAGGGCCTCTGAAGCAAAAAATAATTCGATCAGCCGTGGCGATCAAAGCTTAAAATATACTATATGTCCGAATTTCAGCAATAAAACTGAACGCGATCAGCACATCTAAACCGGTTCAAGAGCTGTCAGTGTTAATATTCCACAACAATTTTGACATTGACAGCTGATCGCGTTCAGTTTGAAAATTCGTAATAAGGCCCAATTTCACCAATGAAACTGAAGGCTATCGGCTCATCTAAACTGCGTTCAATAACTGTCAAGTGTCAATATTGACACTGACAGCTTTTGAAAGCGGTTTAGATGTGCTCATCGCATAGTTTCATTGGCGAAATTCACCCTAAGAAAAAAACTTAAAACTAAAAAGAGAAATAATAAAAAAACTTCGAATACATACAAGACTAACCTTCCACAATTTGATAGTCTTGTCATTGGTTGAGAGTAGGAAGTGCGCCTGGTTCTTCCGCTTCAGCCACCGAATCTTGTTGATTTTCTCTTCAATCTCCAAAGACTTGAGGTAGTCGAACTCAGGCTCATGTGATTGGAATGTTGAGTACACGTTGTACTCCCCCTTCTTTGGGACACATTGCTTTGAAGCTGGGTCCCTCTGGAACATAAACAAGTGATTTTTTTTAATGAACATCTACCCTACATTAGCTTCTTAGGTCAACGCTATAGGTTTCACAAAGAACAAACGTCCGAGTGGTTGAGGAAAGCGGCCGGAGAGCTTATGCCCCAAAACTGTCACAGTGTAGCATAAGCATAATCAGCCTATAATGTTCCCACTGCTGGGACACAGTCCTCCTCTCTTCGAGAGGGAGTGGGCTTTTTACTCTACCACGCAGGCCCAGTGTGGGTTGGTAGATGTCACAGGTCTTAGATTTTTTTGGTTCTAGGACATGCCGGTTACCTCACGATATTTTCCTCAGCCGTTTTAAGAGCAGTAGCGATGAAAATAATTTAAACAAAGTAAAGTGCCTGTCAGGGTTCGAACCTACGACCTTCAACTCGGTAAGTCTTGGCCGTTACCAGTGAGCCACGACTGCTCTGCCATAGTTTAAGTTGGGATATAATTTACATGAGTAACATTGTAACATTTCTCAAGCCCTGTCAAATGTATTTGCGAAGATAACAGTAACTAGATGTAAATACTGGAATGTGGACTATGGTACTATATTTTAAGTAAAATAATAATTGGACGCATTCGCAGCCTGAGAATGCAGTGACGTGACAACTGTGACACGAAAGTGGAAAGAAACAGAATCGTATAAAATGACTCATTATGGTGACTTCGCGTCTGGTTTACGTCGAGCTAGCGTCACACGTGAATGTGACGTGTTTGTACCGAAGCTAACGTCGCATTGACGCCGCAACGAGACTTGTGAGACCGTCCGTAAACGTTTAAAAATTCTCCGTTGCTTCCAGCTTTTGGTGTCGGCTTGTGTATCGTCCACGAGCCAAATTATCGCCCTTTTTATTAAGGAAATATCCTATATCATATTTAAGACAGGAAATATCCTACTATTTTTACAATATGAAACATACATAGAATGGAACCATGGTGCGAGCGACCAAATGATGCGTGACCGAGACTGACCGGCGATTCTATGTCAGCCACGTTACGGAAGATGAGACTGTTTACTTGATTTTCTCAGTTGGTATAATTGGTTCAGGCAGTTTCAAACGACGATAAAGGTCACAATTTCGAAGGCGACCGCAACAGCGGTAAAGTCACGCTACCACAGATGGCGACATTGCCGCATGTTGCCGTTTTCATAGAGCTACATTGAAACTAGTCGTGTCGTTGCGGTCTGTCATTGCGGTTGCCGCCGCCTTCAGAATTCTACCTTAAAGAACATGTATAAATAAAGAGTGCTAAACTAACCTGAAATATAACAACCCTGCCTCCCTTATCCCCCGTAGCGAGCAGTTCCCCATCATGGTTGAACTCCACGCAGGAGATCAGGTCAGCTTCCGTGACATCGTCTTCCAAAGTGCCCTTCACCTGGCTGAAACACCATGTCGTCTCGCCACCATTGCCTGGAACACATATCATTGAAATAAGAACAAAATTGCCTATTTATGCATAAAGCTATGCTGTTCGGGCTGGCTGTAAGCAGTCTTTGATTCAATAATTGTCTTTTCATTGGTTTGAAAAGACAAGTTTTCGGTTCTGAATACTCTGATGCAAGCCTGCACCATGCGTGCCATGTTTAGTCCGTAGGCATGGGTATAATAACTCCAGACAAATCTTTGTTTGGATATATATCCCAAAGCGGATATATCAGTCAGAATCATTCCAAGAAATAAACAAATCCCATATCCGTATTGGAGTGATATATTATTATATCCAATTTTTTACCGGAGCCAGTTAGCCCATGCCTACTGGGCCGACTGGCCCGCGGCGGCGCGCAGCGAGGGCGGCGCAGGATGCGTCGCGACGACTCGGCGAGTTGGCGAGCGCTAGCGCCCCTCGAAGAACGACCTATGCCAAAGGATGTTGGTGATGATGTGGTTGAAATGAGGCCTGACGAAGAGTTATTTTTTGTAGAAAAAAAAAAGATTCAGAGTTCCTTAGCAGCTTTAAATAGAGAAAAGTGAAAAGAGAGTAGGGAGGCCTTTGCCCTACAGTGGGGCATCACCGGCTTTTAATAATAATAATTGTCTTTTTGGTCAGATACCAGACTGAATCGGATGCTTTGCAGCAACTAGCCAAGGAAAGAAAAAATAGGTTTTTTTTATGATCTGACTGATGTCAATTTAAACTGGCAAATCCTAGCTATTTACAAGATTTATTCTTTTGACCTTGTTTTAATACCCAAAAATTCAACATTGCTTTATAAAAATATTCAAAACCAGTTGTAGACTGTCTCAAAACATCAGATTACAACATTATTAGGGTATTACGCAATTTAGTCCAGTTTGAGCCTATATTAGCGACTAGGTGACAAACACAACCTTGTAAGATTAAGATATTATTTATATAATATTTTGATTGCGTTTTGTTTGTGCAGAATAAACATTTTTTCTTTCTTTTATATTTTTTTGTAGGAGATTGTAAAGTTACTATTTTACCGTAGCAAACACTAAAAATCTACCAATTATAAGTTATTCCTCAAAGGTAATAAAAACGGACTAAAATACTGAAAATTATGTACGTAGTTACACAAAACTTCGTCTATGTAGGTAATGTTATATTTGGTACAACCGAACTTTTTGTATGGTTTCTTAGCATTACACAAAAGTCGGTAGCTATGCGACACTTCAGCGCCGATTGAAATCAATAATTCCAATTTCCATCAGAGTAATGCTTTGTAGAAATAAAATCTCGATATTCTACGTACAATTAGGATTCAACAGATTGTAGTCCTGCGCAGTAGTGGCCCAGCGGTAAAGGTCCCAACTTACGTGTTGTGGTGGTGTATGGGCCATACACCACAACGACACGTGGCACACACAGGGTGGGCCAAACAGTATGGCCCACCCTGTGTTCCAGTAATGGGAACGTCCTAGACTGAGTGATCATGCTATTGTTGCCCTACCTAGAGAGATTTCGTTGCTTGACACCTGCATGCGTAGAATGACCACAGGAAGAATAGACAAAATGACAGATTATGATTGTTAATCTGCCATTTTGTCTATTTTTCCGTCGACAAAACCTGTTTCTAAGTTGATCATGCTACGCGTGCTGGTAGACTCTTAAAGTCTAGACTGTTCTAGAGCCACGCAAAATTAATTTCTCGTGGACAACGCGTTTCGAAATAGTTTACACAAAATGACGCTGAGAATCAGCACTTTTTGTAAGTCGAAAGTTATAAAGAGACCCAAAACGCACATCTTTCACCATTTTCTAGTGAAGCTGCGAAGAAGAAGAAGTGGGACAGTAAAATCCCCAGCAACCGTATGGTGTTAATATTTTCAACGAAGATAACACAAAAATAATTTAGCAACACACACTAGTGTCGAAAGCTACAAATGATGAAAAGACAGACCCCAAAACAGCCTCACTACACCATATCCTAGTGATTTAAAATAAAAAACTTTTTATTTCAGTTTTTTTTTTTAATGCATAGATTATTTAGCTGGGAAGAAGTGGCGCATCTCCCCAGAAAAAAATCTCTTTCTGTATGGCTTATGTACTAAATGAAGATATTAACACAAAAATAAATTAGTCAACACACACAAGAAAGAAATGTTAGTAAACAACGAGCATAAAAGTATTATTATAAAGTCGTAAATGCAATGTATTATACAAAAGAGAAACAAACATTATGTCAAGATAGCGAGCGTAAAGAATTATCATTCCGTTGGTATCAATAGCTTAGTAAAGTTATTAAAAATCCGAGTTATCCATAAAAAACTAAGCTACGTTATCTTAAAATTAAACAATGAAGTAATTTAATTGTCCTCTCAATGGTCTTTCATTCGATTATAATCCGTATTTCGGATTAAATAAAGTACGAATCTGGGCGGACGTTACATAATTTTAGTTTCATTTCTGATTTAACTTTTGGGAATTAATCACCAGTTTGGTATCAAACCGAGAAAGTTTTGCTATTAGCCCTTAGGTAATTATAAGTACCCTGAAATATGGTGTGATAAATTAACCTGCCTCCACTGACTGTACAAAAAAATGTGGCGCCGGTCAATTACATGTGAACGGCAATGAAACGATTGAAAATTGACCCATTTATCAAATGTACGTACAATCACAAGTCGTGTTCCAGTGCACCCGACACGAATGATGTCTCCAATTGGCGAAATTGTCCTGAATCCTAATGCGATGATTGGAATACCACGGTACTTCCTTCTTTTTCAACATCTCTACACTAACTTATCATAGAAAAAAGTAAATAACCACGCATTTTACTAATTAATTTAAAAAAAAAACGTTAAACAGTACAGTTCTGTGACATGTCCTGACCGTAAATGGCGGAAATCTTGGATTTTGGAACCTGTTTTTTGAACGTGGAACAGTAATGCTATACTTGTGAATAGGACCAGTGGTTTATAGTAACATTACACCTTTCTTTTGAGCTTTTGTGGGGTGGGTTTAGACAATGGGCCCACAAGGCTTGACGCGTAACAATTAGAGGAAGCACCTTGTACATATGTAGTACGTAATTGGAAGATATAAATAGCGTTGCGATGATAATTAATGCTGGCAGTTGCGTGTCTGCCGTGAAGATAGTTTTTGTATTGAAATACTGGGAAAAACTGCCGATTCCATTCTACTATTGGACGCGAACAACATTCTGGAACCTGTTATTTTTTTTTAAGTTTAGTAATCATCATGTCAGGCTATCGAGTCCTGCAAAACAAGTGCTTCATTTATCCATAAACGTGTTTATTGAACTATCCCTTACCCTGGAGGCCAATCTTTGTTCAACCTCCTTTAGCCGCCAGCTAAAGGCCAGCTTTTACCCTAATTTGGATTCATATCTAATACAAAAAGGGTGCCTAAATAAACACTTAACCCTTCAACACCAACGTCACTACGATAAGTGACGAAGTTTGTGACGCAAATGGCTACCCAACTTATCGACTGTCTGTCTCGATTTATATGTAGACAGACTAATATACCTATAGAGACGAAACTCACGTCGCCATATTTTAGCGTTGACACGAAAACGTTGGGTTTATGTAGACTTTTCAATACTTTATAGCAGAGTTGGCTTAGTGTCTAAAATTACTAGACTCTACAGTTTTCATAAGGTTCTCAGGGTCCTAAAATTAGAATGTTCGCTTGTCTAAAATTAATATTCAATGCCGAAACCCTTGTACTAACTTATTCTCTGATATCCCGTATACAAATTTCGATATTGAGATATGAGCAAGCAGAGTTGTGGCCGCGTAGAGCAGAATTTAGATAATGAGCAAATGTTTGATCACCGGAAGATAGCCAGGGTAGAAAAAACCCTTTACTAAGTTGTTTTCTGATGGGCAGGGAGTAGAGGGATCAATTGACTGAAAATATTGATATGGAGATGTGAGCAAGCAGAGGTGTGGCCGCATAGAGCAAAATTTATATAAGGAGCTAATTTTTGACCAACAGAAGATAGTCAGGGTAAACGCAAAAGGCGCGTAGGCGGCACAATTAGGAAAAGGCATTGAAATGAAATGAAACTTAGGTATGTGTATAGTCATCGTATCTAAGTATCGCCAAAATCGACACAACTGTATGGAAATAGATGCAGCAGCCGTGGGCAAAATATCACCCAGTCAACAAGGCGGTACAGCGAATCGTAGAATAAATTTTATTTGAGAAAATAATCCGAGAAGGATTGTATACATTCCGCAACCGAAACTTCAAGCCATATAAAAACAGCCTATCAATTTCTTCATCAAAGATTCCATGAAGCCATACAAAACAGATATCAATTTCTTGATAGAAATGCTTTTCAAATCAACGATACCGTCTTCGGGTCATCAGCAAGTTCAAGGTCATTTGAGTGTCAGTCAGTTATCACTGTGTAAACATAGTTTGTTTACGTATTGATATCTTGATGCGCGCCAGTCTTCCTTGTCACAGCCTTGGATGGGCAGGTGACGAGAATATTGATAATGAGGATAATAGGCTAATCGGGTTGAGAATAGGTGAATATAGGCCTAATAGGCTAGAATGAGTTTTTGGTTATTCCACTGTCTTTGTTTGCTAGTGTTTATTTCGCGAAGAAAAACATTTCTTCAGCCCGTGTCCCAAATCTAGATAGGTAGGTACCTCATTTTAATCATTTCATTTCACCCATTTGGGGTCGGCGCAGCACCTATGTCTTAATCCAGTACATGGTCTACCCATGTGTCAAATTTCATCCAAATCTGTTCAGCTGTTTTAGCGTGAAAGCGTAACAAACAAACTCACTTTCGTATTTATAATATTAGTTAGGATTAGGATATCACTATTAACCTCTTTTCAGAGTCTAGAGTCCTAAGAGTTCTATAGCTTCTAGCCATAATATCATCTTTCAAAGAATTCATCACCACCTCACCTTTCACTTTCACCTTCTTTTTACAAGCTTTTTCTTTAAACTAATTTACTACTATTTATTTATCGATTTAGTATCTCCAACAAAGATATAAACAAGGCATTTTAAAATGGTGTTGACATTATGAATGACCAATTATAAACTTTGTTATCAAAAATATGGCCACATAAAATTGTGAATCTAGTAACATTCTTATTCTTATCAAGCAGTTTTTCTAAGTATCTAAATATCAATTTTGCTAGTTTCATATTAGACCTTATCTTGTTGTCAATAGATAAAATTATGAAGTCACTATTTTACTTTTCTATGCTTCTTGCTGTTACTGTTATAGTTTTATAGCAGCAATATAGAAAGCCTAGTTCAGAACTTCAGACAGTAATTTCGACTGAATAACACATTTAAATATTGTTTTTTTTTGGGAATGGCAATGGTTCAGATTTCTAGCGCAGTTAGCTTAGCAATGAACTGTGATGGGCTGAACTTGTTGTCTCTTTAATCTTATAAGTTTCAAAATATTTTTTGTGTTATTGGGAGACAAATAACCTGGCGGCCCATGTGATTACAAGTGTTAAAGTCAAATAATTTATTTCAATTAGACACATAAAAGGCAGTTTTGAACGTCAAAAACAAAGAAATAGAACTGGTTCTATTTGCCCTTTCCAAAAAGTAGTTTTAGTGATCACCGGAGTCTATGGACATCTGCAACACCAGGGGCTATTACTGTTACTTCCATCTTCCACCCATCTTATGGCCATCCACATTCATACTCAAAACTTTCCACCCCACATTTTCGTCCATACATGCATTGCCACAGAGACGAACCACAGACATCTCTAAGCTTATGATTTTTAGTTTAATTTAGAAGCTAGACACGGCTACACATCAAGCTATACATTTCCAGTTTATGCTGATCTCGCATTGAATAGGATTTCCGTACAATGCAAGGTCAGCTTATACTGGAAATGTATAGCTTGATGTGTAGCCGTGTGTACTTCAACCTACTTACACATGATAAAATAAGATGTCAAACAGGGCCAGGTTTTACTTAATATTCCATAGCGATAGTTTCTACTATACTTGGTCTGATGCCAAATTAGCACAGGTCTTACAGTAATACATCATTTTCCTTGTGTCATTTTAAGTGGCATATAATTCTTGTTTGATATATTAATTTGTGGGAAATTTAATTTACTTTCAGAGTATCTGTTTGAGAATATCGTAATTATTATCAGTTTCACAGAGGAAGCCAGACTATGTGCATTAAACGTGCAATAATGTTTTTGTTTACATGTACAATGCCACAGTATATAATTTTGAGACAAGAATATGTTTTAAGTCCGAGTAGCATCAACTGAAGGTTAACATGGACAAATCATAAAGTAGCCTATATGGTTAAAATTGATAATCCAGTGATCCTAACAGACTGCTCATAATTTACCTTGATAATAAATATAATTTCATAGATTAAAAATACACACATGGAATCATTATCATTGTGAAAATGTAATAATAATGTATGACTCATTTTTATTGATTACTTTCATCGTATGCTTTGTTTTGGCAACCAAAACAAGTATTTTTGACAATATTTTATAGGCACATGATTTACTTTTTACCTAGCTGCATCAAATGGACAGGTGTTTTTTTTTAAAGAATTATTTTACCAGTCTCTAGATAAAGGCATCTCACTCTTGCTAGGTGTTTGTCATTAGTGCATCATTTTGCCTTCCATGATGTATGGAAGGCAAATCAATCACAGTCATCATCCCCTTTCTGATCATATCATCTTTCATACAAGACATTCCCCTACTCTAAAACCGCGTCCTATTTAAAAACGACCGCGCGAATACGCGATTGTCGTGTGCATGTCGCTTTTTGTGGGAAAACCGGAAAGCGTCCTCTGTCGGCGCGACCACGCGTTTAGGTTCACCGACCAAAAGGTGGCATGAGCGCGAGCATCCCCTGGTGACAGACGGACAGACAGACAACGGAGTCTTAGTAATAGGGTCCCGTTTTACCCTTTGGGTACGGAACCCTAATAAAAACTACCTACTTCGCAATGAGATCCCTAATATTGATTTAATTACACTTTTAGTATCACAGACACTAAACAGTCAAATGATAGCCTCTACTAACAAAAACATGAATTGCTAACACATGTCTCATTTTTGCTTTTCACCATGACATGAGTTGACGTGACACATCATATAGGTACCTAACAATTATGACACTTTATTAGTTCATAATCAAATGATTCACTAATCATCAAGCACTACAAGGTACACACGGCTACACATCAAGCTATACATTTCCAGTTTATGCTGATCTCGCATTGTATACCTAGGATTTCCGTACAATGCGAGGTCAGCTTATACTGGAAATGTATAGCTTGATGTGGAGCCGTGTGTACCTGTAACTAGAATTTATAATTGAACTAGCGACCCGCTCCTTCTTCGCACGGTTTTTATAACTTGACAAAACATCAAGATTTCTTAGTTATATCTAAGAAAAATTAAATACTAACGTTTTAGACACATAAACCTTCCGGAATAAATTCTCTAAACGATGGTGAAAACCTCATCAAAATCTGTTACGTGGTCTACCAGAACAACGCGGACATACAGACAAACACAAAAGCGACTTTTATTTATAATACCTATGTTTAAAAAATATAGAAGCATTTAGCCTCGTACTCCGTATATAATCTTAATTTGTACTTATAACAGTAGGTACTTAAATTAAATCAATTAAGAAACAGAATATGCCTCCATGATCATCACCCCTGCACTTAACCCAACTTATTTAGGGTTGGCACAGCATGTGTTCTTCCATACACCCCTATTATACTCCTCATCTCAGTATATGACTCCTGAAATACAGGTACTCTAACCTAGCTTTGTAGCCAGGGTCTCAAATTTTTGTGTTACCTGTTTATGGCAATAAAGAATTAATTATTTATTTATTTATTATTCAGTCTCTTGTAACATCACATACCTACATTAAACTTACTGTTTTTCCATTCCTATAATACCATAAGTAGCAACAACTCAAAACCAGTATCAGGTATTTATGAACATCAAAACATTTTCTTTATGCAAAACAAGTTTTTATCATCACAACTGGCTTTAATCAGTCCCTATTTAATGACAGATCACCCATTTAAATTGATTCCAGTCACATAAACAAATACATGAACATTAATTACAGCAATTGGCTACGGAACCTTCACATAATTCCTTAACAATTTAACAGACAGTCCTTAATTGAAAACTTTTTTTATTGGATAGGTAAGAATGCAAGATGCATTTGTTTGCAGTCTTCCTTATCCTTACATATTATAAAACAAAGTCCTCCGCCGCGTCCGTCTGTCGTCCTGTTCGCGATAAACTCAAAAACTACTGCACCAATTTTCATGCTGTTTTCACCAATGGATAGAGTGGTCCTCGAGGAAGGTTTTAGTATATAATAACCGACATCCACGCGGGCGAAGCCGCGGACATCAGCTAGTATAATAATAAGATCCATATTTATTGCCAACCATTTTACGCAAACTGGAAACAATAAGCAGGTGGCCATTTTATGCCCAAATCCATCACTACTTACATAATTCATTTAAATTAAGTGAGTTTATTTTGCAATATCTAATTACGGTTTTTAATCTTCATTGTTAGAATGCTGCAGTTGTGGTTATAAGTCTGTACTAATGTGCTGCCAATGCAAAACTGTTGTAAAAATGTTCCATATCAAGAAAATTATTCTAAAACTGTTAATCAATGAACTACCAATGCATAAAATAATCACAATAAATCCAATACCTACTATTTCGCAGAAAGTAATTTGTAATCAAAACCAATCTTTTTTATGTAAATGATCTGTACCAACATTGTGTAAAGGTAACATTTTTAGCTTATCTACTTTTGTCTATTTTCCCTGCCTGCGTTGACAATACATGAGGAAACTGATACAACATTGTTAGAGGTGGATTGTAGCCTTTATGATACAATACAGTGATCTCTATAGAATATTGTGTCCATAGATGATAGTATAAAACCTCTTTTGTTTTTTCTTTATTGATTGTGATTGGCAACTAAAACATTCTAGTAGTAGAATGACTTGTACTTGAGAATTTCAAAACTATATTAAATTCATGGTATAGGTTCACATGATAAATGAAAATGAACATAGAAAAGGCTATCTAGTTGAACTTGGGGCTTTGCCCAGCAGTGGGACAATTCAGCGTAAATAAGAAAAAAATAGTAAGAAGGTTTGCTTACCATATAAAAGATAAGATATAAGAAACATTGCAATATGTAAACACAAACTATTATCTTAGCGCCTCCTTTATAAAAAAGTTACGTTACCTTTTTCGTACGCTTGGTGCGCTACCTCTGCTTCCTATCTGCCATTTTCCGCGTTCACATGTTATAGTGCAATTTATTATTTTTGGCTACAATATACTTAATATATTCTATCCGTGGTATTATTTCTACAGGTTATGGGCCGTCCGATGTATACCTAAATAGATCTGATTTAAATATATTTGTAGTAAAATAATTCGCGTCGAAAGTGAAAAAAAATGGCGACGTCTAATCTCCAATTGGAAAAATTATCGGGCCGAGATAATTATACCACGTGGAAGTTTGCGGTCAAGTCATACTTGGAACACGAGGATTTATGGGAATGTGTTGACCCAGGCACGAATGTAGATTTTAAAAAGGATGTTAAAGCCAAGTCCAAAATCATTTTGTTGGTGGAACCGATCAACTACGTTCATATTGAAAATGCGAAGACAGCTAAAGACGTATGGACAAACCTCAAAAATGCTTTCGAGGACTCAGGGTTATCCAGAAAAGTCGGCTTATTGCGGGATTTAATCAACACATCACTAGATAACTGCCCCAGTGTTGAAGAATATGTGAATAAAATTATGAGCACAGCTTATAAATTACGAAATATCGGCTTCGAAGTTGGAGATGAATGGTTGGGAACACTCATGCTGGCGGGTTTACCGGATAATTATAAACCAATGATAATGGGTCTGGAAAGTTCCAACATAAAAATTTCATCAGACTTCATCAAGACAAAACTTTTACAAGAAGTTAAAGTTTCTGAGTCTTCCGCGTTTTTCACAAAGCACAAAAATACCTCTAACACCAATACAAAGCCAAAGGGAAAAGGTCCACGCTGTTTTAACTGCAACAAATATGGACATTTAAAAAGTTCATGCACGGTGAAGAAATCCAGTAATCAATCTAATCAAAACGGTTTTTCAGCTATTTTTTCAGCTTACAGCTCTGTGAATCAAAATGACTGGTATGTTGATTCAGGTGCAACAATGCATATGACCAGGAGATCAGACTGGATGTATGATTTGCAACCACCTCCGGTTCTAAAGATAATGGTGGCGAACAGTGATGCAGTCTCCGTGCAAAATATGGGTAATGTAAACATTCAGACCAAATTGAGAAAAGATGAGCATTTAATCCAGGTGAGAAATGTTTTATTTATTCCTGAGCTGAGCGCAAACTTGTTGTCGGTTAGTCAATTAACAAAGAATGGCTGTAAAGTTGAATTCACTGATGTGGGCTGTAATATATATAAGTCCAATAAGACTCTGATTGCAACAGCCACACTAACTAATAATATGTATAAACTCAACATTGATACTGGCAATGCATTTTCTGTATCTGTACCATGTGAGAGTAAGGCAGATATTATTACATGGCACAAAAGATTGGGACATTTGAATTTGGCTGATGTAAAGAGGTTAGAATCATGTGCTGAGGGTATAAATATCACTAATAAGCAAGTTGATACTGTTTGTATACCTTGTTGTGAAGCTAAGCAAACACGTTTACCGTTTCCACATTCCGGTTCAAGGGCGAATGCATTACTGGAGATAGTACATACAGATGTGTGTGGTCCGATGGAAACTCCTTCAGCTGGTGGAGGGAAGTATTTCATAACATTCACAGATGACTATTCTCGCAAAGTATATGTATATTTCTTAAAGAACAAAATGGATATTAAATCAGTGTTTCAAAAGTACAAAGAAGAGGTTGAAAATGACTTAGATAAGAAAATTAAGATACTAAGAAGCGATAACGGTAAAGAATTTTGTAATAAAGATTTATCTGATTTTCTAGCTGTTTCTGGCATCAAACATCAGACAAGTTCTCCGTACACCCCCGAGCAGAATGGTCTAGCGGAACGGATGAACCGAACCTTGGTGGAACGTGCAAAATGCATGTTGTTTGAAGCAAAACTTCAGAAAACATACTGGGCTGAGGCAGTTGCTACTGCAGCTTATATAATCAATCGATCACCATCACGAGTTTTGTCTGAGGTAACACCATATGAAAAATGGACTGGTAAGAAACCAAACATTTCTTATTTAAAGATTTTTGGGTCTAAGGCCATGGTACATGTTCCTAAGCAAAAGCGTTTGAAATGGGATCGTAAATCACGTGAATTGATATTTATGGGATATTGTGACAATACTAAAGGATATCGTTTGCTTGATCCAATTAGTAAGAAGATAGTGATTAGCAGGGATGTAATATTCATTGAGAATACTGGGAGTATGAACAATATTACACAGGAACCTGAATCAGTGCCGCAGTCTGTTACAGTTCCTCTGAATTCGGAGAATAATATTTCAAATTCACAGAATTGTACACAGGAAGGAGAGGAAGTCATAACTATTAGTGATACTTCACATAATATGACAGAAAATGTCAGTTCATCAACAACTCCAGAAACGTCATTTGACAGTTGTGTAATGAGTAGGAACACGGATGATGAAACATACTATCCTAGTACAACTGAAACTGATGACTATGATGTTTTTGAAAGAAATATTACTTTGAGATCTCATCAGAGACACATACAGGATAATAATTTCATGTGTGTTATGCAGATTTCAGATCCACTGACCGTAGAGGAAGCACTGTCCGGCACTGATGCTAAACACTGGAAAAATGCAATGGATGAGGAGTATCGGTCCCTACTAGAAAATAATACATGGGAAATAACTACTTTACCTGCTAAGAAAAAACCAATACCATGTAAATGGGTTTTCAAGACAAAGACTAATGAAAATGGAGAAATAGTCAAATACAAGGCACGGCTTGTGATTAAAGGATGTTCACAAAAACCAGGAATTGACTATACAGAAGTTTTTTCACCGGTTGTTAGACTTGCTTCTCTTAGATATTTGTTTGCCCTGGCTGTTAAATATGATCTAGACATAAGTCAAATGGATGCCGTATCTGCTTTCCTTCAAGGTGATATAGAGGAAGAGATTTTTATGAGGCAGCCACCTATGTATGACAATGGTGAAGATTCGGTATGCCGATTGAGAAAGTCTTTATACGGGTTAAAACAGGCCAGTAGGCAATGGAACAAAAAGCTTGATTGTACACTGAAAGGTATGGGTTTATTACAGTCTAAACTCGATCCGTGTATTTATCATAAGATAGTAGACATAGACAATATGATTTTCCTTGCTGTTTATGTTGACGATCTGGTATTATTTACTAATAATCAAGATTCAAAGAGATATTTTAAGGAGGAACTACAGAAACAATTTAAAATGAAGGATCTTGGAGATTTGGTTTATTGTATTGGAATACATGTAGAGAGAGACAGGGAAAAAGGTGTTATATATCTGGATCAAAGAAAATATACACAGGAAGTGTTACATAAATATGGAATGTCTGACTGCAAAATTGTTAAAACTCCAATAGACATGAACACGAAATTGCAAGGCAATACCCAAGAAACTAAGATCTTACATGATATTCCTTATCAAGAGATAATTGGGTGTTTATTGTATATTTCACAGGTTACCAGACCTGACATTAGTTTTGTTATTAACATGTTAAGCAAATATAATAACAAGCCTGAAATGAAACACTGGATTGCACTGAAACGCGTAATGCGCTATTTGAAAGGTACTCAGGAGTACAGGCTGAGTTTTAAGCAAAACTCTGAAGAGACTATGGCTCATGGTTACTGTGACGCAGACTGGGCAAGCTCAGAAGACGATCGGCGCTCCTGCACTGGATACACTTTTTTGTTTCAGGGAGGAACAATCTGCTGGAACTCTAGGCGACAGCCTACCGTTGCTTTGTCAACGACTGAGGCAGAATATATGGCACTGTCTTCGTGTGTGCAAGAAGCTTTGTGGCTAAAGCAATTTCAAGAAAGTTTTTGGCCACAATTGAAAAATGAAGCTATGGTAATCTTCAGTGATAATCAAAGTTCTATCAAACTTTCAGGTACTGATGGCTATCACTCTAGGACCAAACATATAGATGTGAGGCATCATTTCGTACGTGATAGAGTATTTGGAGGGGCTATTGATGTTCGCTACGTGCAAACGAATATGATGGTTGCAGATGCCCTAACCAAAGCAACGTCGCACTCAAAACTGGCGTACTGTTCGACCAAGATGGGTTTATGTTTAAGAGAGGATGTTGGAACTATGTAAACACAAACTATTATCTTAGCGCCTCCTTTATAAAAAAGTTACGTTACCTTTTTCGTACGCTTGGTGCGCTACCTCTGCTTCCTATCTGCCATTTTCCGCGTTCACATGTTATAGTGCAATTTATTATTTTTGGCTACAATATACTTAATATATTCTATCCGTGGTATTATTTCTACACAATACACAAATGAAAATAAATATAACCACTTTTTAGAATAAATATGGGCAATTTTGTAAGTAAATGTCAAGAGAATTATCACAATTCTGTTATCCATGTAGACTTCAAATCCTAGACACTGCTAATTACAGGTAAGTCTGGTTATTACTACTTACATATAAAGGAAAAGAGGTCAAGAACAAATGTCCATAGGAAGAAAGTTGTGATTTTTATGTCAAAAATGGTTTTTCCAGTGATGAAATTGTTGCAAATTATGTGATAAATATTTTTTTTTTACAATTTAACAATTTTGACCTGTACCATAGTACCACAAAACCGTGTTTATTAGTTGTTTAGCCTAAACACCTTTCAAACATGACATTTCTGTATGGAGTTTGACATAAAACTGACATTAAACACGCGTTGAACAAGTGTCTATGCCCGCAAATTGTTTCAAACAATTTCATTTGGCTGAATATTTTTTTTTTCACTTTGTTTTTATTTGTATAAGTTTTTGTGGTAAAGCCCCTGATGTTTTGTGGTTAGGGACCTGGTCTCAGCAAAGTAGAATGAACTGGTTGAAAGAAGCTGTTTTATAGAGCTAGGACAGTTAAAATTTGTAGCCTTGTACATTGAATAAGGGTCTGTCACATTGGTTGGCTTTGTCTGAAGAATCAAGACAAATAATATTCAGTAAAAATTGTGTCAAAGACCTCAATGAATAAATAAAGAGATTCTATAAACTTGCTTGTTTGCCTTTAAAACTTAAAGGGAATGTAAATAGATTATAGGTATAGATAGTGCCATCCATGAAGACGCGCCCCAGTCCGCAGCCCTCTGTACAAGTACAGCTTCAGTAATCACTGAGTGAGGCACATCTTTGTGGACGGCAGTATCTATATCTACACTAATATTATAAAGAGGAAAGATTTGTATTTTTGTGTGTATGTTTGTAATGAATAAACTCAAAAACGACTGCTCCGATTTCAAAAATTCTTTCACCATTAGAAAGCTACATTCACTCTGTGTAACATAGGCTATAATTTATAAAGATTACACGCAGGCAAAGCCGCTGGTCTCAAATAAAACTAGAAACCAGCAATCACCTTCTCTTGAAGCTATAGCTAAGTATGACAGAGAAAATTTCTAACTTAATCAAGTGGAAAAACAATATTCAGTATGGCTGGAAACAACTATAGTTTCAGTATAACTACATCTTTGGACAATATCAGAGTTCTGCTGATAATTCCACTGCCTTTGCCTTTTCCAACTTTGGATGACAACAAGTATTAATAGTCTGTGGTGTTTATGACCAATAAAACTGTTGCGAGTATGACCTGAATCTATGTTTCAGTTCAAGAGAAAACTTTATGATCTTAGCCTGTTATTTTCTGCTGAGTAATAAGTAGAATTTAGAAGATAGTACATCTCAGATTCATAATTAATTATTGCCTTGTTTTCCTCTAAGACATTGAAGTTATCTAGAAGATGATAATGATTATGCACAATCCAATTCATAGGTTTCTTCCAAATTGTAGGTTATTTTCATATTTTGGTTAATTTTGTTTGTACTCAGATTGTATTAATTTATGTTATTGGAAATTAAATATGTATTGACAAATGTGACTTTCTGGATGTTTATTCCAGTAAGAAACGTTAATATAGCCATCTCTTTCCCACACAGCTGTTCATACGCAAATTAGAGGGTGACATCGGACTTTTCAAAATTTAAATTATGTTCCCATTTTGTTTAGAGGGTAGAGTATTCAGAAATAAAGTAACAGAACACTAAGTAACTATTGTATTGCAACAAATTATTTAACAACAAGCAAATTGTTGATAACAATTACGACTAACTGATTGTGGGCTTAAAAAAATTTCAAAATAAAAAAGAGACAAAATAACGCTTACCTGAATTTAACTTCATTGGAATAACGTGTTTTCTTGATTACGAATGAGCCCCCGGGCGTTTAACAACGTCTCTAGATAGGTACTGTTCTAACGAAAGTATTCTACGTTTTCGCTAAATACAATCATATGTTCTCGCAAACATTCCTGCTAGCCCGCATTTTTATGTAACAATGACGTTTTTTATTCGAAAACAGACGCCGAAAGACCGTTGCGAGAACTTCCTCACATCTACATCTCTAGCAATAGTGAATTCAGAGAGCAAAAGGTTAAAACTATCGGCGTAAGTAATGATAACCAAACATTAATCCAAACAAGCTATCGTCACAGGATGTAAACACTAAATACTAAAAACCAAACTAATGACAATAACATTGCATTTACCGTCGGAGTTCGAACGATAAAACATCTTCGACTTATTCCGATTCCCAAATCCGATTTCGCCCTTGACTAGCGGGCGCAAAAAGTCACCACTTACCGGCCATGACAAAGCCCAGCACAAAAACTTTAAGAAGTTCGATAGTTTTAGTACACAATCACTTGAGTGTTTTGCTAAAACATCACACAGATTTGCCGATTAAAACGGATTAGAATCATTTCAACATTACATCGGTAAAAAGTAATGGCGCTGAGAAATACATACAAATAATTACTGCAGAATTTAGTGTTGCCATACTGACATTCACTAAATCTACTAACACCTTGTGCTAGCAAATGGTAGCGTCGCGACGTCGTGCGTCGCGCTCGCGAACTGCCTTAAGGAAATCTCAAGCAAACAATAATCACGATTTTAAAACAACTTTGACCATTTGACATCATCCGTTATAACAAACATGCACATGAATTTTGTCATAATTTTACCTTTCGAACACATTTATTTACTTACAAATAAATGTGTAAATACAAGGTAAAGCAACTCTAAGAAAACGAAATACAAGGTGTAGGTATTTGAAAAATCCCAAAAAGGGGTCATGGAGCACATCATTACGAACATCTTTAAGTAAATATAATATCGAGACAATAAAAAAGTATAAGAAGTAACTAAAAAAAGGCTAAAGCTTTCGTTACTGATTTGATATTTAGTTATTCATTTTACAGTAACAACACGGCCGAAAGCCAATTTCATTAGTAAACTTATATTTAGAATATAAAATACAATATACGACTGCACAGCAGTTATACGCTCATCTCCCAATACACTATACATATTTTAATAAGTTCATTTTTTCAGCACAACTACTGCGATGGTAGAAATTTATCAAAGTAGCAACACCATGACTCTAAATGTCAAAATGGACGTGAGAAAAAAGCAGTCATGGAAAACCGCGCATTTCATTTGTCCACCGTGCTGCCATCTAATACTAATGTAATGAACTAAATTCTGTTTAACCGACACTCAATGAAACAATTTGGTGACACAAAACCATTATTATTTTATGCAGAAAAATATGTTAACCACGTAAACTGTCTTGTTTATCTGAACCAAATAATATTTTGTCTACAGTTCACATCACAATTATATTATTTTGTATCAGTATACGATACACAAATAAGAGGTATGTATAGTTATTTCCGTTTTCCGGTTAAGCATTGTTTAATTCGAAAATTTGAATTTAACGAACGTCAAGTCAATCATTTATTGTCAAGCAAGAATGTCATAATTTTGGAAACATTCTGGAAGCACTGGAATAATTTGTATTCGATAACGGAAAAGGTAAAAATAAAGAGAATACCAACTTCAAAATGTGTGATCTTGAACAACCGTGTCCGGTCCCGGAATCAAGAAGAAAAAAACCGTGTGAGGCAGAAGATCCAAAAATATGCAAAGAAGTGAAGAAGTCTACCAAGATCAAGCCACCAGATTGCATAGAACCTATGCCACCACCGGTAACGGATAAGGTGTTGTTCGACCCGGTAAGATATCTTTTATGAAATCAAGTAAGTACCTAAGAAAGAAGTCGGACAGATGTCTTGGTTATTGCGTGGTAGGTATTTTACCCTGCTGAACGTTTAGAACTTATGCAAAAGCCGGCTTTATGTTACTTATGTTGGCCATTTACACGCTTGCCAATTGCCAAACCTCGACTTAACTACTCACTTGAAGCACTTTGCTGCCAATGATCCGATGAGTGGAGTTACAAATTTACATAGGTAGGTGTGCCGTCGAGGTTTATTATAGTTTGCGGCAAGTTTTACTTATTTCGTTCAGGTACCTACCTAATATAGCAAGCCTTTTGCCTAGCCTCTTGCCGTTAATTGTGTAGGTGTAGTAACTAGCCGGCAACGTATGATTGTTCGCCGTTGTGATGGTTGTCATGTCACTCACTACTTGTATTGCAGTCTCTCGCCACAATAATTTTGCCGGATAGTTACTTCCCAAACAAACTCCCGCTGGCTGAGAGTTCTAGGTCAACATGTATTGGCTAAACAGGTCGTGTCACCAGTTCGTAGGGTACATTTTGGTACATGAACCCCTATTTTACGCATTAGGTACTTACCTAAGTACTTACTTAGATAGGTAAGTATGTCGTTTTAGACGGCAGAAGAAGCCTGTACTAGCTTTACCGTGCGTTTGCACTGGTGAAACATTTACAACAAAACATGTTGAAATCTCTAGTTCTGTCAAAAATTGTATGGAACATTATTGACAGAAAGTAGAGATTTTAACATGTTTTGCCGTGAATATTTCGCCAGTGCAAATGCACTGTTGAGTTTGGCACAACAAATTACGTAGGTATCTATGTAGTCTGTGAACAAATCATAAACGCCGGCTGCAAAATGCACACGTTTCCTTTGTCCGTTGACCATATTTTGCAGAACGGAGACCGACAGGGGCGACAGGTGCAATCGAAGTTATTGTACGCGCGCCAAGCGGTGGCAAAATAAGGAACTGAACTAAAATGTACTGAAATTTCCGTTTTCCCTTTGCAAGCAGCGCCTCATCGAATTGCAAAGATAATTTTGTCAATGAACAGTTAGCCATCTCTACCGGATACGGGTGCCTTTTTATAACAAAGGAATTGCAATCATGCATCATTTAACCGCAGTTTTAATTATATTGTCAATGATGCAGAACAAAGATGTTTTCATAGTTTTTTTTTACTATAAATGTTGACGCGTCTGTGATAAAAGGAGCAAAATAATGTTTTTCGTAGAAATACATTTTAATTGCTGGTTTCTTACATGCAAGTTTGTTTTTGTGTGCCTTGAGTTTTCTCGGAATGAGAGTAGATGGCGCTCCCTGTCTTACAATTTCGCACAGACATACAAATCATCAACAACATACACATTTCTTGGTTCACACAAGGTTCACACTTAATTCTCGCAGATTTAGATCAATTGCCTTTTTGAAAATTACCAACTAGTTCTCCCAACTGCCGAAGTCATAGAAGGTATTGTACTCTTTACGAAGTTACCGGGTAACAGGACCAACCTGTTGAACACCATACCAACAAAAAATGTCCATGTATTTGGACCATCTACTTACGGACTTGCTGCGGCTTGCGTGCTGCTCACAGTTGCAAATGCTAAAATATATAGATCTAAAAACAATCTCGGGTAGTAAAGTCTTAAAACGCTACCTCTGAGTCTGGTAAAGCATTCGAAAATCGAACCCAAGGCAAGGCTAATGATGAATATGCATAATCAACCTATAATTTTCCCAGTGCTGGGACACTGGCATTACCACGCGAGCCTAGTGCGGCTTGGTGTGTGTTACATGTCTTCGAATTGTTGGTAATGATACTTTGTTAAATAATAGGAGGTTCATGATACATGAAACGTCTTCATGATACATGAAATCACGATTCCAAAAGTTTTTTCCCACTTACCATTTTTATTTCCATGGTCGAATATGATGCTCAACTTTTGCAAGCTGTTCTGCCTAGCTTCGGCGAATAACCGCCTCTTGTTCTTGGGTGATGGCTGCGTGGCTAAAGGTGACACTACCATCGTGGTGGTCGCCATATTGTCATACCACCATGACCCGGACAATCTGGGGACAAATGGATTGCGAAATGTTAATGTTTCTTAAGGAATTTTCTATTTCACTTGGTCACGCCATCACGCGTGAACAGCTGAATGGATTTTGATGAAATTTTGCACAGGGGTAGACCATGACCTGGAGAAGGACATAGGATTTTTATCCCGATATTCCCACGGGATCGAGTCTTACGCGGCTGAAACCGCGGGGCGCAGCTAGTAATAAAATTGTGTATTCTGCAGTTATATAATATTTCTGGTTGGTCTACTAGCATGTTAATATACTAGGGCCGATTACAAAGAAATAGGTAAAGGTGTCGTTCTTCGAACTTCTTCTCCAAGTTTTCGTTATTTGCTACCCATATCACCATGATCCTGCCCTTATCCAAAGGAGATCATTCACCGTCCAAACAAAAAAAAGCTATATTTCGAAAGAGTAAGTACGTTTTTCCCTTCATTTTTTATTACTACAAAATAAAACTTTAATTAGATTACCTACTTTTTATTATTTTATGTATAAAATAAATTGGAAACAGTATTTTTCAAAATCGTATAAAAGCTCAGGGAATTGCCGTACAGGTTTGGCCCAAGCCCAACAGTGAAAAGTGAAGAGAATAATAACATGTTCTAACGGAATATATTTTTTTTTTATTTGGTACTTTCATAATTTAGCCCAAAATTAATGATCTCCTTTATTTGGGGTTGGCGTAGTTAATTTTTTCTTACTTACATTTCTAAAAGCCGTCCTCTCTCTGTTATGTTCCTTCCTAGCCATATTGACTTTTATCATTCTTCTATCATCCTTTTACCCAAAACTGAGATGCCCCTTCTATATAATTTTCTGGCGTTTCCTACCAACATTCTAGGCCCTAGGCCTATTCAATAGTGACATATTTAAAAAAACAAAATTGACACATTTTCACGACAGGCACTGTTTACTAAAGCAGCAAACGTTTGAAAGAAACTTGTAAAATTAAGCAGTTGGTTAGTATAACGTTCAAAGTGCCCGTTCTCAATTAAAAATTGAAGCTCGTCATTACCCATTGTTATTTCTGGATCTGATGATTTGAGTCTGATTAGAGAATTGAGTACAATGTCAATGATATAATTGACTTCTACATTCAATGACCGTCCAAAACTCAACTTTATCATTTCAGTTCGTAGCAATTGATGAAAGCAAGAACGAACTGGATAAAATTACACGAATGCAGTTTAAGACTGGATTAATTCGTACGTTAAGACTGTTTGTGATGCTTCTTTTATTAGTATCATCATAAGCAGCCTATAATTATTTTCCCACTACTGGGACACAGGCCTCCTCTATTCGAGAGGCGAGAGGGAGTAGGATTTCTGTAATCTACCACGCAGGCCCAGTGCGGGTTGGTAGATGTCACAAGTCTTTGATTTTTTGGTTCTAGGACATGCCGGTTTCCTCACGATGTTTTCTTTCACCGTTTTGAGAGCAGTAGTGATAAAATTATTTAGAAAAAGTAAGCGCTTGCCTGGGTTCGGACTTTCGACCTATAACTCTTCGGTAAGTCGGGATCGCGGACGGAGTGGTAGCCGAGTGGTAACTTGGCTACCACTCCGTCACCTCTCCATCATTAGTATCATATCATCCTCTCCATTATTAGTATCATTAGTCTATAGCAGTCCACTGCTGGATATATGGGTGCTTATATCCAGCAGTGGACTGCTATAGACTCGCAGGTCATTTTCAAAAATCCAATTTCAATACAATACGACTATTATTAATACTGTACATTAATTTTTTTGTTCTCGCCAGCTTCTGGATTGAAATATTGTCACTAATTGCTGTGCTTTTATCTCACTTCGGTGATAATCGCATATTTAAATAACAATTTTTTTAATGAAATTTTTTCAGCAAACTTTAAATACAAACGCGTTAAAATATATTTTATGTAAACGATTATCCATACGATAATGAGTAGTCCAAACAGCTGTTCGCACGAAATAATATTTTGCTACAGTTTAATAATACTGCAAACATTCGTGATGGCTACATTAAGTGCAGAATTTATTATATCCTCGTGCAAACTGGCGCGATATCACGGGCGCAACGCGGCCCTTGTCGCGCCCGTGATGTCGCGCCTGTTTGTGGGAGCCTTTATGAAATGAGACCACAACTTTTGAATTGGTTCTTCTAAGAATTGCATATCGTTTTTTTTTTTTTACTTTATGTTTGAGTGAGAATTTTCCGTAAGTCAGTGTGTTAACTTTAGACATAATAATAAAATTAAATTAAATAATAATTTATATTTTATTTCGTATGCAATCAATTACCTTTATAAGACAGAAAAAAAATGCTTAGAAAGATCGGAGATTACAACTTGCCAAACAACGAGATTTCTTAGTTAACGTAGGTACTAGCTTCCGCCCTATGTCGATAAAAAGTAGCGCCTATGTCCGTCCCCAGTGTGCCATCCGTCCTTGCCAAATTTTGTCGAATTCCGTTTAGTGGTTTAGATATGAAAAGGTAAAATACATACAGACAGACAGACAGACAGTTACTTTCGAATTTATAACATTAGTATGGATTATACACATAAACCTTCCGGAATAAATTCTCTAAACGATGCCGATGGTGAAAACCTCATCAAAATCTGTTGCGTGGTTTAGAAGAACAACGCGGACATACAGACAAACACGAAAAACGACTTTAATTTATATATGTACCTATAGATACGAATGAAGAATGCATTATAAATGTTACAGGTGCGAATGGCAAAGAAATGATACAGAAATTCCTTCCAGATAGTCTAGCTTTTACGTACCTGATTGGTAGCGATGCCATAGCGATATGGAGCACCTTTCTTATGAGAAACCTATTCACTCTGAGAAATAAGAGAACCACTATGACATGATGTAAACATGGATGACAAATTTTGGCACCAGACTTGACTAGACTTAAATACAAGAAAATTGGCGTGCATAGAATATTATTAATAGGTATCATTGGAATCTTATGCATTTTAAGTGCTCTTACGCTATTAACCTGTGACAGACATTTGGAGAGGTTTACATAACAATTGTAAAAAGTATTATAGGTACATATATCGCCACGTGGAAATCAGTGATTTCTGAGATAGGACAAAAAAAAATCTCCTTATGACCAGATCAACAGTTCCTGAATTGGATTTGGCTGATTAGCAACTGCGAGGACTCGTTTACACGATTCCAACCGAAAGGAAACCGTCACAGTGTTTCATACACAGACACACATCGGGTTCAGCAGCGTTTGTATCTATCACGTCTGTATATTTGGCAACTGGGAGCGCCACCAGACATAGTACTCTATTATTTACTAATACAATGTTGTTTGACTAGACATGCAACACGGAAATAAACGTAACTCGATCAGCTGTTATTAATTCATCAGTAAGTTGTTTGTTTACGTCAAAACTACTATTAGTTGGACTATTTCCCGCAGGAATTGTAACCGACGGATTATTATTGGCTTTGCACGCGACTAACGAATATCTGTGGTAATTCGATTTTGAGCTATATTGCTACTGGATAGATAAAGTTGATATTGCTTTACGTGACTAAAGGCTACGATGCTGATAAAATGTTTTGGTACCAATGAAGCTTGAAGGTTCCAATTTGAAATTGAAAATAATTTTGTCTCTCATATTTGGCTTCTGGTCCCAAATAATCATGCATCTAAAAGGGCAAAACGAATCAAACAGATAACAAAAAAATCCATCCGCTTTGCTGAAACCTTCTAATGCATTCGGAAGTTATTAATAAACTACCAGTAACGGATCCGCAAAGATGGGATCTCCCATTCGACAAACGTGTCAGTGGTCGTAATGATGAGTTTTTGACAGATTTTGTATGGCATATCTGTCAAAAACTGATCATTGTGAGACCACTGACACGTTTGTAAATTAGTATACTTGGCCCCCTGTGCAGTTCTGGTTGTCTACGAAATTAGGGCAAGAAGAAATGTGTCAAACGACTTACGAAACTCAGAGAGAAATAATCACGTTGACACTGTAAACATGCTAACCGGAACAAGGTCAACAGACGAGATGATTATTATCAAACGAAAGCATACAACGGATTTCTGGCCCAAATTCAAGGAAAGTACGCTTTTGTATTTATAAAGTGACTAATTCCCACGTTCGGATTTCAGAAAAGTGTGAATTGGAGAATTTTGTACGACTGCATGTATCATCTAGTGCCCCAGTAGTTAATAGGGTCAACTGCATTGATTCTTCGCGTGAAGTAATCGTTGATTCTATGAATATAAATGATGGCCTGGTAGGTACTTCGGGCTAAACTTAGATGACACAGTTGGCTTGAATGCTACAAACATAATTATCTAAAGCTGCGTTTTCACTTAGCGTTCTAGGGGCCTACCACCACCGCTTACAGCAGTATTATTTTAATCTTACTTCGTGGGGGAAAGAGATGGAGCTATACGTCCTGTAGAGCTTCATCTCTTTCCTACACTGGTGGTAGGCCCCCAGAACAGTTCTGCAAGCGTTTTTTGACGCGGTAAATGAAAACACTTGTGCGAGCGAACATTTTTGTTCAGTAATAGTCGGTTGGACTCGATGTTCGGTGGGCGAACGAATGCTCGCTCGCTCATTCTTTCAGTGAAAACGTCGTCACGGTGAGCGAGTATTTGTTTTTCTCGTTGTAGTGAAAACATCGGCAGGACAGCAAACATTTGTTTTGAATCAAAATGTTCGCACGGCAGTGTAGTGAAAACGCGGCTTACAATTTGTATTTGGAGATCAATGGATGGTTCGGTCTTTGGTCTCTTGGGACGCCTCTTGGGACGTTGCGACCAATGCCTATAAAGTAGGCATATGTATATATTATATATGACACCCCGTCGATATTACGTCTGATTCCCATTATTTTTGGTTGTTTTGCTGGTCCATTCAAACCTTAGACATGGAACAGAAGTAGGTAATAGATCTTAGCCCTTTCCGGCCACTTTATCAATAGATGAAGTTCTAGCGAATAGCATTTGATTCTAATACATTCAGCCGTTTTTGCGTGATTAGTAACTCACATCCAAACATAAAACTTTCACATTTATAATATTAGTAGGATTAGGGTACTTACATTTTTCAGAATTCGCTATTGTCATCAAAACCATCACAATTGGGAAAATCTTTCTTTCATGTGAATAAAATTCATATACCTCTCTGCACATCAATTTCACAAGATTTTTCCTGGTACACACGGCTACACATCAAGCTGTACATTTCCAGTATAAGCTGACCTCGCATTGTACGGAAATCCTTTACAATTCGAGATCAGCATAAACTGGAAATGTATAGCTTGATGTGTAGCCGTGTGTACACACGGCTACACATCAAGCTATACATTTCCAGTATAAGCTGACCTCGCATCGTACGGAAATCCTATACAATGCGAGATCAGCATAAACTGGGAATGTGTAGCCGTGTGGACATGATATATTCATATTCCAGGTTTTTTCTGCACCTAATCATTGTGATGTCGTTCGTTGACTTGTCTGCGTCGGTTATTTTGGTCCCAAACGAATCTCAACTGCTATGAATTCAATCTTGCCTGAAAGTTGTTTTAAAGTTCATTGAATCGTTGTATTAAGCTTTAGCTTATACCAACATAAAGGATATTTTAATCAAAAAGAAAATAAATACCTAACGTTTTAAAAAATTGCATAGAATTGACAGAAGCATGAAAATCGCTGGTAAGGATAGCAACACCATAGGTATGATACGTGGCTTTTTTAAATTAAATTCCCTCACGTGACCGACAAATTCCATGATCTGTATCATTACAATACATCTAATGAATGAGCAATATTTTTAGGTATATATGGTGTATTCATACACGAAATCTCATCATTATAATAATATCAATCGTCAACTTTAACATATATTTATTTCATAATTAATGCTGCAGTATTTTAGAAATAACGGAGGATCATGCTAAGCAATTTGAGGTTGGGTACTCGATGTGTTGTCAAGTCGTAAAACCGTGCGAAGTAGGGACGGGTCGCTAGTTCATGCATATAAGATAGACAGACTTAGACAAGACCATTTTGAAGCCAAACTGACTGAGCAAGATTGAACCCATTTACCCCTGCCCCGAATATTATTTGATGTACCTGTGGCAGTATCTACTTCGCCACATGCGAACTACGCATCAAAGTCCTGACGTCATATAAACCCTGCATCGCGCAATTAGAGTTTACCGCGCGATGGACAATATACAAGATTTCGACATCAATTGTTGGGCAGTTTCTATAGAGCCTTGTTCTATAGAGGATGAGTGAACTTTAGACCCTGTTCCAGCTGTTCCTCATGCCTCTAAATACCTAGTATCAATAATCGATAGTTTCGTTTAGTATGTAGGTAATCTATATTTTATGCAAGTACGCAATTTCGTTACAAAGCTTTGCCTTATTGGACTTTGAAAGCTTACGAGAATTTATTACTTATGGTAGTTTTTTTATGTTAGCCTACACTGTCCCACTGCTGAGCAAATGCCTCCTACATACATTGTTTTATTATAAGGGAAAATTATATTGAACTAGCTGATGCCCGCGGCTGCACCCGCCTGTATGTCGATTATTATATATATTATACTAAAATCTTCCTCGAGAACCACTCTATCCATTTTGGTGAAAACAGCATGAAAATCGGTGCAGTAGTTTTTGAGTTTATCGCGAACAGACAGAAAGATAGACGCGGCGGGCGACTTGGTTTTATAATATGTAGTGATGTATCAGAATGATGATATGATGTGTGCCCAGTTGATGGCAATGGGCCCCGACCCCTATTATATGGAACTAAAACGTAGCGAAATGTGGGTGCACTGCAGGTGCACCTCTGCCTTAACCTGCAGGGATTATAAGCGTAATGTTATGTCATGTATCAGAAAGGTTTGCTCTTAATTAAGAGAGTGGTACTGACCATCACAATCATTGAACAACTTAAATTAGGACCGACATCGTTTGTACTTAATCGCGATAAAATAATCACCCGTCCCATACGTTTGGGTCGAGCGAGTAGTTATTGAAGTTTTGTATGGGACAGTCGATAATTTTTTACCCGACTACGGCGAAGAAAAAAGGAGGGTTATGATTTTGACCGGTATGTATGTATGTATGTTCATCTGTTCCCTCCTATCTTCCAAACCACTTATCACAATTTGACAAATGAGGTATCGTTAGAAGCGTCGTGATTGTCCGCTGGTTATAGGCTATGTGAAGTCACATTAAATTAAAAATGGCGCCCTCTAGAGGACATAAAGTGAGGAACTTAAAAAAAAATATGGTTTAATCGTACCATGTTGGGTATCAAATGAAAGGGCTTAATGAGCACATTTCAAAAATACCCAACTACGACTTAAAAGGTATAAACAAGACACCACAGACAGACAAATTAATAATCCGGAGTCACACGTAATCTGTTCGATTTATGCCCTAACACGTGTGACTCCGGATTTTTAATTTGTCTGTCTGTGGTGTCTTGTTTATACCTTTTAAGTCACACGTAATCTGTTCGATTTATGCCCTAACACGTGTGACTCCGGATTTTTAATTTGTCTGTCTGTGGTGTCTTGTTTATACCTTTTAAGTCGTAGTTGGGTTTTAGTTTTTATTACTTGATTTTTTTTAGCGATTAGGATGTTGGTTTCAAGGAAAAAGTGGTCCAGTTTGATGGTCTGTCTGTACATAACACGCCCTTAAATATGACCACACCTTTCTGAAACACCTTTTTTTTTTTGATAAATTAGGAAAGAAAGAAAATATGTTTATTTGCGGTAAATATGACGCTAAAAAAGGACAAATATACGAAAATAACAAGATGGAGGAAAATATGCGTCATATTCACGCAAAACGGCCATCGCGCAGCATAATGCTGCGACACTATGCGAGACAGAGCCCCAGCGCTGGTAAAACAAAAAAATGGTAAATAATTCCGATCATAATCTCACACTCACAAAACCTTTTATTTAATAGTAAGTACCTATAAAAGAAAGTAGTAAACAAAAACAGCTGTAATCAAACAAGAAAGCAGTTCATGAACATGCCAAACACATTAAGTAATTCCACAAAAAAAAAAAAATTGAAGCTGAAACACATTTGAAAAGGGCGAAGAGCAATGACCTCATGTAAGCAAACATTTTCACTAGATTAATCTCCAGTTTGTCTTTAGTCTTTACCGTAAGAGGTTGTTAGCTAAGCGTTTAGAGGTAGGAATAATTCAACAATGTCAAACACCAGCCTGTAAGGACGATAGCAATTACTGTAGTCCATTGATCGCGACTTTCGGCTAGGGTTGACGAAAATTTTCGGCCAGATTTATACACACTTTTCAACCTGAATAAGCACATTAAGCACCCTATCTACCATACAAGTATCTATTTATTTATAATAATGGATCTCCAACAGAGGCTACACAATTACATGTGTATATTTACAAGGACATTGACAGATACTAGTGTGCATTGCCAGGATATCATATCATCAAATATCTTGACAATGACGAAAACATTAAAATTGTGGCGGTATCTACATCGCCACATGCGAACTACGCATCAAAGAAGACCTGTCGTCACCCAAAAATCCTGACGTCACATAAATCCTGCATCGCGCAATTAAAGTTTACCGTGCAATCGACATATATACAAGAACCCGATATCAATCGCTGCGCAGTTTCCCGCCAGACACAACACCCTTTTGGTTGGAGGATCCTCCCTTTTCTATAGAGAATGAGTGAACTTTACACTCTGTTCCTCATACCCCTAAAAAAATAAATCAAAAACATACAAAGGAAAACAAAATGAAAATCCAAATACATACTAAGTAGTTGATATTTCAGTTTGGTACTCTTTGAAGTCGGAGAAGTAAGATTCATCTTCTAACTTCTTAAAACAGCTATTATGCAGCTGAATCTGATGCCAATATTGAAGAATAAAAGACGATCTTATAATGGACTTGAAGGAAATGGATACCTACCCCTGCAGAAAAACAATTGAATATTCAATTCACAATATTACAAATAACGCTACATCCACTCTACGCCATATTTGCTTTCCTTCAGAACACAATTACATTTCAATTAGGTTTGTAGGACATAGTAAAGTATCGGTATTGGTAGTGCTCGCTCTCAGAATTTTCTCTATTTTCCTTTTATTTCGTATTTTGTCTCTAATGAGTTTTTTATCGACCAGCGTAATGGAAACTGTAGGAGGCCCTCGGGCTTGATGGAGTGAAAGTCTTCGCGGGATGATCATAGATGGATGAGAATGTCAAAGTCAAAGATAAACTCAACGAAAGCTGCCCAAAAAAAAAGGCGGCAACTAAAAAAAAATCAAGAGCTGTCAACCAACGGTGTCTTGGAGGAGGTATGTCTTGAATAATGAATAGTATCTATTCATTATTCAAGACATACCTATTAAGCGTTAATTACCTACAAAAGTATTTCATATTTGTCTATTAATTAGACATGATTTATTGTATTTACAAGTGATATAAAATATTCAAAAGATAATAATTCGTTGTCAGCTTTCGTTGCAGCTGAATACCATTTTACATGGAGCGACTGCCGCCGTCTACAAAATGATCAGCAGGCGTAGCATGGCGTTTTCTATCTCTATGAAGAATAGACATAGCTTTTTCTATACAAAGTGACAGTTCGTTTCTTCATTTTTGACATCCACCGTAGAAATCTTTCTACAATCTGTCATTTTGTCTTTCATTTCTAACGATCTTTGTCTAGGTCTTTTTGTACGTAGACTATTTCGGAAGAAAGTTTTCTATCCTTACTGTCAAAATCACACTGACAACCGATAAATCCTATGATAAAATAAAGAATTCTGAGTCGAATTATGTAAAAGAGTGAATTTCGTAAAAAGTGCAGTTGACTCTTTCTACTTTGCTGCCGTCTCGTACTGTCTACGAGAAAAGTCATTTTTGTCTACTCTTCCGTCGACAAAACGGTGCTCATGCTACGCCTGCTGACGTCTACAAACCCTGAGAAGGAAATTCGAAGAGGCTAAAATTGTATTGTCTTATTATTTATACCACTTCGTACCCACAATCCTGAGGAGTTGTCAACCCTAACATTTGAATTGCACATTGACCTGAATGCTTCATTTATGGATGTAATGACATACAATGTACTGACTAAATGTAATAACATGTCCGTCCCATTGTTTTATTACAACAATGAACAAACCCACGCGTTTCAGTTTTTGTTTTTCTTCCTTTTTGATACGAAGTTTCAAACTGAATTTGTACTTGACTTTGAATTTTAATGCTCTGTCGTTACATTTGATGATTCTTTGTTACCTTTGACCTGTATCTTTATAAAGTTTCTGAAAGCGGATCTACATAAATATCTACAATAACCCTCGAGATGACAATGTTCACCTTTGACCAGGGACCGGACAACCCCGCTTAAGAGTTAAGCCTTTGGACAGGGTAACCCGTACATAGGGTAACTCATATCGCAGTGTTACCTTTTGTTCGAGTTACATCCTCGAAACCCAGCGAAATGGTTAACACCTTTATTAAGGTAACCACGTGAAGGGGTTAACCCCTTCAATGACTAAAGCCTTTAAAGAGGTTACCTTCTCGAAAAGCTTTTTTTCGTGTTACCCTGGATTACCTAATAAACTTGAGCTGCATGTAGTACAAGTCGCTCGGCTAGTCGGTACACGCAAGATTGGCGGACCGCCGAGCGTGGTACGATGTCACGTGCGGTCAAACTAATATGGATTGTAAACAGTGCATATTAAAATGTCGTTCAGTTGGAATAGCTTACCCTGTTAGTGTTACAGGGTGTTGAAAGGGTAACCCGTTCGTAACAGGTTAACTGCACGCTTTCGAAAGTGTAACATGTATCATAGGGTTTTTTTTTGAAGCGCTTAAATAAACCCCTTCAAAAACCCTTTCAGCGAGTATCCGACCGGTCCCTGCCTTTGACATTGAGAGCGATGAAATTACAGGGGATGCGCCAAGGTAGCTCGCGAAATTCAAATTTTCATACGTTTTTTCTTACTAAGTTCATGTAAATGCATTGAATGAAAATTTCATGAAATCGTCATTCAATGCACTTTCATGAACTTTGAGAGTTGTATTGCCGATTCTAATGTTTATAATTCTGTAAATTCATATTTTTTACGGCCGCAAATCATTTAGATCAACATACAACCTGATACTGACCTGCAAATTGCAAAAAACGTAAGAAAATTTGAATTTTGCGGGCTACCCTAGCGCATAACTTAACGGTTAACCAGAACCAAAAGTGGAACCACATTTTAAAAAGCTGATCTTAATTTTCTCATTATCTATAGTTTTGGCCAGCTTTCCTAATGCTTCTTGTATTCTGACTTTCAGAGACTTGCTTTTACAATGTCTCAAATATCCTGACATATTATAAAACAAAGTCCTCCGCCGCGTCTGTCTGTCGTCCTATTCGTGATAAAATCAAAAACTACTGCACCGATTTTCATGCTGTTTTCACCAATGGATAGTGGTTTTAGTATATAGGGAAAGGTTTTAGTATATACCTACTAACCGACATCCACGTGCGCGGAGCAGCGGTCATCAGCCAGTTATAATATAAATTCATCTTCCAATTTGCATAAAACCCTCTTATAATTCACCATCTGTTGTTCAATGGAAAATATCTTAATCTTATTTAACCCCATGGTCAAAACAATGGAACAACAACTTCTTTATTGCTAATTATTATTTGTCTTCTCCACCCTCTTATAATTCACCATCTGTTGTTCAATGGAAAATATCTTAATCTTATTTAACCCCATGGTCAAACCAATGGAACAACAACTTCTTTATTGCTAATTATTATTTGTCTTCTCCACAAAATAAGCAGTGGACAATTGAAACCAATTCTAACTGATTCGATGCAATTCGTTGCGGATACATCGAATTATGAATTGTTTGCGACGTGTTTTGATACTGCAGTAGGTATTTACTACATTTATAAGATTCTTAATCGTGTTACACACATCCTTAAGGCCACCATATTCGAGCGCAGTAGGCATTTAGCGCTACCTCAATCCCTGCGAGCTAGTCGCGCGAACACGTAGTTCAAATGAACTCGCTGACCCCGCTGTGCAAAAATTTTGCGTCACAGTATAAAATTGTAACACAAATGAATAATTGTGAATTGAAATAACTCATCATCTGCATCATCTGCCTAGCCTTTTCCAAACTATATTGGGGGTCGGCTTCCAGTCTAACCGGATGCAGTTGAATACCAGTATTTTACATGGAGCGACTGCCTATCTGACCTTCACAACCCAGTAACTGGGTAATACGATACCCCTTGGCAAGACTGGTTGTCAGACTTTCGGGCTTCTGCCGACCCGTAACGACTGTCAAAGATCAACGAATGACAGCCGGGACCAACGGCTTAACGGGCTTTCCGAGGCACGGAGGAGTCTCGATATGTAAAGATGGTCACCCATCCACGGACCAACCCCGGCAAGCGTAGCTTAACCTGACGGATTGACCCGTGCGGCTGTTATTACTGAGCCACGAGCTCCACCAGTTCCACGAGCTGAATTGAAATAACTATAATATTTTTACACACTCGATTTTGCCGGCGGCAGGCCCGTGCTGATTCATGCCGACCCGAACAAGTGTGTAGCATCCCTAACGGTTAAGAGGAAACGCGGTTGGTCTTTTCTCCATACAAACGCTCTCACCTGTTTTATTTCTGGTTTATGACCTTTAAAGCAATGATTTTTTTACAGTAAAATAAATATCAACTACTTCTATGTCCCTATGTTTTCCTTTTTGATGATACATTGGCGTTATTTTTCACTTTGTAGTGTTTTTAGTTTTTCACCATCTTTTTGTTTTTGAATTTGTTCCAGGAATCAAAGGACCCTATGGTACAAGAGCGGATAAAATGTTTAGGTATGTAGATTTGTCATGTATATGTACCTACGTAACTTCTTAAAACATTTAGGGTGGTCGCACAGTATGCTCGAGTCTCGACTAGACGCACTAACGCCGCATCGGTTGAGTGTGTAAGGTTATTAGCATAGGCGCGTTTAGGATAGGTCAGATGTGCGACCACCCGTACTGTGCGTTTGCACTGGCGAAACATTCACAACAAATATCATGTCGAAATCTCGATTTTCTTTCAATGTTCCATACAATTTTTGTCAGGAACTAGATATTTCGACATGTTTTCTTGTGAATGTTTCGCCAGTGCAAACGCTCAGTTGAGAGTCATCGATGTGTGTAGTCGTTTAGTGGCCATTTTGTGTACATATTGGTATAATGTGCACGTTATTATTCGTTACTAGCTATTATTTCTAAGATTTTATGTTAATACTTTACCAATTTTATACTTAATAAATATATTCTATTCTATACTAGCTTTGCCCGCGGCTTCGCCCGCGTGGATGTCGGAAAATATCCCACGGGATCGTATTACAAATCAAATCATTTATTCCTTTGCATGTTCCATTCCTTTGTATTAGAGGGATTAAGAGGAAGCGAAGCGATGTTCGCATACCTAATAGCCGAGGAAAAGGTCATTGACTCCGGTTTATATGTAGTTCTGTTTAGGTACCTATGCATTGGTGGTGAACTTTGTTTTTTTTTTTCTATAGGATTTTTTTTAATGTAATCGTGATTTCGTCAAACATTAGGACAGTTAATGCTGCAGTATTTTCGGCATAACGGAGGATCATGCTAAGCAAATTGAGTTAGGGTAGGCCCATAATTAAGTTAGTAGTCAATTTGCTGAACAATTAATTTCCCGGACTTTTCAAGCTTCATTTATGGCTATTGTAATCAGCAGGCGTAGTATGGGGCTTTCTATCTCTACGAAGAATAGCCATAGCTTTTTCTATACAAAGTGACAGTTCGTTTCTTCATTTTTGACATCCACCGTAGAAATCTTTCTACAATCTGTCATTTTGTCTTTCATTTCTAACGATCTTTGTCTAGGTCTTTTTGTAGGTAGACTATTTCGGAAGAAAGTTTTCTAGCCTTTCTGTCAAAATCACACTGACAACCGATAAATCCTATGACAAAACAAAGAATTCTGAGTCGAATTATGTAAAAGAGTGAATGTCGTAAAAAGTGCAGTTGACTCTTTCTATTTTGCCGTCGCCGTCGTACTGTTTACAGGAAACGTAATTTTTATCTACTCTTCCGTCGACAAAACGGTGCTCATGCTACGCCTGCAGGAGTAAAATATCTAGTATTCTTATTCGGGTTGAGTTGACTCGGGTGGAATTGTCACCAACCCATTTTTCCAGTACCTTATTCGACTTCTTTTTTACAGAGGACTGCCACGTAAAACCGATTCACTATTTATTAAAGGAATGTGATAAGAGGGTGACCAGAAAGTTACTTTATACCGCTGAAACTTGTCACGAAGAAACCATAGACCTGATGGAAGCCCTAGACAAATGCGTCAAGGAAAAGGCATTTTTTAGACTCGAATAGAGTGCGACAAGACTCTTTTGGTGCCTGAATGACACGGGCAATAATATTGGGCGTGGACATTAAACATTTTGTGAAATTGTCACAGAAATTGTGTTAACAATAGCATTTTACAAAAAAAAAAAATAGCTTTAAAGTTTTGCCAGAAGCCTTGGTGATGAATGTTTTTATTGTTTTAGATAATTATTATTGTTGTATAAATAAATACACGCTTTGTATGTTTGTATTTTTATTTGTTCAGTAATTAAATTAGTTAGCCACTTTTGATAAGCGGGCTGCTATTACGACTTCTAGTGTAAAGTCGGATTTATCTTACTGTGTTGTGTCGTGTCGTGCCTGCTCACGCAGTGTTAGCCAATGAAAACTCGTTGTAATTCGACGTAGTCCTAAACTGCACCCTAATTGCGTAATACATGATCAATCAGAATTTGAATCGGTTTGAAACAAATGCCTAAACCTTCATAAATTCGAGAAAAAAATCTGCTCAACAACGTACAATATTGCAATGAATGTTCTTGAACTGTCAAAATGAAACGGATTCGTTTGATTGGTGTAACCGCGTCACGATCAAGACACGACACAACACGACACAGTAGGTAATGTGTCGGTGGCTTTAGTCTAACATAATTCAAAGTTTGAGATTCTGACTCTAAATATTATTTCAAAACGTATAGTTCATTTAATATAATACCCGTTTTCTGTTTCTGAGAAAACAAAGATTGACTTTGTGAAGAAAGCTCTATTATATTACACTAAATAACCATTTCTTTGTAAAAGTTTAAACGTTTCATTTCGCGAAAGGAAAGATTAAACTTATATGAGTATGTGGGGACTTGTTATACGAGTAATGGCAATGGTAGGTATAACCATAGGTAGTAGAATCCTTTTGTTTTTATATTTTCTATGTTTAGCAATATCATATTATCAGGAAATTACACGTAAGTAAATATGTATACATTCGATTCTTTATTCAGTCAGAACTCTTTTATTCTCGATCCCGGAATCCAGCGATATTTTTAATATTAAAAGTGCTTTCCATAATAGCCAACACCTCAAATTTAGGTAAATATACATCCCGAATATCCTATTACCGGTTATGACTTAATAAACGCAAATCTCTACCTTTAATTGATAGTTAAATCCTTGAACTTTATGTATCAAGAGATATCGAGTTATCGCATCACACACACATAATATAACCAGTAATAAGACATTCTTTATTGACGACACCATTATCCTTGGGTACCGTCTTCATTAAGACACGTTACGACAGTAAAATAGTGTGTTTATAGCCTTAGAGCCATATTAGACTATCATAGAAATATGATCAGAGATGTATGAGTAATTTTAAATGAAGAACCTATGACGTTATAATAACTATATATGGTTCATAAAAAATCAGCTGTTCCATACATTTGTGTTCACTTAAATCGACAAAATGTATGGAACAGCTGATTTTTTTTTCGCGATTTCACGGTTGATCCCATAGAAAAAGTTGTTCAAAATGATGAGTACAATGACCCCTTTTCGGGTTTAGCATAAACAAAAAATAATGTTGTATAGTTATCCATTGGACGCTAATGTCATAAGTTTAAAAAGATCATCTATAGTAGAAATATTTCTTGTTCGCACAAACATCAAATGTTGTGAACAGTATCTACTATACATACTGACATAACCTGTTTAGCTTGCCGGAAGCATAGTAACTTTAACCGGAAGTAGGTAGGTATAGTCTGGCCTGATTGGCTGTTTACTTTACCGAGGAAAAGAAAATGTAAGTACAGACAGACGGACATCATCACATGGTATCAAGAAGGTTCATAATTTAAATTATTAACTTTGAACTATTCTTCGAAATTCGAACGGTGTCGATGAGATTTACTAAACAAAGATTTACTTAAAAAAAAGCGAATGAGTAGGCACCGTACAGTCACTTGAGTGAGGTTCCAAATGAAGTTTAGGGATGCTACGCACTTGTTCGGGTCGGCATGATTCGGCAAAGTCGGGTGGCAAAATTGAATCTATTATTATGTAGCTCAGACCTAATAAAAAACCAAGACAGAGCGCTGTCAACAGTGACGTGAGGCCGGTTTCGTAAACATGTGTGCACATATTTTGGTGTAGTTTGATTGTAAATGGTTGTAAATGTGTGCGTGTGAGCGTGTACGCACAGAGCTTTGGTGTAGTTTTGGCATGCTTCACTATATTGTTCGTAGCGCTCTGTCTTGGTTTTTTATTTGGTCTGTGTTATGTAGATAAATATTCGAGAAAAAGCCGCCCGGCTTAGCTCGAATTGTGCCGAAGGGATCTGACCGAAGTTTGCCGATCGGTACTAGCCGAAAGAAAGCCAAGTTTATGTGTATTAAGTAGTAATTGCTTCGGGTCGGCTGTGTTGTTCTAAAAATGAATACTGCCAAATCGAATAAACCGTACAAGAGTAGGTATAGCAATCCTTACAGAATAGCACTGCCTAGCTTGTTCATCACCATAAATTAATAATGGAGGGTAGGTACTTTACTGAAGTAATTCCCCCAAAAAGGTTTGGTGTTTATCCGGAAAAGCAATTATAATTAAGTTAGCGGGAAATCCCGCTTAGGAAAACCACAACCTTTTAGAACATCTTGCATTTTTACGTTAATTGAATTTGTTTAGAAATAGCGTGGTAACTTGGTTACTTGCTCTACAAAGTTAGCATTTTGCATTACCTAGTAATTATCAGTTCCTTTTGTGGTACAAACGGGTATAATGTCAAGCTATACATTTCCAGTATAAGCTGATCTCGCATTGTATATGATTTTCTCGTACAATGTGAAGTCAGCTGATACTGTAAAATGTACTTATGTAGCCGTGTGTACTTGAGGCTGATTATTTTCTCCAAAAAAAAAACAACGGTGGCAAAAAACGAAAATTGAAAAGCAAAGACACAGACTTCCGAAATAAAAGTTAATTTTCACTTTTTTAGTGTTTTTTTTTTTGGGAATCGGTTGTTTTTTTTTTTGTAAAAAGTTTTTATTTTTCACTTTTTAGTTGTGGTACCTATCCCACACAATTTCGAATACCACTACCTGATAATGTAAATAACAGTGAAGGAGTAAATTAAGATATCGTCTAGATAAACTAAGTGGGAAAAATACGTAATATTGAAGCTAACTCAAAAACTCCGCAAGCAAAGTTAATAAAATTTATACCATTAAAATGGGGTAATTTAAATCGGTTCACCCAGTCGAAAGATATAACCTCCTCCTTTTTTTGAAGTCGGTTTAAAATAGTTTCGTCCTTGATCAACCTAAAACACGAGTATCATCCATCACCAATCACAGAAAGTATTGAACTGACCATCGAAATATCGATCCTGCGTCTATATCTGTCCGTAATAAATACTCCTTCGTGGTCTCACCTTGACACTGCACCTGCAGCCATTGATTATGTCTGCGCTTACTCCCGGGGGCCAGAGGAAAATGACCGGAACCGTAAATTACGTATTGTTATCTTTCACGATAGGTACGTATAATATTGATTTAAGTTTGTGTAGGCAAAGGACATTATATACTGAAATGTTATACTTAATTATTTTGTGTAATCTTCACTCAATTAGTACTCCAAAATCAGCACTGAAATAAGGGGAATATCAGTTCTGATTTTAGAGAAGTACAATTATAAACTTGCCAAACCCCCTTATTGTTACCGAATAAGTAGGTTTATAACTATGTACCAACCTACTTAAAATAATAATAAACTGGTAAGTACTTATTAAAAAAAAAAAATGGTACGTAATAGTACGTATATCATCGTAATATTGTGTTATTTCCGTTAGATTATAAACTGTTGAAAAATTGTGAACTGGGAGAAATGGGTTAGGCTAGAACCACAAGACTAAATTATTCTGTGCTAGAACTATGAACAACCACGCGCGAGCCGAGTGAGCGAAGCGAGCGCTATCGCGGCAGCGGCCAGTGACCTAAAGCAGTTACAGTTACTGAAACTTCAAGGATGTAGAAAGGGTTCCCTGAAATGTACCGACCTAGCTTTTTCTGATTTTCCTTCTAATAAAATACTTAAAAAATATAACCCTTCCTTGGCAGTCCGGGTAATCTTTCTCATGTAGGCATGAGAAAGTTAGCTTGAAGGACCCCGATCTTCTTGAGAATAAATTGGTGGATGAATTGAGATTGTTCAAGCGTGGAGAGAAAAGCCACAAACAAAGACTACCCTCAAAGGAAAGCTTTTAATTAATTGATTATAATTATTATAAAGCAATTTTACTTGTAACAAAACCCTCAACGATACCAAAGTAATGTAAAATAATTTAAAACGTTTCAACTTACTCTTATTATTTGTATATTTTACATAAAAGAGAAATTCTCATAATTTCTAAGACTTAGGGTAAAGCTTCTAACAGACAGGCGCGGCGGCACGTCGCGATACTGGTGGAACAAATTCTTATGAAAACTTCATGGAAATTGTTTAATCGGAGTCGCGTCGCGCTTGTCTGCCGAGACTTTAAGGTTAGCAGCGCCATTTCTTAATTCATTTTCATAGAAACATTATTTTATTTTTCCTCACATTACCGTACTTTTTCGATTGTATTTCTTTAAAAATTGTATTTTCTTCAGTATTCTTTCTGCTTTCATAGAGTTTTATCTATGAAAGCTGGCGTGAAATAAAAATTGATGTGAACAGCCATTCCTAATCCGACCAAATAGAAAGAGCCTTGGGGGACATTTTATAATCTAATCTTCTGAGGGCTTAAAGGAAAAACCTTTATCTACTAAGCTGGAACTAAGGTAGGGAGTCTGTTGGGACTTGTGTAGTCCCCTAAGATAGAAAAGTAAGTCAAAATCGAAGCTATCCAGCTAATCGGCTGAGATTGGCCGCCATGGAATTCAGTCTGAAGGAGAACTGCATCAAAATAATTTAGAAATAAGAGCAGAAACAGAGGTTCTTATTGTAAGCGGAACCCTACAAAATTCAAATAAAGCAGGGCCATAATATATTGGGATATCATAGAAAGAAATTCAAGATACAAAATTAAAAAAATCTGAGACCAATTTTCATGGCCTGCGGCAGAAAGTGAACAATTTGATATTCAATAGATAACGTGACCGACTCTAAATAACGAAGGTCATGTTTTATTTTTTTATGATAAGTAGAGCATCCAATTTGCATTTTTGTAATCATATTTTATCAAGGAGTATTTTATTCGCTCTCATCCTCTGCGAATTATAATCTGTGGTCGACATGAAGCTTTTACGATTCCTTTGATCTGTAGTCTGTGGTACAATTTGTAATTTATTAATTTATTGTTAATTAAGTTTTATTATGTAATTAACATGTTCCTGAAGTTGCTTTACAAAATCCTTTGGTTTGGGTATGTATATCTACTACTTGGGGACTATTTGCAACGTTGCCCACTTTCAGAATGCACGCTCTTAAATCAAGTGCCTCTATAATTTTCATCTCACGTCTTCCATAGCGGTTTCTACACGGAACTAGCATTATTACCTATATAACTAACATATACACAGTAGGTATGTACAACGTTTGTATGTCTTGCACAAGGTTGATCGCGGCTTGTCAACCTTGCCGACGAGTAAATAACGACTTGTCGAGTGATCAAGTTTTGTTTACAACCAAGATTGTAGGTAGGCGCCCAAAAAATAAGTGATTCATTTGTTTTTACAACTGTCTAATTAAAATAACTCGGAAATCTTCGACAAAACACAGGTTTTTCTATCCGTCTATCCGATGAACCTTGATGATAAAATTCTTCAGGTTTACGATCATTTCGATTGTTAACTAATTATTAAAAGACACACGTGCTATAAATGTAGAAATTTAAATAGAATAAATGTTTAATTAATTTAAGCATTATTCATTTTGAAGTTCCCTACTTGCCTAGTAACTATGTACAACATAGAGTTAGAGAGAAATATTGAGTTGCATTCAAACGAGTAAAGAGCAAACGGGTAATTTTAGCAGCAAATGGGCATTAGTAGAAGAACGTGTGAGCAAACGGGCAATGTTAGTAGTGCATTACAGATTTTTTTTTTAAACTCTTTTAAATATATTATAATTTCCCATGACCCTTGATATATGAATTGGTGATCACACCGTAACTAGGAATTAGGCATGATTTATTATGATGTCATTGGACACTTTGGTGACCGCCACACACAATAGGTCACAAAAAAAAACATCAATTTGATTATCATAAGAATTATGATCTCACTTTTAGCTATTCATGTATGACTTAGGTATCCATTGTTTATGTTTCATTAGAGGTAACATCTATAACATTCTCCAGATTCTACACATAACATAAACATTACATCACGCCTTTTTTCCCCCGAAGGGTTAGGCAGAGGTTACCTACTTACAGTAGGTACACCGCCAGTAATGTTTATGAAGAGGGCGAGCCTATTGCCAACTAACCGGGTACACACGGCTACACATCAAGCTATACATTTCCAGTTTATGCTGATCTCGCATTGTATAGGATTTCCGTACAATGCGAGGTCAGTTTATACTGGAAATGTATAGCTTGATGTGTAGCCGTGTGTACAAATCCATACTTTGGGCTGCTCCTAAGAAACTTCTTAGGTTCTAGTCTAGACAGTAAGCTGGTTTGTACTTGTTTATGGTACTTTCATAATACAATTTCAATGATTTTTGTCGTAGAAATGAAATCAAAGTTTAATGACCGATAAAATTAGGACGAAATGATTGTACCTAACTGAGAAACTAAATAGGTAAGTAAGTACATTACTATTTTAAATAACACATAACGCCACATTTATGTATTCCGAGCGTATTGCCATCAACCGTGCACAAATCCAGACTTCGGACTGCTACTGAAGAAATTCCTGTCGCATAAACCCAATAAATAACACTACGCCCAGACCATCATTTAGATGATCGATGTCATTTCGCGCTGGTATTTAAAAGGGTAAAATTGACGTAGATAGGCGAAAGGACCGAGTGAATGGAAATAGCTTTAAGTAAAGTATATTTACACGGGAATAAATTTATCAGCAGTTTTGTTCGTTGCATGGAGAAGTATGTAAACTAATATGTGTGTGTGAACTGAGGGCCCAAACTGGGAATCGCAAAAAACCAAACTGGGAATCGCAAAAAAAAAGGCCTAAGATTTAGTAGTAGTCCTAAAACAATTGTAAAAAATATTCGAGTATTTATGACTCGGCTGTCGGGGTAGGAAAATACTTCCTTGTGAGGTAGAAAAATCGAAACTAAGTCTATGCAACATAGCACATGTTGCATAGACTTAGTTTCGAACAACTTTACCAAATGTTAACGAGCACCAGATTTTTAATTTACAACTAACAGACCTGGCAGACAGCTGTTGTCTTGTTCAAACTTTTCAATAATTTATACAAATATAAAAAATCTGGTTCCAGATTATTCCAATTTTCCGGGCAACGTTTCCATCACCAGCACCCTAATTGCGTAACACACTATCAATCGCAATCTGAATAATTCTGAAGGATATTGCTAATCCATTGCTTCATAATTATGTTCGAAAAATAATGGTATGCTCAAGAATGTAAATAACGCAATTAATGTTATTGAACGGTCAAAATGAAAGCCATTGCTACTGTGTGATAAACAGTTGCAATACCCATAAATCAATATCCTGAGAGGTCATTCAACAAATCTTTACAATCAGCCAAAGATTCCTTACAAAACTATTTAGTTTAAATTAAGTGGGTCAATTTGAATGAACAATAGGTACCTAAGTCTGATTGTTTGATTTTTACTACCTAATTGTTTTCTGATAGCTTCCAATTAAATGTGCGTGTGCCTACGTGACATGAGACCTTTAGCTACCTACCTACCTTCTAATTAATGTTTTAGATCATTTGCTGAATCCAGGTTGTTTGGAGTGCGGACCCCCTTTAATTTTTAATTTGACTAGCTGCGCCCCGTGTAAGTCTCGATCACGTGGGAATATCGGGATAAAAAGTGTCCTATTCCAGGTCATGGTCTACCCCTGTGCCAAATTTCATCCAAATCCGTTCAGCCGTTCACGCGTGATGGCGTGACTAAGGGAAATAGGGATTCATTTTTATAAATATCGATTAAATTTTTACTAAGTATTCAAACGCAAACTCAAGGCATTTGTTTCAAATAAATCAATTACAGGCACTTTTGAATTGCCAAGGGGTCGGTCAGTCGGAAAGATGAAGCTAGTTGCCCATTCTAAAGCGTAGTAGGTTCCTATGGAGAAGAACGGGCAAGAACACAGTCCGCTGATAGACAGACAGACAGCGTAGGCTTAGTAATAGGGTTCCGTTTGGCACCCTTGGTGGGACCCGAGGAATGGAAAAAGACGTTGAGGAAGACTGGTAGTAGTAAGAAATGGAGGAGCCCTATAATGTCGTCGCAAGACGGTGAGACAGAGGAGAAGGTCAGGCTTGCGGGAAAGTCCGAAAGGGATACCGGGGCCCTTGGCAACAGGCGACTGAAGGAACGGTGGAGACGTGGAGTGGGTTTTAAGGCAGTTAGTTTCTTCATCAAAAGTAACAGTCAACAGTTACCTTTTGCACTGTTGTATTTTACATACTCGGCGCTGAGGCGAGGGTTGTAAGTCCAACAGCGCGGAAGAACAGTTGACTGTTCTTGTCTGTGTGAAGAAACTGGCCGTTAGTCAGTAAAAGTGTGGCATCCCTGAGCTCCGACCAGAGCGGGAGAAGTTATTCGATGATTTCCCACCCAAAAAAAAAAGGAGAAGGTCAGGCTGACCTGGTAGCTGATATATAGGGCTATAAGCTGCAAATACAGGGTTAACAACCAGAAAATGTATAGGTAGTAAATAAATGTTGTTAGTATTAAGAACTTGTTGGAGTGTCAGGAAAAATAAAAGTTTTATTTTAACTTTATTTGTTTTATGCTCTGGCTCTTCCTAAAGCTACATTTTTATGCAGCAGACTATATAATACATAACAAAGCAAAAGCAACTCATTTAGGTATGGAAGACGACATGTTGCGTCGACCTCAATAAATCGATGATGAAGATGAAAAGTTAAGGACGGTAAAATAAATGCATCTTATTATCGTGTTTCTAGCCTTTTCCCAACTATGTTGGGGTCAGCTACCAGCCGGATGCACCTCATATCAGTATTTTACATGAAGCGACTGACTATCTAACCTCCACAACTCAGTTACTGGGTAACAGGTCTCAAAGATGTACGAATTACAGCCGGAACCAACGGTAATGTGTTTTCCGAGGCACACAGGTGTCTCGATAGAGAACGAATAGTCACCCATCCACGGACCGACCTCGGGAAGCTTAACTTTTGATCGACCTGTGCGGCTGTTATTATTTAGTAACGAGCTCATAGGTAAGTATATTTTTTTTACAGAAATCTAATTATCAACTATTTAACAACAACTATTTAATGAAGACCATTACAAAAACCTCGCATAACGCATCATAATTTCAACTAAAGCACAAAAATAATCCATCCAAAACAGTCCCACCAATCCAATTACAGGCCTCGCCGCACACCACTTAGCCTGACAGCCACGCTGCCGACAACACGCGGCACGACTGCTCACGTGGCCATCCACGTGCTGAATGACCTTCTAGTCCAAATTGCACTGTCATAACTATGGCTGAGGGTGACAGGAAACTGCGTTCGGTAATCCTAATACCTATCATAAATGCGAAAGTAAGTTTGTTTGTTACTCTTTCACGCACATTAATGTGGCTGAACGGATTTGGATGAAATTCGGCACATGGTCGGCGATATTCCCACGGAATCGAGACTTACGCAGTTAGTGTAAACTAAAAGCAAAATCGGGTCGAGGACAGTGCCTTGTGGGACGCTATAGGTATTCAATCGATAGGTCACCACGTGCCCAACCATAAACTCTAAAATCCCAAGTTCTACCCTTCAGGTAATTTGCAAACAAATTTAGTGCTAAACCCCTTCCCCTAAATGAAAGAATTTTCGGAATCGGATTCAGTAGATCCGAAGATTACCTACTACATAAAGTCACAAATACCTCTTTATAATATTAGTATACCTACTATTATGAAGCCACAATGCCTATTTAAGCAAGGGAAGAAACAGGCAGGCGGTTACGAGTTTAGGAGTAATCATCAACATCATCCACTGCCAAGCATAGGGGCTTATTCCGTTTATCCACCACAAAAAATCCACCCTAAAGTGGATACTCGGAAACGTATGTCCGAGAATCCACCCTAAGCCTATAAATTCCGTTTATCAAACTAGGCCTAGGGTGGCTTCTCAGACATACGTTTCAGAGTAATTTTTTAGGATCGATATACGAAATTACCCGGTCATAGGTCACTTTGTTCTGTGCCCAATCCCCACGCTCCTGTCCCAGTTACATATAGGTTTTGCAACAATGTCGTCCTCCTGTCTCGCCGCCGAACGACCGATACCTCGTCCTTAGAGGAAATACTCATAATTAATGCAAGAACGGACTCTAACCGAAGCGGAATCTATCAATCAATCCTAGATTATTGCAATCTGCAATCAGAACGCGTTGTTGCAGTGCATGGCTTGCTGCCAAACCTGATAGTTCCGCCCTGGGATTTAATTTACTTCGTTAGGTACAGAAAACAAGTAAAGTGCGAGCACGTTTTATTACACTCAATAGGCCTCGAATACACTTCCTGGGATGTAGATTAGCTAGAATGATTGAAATTGAAATGAAGAGTAGCTACGTACAGCCACTGGACCGCGAAAAATATTTTGTATTAAAAAAAACTTGGAATGCATAACTCAGCATAACCTCCTCCTTTTTGAAGGCTGTTAAAACTGTTTCGACAGTTTCTACTCACTGAGAACTCTAAGAACGAACGTTGGAATTGAGAAACCAGAGAGAGAGAAGATATAAGATGAAATGAAGAAGATAAAGAGAGAATATGAATACATAAACTCACGCCTTCTTCCCATGGAGGTAAGCAAAAACTTGAGAACGCTACGATCCTTCATACATTTGGAAATACTAGCACGCCGGTTGCGATTATGCTACGGCTACACTTCGCGTTATCGCGAACTTTTCGTCGTGCGCTCTCTGTTGCTCAGCGAGTAATAGAGGGGTGTGCGAGAGAGAGCGCACGAAGAAAAGTTCGCGATAACGCGAAGCACAGCCATCGGAAAAGCCATCAACAAACAGCATCCAAAAACGCGATCGTTAAATCGTCTACGTTTTCCCGCCTAAACACGGCCATTAGTGAGAAAATGGCGCCAACACTGTCACACGACGTCATGTCGCGTAAAACCGCGATAATTACTTACACAAAGTACCTAGTTGCCTCACGATTGTGTGTGCAAACTAAACGCGGAAACATTAGAAGGACGTTGCGAGGAAAACTCTGCTAAACTAGGTCTGAGTGACTGGATTTGGATCAAGGTTTTAAGGAGACATACCTACCTAGTAAAGACGGATTGGTCTAAAACTGACGCGTGACGGTTCGTTTACATAGGCTTTGGATTGTTAGATTGATTATGTACGAATAAGGTTAACGGGGATCCGTCGTATGGAAATTCAAAATTACGTTTTTGCAAATTGTAACGATGACACTTTTGTTGTGTTGTGTTAGGTACTTACTATAAATTTCGTTCAATATTGATGATAATAATTTAGTTTTTTTTGCATAATTGACGCGTATTACATTTTGATCAACATACAACGTAAGACATTTTGAATTTCGCTGGACATTTACAGTATAAACATTTGACAGTAACATCGCTTACAAAGAGATACTTACTTAATTCGTTAATTAAAGACAGTTTCAATTGCCGATTAACATAATTGTAACTTTCGCTTGTTATGAATTACTTAGATACAGAAACTTTTTGAAATGACGGCCGAGATAGGTGCCATTTTGTAACCATCTGTGTAGTGATTCATTCATACACACTAACAAGGAGCAAATTAAGAATAGCTGTAGAGTTTCAAGTTCAGACAAATCAGTCTGCCTAGCCTTTTTCCAAGTCGGCTTCCAATCTAACCGGATGCAGCTGAATACTAATATAAATATTACAATTACATGGAGCGTCTCCCTATCTGACCTCCACAACTCAGCAACTGGGTAACACGACATCCCTTTAATTTGTGGAAGCTTGTAAATGGCAATTGTAAGCGCTATAGTACATAACCTACTTTAAAGATATTAGACTATTAGCTTTCTGAAGAATAAATAAAAAAAAAAAAAAAAAGATTGGTTGTCGCTTTGTCAGACTTTTGGGCTACTACCAGTAACGAATGTCAAAGATCTACGAATGACAGCCGTGACCAACAGCTCAAAGTGATTTCCGATACACGGAGAACTATAAATCAGAGAAATAAAGCGTATTCATTATTCTGTAACCCAGACATGGATAAATAATCAGTCAATCATGTTATAAACGACTGACGGAAGTGACATTATTACACTTGTACTACCTTTACAAGTCTAGCCTAGAGCTGGAATTAATTGCAAGTTTATGGGGACAATACCATTTTATGACACGCATGACGCTTGATTCAACGTATTTGGCATGGTTTACTATAATAGTCTGTAGGATAGGACATTCCATAAAAAACTGACTAGCCTCGATGCCTCTCGTTGATCTAGTGGTCACAAGTACTACTGCTGAACATGAGGTCCTGCGTTAGATTCCCAGGTCGGGCAGTGTTATTGGATTTTCACATCGAAAATTTCTCAGTAGCAGCCCGGACTCTGGATTTGTGCCCGGTTGATGGCAATAGGCTTGCCCCCTATTACATGGGACTTCAACAACTGGCGAAATGAGGGTGTAGGTACTATAGGTAGGTACATCTCTGCCTAATCCTTCGGAGAAATACAGACGTGATGTTATATTATGTGACGTTACATAGAGCCTTACGACTTCGCTAAAGACGCAGGTATCTTTAAATCAGAATCTATTTTCGAGACTTTTAAAGACTGCGGAATTGGTCAGTTATCTTGCTGACCTATATGTGGCTAAAGGTTTGAAGGAAGAAGATTTAAAAGACCAACCAAGGCCAACCGACTTCTCCAGCACCCCAATTGCGTAACACTCTTTCATTAACAATCCGAAGGATTTTGAAGGAAATCCCTTATCCATTGATTCATATGTTATTACGATATCGGAGGATATTTGGGCAAAACCTGCCGAAATTCATTAAAATGACACAAAAATTTATTGAAAGAGATCCCATCTTATAAAAATTGTCATGTTATCTTGATTGTTTTATGACTTGGTAGGTATATTATATACCTTCTTACCTCTTTGTAATTCTGCTTAGGTACAAGGGATTTTTGTTAATTTGTGTAAACAGTGTACTTATAACATCGCCTTGGATCATTCTGTTAAGGTGTTATAATTGTGAAATAATGTTCGAAAAATTCGTCTGCTCTACAACGAATGTTGTGTTGTAACACAATGAATGTTGTAGTTATCAAAATGGATAAAATTGCAATTTTAAGTGAGTTACGCCATTCATTAAATCCCCAGGATACCAAAGAAAGTATTCGCTCCCAAAAAAGTTATCTCTAAATCTAATGATCGTGGTTCCGGTCCAGGGACTTTTAAAATCACAGAACTTGTATTTTACACTGCATGCTACTCTGCCCAACTCATCATTATCTGCCTAGCCTTTTTCCAACTATGTTGTGGTCGTCTTCCAGTCTAATCGGATGCTGCTGAATACCAGTATTTTACATGGAGCGACTGCCTATCTCTGGCTTTCTGACAACCCAGTTCCTGCGTAATGCTGCCTTGGTAAGACTGGTTGTCAGATTTTTAGGCTTCTTCGCCTAATTCAGGAGTTACGTAATGTCACCTACTTATTTCTATCTTGGAAGGAAATACGGTGGAAAATTGCACCTCAGATTTGAGATAACTTTGGCTGATTGTCGTGCTATGATGTCATGCAAGCGAGGGGGCCGTAATGATGATGTTTTGTTGATTATGTGTGAGATACGAGAACATGTGTCATGCATGGGGGTCCGGGTTTACGACTTTACTGCTGGAGAACTGACATGAACCTACATTCTAACTTTATAACAGTCTTAACAGTACACCTCAGCTGATTATTATGATGGTTAAATAAGCTTATGAAAGCCTTTTCCCAGCAGAGGGGTTAAAGTTAGAACATTAACTTAAAAACGAATCCTGGAGTTAGAAGTCTGATATGCTGGTAATACTTGTTCCTGCTCAGTTAATTGAATATGTGAGGTGAAGTTTCTTGCCCATTCTTCTCCATACGAATACTACCCTTTGAGAAGGGGCGACTAGAATCAAACCTTTTTTTTTGTTTGGTAATTTTTTACTATTCAAAAGTGCCTTTTATGTGACTAATTGAAATAAACGATTTGACTTCGACTTTGAAGACAGCAGAGGCAATTTCCCTGTAGTGGTTAGGTTAATACGGGCTGGTATCTGCAAATCAACGTCAAAGCGCATATTTTGCGTACGGTAGTGGTTAAGTAGCACTAGGCTAGTAGGTATTGCATCAAAACATAGACACATATGCACCACCTAACTATGCATATAGGCACCTAACTTTTCCAGAAAGGATAAAAAAAAAGTTCTATAAATACTCGATAGAATATCTATTTCAAAGTTGGTGATAGGGGGAGGTGAACCATAACTACTAACTGAGGCGAAAATATAATAGTTCACTATCTAGGTACTATCATATTGCGAATGCGTTCACTATAATTTTTGTTAACCAAGCGAAGCTGATAACGATATATTTTCGCTAGCCCTTATTTAATTAATTAACAGTTTTGGGGGCAGCTTATCATGAAAATATGTGGAAATGAAAAGTCAGATGTACCTACTTACCTACTGGTCGGTACAATAACAATATTTTGAGGTCACCTGTGTAATCTGTTGTGTGGCAAAGAACAGACCCACCTTTCATTAGTCCGATTCCATTTGTTTCCTTGGAACTGTAAGCGATAAGTTGTCCAAGTTTGACTGATACTGCTCAGTACCGCGCCTTAGGTGCGCGGCCAGACGGGGGGCAGTGCAGGCCGCTCATTCGGCAACGCACACGGCGTTCCACCGCTCATTCGTCAACGCTGCCCCCGCCTCGCCGCGCATTCGTAAGGCGCAGTACAGCGGTCTCGATGAAACTATAATAAGTACGATCGTAGAGTTCCAGAAATGCCTTACTGAAAGAAAGGCTTTGCCGGAACTCTTCTTACCTAACTGGAAATTAACTTTGTATACGAAGAAAGTTACAGGCAAATGTTACTCACATCTAAGTCAATGTGCTTAATTGAAAGACCAATGTAACATGGTTCGCTGTACAACTATTGTTCATTAAAGTAACAATCGATGAAAATTGCAGCAATTAATCTGTTACCGGTTCCAAGCGGTAAATAGCGGCTCAATCTAGTTCTTTCCGGTTACAATTAAACAATTGTTGAAAAAACGTCGACTTGTTTGTTATGATAGGATCTGGCGGGTTTTTCCGCTTTTGGTCAAGAATAAGAGATTTTCCGAACATAATTTTGAACCAATATTGTTAATTTTTTGGCAGAATTGTAAATTGTTGCTTGAAAAAGCACATGAGAACTTTTCATAATAGGTATCAGATTTTTTCTTTGTAATAGTTTGGCAAACCAGCCGAAGCCGACAACGGATTTCTTGATGGAATGTATAGTAAGACGACCATCACCTAAAGGTAGATGAAAAGAAAGGGTTTGATTGATTGAAGGATATATGAAATAATGAGACAACGCGTAGCCTTAAGTATAGCGGCTTGATCTACCATTTGAAATAAAATTAGACATTTAAATAAACCTTTACAGTCCGTTCAACCGATTTTGACTTCTATTGCGTTGGTGGCATGACAAATGGCAGCTGCAGTAGACAGTTGGTATTGTGTAACCTTTTTTGCTTTTAATGCCATCCTTATGCCTACGGTATAGAAGTCAAAATCGGTTGAACGGACTGTAAAAACTTAAAAAGGTTTGTTTAAATGTCTAATCTTATTTCAAATGCGAGTTTAAGAGCATGAAATTTTAAACAAAGGAAAGATTTTTGAACATTCACCTCCTAAAAGGGATGAAAAACCCATCGGCAAAACTGTCGAATTAGGCTTAATCGGTTAAGTAAAAGGATGCTATTTTCTATAAAGATCATATAATCTACTATCAACTGGGATGACAATGATCACAATTACCTTCATATGCACTTAGAAAACGTCTTTATAATAGGTCAATTTGAAACAAAACAAACGCACCTACGTTTTGTATCTGCGCATGCGACCGTGACGGAACTTATACGGTCTTTGATGATTTACTAGTTGTTATGATCTTTTGTTTGCCGTTATAAGTTGTTTGTGATCGATAAATACAGTGGCAATAGACTTAGATCTATTTACTAGCTGCGGCCCGCGGTTTTACTTTACCTGCGTAAGCCTCGATCCCGTGGGAATATCGGGATAAAAAATATCTTATGTCCTATTCCAGCAGGCGTAGCATGAGCACCGTTTTGTCGACGGAAGAGTAGACAAAAATGACGTTTCCTGTAGACAGTAGACAGTACGAGACGGCAGCAAAATAAAAAGAGTCAACTGCACTTTTTACGAAATTCACTCTTTTACATAATTCGACTCAGAATTCTTGGTTTTATCATAGGATTTATCGGTTGTCAGTGTGATTTTGACAGTAAGGATAGAAAACTTTCTTCCGAAATAGTCTACATCTGTAGAGACGTAGACAAAGATCGTTAGAAATGAAAGACAAAATGACAGATTGTAGAAAGATTTCTACGGTGGATGTCAAAAATGAAGAAACGAACTGTCACTTTGTATAGAAAAAGCTATGTCTATTCTTCGTAGAGATAGAAAGCGCCATGCTACGCCTGCAGGTCATGGTGTACCCCTGTGCCAAATTTCATCCAAATTCGTTCAGACATTTAGCGTGAAAGCGTAACATACAGACTCACTCTCGCATTTACAATATTAGTTCGGATGAGCCTTTTTAAGAGTTTCAACCCCTTATTCGAGCTTGAAACTCAAATATTTTTTAAGGTCTCGTAAGCATTAGGGAAACTAGCGATTGGCTAGGTACATCACCGGCCACCGCACCGAAAAATCCCAGGAAAACCATCCTTCGGTAACTCAAAAATGAAAAGTCTAAAGTCTAAAATATGTTAAACATTTTTCCTTTGATGACACATCTAAACCTAAACAAATTATTTGCTTTCGACAACAGAGAGCTATAAAGCAATTTAACTGTTTATTTACCTACATAATAAAAAATCTTACGAAGATTTCATTTGTTTGCCTCCGAAAATCCTCTACGTCTTATGACAAACTGCATAAGAAATCCAGTAGCTGCGACTTACGAAGGCCGTAGGTTCGAACCCAGACAGGCGTAACTTTGTGTAAATTAGGTATTTCATTACCATTGCTCTCAAAACGGTGATGGAAAACATCATGAGGAACCGTCCGATCTACCAATCCGCACTGGGCCCGCGTGGCGGATTACAGCCCATGCACGCCCTCTCACCAAGAGGAGTCCTGTGTCCCAGCAGTGGGAACATTATAGGCTGATTATGATTATGCATAAAAACTTTATATAACAGCACGCCTGCATTCCCCGAAGAGTTATACGCAGAGGTGTACCTGTACATATATTACATCCACGTTTCGCCAGTTATTTATGGTTAAGCTCCATGTAACAAATCCAGCTACTGAAAAATTCCTGATGGTAAAACTCAGTAACAATTTGCCCGACCCGGGAACCGAACCGGCTCAGCAGTACCTACCGCTTGTACCTACCTACCTATACTATCGCAAATTATACGCTAATTACGTAGAAACATCTACGTACTACAATAAAATTAATAATGATAGATAGGTGCTATTGTAAACATTAGCTAGAGACTGGAAAACAAGTCTCTATGACCTTATTGAAGGCAGTCGTCTTTACTAATATAGCGCACAGTCTGCAATACTAGGACTATAAATAGTCGATACTCGATATTCATTGTCTTTTTCAATCGTAAAATGTCATAAACCGTATTTTTACCTGCCTACTGCAAAGATGAATACCTAAGTAGGTCGTTTTTTTTTCTTCTGTTAAAATCTGCGATCGGTTATCACCATAATGAGGGTATGTCTTCAACACATCATTAGGTGATTCTTCAAATCATCACATATGTACACAATACGACCGATATAACTTGGCAGGTCTGAACATAGGCACTATGCGAACTTTCGCGCATGTTCTCTCAGTCAAATTCGCCTCATGTCATCATTTTGGCTCCAAAAAAAATGTTACTTCGCAGCACTCTGCGCGAAGTTCGGAACTGCCAAGTTATATCGGCCGTATTGTATCCCCGGTTCAGAATCTCTGTCCGAGTCCAAGTAGATACCTTACATGCCATCTCTTGACGCCTTTGAAGTCTCCATCCCTGTTAATTAGGTAATTCCCTAGCCAGAGAGTTGCTGTACTTAGTTTTTAATTTCTCTTTGTAACCTTCACAGAACAGATTTACCTCAAAGTAGTCAAGTATTTGAGTTTTTAGTGAACCAAGTTGCACCCAACCTAAGTAGAGTTGTAAAAATAATGATGCTGACAAAAAACTTACAGGGGCGAAAATGTCGTTTTGTCAGTTTCCTTTTACACCAAAAATATCCACAAAATCAAATAATTTATTTCAAATAGGCACATAAAAGGCACTTTTGAACGTCAAAATCAAAGAAATAGAACTGATTCTAGTTGCCCCTTCCAAAAGGTAGTTTTCGTATGGAGAAGAATGGGCAAGAAACTCCACCTTTACTCTTTTAAAAATGTTTTACAATATTTTGTATACATGAATTATATAATTATATGTGAAGACGAAGCGATCTCTAAATAAAAAGGTTTAATAGTTACTAAAACTACCAATAAGGTTGCTTTTTCAATTCGAATCCCTCTATTAGCCTATGGATTTAAAGGATCGTTTCGGTGAGCCTTTGCCCAATTGCAATTGTTAATTTTTACGTGATTGATACAACACGTTGATGCGCGAATTGATCGTCTACCAAATGGAATTGAAGCGATTGACAGTATTACTACAATACAAATTGATGGCAATTGATTCATTGCAATTTATCGTTCCGGAGACCCCTAAACGCATGCATTTCAGCAGTCGCCCTCAACCGCTACACAAATTGTAACTGCACCAACAGCTTTTGAAATTCCAACTATTTCAGAGCTTACTATGTACAGCTCTACATACATGTTTCAGGAATGTTCAACTATAGTTAAAGATTAACTGATCCCCAACTTGTGACCTCTCCATGGGCCAAGTCACGAGTAGTTTTTTGTTCATGTTCTTGATAGTTGCACGTGAGTAACCTTCAAAAATTACATGTCATTCACGAAAGTTAAAGAATTCGGGCTGGATGACAAAATTACGAAGAATTTCATGATTTTGAAGCTCTATTCATCCATTTCCACAGAATATCTAGTAACTATCTGAAAAATGCTTCCGAGTGCTTTTCAGTTTAGATAAGCAGATATATGATTGGGTGCAGCGGTCGTTATATTTTGGTCAACCAATCACAACACTCAACAGCTAACGAAAGTGTTTACAGCTTTACTGACCGATGATTTGATCAGTTCAGCCATTAAGTTTACGGGGAAAAGGAAAATGCCGAATTTAAGTAAATATATGTAGAACATAACTAAGTTTATGTAGTGAGTATCAGTTCGATAATGTGAAAAACTCGTATCTTTTTTACGCCAAGAAAAACATGTTGATATTGTTTCTCAATCTTGCATCTACCATCTTTCAATTCAAATTCATTAAAAATGTGGTGTTTTCACCAAATTATTAAAACGTGTCTAATTACTCTAATTTAGGCTACGTCATCACAGTTAACTTCCATAAAAAAAAAATATTATGCATTTATGCATGTAACTGAAAGTTGCGAGTTCTTCTTTACAGATTTAGTTTTAGAAATCCAAACAGCCAGATATTTAAATACGCCGTATCGTGTTTACAAGGCGAAATACCAAAACATCTTGGCGAATCGCAAAATCATAGTAATCCTCCAGATGCATTCGTGTGAAAACAACCTAGATTCTGTTGCCATTTCAGATATTTTTAGAATGCGATGTGGAATCTAATCGTAGACTATAGCCGCAGGGCCAGCGGGGTTTCAACTCCACTCCGAAAGGGCATTCAACAAGTGTCGAAGGGAGAAGAACAGAGCCATGTAGCACATGGGGGCTCTATATCCAGAAATCATCTGTGATTAGTTTATTAATTGATGTCTTGTAATTTTTGTTTATTTATTATTACTAACCTTTATGAGAAATGCTATTTCGTACCGAAGGACCAAAATTTATTTATTCGGTGCCTTGCTTGAACTTGCCTATTTTTTTTTGTGCTAGTAACTAAACCTACTTATTCCTTATTTACTAACCGATTTATTTGATAAAAATAAGGTTTCTAATTTAAAACTACTTAAAAATGCTTTTGTATTTACATACACTTAGCGGTATTTTTCACTATGTAAGTTGGGTAGGTACCTACTTAGATATTATTTCGTGTTGTGTTGTGGTACCTATGTTCTTAGAATTATAATTAATTAAAGAAAACAATTTTATGTTCTAATATAACTTAAAATAATAAACACTTACCTCAGTAGATGTTAACAAAATTCCTTGGGTTCAATTACAAAATTAACACAAATTATCAGTGCACATTTTCTTCAGAAAAAAAAAGGAAAACGGCGGGAAAAATATATATGAGTTCGTCGCACTTCCAAGTTCAAGCCGACATGATGCATAAAACCACTGTTTTCTTTAAAGTTTTGATAGTTTATACACTCGTTACACAGAACGTTATGCGCGTATAATACAAGGATTGAATAAACGACAGTGCGTAAACAATATCGTGTTATGAATGCGGTTCTGGCGCGAACGTCCGAGGTTATTATCAAAGGCTATTGAACGGAGACAGTCACGCTTTACATTTATATCAACGCCATCTATGAGGTGTTGTATAAGTTAGTACGAACTTGGTGGTAAATAAATAAAAATACGTAAATAATATAAATTACAGTATGAAGATGAATTTTTCTGTAGAAACCAAAACCTAGTGCTTAATCAACGAACAAACTCGAGGAGTCCAGCGCAATGATCAGCTATATTTCTACGCAACGGATTTCACGGGCCTTAGGACCGAAAACGGATAAAAACGCTGCGAAACGACGCTTAGCTGCGAGTTTGAGACTAATCACCAGGCATAATAAAAGAATGAAAAAAGAAAAAAAATATCTTTGCATGTCAGACTGACTCTACAACTCCAGTCCGGAGTTCTATTGAATGAGCAATATTTGTATATTTGTAATAATCACGTTCTCGAAAACGGCTCCAACGATTTCGATGAAACTTGCAATAAAGGGGTTTACGGGGGCGAAGAAACGATCTAGCTAATAATATTCGTTTTCTCTATTTTCACCCGAGCTCGTCAACCAGGTACTGTAAAATAAAATGCAAAAGAAAATCTTAACTGTTATTTATTTTAATATAATTCAATACACCAATATACAAAAGAGGTGCATTGGATCAATACCACAAGCTTAAGACTAAGGTTTTGGAGAACACTTCACAGTTATTAACACAAAGACATACAGTTGCAAGCGTTAATATGGCAAATTCAGTTTTAGAAGTGACTGTCGCACAGTTATGAATGACTGATTTGATGCTTCATAAGGGTCAGCGCACACCAAACTGCAAAATGCTTGCTTAAGGTCGAGCAAAATTTTGACTGCTCAACCATGCAGGAAGCAAGCGAGTGAGCGAACTCTGTTGAAAATGTCCTGGGTGGCACAAAACTCCACTTGTGGACTGGGATTACATTTGGATGTGCTACGAGTGATTGCTGATGGAATGTATATATACTGAGGAACCAATATATCAATATGAGGAATAATATATATAGGAGGTCTGTTGTCTGTTTTGATGGTGTGTATGGAAAAAAGTTGCTGTCTTTGCTATTGTCTACATCATACATAGACATATTCCAGTATGTAAAATGCATACTCAAACACGCATCTTGCAAGCTCGAGCATGGTCGAGTATCAACTTTGGAAGTGTATTTAATTTTGCAATGTATGGAACTGTCATAAGATTCATTTTTCAGTAATCTCAGAAAATTCTCTGCTCTTGGTGTGCACTGACACTAAGGCTAATTGAAGTGAAAACTTCTTTCTGAACAGTGTATGTAACTGAACCGTCACGGTGATGCTGAATCGGGTATTCTCGGCTCCAGTCAGCCGGTCACGTTGAGTTGCGCATACTTGGCTTCAACCGCAAGTGTTCACTTCTATCATGCAGTCATAACACACACCCACTTTTATTTTTCGAAAAACTTTATTTGCGATATGAACGGCATGTTACTGTACATTTTCTGTAGACTGGTTGTTTATTTGCCAGCTGCAGTGGCCAGCGGGTTTCTTAATACTAGGATCACTGAGTCTCCACGGAGGAACATTTTTGAGATAAACCTGTCCTTGTTCACAGCTTTACCCTGTAATAGAAAACATTCTAAATGAGTATAAGTTAATCATTCCAATATGAATAGGTATGCCATCTTTTTTCTTAGCATACATACTGAGCCCTCTGACTTGGTGGAGCAACCATTTCTTTTTTCTACCTCATATGTAATGCAATCTCTCCTGGTACATTCAGCAATAGGTACATGATGGTTACTGATCTTGCTTGGTATGGAGCCACTGCCCTGGCCGATGGATACTACTGTTCATTCATGTTGGTTATATTACTAACTCTAACTATTACTATTGTTGGTAAGTCTTGGGGTGCCCTTCTTTTCAGTCTTGTGAAGGTAACTCGGTTTCAGTTGATATGAGCAACTGGGTTATATACAGTTATATAGCAGTCACTGTAATCAGAAGGACGAAGGCCAGTGATGGGATCTAACGGTATGTTTATTGGAAACCAAAGTCCTGCAGTGAACTTAAGCATGTGGTTTAAACTCTTGAACAATCCTCTGACCTCATACAGCTTTACCTTTTCAACAGTTTGATACAAAATGACAACCTTTGTATTTTTGGTTGATTTGCAAAACGAATAAACAACTTTCTCATTCTCATTCATCTATTAGGTAACCAAAAAGACAAAAATAAAAGCGGAACTTAATTACCCAAACCAACTTTTTAACTTAGATAACTCAAATTAGATCTCAAACATCGCCTTCATATAATCAATAGATAACCTCTAAATTCACTGTTTGTTTGACATATTAGAGCCAAAAAGACTCGATTTTGTGAATATTTGAAAGAAATTTCAAGGGAAACTTTACCTTCTTGCCTTTGCCTAGCCTAGGCACCTCAGTCCACATTTCCTTGACATTCTCCAGCACCATGTTGCAATGCCGGTCGAATGCCTTGACGCGTCCCAACAGCTTTTTGTTATTTCGGCAGTTGATCAGAACTTGTGTATTGTTCTTTACTGACTGCGTAAGAACTGAAAGAGGGCCTGTACTGAATTCTTCCTCTTCAATTTTGGATAATTCCTCCAAAGTCATCTCCGAGCGGGGCTTAGATGTTGATGCCCTGAAAACACATTTTATGGGTGAATAAGAGTTTTGGAACTGCGTATCTCCACTGTTTAGGTATTTCTAGGTCTTGTACTTACATTTTTCAGTGGTTTTATTCTATTTTTTCTTGTAGAAATCAACAAATAACAAAATTGCAAATCCTGAACAATCACACACACAACGCCAAGACAAAAATTCTTTCTTTTAAATTTATTTTTAAAATGTTTTGACTTTTGTTTTGTTGACTTAGGTAGTAGTCTTTTGGGACGTTTGAAATAACAATGCTCAATCTTCAACATACTTGAACCCTCATAGAAAACAATTTTATTTGCCTATTTAATTATAAATAACTTATTACGGCATTCAATATATTTCTATTTCTATACTTATAGATGTACCTAACAAAATGTTTTTGGGGTTGCAGTATATTTATATTCTGTAGCATTTTGAATTAAGCTGCTTTTCAATATTTATTTGTAGACTTTGTAACCTTTCGGAATTCCGTTTCGAAATATTTATTCGGAATTTCGAAGGCAGCAAATCCATACAAATTCAAGGATCTATCGCCGCCGACGGATTCGGGGACGTCCGTCGACCCCCACGCGTAGGGTTCCACACGCGCCCTTCTTAGACGTCGCGGGGGGAGTCAAACACCTCACTCCCTCCCCTGACCCGCGGAGGCCCGCGGTCGCGGGATTTTGATGCGCCTTGGCCTAAGTAAAGGGAGAAGTAATGGTTGTTTTATCTGTGGCGGACGAGACACAGTGGTTTAAGAGACGAGAAGATAGCGCGCAGCTTCCCGAACGTCGCCCAGCCGAGTCGGATTCGACGATTGACTTTTTTCCCGAAGTTGGACCCACCTAACTGGACAGTTTGTCCTAGGTAAACGTAATCATTTACAACTACGAGTGTAGAGTGTCCAATCTTCATGAGGGTGGGTGTGACGTGGGCATTGACAGACATGACCTTCGTTTTGTCCATGTTCATTTTAAGACCCACTCTTTTGGAAGGTCTACTGAGGTCATCGAGCATTGTACTGAGGTCCTCCGTAGTCTCAGCCATGACTAATATATCGTCAGCAAACCGAAGGTGAGTGATGTACTCACCATTGATGTTGATGCCAACCCCTTTCCAGTCCAGAACCTTGAAAACATCCCCCAGTGCAGCGGTGAACAGTTTCGGAGAGATAACGTCTCCCTGTCTCACCCCTCGCTGCAGAAGGATAGGTTTCGAGGTCTGGGTCTTGGAGTCGGACTGACATAGTAGCGTTTTCATACAAGCATTTCAGCACCTCGATGTACCGATAATCAATCTGGCACCGTTGGAGAGACTGCAGTACAGCCCAAGCCTCGATCGAATCGAAGGCTTTCTCGTAGTCCACAAGAGGAAGCAGAGAGGCAGATTATACTCTTCAGTCTTCTGTATAACCTACCGCAGGGTATGTATGTGGTATATCACGGTGCTTTACGGAATCCGGCTTGTTCGGAAGGCTGGAAGTCGTTAAACATGCCCGCGAGACGGTACGTGATGACTCTGGTAAACAACTTGTAGACATAGCTCAGAAGTGAGATGGGCCTATAATTCTTAAGCAGGGCATTGTCGCCCTTTTTAAAGAAGAGTACCACCACACCTCTGTTCCGTGCCTGTGACGTTTTACCCTGGAGTATGATGGGATTGAACAGCTTCTGGAGAGCCTTGAGGACGGGTTTTCCACCTGCCTTCAGGAGTTCGGCCGTAATTCCATCGTCACCCGCCTTGTTGTTTTTAAGCTGCTTCAGAGCCATCCTAATCTCGTACAAGCTGACGTCCGGGATGTCTTCGGTATAGTGACAAATAATAAAAAATAAATAAATTTAATAAAAATAGACACTTTATATAATAAAAGTAGGTAGCTTTAACTGCAACCGACTTCTAGTTATCTTTAACTAGCTGCCGCCAGCGGCTTCGCCCGCGTGTAATCTTTATAAATTATGCCTATGTATATCTATTATAGCCTATGTTACTCAGGGTGAATGTAGCTTTCTAATGGTGAAATAATTTTTGAAATCGGCGCATTAGTTTTTGAGTTTATTCATTACAAACATACACTGTACACAAAAATACAAATCTTTCCTCTTTATAATATTAGTGTAGATTAAAATACTGATGGCATCGCATAATATTAGGGTCGTCACTTTACCTCTCACCATTCACATAACACTAATCTACCAACTGAGTAGGTATTGTACCCAAGCAAGACGGATGATATTAATAATCATATCAACTCTGACGTTCGGAAATAAACAGCGCTGGTGGTCATACAAAAGAAATAATATTATGCAACAAACTGAGAGATGAGAATCGAAACAACTACGCTTGAGTTCAGCTTTACTACTTGTACTAAACTGGTACTTCCCCTGAATAATCGTGCCACTATTGGTCAGAGTAAATATGAAAATCGAAAAGAATTCAATGCAAAATTCTTCCATTTCCTGACATAAATCATAATAAACAACGTTACCGAATAAAAAAGACGGCCTATCTGCATATTTTTATGTAAAATTACGTTTAGAAAAGTGTGTAATTTAAGAGAAAACTCAGTTTTAAAGTTGCAGTCCTGCATCGCGCTAGCAAAGTTTTCCTGCACTGTAGTGTATATACGGCAGACGATGACCAACCATCGATCTTCCCCTGGGGTAGCTTCATCGACCGACCCTCTAGCCCGCCCCCTGATATGGGTTGACCTGGTTGGTCTCGGGTGTTATTCTATATCGGACTTACTAACTGATACAGAATAGTTGTTCATTTGGATATAGTGGCACACCTGAGGCGCTTCTCGGTCACCTGCTTGGCGGGGGCTATAGAGTGGCTAGTTGGGGGCTAATAAGCCCGCAGTGGCGCATGTGGGGGGGCTAGCTTCACCACGAGTAAAACCCTTACGTGCGACACCGCGCTTGGAAGACGCCGGCTTCCCAGGGGAGGCATCCGCTGAAGAACTTCAACAGCGTTAACAAATCGTGTTCAAACCAAAACAAAACCAACCTTATGCTTCTCAAACCAATTCTTCGCGACTTATAAAATAAGCCTAGAAAAAAAAGGCAATTTATGATACCTTTATTAGGCTGCGAAGATATCCATACTTACTTATGTTTTCCTTCACCGTAATGTAGAGTAGGACCCAGATCACTGTAATGTGACTGGAATCTAGTCGATATAACCACACCTCTAGTATTTAATACTGCAAGCAAATATTTTGAGTTATTGGTTCTCAAAATATTTGCCTGCAGTACCTACCTACTTAATTAAATACTAGACGTAGAGGTAGAGGGTAGAGACCTCAATTAATGAATTATTGTACCCACATAATCCGGTTTTGAGTACAAAGTACCTAATAATTTTGCAATTTTGTGCCGATTCTGTTGTTCACAAACTAAACTAAATTTAAGTTCAGTGCATCTTTTTCTTTCTATTTCATTAAGAAAAGGACAGAAGATAAATTTTAGTTAAGTCCTGTCAAATTAATCAGCGTCTGTCACTACTCCCAACGTCACGTTTACGTCAATTTACGTCAGGTACCTACGTATTTATGGTACTACCTACGTAGTTAAGGTCCACACTTTTAGAATGCGTGCAGCAAGTGGCACACAACATAGAAAATTAGAAACACTGCTACGTGACGTCGTCGCGTCGGCAGCAACAATGAACAAAATGAAACAAGAACCATTCATGAAATATTTTTATTTATATTTTTTTCTGTAATAATAAGAAAAAAAATGAAGTATTCAACTAGGTTTTAGTAACTAATTTTGATATAATAATTCAATATACTTATAATTCACAGTCTTGGAATAAAAATAAAGGCTAATTTTAATAATAGACATTGCCATTTTCATTCAACATTCGTTTTTTTTCCACTTGCAACACATTACGTAAACTTTAAATATTCATACAGGAACAAGCTAAGATGCGTACCGGGATCACACTTACATAAATTTCTTTGGTTATATTTACAAATATTTATGTAGGTACCTTTAATTTAAAAAACTTATTTAAATTATCACAACTACACATTTAAATAGCGCCACATTTGCGAAAGACAAAATATATAATAATATGAAAAAAATTCCAATCATGACATAGCCAATCATTTTGTTTGATGTAATTTGAATTATACTCCAGTACGCAAATATAGAAATCAACAGTTTTAAATGAAAAGCAAGTATTTCGAAATGAAGTCAACAAGTTAAAAAATACAATGATATCCGTAGAAAGCATAAATAAAGCATTAAAGGTACGTGAGCGAACGTTCCCGGTTGTCCAGTTTCCACCTTATTTCTACAAACATAAGGGCGAAAAGTAATCGACCGGGAACGTATGCGTACTGTACATTCAAGCTTGTCCAGCATTAGCTTAGCTTTGAGTCTGATTTGAAAAGTCCGCCATAAAGAGAAAATATTACAATCACTTATAAAAATATCAATTTTACACAAGATCCCGCTTTTCAATCTATTTATTTCGTTGTGAAGCTTTCATTGAATTTTTTCTGTTACCCATGCGATTTCCTAACAATATTTATTACGGTTAATCACATGATATCACTAAATCATCAATCACCTTTTCACTGAAAAAGCTCACAAAGGCAACCACAGAGCAGCTAAAAGAAAAAGAGTTCTTAAAGCATTTTGTTTATTTTTTAAACTTTATGCACAATTAAAAATAACCAAACAAAGGCGGATTTAAGCCTTGCCTTAGGCTTTTCTACCAGTCTACCTTAGGGTATCGACAATACCAGTGGCATTGCAGGTGCATTACCATACCATCAACATAGTCTGCCTTTAATGTTCCCACTGCTGGGACACGGGTCTCCTCTCTGTGAGGGGCAGTGGGTTATTATAACCCACCACGTAGGCCCGGTGCGGGTTGTCACATGTCTTCGAATTTTTGGTTCCAGGACATGCCGGTTTCCTCACGATGTTTTCCTTCACCGTTTTGAAAGCAGTGGTGACGAAATAATGTGCACAAGGTAAAGTACCTGGTGCTTGCTTGGGTTCGAACCCACGACTTAAAACTTGTAAGTCACGGCCGTTACCACTGAACCACCACTGCTCTACAATACGATATCAGAGGGCCACGACAAGTGACAATCGCTTCGAAAGCGTTTCGTATTTCTACAACGACTTTCAACAGGATTAACATAAACTTTTCGATAGCTTATGTCAGTCTTATACATTTTTGCCTTTTCCATCATCGTTATCGCTGATAGAATGTCACTTTGTCTAGGGCCTCAGAGGTTTGCGATACCATAAATAAAGCATAAAGCTGCAAATATCTCATGTGCCAGCCTTCATGCACTCAAACTTCCTCACTGCTCTGTAGTTTCCACCGTTATTTGTAAAGAAGAAAGTCTATATTCCAGTTAAAACGCCAACAAAACTATTGCTTACTTACATTTATCGACCAACTTGGACAATAATAGACATATTGAGGTTCATGTTGCGATGATCCAGCACCATTATATTTGTACCAAGCTGTGGCAGTGATTATTACTATGGACGACAGTTTATTATTCATTATGCATCTATTTATTTATAAATTATTGCATTATTCTGATTAAAGCATATTATTGAGAGGGCTATGGGCAGAATTTTATGAAATTAATTTACTTTATATTATCTGCCGTTTGTGTCCCACTGCAGGGCAAAGGCCTTGCCGCTTATCCCTATCTACTGTTGTTTTTTGTCAATCATTACGAAAAATGTCCGTCCCGCCATCTCCTCCTAGGCGTGTCGCGTTGCGGTTTGGGACCCACCAATTTACTTTACCCCTTCAAATTAAGGTATCTTAAAAGTATCAAATACGTTCTATCATATAACAATTCACACACTAGCTATCCGATACTGACAGTTACATACTATTCGGCTAACATACAGACAAACAACTGCTTATTATAATAATAGCTGTCTTCCTAAATCCTGCCCATGGCCCTACCACATAATTATACATCAAAATTATCTGATTTTTAATATTACAAAAATACGTTTATAATTTATTTTCGGTAAGCATGTTGATTCGCTGTAGCACCATTTATATAGTGTAATAAGAACGGGTTTATATAAATTATTTATTGTAAAGCGTCAACACTCGAAACTAACTATAATATCCCTTTGCATGTCGCCGTCTAAATGTATAATGGAAGATTAGTGGGAATAAATCTGTGTTGCCAAGTTTCATGGGATCTTGCATCTTTACTACCATTTGGAACATCGGAAATAAATGACTAGAGTCTGGCCAGCGAAAGTGCGATAATTCGCACTATAATTTAGTGCGTTAATTTAATTCACACGTGCACTATGTACAGGGAACAACAGTCTTGGTTTTTAAAATTTCGCGCGATTTCAGGATCAACTTTCGTTAGCCAGACTCTATCGTAGACGAAAAAAGGTAATTACAAGTATTTATTTAGAAAGAAATTCAGGCATGGTCATACCAAAACACCAGTGATAAAAACTGAAAATGTAGTTAACAAATATACTATTCAACGTGGCATGGTGGCGCCACTTGCAAACGAAATAATAAAATCAAAAATATGAAAAATCAATAATATGTCAAATACTTGTTATTTAGTTCATTTTTCCGCCGCATAATATACAGGGCACACTGATGAACGTTCAAGAACTTATTTTCTTTGTAATATATTGAACTGATTCACTATTTAGACGGTGACATTAGAACATTGCAAAGGCACTAATTCTCTATAAATCTCAAACACTATAGTCTTTATAAAAATACGAATTAAGCATTATGTACCATAAGACACTCATTACCATCACTAACATTAGGGAATAAAACTAACCTAATAATATTTACAGAGATCTCTTAGTTATATTTAAACAATTGGTTAAGGGTAGGGACACAAGTTTGGGCTTGGCATCGAATCACCATAGCATAGCCTAGCCTGAAACCTTCGATATAAAATAGATCATTTCGATAGAAAGTCTGATGCCCGGTTTCCCAGAGTTTATCTATTGGATAGTGCTACTGGTTCGATATCGCGTTTTTGAACAGTCAAGGAAGAAATCTGCTTCGTCTATTTTTTTTATATTCAGTAGATCCTATTTGCATTTAGTTTTAAGTATTTTTTGTAAATTTTATAAATTTTTTACGCCATAAGAAGGCCGAAACATGTACATGTACAACATATTATGATTGTGACATTCTGCATGCTTAAATTGCATGTATACGCATGTTTAGACAAATAAAAATATATTTCTTTATTTTTAAGACAGATTAGATTAAACGATGCTGATTCGATGCTAATCTCACGAGTGTCCTCAACCTTAAAACGTACGATCTTACCGTTTTTAAGTAAAATACATACAAATGTTTAGAAATATACTCTACATTTATGTACAGATATTTCTTACTGTCAAAATTGCGTTTCATTATTACAAAATATGAACACTTCGTCTTATACCTATATTCGTAAGAAGCTGAATAAGTAATAAAAATAATTTCTTTGCGTTCACGTTCTTTTAAAACTTAATTATTTTATATTTTGAACATTTCTTTTCCCGCGTTGAGTAACTACATATACCTAATCAATTTTAAGCTGCAGTCGAATATGGCTCAGTGAGGAGAGAGGAAACGCATATGTCTAAAAGAGTGATGAATATAATGTTGATGGATGGAGAGGGAGAGGACAAGGAAAAGATGGATGGATTGTGTGAGGGATGAAGTGAAGGGAGTGAATGATAGCGTGACTGTGGACAGGGGAGAATGGAAGAAGAAAACGTGTTGTGCGTGCGCCGACCCCAAGTAATATGGGAGGAAAGATGATGAGTCGAACACTTATGGCTCAAAAGCCTCGATGCCAGATAAGTAATCTCCTAATTTCAAGCCATATTTGACCGGGATTAAACACTCTTTTGGACAAGCAACTTACAATGCTAACCGGCCAACCGAACCAAATTCAATATATCAATCAACATACGATTTCGTCATTCAAATAAAATGCTTCATAAAAATCAGATCCTTACATACTTTGTTTCAAAACCAAGTCTTCTGCGCTAATGGCCATTTAAATATATTTACAGACTAGATAACTCAATTAAATTGTACGCCTTGTAAAATTATTTTCATTTTTTTGTAACGGCAATCTCTTTGCCTAACGACTTTCTATTTTCGAATTTCTGCTGTAAACTGGCAACATTCGATGGTTTAGCCGTCAGTTTTGTTTGATTAGGCTTATTGTCTGTCCTTTGGATGGCTGTAGGGGGTTTTGGTACTACTTTAGGCTTGTTCTTATTTAAATTGTCCGCTATTGCTTTTACGGTGTCTACTTTTGAGATGGCACGGTTCGTGGGCGCTGTTTTGTCTGTCACTTTGTTTAAATTAGAGTTTGGGTTGACTGGTTTAAGTGGTGGTGTGACTTTGATCGGTTTTTTCGGTTCTGTGGGCGCGGGTCTTAACGGCGGTCGGTTGTCATTCGGCTTCGCAGTCACCGCAGGCTTAGTCGTCACTTTCGTCGTATCATTTGGTAGCTTATTATTGTTAATAACGTCGGGTGGTTTCACATTCTTCGCGTCGGGTACCGTACAACTAGAAACAACGTCTGGACTGTTCATAATTTTCGGTGTTAAGTTCACGTTTTTGACTACTTTTGGTGATTGAGGCACATTTCTGAATGTGGAAGTATTTTTGAGATTGGGAGGGGTCACTTGTCTGGAGAACGTTGGGATCTTAGAGTTGGGCCCCGGTAACGGTGGGGCCTTATCTTCTTCCTTTGGCTCATCTTTTTTTAAAAAGGTGGGTACATTCACAGCTGAAGGGTGCAAGTAGCCACTGCTAGTTGTAGATACATTTGATTTCGCTCCAGAATTGCTATAAACACTCTCAGGTGTCTTATAATGTTCCGAATTCATATAAGTGCTATCTCGATTATTCTCTCTCTTTTCTGCAGCAGCTTTGGCCTTTCTTTCCTTCTCTTTCTTTCTCGAAAGCGTTGAGGCCGAGTAAATAGACTCAAAGTTACGATTTTGTATTTCGTTAACGATCTCACCAAGTAACCCCATGCTTTCAGTACTCCCAGAATTGGAAGGAACAACTTTCGGAGTTTTATATCCTTCGGGAGGTGGTTGAGGAATCGTTTTGACAGGCGGAGGCACTCCTGGTAGAGGTTTCGAGTGCTTTTCCGGACTCTCTTCAATAACCGCGTAAATATTATCTGCAGATTCTTCTGCGATGTGCGCTAAGGGAGCCTGTTTTTCCTCTATACAGTCCACGTAATCTACTGATTTATTTTCTGGTTGTGGTTTCTGATTTGGTGGTGGTATTGGGTCCGAATGACTTGGTAAGGGAGGAGGTGGGGCAGTGGGTCTCCCAACTACTGATAAAGGCCTCGGAGCAGCAGGTGCCTGTCTCATAGAACCAAAGCTTTGTAAAGCCGGTTTTTGGCTTGCAGGAGCTCTCATACTTTGAGCTCGATTCACGAACGCCTTGGGGTCCTCCCCATCTTCGGAATCCGATACCACAGACACAGATTTCACTGGTAACTCAATCTCTTTCTGGAGTATTGGGTTGGATATCTGCAAGTTTCTCAAAGTCACTTTGTCGTTTTTGGCGACTTTGACTTGGTGATTCGGGTTTTTTGGTAAAGAGTGACTTCTTTCTACTGGGTTTCGTTCTTTTTCTTTAGGCTTATCATGTTTGAGGAACGATGCTATACGGTTTAACGAGATCCCTTCTCTGACCTTCTTCGGTTCTTCCGGCAACGGCTTTTGGGGTACACCAGCGGAATGCATGCTTAACGGTCTTTTAGGGAAATCTGGGGTAATAGGGACGGTTGGGGCTGCTCTTATAGGCCCTAAAGTCTTCGACCCTTGTAAGGGTGATATAAGTTCTTTCGCGGTACATGTTGAAGCTTCTAGAATCGGACTTGATATCACTGGCCGTGGCGGAGGATTAGCCACAACGGATGGCGTTACTTCTTCCGTTTTCTCAGAATTCATTAAAGCTTTAATTTTGTTCTGAACAGTACTATTAGTTCGTTTAACTGAAGGACTCGTCTTCGGGCTGGTTTTGGCCGTAGTTGGGACGACCGGAAGTGGCGGGGCACTTCTTAATACCGGCTTCAAAACCCCTTGAGGGACAATATTCTGACTGTTACTCCCACTTCTATGTACCGGAGTTATTTTCGCGCTTTTATTTAAACTTTCGGCAATACTTTTTACTGGTTTTTTAGTAATTGGAGCTTCAGTTTCATCTTTTTCAAGGGCAGCTTTTTCTATAGGTGTCAAAGAAAAACCTTTAAAATTGCCAAAGAAGTTGACGGAAGGGTTAATATTGCCTGGGGGACTTCGGTCCGAGTCGCTTCGCAGTAAACTGGAGCTCATATCGTCAGGATTGGATAGTGTGTGGACATTGACGGGTTGAGCGTTACTTTGAGCGCTGTTTTGAAAGTTTGCCGCGAATTTGCTTGCACTGCGCGAGATTCGATGTTGCAGACTTGCTTTCTTTGGTGACGGGGCCCTGTAAAAATAAATTAATTGATTAATAATAGCTCTGTGACGTACAAATAATATTGTTGAAGACTGGTTTGTTGTACGTTGGATAAAAACTTAACTAAATAAAGATTGCAATCATGCTATCATGCAAGTTCTTTTTACATGCAAAATATGATGAAATGATTTTATTTTCTGTAAATAGGTTTGCACAAACACTTTAACACGTCAATAACATTTTTAAAACTAGATGAGATCAGCGTTTCCTATTTGACTACCCTGAGAAGAAAGACCGAAATAAACTCCGAGGTCAGTTTCTTTTAAAGTCTAGACATTATCTTGGTCGGATTATGTAAAGACCATGTAGATTGGTGTCTGAAAAAGTCTTTTGAGGATAGAACCATACAGATTGAGTGGACCTGTCCAGTCAGTGCACGCATTTCTCAGTAATCTTGCAGCTCAACTCAGAATTTGAGGAGCTCAACGATTCGACGAACAATACCAAAGAAAGGACATTTGGGTAGGCCGCATAAAGTACTCATTGTGGCGATTATTATTAAAACAAGGTGAGAAAAAGAAAATAAAAATATATATGACCCACTTAGTCCTCACAAATATGCCACGTAAGTAATTCAACAAAAATGTCAATATTAATTCTAAAACACTTCGTATAACGTAGTTTGTTGCTTGGGGGTACATTGGAGTAGCTTAATAAGTCCCAAGCTCTTTTGTCGTCCTAGTAATCTTTAACGTTATAGAAACCTTTTTGACAAAGTTTAATAAATGATTTAAATTTATTGAAGCTCAGTTCTTTAACATGGCTTAGGAGTTTGATGCCTATACAGGGTGTTAGGGTAAACACCGTTATCATTTGTGTCATTTGGTGTCATTTATAGAACGTAAAATCAATGGAAAAATACAACATTTTTACTATTTTTTTGAAACCTACATTTTACCACAAAAGACGCAAATTCGTTGCCCTATGCGCTAGGGCAACGAACTTGCGTCTCAACACGGGCGGGGAGTGCGGGACGTGACCTGACCGGCCGCGAGCGCGACCCTTCCCTCAGTTAGTCAGCTGTTTCGCTAGCGAGTATGGTGTCGGATAGAAACTTTTTTAAATCTTTTAATGAAAATAACGTTTTTTTTTTTGTTGTTACTCGGCCATTTGTTTTTATATTTCAGTCAACTACCCTAAGCTTATTACAATATTATCATGCTAGTCCAACCATGCAGTTAATGCCCAATGCATGCAAATCTTAATACTAAAATGCCATGCAATGTTAATGAAAAGCAAAACCAGATCAAATCACTCACCACAAAAATGAAGAAACAACACCTTGCAAAGAGGTAATATGTATGTAAGTATTGCCAGCTTTAAATATCGTATACATTATTTCTAAATATATTTATGTAATGTTTAGAAATATACAGAGAGGAAGCCTGTGTCCCAGCAGTGGGAAACAATATAGGCTGAATATGCTTATGCAATCAATAAAGATTCTTTCTTTTTTCAAATTATATTGATTATCAGCACTTTTTAACGTAAAAAGTATTAGAAGATCTCAAAAGAAACCTCTCATTTTATATCAAATTGGTGAACGCCAATTTTAATAAGCAATGTTCAAATTCCAACCTTGTCGATTAATTTACGTAAGATAGTTAATTTTTAGTAGTTATTAGATAATTTAGGTTAAATAGTTATTAGTTACCTTAGAAGTCAAGATTGAAAACTGTAATACTCATTTTATTTTAAAACTGGCAATACATCGTGCAGAGAAAAAAAAAACAATCAAACAAGCAACTAATAGAATGAAATAAGAGTATTTTATTAAACAGTGCGTTAAATCTATTTACAGTTAAACTAACTACTAGTTAAATAATGTAACACAGTAAATAATGAATTCGACCTTTTACAGGACATTTTATTAGAGAGTTTAGTTTTGTTTAATAAATATTAAATACAATTTCGAGACGACAAGACGACACTATAAAAATAAATGAAAACAGTGGCAATATTAATACACCGCAGTTTTTAAAACTATCATATACATGATATACATCATGTCTTCCTAATGCTAGCCCCACACGTAACGATTTATTTGCGCAAATTTAGGCTTTCGCAAGTCTATCGTGACGTGTGTTGTATGAAATTTGCGCAAATTTCTTCCAAAACACGTAACGATAAAGGTGATCATTCCACGTCCATACATTTTTGGGCAGAAGGCGATCAAACCGGTGCCGGCTTTCATAATTTAGCCCAAAATTAATGATCTCCTTTGCGTGTGTGGCTAGCATAACATCGACATTAAAAAAGCGAGTTTTTAAATTATCTACTGAAGGGCCGACTATGGGTTTTGCTATAGTGATTAAACTATTGGATATATTTAGTAGTGTAAATCCATATTTGTTATGGCCGCAAATCATATTTAGATCAACATACAACCTGATACTGACCTGCAAATTGCAAACAACGTAAGAAAATTTGAAATTCGCGGGCTACCTTAGCGCATCCACCCTATGTCGTATTGTCGTCTCCGCCATGTGTATGAGTTTCTGTTATTCATTAAAATGTCTTGTAATGGTAGACCGAGACACGGTTTCCGAAAGCTTGTAAAACTTCAAATGTACCGCACGCAAAATACGGAAATCATTACTAATATTATAAACGCGAAAGTGAGTTTGTTTGTTTGTTACGGTTTTACACTAAAACGGCTGAACGGGTTTGGATGAAATTTGGCAAAGGGACCTTGACCTGGAATAGACTACTTTTCATCCTGAATCGCAGACGAACTCGCGTGTAACAGCAAGTATTATATATAATAAATAATAGGCCGTGGGGTTGCGGAAAATAGCCCGTTATACAATGCAAAACTTATACTATACTTCAAATGTAACATAATCTCCTAGTTTTAAAGTTGGCTAGTGAAATTACCGAAATAAGCTTTCAGAAACCGAGCCTAAGTGAAAAAATATGATCTATATAGAAAGAAAAGTGGAAAAAAAACTACAAAAACCATTACCCTCCTTCTACGGCAGTCGGGTAAAACGGAAAAGATTTCTCTGCGACGCTTTATACAGGGTGACATGTTTGACTTTTAAGTTTAGAATGACATTGTGACTTTAGGGTGACATTTGTGACTTTTGAGCATTATAAGTTTGTGAAAGTTACTATTGAGCTGATTTTTCAATCGTCTGAAGACTTTTATTCGAGGATTAAAAGTGACATTTTGACAGCTTTTGTATAGAAAATATGTCAAATAGTCGTATCTATTCGGCGGATAAAAGTTATCTGCCAACTGAAAAATCTGCCCTAAGTATTATTAAAAAGTTAAAAATAAGTAAAATCTAACTTTACATTTATATTAATAGTTCTAAATTAGTATTTTAAAATTCCCATTTTGTTAATATTAATTTAATTAAAAAATACACAGGCCAAAATTATCACAGTTAAGATAAAATTAAATCCATAAATCCTTTTCAAAAAGACTTTTAAAAGCATCAAAAATTAATACAAAGCAAGGATGTTTTAAATTCACTACTGAATGGGATTTTTTATGTTCGCAAAAACAGAAACTAACTATATTAATAAACTACATCTAATGTGTAAGCAAAAAACATTAATATTAATAAAGATTTTAGCCTCAGTCAATTCATAGCATGGTTTACTAGAGTCGTAAAGAATTTTAACAATTTCATTGTTATCATTCTATCCACTGCCGGTCTATTCTGTGAAAATCTCACTGAGAAAACTTTGGTGAAGTGAAAGTGACCTGTCACCGTTCCTTAGGCGCCGCGGCTCCCGAGCGGCACTGCGGCGCTCATTCGTCAACGCTCACGGCATCCCTCCGCCCGACTCGCCGCATTCCTAATGCGCGGTACATACAGCGGTCTCGGTCGAACGAATTATAGGGGTTGACACTATTGACAGCTCACTACACTTAAGTTTTCACGGTGACATTTTTACAGAACAGATCGACTATTCTTTAAATGTAGTAGAAGTGTTAAATATCTTTTTGACGTAGGTTTTCTTACGCTTTCTGTCAATGTATGAACAAATAAGATCGAAAATCTCGAGCAAAATCAAGAGGTTGAATGCTGAATGCAATATCTACAAAACATACTAAATGCGATATGTTTTCCATGCAAATATAAATTCTTCTTTTTTTGTAATATTATTTTTTAAACCTATTCACATTAGCATTCCCACCAACATTGGCATTTTGGCCAAATTTCCCAACATTTCCATGCAAACTACTATTATTACCAACATTATGCATTCTATGCTGACTGTTCGCTACCATTTCATTAGTCGTAGACGCTAAACCCTGCTTTATTATAACGACATTAGGCTTATTTCCCTGTGGCAAACTACTCAAATTAGGCTTAGGTTTGACCGGCGGCCTATTCACTTTAATATCGGTACTATTCGCGATTTGTATGTCATCTTTGTTAATTTTTTTGACAGGCTTTTTTAAAGGTACTTTCGCTACATTTTTGTCTGACAAAGAAACAGAGTTACTAGGTTTTTGTATGGCTTTTAGTTCCTCTAAATTCGTGTAAATCGGGCCTTCTGGCTGTGGAGGATCAGTGCAAATATTATCAATGGAATGAGCACTGCCACTTCTTTTAAAGCTAAGAAGATTCCTTAAAGAAGAAGTACTGTCTTGGAACTTGGCGAATCTGACAGCGAACATACTTTTCGTGTTAGGTTTAGTGCACCCGTTACATAGGTTGTCTACGTACGATTTCCTTGGCTTCTTCCACCAGAGGAGGACGTTGTGTCTTGAGTAGTAGATGAGGAACAGCACCAGCAGGATCGAGGGTATGATGCCCAGGAATATCACGTACATCGCCACCATGAAGTTGCGTTGGACTGTAAGAGAGAATTGATATTTGGTTACAGTCATTTTTACAGGTTCTGGGATTCCGTGCCCAAAGGGTGCCAATAGGACCCTCCACGGCCGCCAAGCAGCGTGACTATGGTAATAGGGAATAGCCTTTAAACCGGCACTTACCCACATACAATAACAGGGGCGAGATTTTATAGATATCTATAAAATCTCGCCATCTATAAAATATGGGATGGCAACGCATCGTTAACGTACAATTCGATTCAAACGGCGGCTCGGAAGTTAGCTACTGTATTGCACCTGGTATTGCATCTGCAATACCAGGCACAGTGGGCATCTGCCTAGAGGTGGCGACAGTCACTCACCATCTGGGCCAATAAATTGTTTGCTATAAAACTTACTGGTAGGGTCAGTAACTGGTCCCGAGTCGTACGAGCCTCCCGGGCCAGGGAGGGCGCATAGTGGAGGGGCGAAGCCCGCTTCGCAGTGACAATGACCTGAAGATAAACAATATGATATAACATGTTTTATGTTCATAGATATTTTAGAGGTCCACTCTTACTCAGGATTAGGACTTGTATCACAGTGTCCGAATAGCCACTATTCACCAAATAAATTCATAAATAAAACACAATTTGCATGTATTTTTTTTTAACGAAAACGAATTCGAAGGGAAACATGCCCTTAGAATAAAATTGGATTTCAATGGTAGAAAAATCTGCAAGAATGCCGATAACTATCCACCATATTCCGTTCATTTATACAGGGTGGCGGGACATGCGCAACCTGTTACCATGGAATCAGTACATGATTCTGGACACCATACGTTGAAATTATTAGACGGTCATTTAAAAAAAAATTGCTGTTCCATACATTTTGACTGCGTAGGTATTACATTTGGCCAGGAAACAGCAGTGTGTTTTTAAATAACAGTCGAAAACATTTTTATCTCTTGGGGTTCGTCGATAACCCTGTCGCCCTGTATATCTTGTATACTTTCAGTGAGGTTTGTGCATAGACAATATTTTAGCGTTTTAGCCATAATCGCCCACAACACAATATGCATACACATTGCCTTATTTCTTTCCTAAAATCTTTGCGCAGAACTTACGCAGATGCATGCAACCTGGGAAAGCTCTGCACTTTAGGCAGGCAGTTATTAGTTTAATATCATACCTGCAGAATTACAGACGCCATGTCCGGAACAGTTCGACGGACAGACAGATGTCTCCATTGTAGCTATAGTGTCTCTTAAAGCTGACACGGGTACGCACTGTTGTTTGTAACACATCTGTGGGACGGAGAAAATACATAATTAAATGATCTTAAACGAAGCATAAGGGTCAGACCGCGACGTGAAGCAACGCGACGCTGCGCGCACTTTTTAACAATTATCGAACTTATTTTCTTCACGAAAAGGTTTAATTTCTGTGCGAGGGTTGACACGTGTCAAAGTACGCCGAGATGCGCAGTGCTGCGCAGCGTGTGTACCTTATTGTGTAGTAAATAAATTCGACAATGAAATCGGTTCTCTTTCTTATGCGGTAAAGTTGTTAATTAGACGTGACGTGTTAAAATGATTTTATAAATACGTACCATTTCATCGCCACACTTCGCTCCATCTGGCACCAAGCCGGGGTCCACGTCGCTTAGTCCCAAATCTATAATGGCCGTCCGACATGGTATGATTGTGCCTGTACAAAAAAAAATATTAAGTTAGTTTTCGGTTTCTAGTACAGTATTTTTATCTCACGAAGCGACGCGCCCTTTACTTGTGGTAAACAAGTGTACAAACACACTCTAAATGTGTGCGTGAAGACGAGTAGCGTCAGCACATAACACACGCTCAAGCTTCTGACTTTACCATTATCTCGGACGGTACCGAGAGCTCCTGCACTTACACACAAATTCACAGCGTGTTTGTACAGTTGATAACCACAAGTAAACCGCGCGTTGCTTCGTGAGATAAAAATCATCATCATCATCAGCCTATAGCAGTCCACTGCTGGACATAGGCCTCTCAAATTGCACGCCATTCAGCTCGATTCTCAGCAACTCTCATCCAGCTGCTACCAGCCACCCTGCGAAGATCGTCGCTCCACCTAGCCTACCCTATAGAGCAAACTAATTTGCCTCCTGTGGGCTACAGACATGTCTATTGTCAATGTCCAACAGTGGACCAACATACGTACCGTTATTGTTGATGAAGACCGCAGACAGTAAGGCGACAGACTCCATACCAAACTCGAGCCTCTCGTTGAGGTGTCTGCACTGCAGCGTGCCGCACATCGCGTCGCGGGCGGCGCACGGCTTGTAGCGTTGGTTGAGGCGGTCGTAGCCGCAGTTACCGCTCCTGAGGAAATATTAATACTTTTAATAGAGATGATCGGCATGCGACTGCCTTGATGGTCTAATGGTCGCGCGCAAGAGGTCCTGGTTTTAATCCCCAGGTCGGACAAAGTGTTATTGGATTTTTCTATCTAGAATTTCTCAGTAGCAGTCTGGTGTCTGAATTTGTGCCCGGTTGATGGCAATAGGCTCGATCCCTATTACGTGGGAGTTATGTACTGTATAAATGTGGGTGCACTTTAAGTACCACACACATTTCCTCACTTCCTCGGCAAACATCGTGTTTCGTCAGTCGTCGGATTTCTACCAGTTGCCCTTTGCACTTGGTGCAGACCGGACGCTCTCAATCTTGGAAGTATATAGAGTTGTTAATACTCTTTTAACTTAATGTAATTTATTTTTAAAATGGGAGAAAATTATATAGTTTTACAGCTCTATACAGTTCACACGGAAATTAAAACAAAACCACAATAAAGTACTTAGTTCCGAATTTAAATTATTATACACGATAAATCTAATCATTGATGGACATGGAAATTTGCATTCGTTTGTATTCGGAAATGCGATGATTCCCGAGTGACATTAAGAAAATAATTGTACTGTATACCCGTATTCCTCTGCCTAACCATTCGGAGATTACAGCCGTGATGTTATGTTATTATTATTATACTAACTTGTTTCCTTTAACATTGGTGCTAACATAACACTTGTCGTGTGAACTTTCGCCCGTGGTACCCCACAGTAGCCGGCACTGGTCGGTGTGCGAACGACATGAGCCTTTCACGCAGTACGCTTTCTGTAAATATAAACAAAGAAATATGAAGTTTATGCCTGATATTTATAAGGGACACAATGCGATAACTAAGGACGAATTTTACCAATTAACCAGACCGCGATCAGCACATCCAAACCGAGTTCAAGAGCTGTCAGTGTTATTATTTTTGAAATTTCTTTAGGCGTGTTGACTGATTTTTGGTAAGGGGTAAACTTATGGATTCGGTAGTGCTTTACTTTTGAATATAGATGGCGCTAATACCAGTTTCAAGTTTTCATTTCTGTCGGCAGTCCCATGCCTGCCTATTTTTTTAAATGGAATATGGACATGATACTGACAGCTTTTGAACGCAGTTATGGCTCGGCACAAACGGGCCACCGACCACAGCCACTGATGGCCAGCGATAGTGACGTGACACACTTTTTTTAAAGTATTTACAAAGTACTGAAATAAACTTTACAAATTACTAGAAAACAAAGTTTAAATTACAACGTAACTATAGTTTATTTGGCATACCTCTCCATCTTTCCCGCAATGCGTGGTGTCCATTTTGTAGAAGTCATCGGGGCAGTACTCCGAGTGTCCCGTACAATACTCCGGTAGGTCGCACTCACGGTCCGCCGACCGACACACAGTGCCCGCTGATTTCGGACGACACGTCTGAAAAGTTACGTTTATATGAATAAAAACTACAATCGCCTACATTTGGCTAAACATGTGGAGAATAACACCGGTCGTACATGACGCTACTCAAAAGAAATGGGTTACAAATCCAAATCACCAATGAAGTAGGCCTGCCATAATGTCACTGCACTATTTTTTCGCGCTCCGTACACGACGCGACTTAATAACGCGGTGTTAGGCCGACATACGACATTCCGAAACGGAATTCTATTTCTAAATATCGATTCGGAATTCCGAAGACAGCAAATCCCTAAAAATCATTGATCTATCATAAACGTACAGCAGATCTCCGTTCGAAATTTTGTCCGATTCAAAATTCCGAAACGGAATTCCCTATGTGGCCGGCCTTTACTAGTTTATGGCCTGGATAAATATATTTAACTAGCTGCGCCCCGCGGTTTCACCCCCTTAAGTCGCGATCGCGTGTGAATATCGGGATAAAAAGTATCCTATGTCCTATTCCAGGTCATGGTCTACCCATGTGCCAAATTTCATCTAATAAAGCTGTTTTAGCGTGAAATTGTAACAAACAAACAAACTCACTTTCGCGTTTATAATATTAGTTAGGATTTTAGTAGTTTCCTAGGATTCGAGTGAAGTTGCAGGAAAGTCCGAAAGGGATACCGGGACCTTGGCAACAGGCAACTGAAGGAACATGGGTGGGTTTTAGTCAGTAAAAGTCTGACACGCCCTCCCGCTCCGCCCAGAGCGGGAGATATCATTTGATGATATCCCAATTTCAGAAGAAAAAAAATGGATTCGTGTGAAACTGTGGATAACAGCTGTTGCTTTTCACTCATGCAAAAACGGATCCACGGATCGAACGGGGGCCGGTGGTAGTTTGTGGGCCGGAGAGTGATATGGCCTGGAAAAAAACGTAAATATTTACCTGTAAATCACAGCACATGCCTGCCCCACAGGTCGCGTTAGACCGGAGCATGCACGTGTCAGGGTTGCAGCAGGCGTGGCAAGGGTTGTATGACCGAGGGTCGGCCATAGTACCGCAGTCGCATTGCTCGCCCGGTTCCGTGAAACCGTTACCGCAGGTCGGAGACTCGAACAGCCGTTTTGGTTTATTTCTGAAAAACGGATAAAATAAATATTTATAAGAATACTGTTGACGCGCAATGGTGGATGTAAACTTTATAAAAAAGTATTTCTCATTATTTCCATAAGCTTATACCATGTAGTGGCCCAGTGGTAACGGCCGCGACTTACGAGTTGTAGGTTCGAACCCCGACAGGCGCTTTACTTTGTGTAAATAATTTCATCACCACTGCTCTCAAAACGGTGAAGGAACATCGTGAGGAAACCGGCATGTCTTAGAACCAAAAAATTCGAAGACATGTGCCATCTACCAACCCGCACTGGACCCGCGTGGTGGATTACGGCCCGCTCCCTCTCATAGAGACGAGGCCTGTGTCCCAGCAGTGGGAACATTATAGCCTGATTATGTTATGTATGTTATACCATGTATGGTTTAAAAAAAAAACATAATTATAAAAAATAATAATATAAGATTATGAAAACATAACTTGTATACATATAATAATATGGTACAAAGATCTTTTTGGCGCGTGGCCGAAATCAGAACTAACGCCGCCATCTTGTTTTTTCCAATACGATTTCTGTACAATTGTTTCTCAACAACGCCCCCTAAATGTCATTCAGGCGCCAAAAGAACCCCAAGCTTGGTAATGAATTATGTTCTTAAGCGCACGCCGCACACGGCATACTTTTCGTAGGTCCTACTAAAAAAATATCTGACCGATTGGTATGACCTACGTTGTGTGCGTTGATATATATGACCTCTACTGTTTCATTTAGCTCCAACAAAAATTCGGCCACCGATTGATTGCGGTCTGCGCACGGTCTAATGAAGACTACTCGTCCGTTCACATGCTCTTGATACTCTTGACATTGAAGTATTTAATTGCGACGAAGCGACATTTAAGTGCAAAGATGTTCGATGCAGTTCCTAGTGATTCATTTTGACTAATTCATTATAGCGTCGTTGCAACTTGATATTTATTACTTGCCAGACGTAGGTTTTATTAATTACTTGCCAGACTACTTACTGTTTCCGGTTAATCTCTTAAGATATTCTTAGAATACATATAAAATATAATATTCGCCTGTATTCCCCGCAGGGTTAAGCAGAGGTGTACCGTACTTAGGACACCCGTATTTTGCCAGTTATGTTTCAGTCCCATTTAATAGGGGGCGAGCGTATTGCCATCAACCGAGCACAAATCCAATTATTAGAATTCCTGATGGAAAAATCCAGTCACTAATTTGCCCGACCCGGGAATAGAACCCAGGATGTTTCAATAATCTTAGTTTATCTTGATCATAGATAATATAGTACTATCTTATCTTGGAATAATTTCTAAAGTCCCACACTTGGTGAATGATGTATTTAATGAACACTACTCGCCATTCGTTCACATGCTCTTGACATTGATGTATTTAATTGCGACAAAACGACATTTATCCAATTCATTTAAGTGCAAAGACGTTCGATGCACTTCTTAGTGAGTCATTGATTCATTAAAGCGTCGCTGCAACTCGATATTTATTACTTGCCAGACGTAGGTTTTAATTATAAAGTCTACTAATTTTGTTTCCGGTCACTCAATCTATTGTGGCATTCTTAGATTATGTTACTTAAAATATCTTTTTTTTGCTAAACTTATCTGATTAGTGTGAAGAAACATAACTGGCGAAATGTGGGTGTACAGTCACGAGCAATAATATGTATACACTTAGCAACTTTTAAAAGTGATTTTCTCCTACTGTATTGATTGTAACTTTATGATATTACGAATATAGTATTTTGGAAACCCTATTATTATGATAAAATTATCTCATCTCAAAGTTACAATTTTAATTCCACGAGAAAATCGTTATTGAATTTTGCTGAGTGTATACATATTTTTGCTCGTGACTGTACAATAGGGTACACCTCTGCCTAACCCTTCGGGGATTACAGACGTGATGTTATGTTTATTTGTATGTTTTTAGTGAAGAAAGCTACCGAATAAAAAATCTATTGGTTGATTCTGTTCATGTATCACTCCTAAGTAGTAGGAGAACTCGAAATATGTTACTCAATAAGTAATAAAAAAAGAAACATGTTTATTGAAGCCTACACTAAATTCGTTATAAAACCTTTGGTTTGCAGTTGATGACAGTTATTTATCCCAGTACTTACGCGAATTATCATCATTAGACAAGTGAGCTTTTGTTACCACAAAATGCGGAAGTCACAATTTTTGAAGGGAAAACTTCTTTAGGCGCGTTTCGATTTGGTAGGGGATACACTTATGGAGGAGCTCGTGGCTAAGTAATAACAGCCGCTCGGGTCGAACCATCAGGTTAAGCTACGCTTGCCGGGGTTGGTCCGTGGATGGGTGACCATTTTCACATATCGAGACTCCTCCGTGCCTCGGAAAGCACGTTAAGCCGTTGGTCCCGGCTGTCATTTGTGGATCTTTGACAGTCGTTACGAGTCGTCTGAAGCACGAAAGTCTGACAACCAGTCTAACCAAGGGGTATCGTATTACCCAGTTACTGGGTTGTGGAGGTCAGATAGGCAGTCGCTCCATGTAAAATACTGGTATTCAGCTGCATCCGGTTAGACTGGAAGCCGACCCCAACATAGTTGGGAAAAGGCTAGGCAGATTGATTGACACTTATGGATTCGCGTCACCAACGTGCTTGCGCCGTAGTGCTGTGCTACACAATATAGATGGCGCGAATACCAGTTTTAAGTTTCCAATGATAAACCTATGCATTCGCGTCACCGACATGCTCGCGCCGTAATGCTTTACTATAGAATATAGATGGCGCTAAAACCAGTTTTAAGTTTCCACTTCTGTCGGCGGTCCCCATGACTGCTTTTTTTATCATGAAGAAGATTAGCCGTAAAGTGCAAAACGGTATCATACCAAAAAATCTCAAAATATCAACTCACCTCAAACAATAATCCATCCCGCGTTCAAAAGCCAGCGCCAACGAGTTCAAACTGCAGGACGACCAATGTATAGGCGTGACCGCCGTACTAGACGGGCTCATAATACATTTCGCGTCCGGACATTCGCACAGCTCATCAGTATCGTGTTCCATGCCGAAGTTATGGCCCATCTCGTGGGCTATGGTGGTGGCCACTAGGCCAATCACTTCGGAATGGTTCGTTGACACACCGCCAGAGAATTCGAACGTACAAATTGGACCTTTCAAAGCTTTGCCGACGACACCGTCGGTGAATTTTTGGCGTCTGAAAATAAGAGGGTTTTGTAAGTAAAAGTTAGAAATATTCGAATTGAAATTGTGGACGAGATCACTACTAAAGTGTGAACTTTGAAATCTCACGTTACTTAACTTTTTTTTAATGGTAGAAGACTTGGTGACATTATAATTCCCGCACATGGCATGCCATTCGAGCCAATTAGCTGGATTCAAAGTCTCAAATACTTACCCTTTCTTAATTATAACACTCAGCGTCTCATGTCCACTGCATCGTGAAATGGATGTCAATGAAAAACGAGATTATGCGGTCATAGTGAATGTACTGTGGCTACTTCGGCGTCGTCATCTCGTTCTCGATGACGGTGCGGTGGACAAACGGTCTTAGCGTGAATTTCACCAATAAAACTCACCACGAGCTGTCAATATTCCACAGAAAATAATGACACTGACAGCTCTTACACGTAGGATCGCGTTCAGTTTAATTGGTGAAATTCACCCTTAGTTTATTTACCCACTCCTAAATTATTTTCTATGGCTACACTTAAGTATATTTTCTGTTATATTATGATAGGTAATATTATTATGGTAAAGTAACAACCTCAGATCAAATAAAAAACCAAGACAGAGTGCTGTCAACAATAACGTGAGACCAGTTTCGTAAACATGTGTGCACTTAGTGAGGTGTAGTTTGATTGTCAACGGATGTAAATGTGTGCGAGTGAGCGTGTATGCACAGAGCGAAAGTGTACTTTTAGCATGCTTCACTGTATTGTTCGCAGCTGTATTGTCTTGGTTTTTTATTTGGTCTGGGGTAAGAACTAGTCTAACTTATATACTTAATATTGTTAATTGATTCAGGCGTGACTTTCTCTGCGTCCAGCGCTCGGTGTGGTAACACGTCGCGTTCTGGTTTGCAATTGGTCAATCGTCATCCTGAAGATGCCTCGTTGAGAGGTGAAACACGTGTCGATTTCTTACAGGGTTTTTATGACTCTTGAAGAATAGTCAAGCGGAATAGGTTACTAAATATATCAGCGTCTATTGTATTTTATACTTAATATTGTAAACGCGAAAGTTTGTAAGTATGGATCAATGGATGGATGGATGTTTGTTACTCTTTCACGCAAAAACTACTGAACCGATTTGGATGAAATTTGGCAGACAGATAGTTTATAACCTAGACTAACACATAGGATACTTTTTATCCCGATATTCCCACAGGATCGAGACATGTGGGTGAAACCGCGGGGCGCTACTAGTATTAAATAAACCAACTCACGTCAGCAACTGAGCATTATCATTAGGTATGTCCCTGACGAGTACAGACTTCCTGTATCCTAGGAAGTTGGTCAGGGTTTTGTCCCCATTCTCCTCCAGAACGATCTCGTCAGTTTCCGTCCAGACCACCACGCCTACCAGGGCTATGAAGATGTTTAGAGGGGAGTATACCTGGAAATGGACAGATTATCATAATGGTTAATTTAATTAGAATTTAGAAAGATTTTTAAACTGACATTTAATTGATTCAATAAAAAAAAAAAAAAAAAAAAATATTCAAGTTAAAAAGTAAAAATAAGATTTACATTAATTACAAACGAGGTAACTTTAATTCTCAATGACGATTTTAAGTTGGCTTTTATTTAAAAAAGTGCGAGTCGAACTCGCGCACGATAGATTCCGTACCATTATCTAAAAGGGCAAAAACAAAACCCTTAAATATTTAGTTTATTCTGTTTTTGAGAATTTGTTGTTATAGCGGCAACAGAAATACATCATCTGTGAAAATTTCAACTGTCTAACTATCACAGTTCATGAGATACAGCCTGGTGACAGACGGACAAACATACAGGCGGACGGACAGTGGAGTCTTAGTAATAGGGTGCCGTTTTATCCTTTGGTTACGGAACCCTAAAAAAACAGGTAATCTTGTTTTAGCACAAGATTACCTGTTTTTTGTCTGTACTGTTTGTGTTTGTACTGTCGAGAAAGTAAATAAGTATGCAGGTCACATAAAAACTAAACTGCATTCTCTAATAAAGTGTAGTGAAATGGTCTAGTTATCAAAAAAAAAAAAATATAAGAAATCAATAAAACGGTATTTACTTAAGTCCATATTAAGATTTTGTCCTCTGATACCCCAAATATGATTATTGATCATATACTAATTATCATAAAGCCATAATTGGTCAACCAAGTACCTTAGGCCAGCTCAGACCGCGACGTGATGCGACGCGACGCTGCGCGCACTTTTTAACAATTATCGAACTTATTTTCTTCACGAAAAGGTATAATTTCTGTGCAAGGGTTGACACGTGTCAAAGTACGCTGAGATGCGCGGTGCTGCGCAGCGCGTGTACCTTATTGTGTAGTAAATAAATTCGATATTGTATCGGATCATAAAAAAGTGCGCGTCGCTTCGCGTCTCGGTGTAAACTGATTATTCTCAAACAAAACTTACCGAATTAATAATATTAGCGACATCCTTCATCTGCCGGTACACCGTCTGTATGTTCTCGCCGTTCGCTTTGTACTCGCGATTGTCAGCCACCAGCACTAACTCGACGTATCGCGACAACTTGTTCGCGTTGTACGGACCTCGGACTTCCGTGTCGTCTGGGGTGTATCTCTTGTACTGGAAACGATAAAAAATTGCTTAAGAATTTAAAAGAAATCAATCGGTCGGGCGGTGTACGTGTGTTAGGCATCAGCGGATTTCATAGAGGCCAATGCGACATGAGACCGCCTACCGCGCCGGTGCGCGTGTGTTAATCGCCTTAGGTTTTCATTATTCAAAACATTTCTATACATAATCAGCTTATAATTTTCCCACTGCTGGGACACAAGGCTTCTCTCTCCGAGAGGGACTGGGCTGTAATCTGCCATGCAGGGCCAGTGCGGGTTGGTAGATATCACATGTCTTCGAATTTTTGGTTCTAGGACATACTGGTTTCCTCACGATGTTTTTCCTTCAACATTTTGAGAGCAGTGGTGATGAAATTATTTAGACAAAGTAAAGCGCCTGCATGGGTTCGAACCCACAGCCTACAACTCGAAATTCGGGATTACCACTGCTCTCCACAAACATTTATATACTAGACTAGAAACTATGCCAGTTGTTTATCCGTTACTTATTATGACTCCCCCCAACCACTAAAGTCCAGCGGAAAATTGTGGAACTATATTTTTTTATACACAATATGCCATAGACCATAGCGCCGCGTCAAAAGGACTTCAGTGCTGGCGCGGACTCTACTGAGAATGTTCTTTTATTTGTTTTCTTAATACCCTAGAGGTATGTTTTAGAGATACTTTTTAGCGTTCCATACCCGAAGGGTGCCAAACGGAACCCTATTACTATTTAATTTTGACCAACTTTTAACAACCTGCAGCAACAATAAACAATATTCTATTCTTTCTAACCTTTATTCATGCTTAATCGCCAAGCCCTTTTAATGAATTCTCAGAAGATGCAACTCCTACATGAGTTAATTAAACTCATAGATCACACCTTGCGACATACCTAATTACCTCGTTAAAGAGTCCAATTAAACCTTAGCTTCGTAACCAGTGATTCAACCAGGAACTATTTCATATTATTATCATGTACACACGGCTACACATAAACTATACATTTCCAGTATAAGCTGATCTCGCATTGTACGGAAATCCATACAGTGCGAGATCAGCATAAACTGGAAATGTATAGCTTGATGCGTAGCCGTGTGTACAGGAATAAATACTTAGCTAATTGACAATAGACTTGTTGACTGGGAAAAATACCATAAGAATATTGTTTTGCTAAAAATATCAACTCAATCAACTTAATTTTGTAAATGATGTTAGATTTTTGAGAAATTCTTGCGTAAAAATAAAGCAGTTGATCCCATGACATTGAATACACAGATTTGACAGAATGGAAGTAATGACGTCACTCGAGCCATCATGATAGTACCTACTTATGATCCGTTTTGACTATTAAAATGGAATTGCATAATAAAATAATTTTGAGTTTTAAAAATAATTTTGAAAAATAGTTTAGAGACCTACATTCATTATATTTTCTACTATTATGGGGGATAAATAATTGTAATACACTAAATTATTAAGCACTAGCTTCCGCCCGCGGTTTCACCCGCGTGGTACGTCGATAAAAAGTAGCAGTAGTAGTAGCTATGTCTTTCTCCAGGGTTCAAAGTATCCCTGTACCAAATTTCATAGCGTAAAACCAAAAAATCAAGTAATAAAAACTAAAACCCAACTACGACTTAAAAGGTATAGAAAAGACACCACAGCACAGACAGACAAATTAAAAATCCGGAGTCACACGTTTTAGGGCATAAATCGAACAGATTACGTGTGGCTCCGGATTTTTAATTTGTCTGTCTGTGGTGTCTTGTTTATACCTTTTAAGTCGTAGTTGGGTTTTAGTTTTTATTACTTGATTTTTTTTTTAATTCTTTTGTTTTATAATATATATATTTTTGAAATGTGCTCATTAAGCCCTTTCATTTGATACCCAACATGGTACGACTAAACCATTTTTTTTTTAAGTTCCTCACTTTATTTCCTCTAGAGGGCGCCATTTTTAATTTAATGTGACTTCACATAGCCTATAACCAGCGGACAGTCACGACGCTTCTAACGATACCTCATTCGTCAAATTGTGATAAGTGGTTTGGAAGATAGGAGGGAACAGATGAACATACATACATACATACATACAGACATACATACATACATACCGGTCAAAATCATAACCCTCCTTTTTTCTTCGCCGTAGTCGGGTAACAAACTCACTTTCGCATTTATAAATTAGTTATTTTAGGTTTTTTCAATTACCTAATGATTGTCACCCACATCAACTTATTTACCTTTTAGCAGTAGTAATTAAGTACCAAATGGATCTAATAATAAAATTAACAGTATTTTAAATTACTTAATTTTAAGGAAATACTTACCTTCCCCATAAAGTAATTACAGGTAAATTATAAAATTAAATGTCATGGCATCATACATATTTTTCCTGTAAGGTAAACCAAAAGATTCAGTTTTACACGTACATTTTCAAGGAAACAAACAGTTTTACCTTTTTATATATACATATACAGGGTGTTAGGGTAAACACCGTTATCCTTGCAACCAGTGGTTTGGTTTCATTTATAGAACGTAAAATAGATGGAAAATTACAACTTTTTTTTTAATTTTTTTAGTTCTAAATTTAACCACAAGAGACGCAAGTTCGTTGCCCTATGCGCTAGGGCAACGAACTTGCGTCTCAACACGGGCGAGGGGTACGGGATGTGACCTGACCGGCAGCGAGCGCGATCCCTCCCTTAGTCAGTCAGCTGTTTCGCTAGCAAGCACGGTGTCAGATAGAAACTTTTTAAAATCTTTTAATGCAAAATAACGTTTTTTTTTTGTTGTGTTCGGTCATTTATTTTTATATTTAAGTCAACTACGCATGGTTTGAATGACAAGAGTGTTTACCCTTACATCCTGTATATATATACTAAGCTGTGATATCCTAGTGGTGTGACCGTCGGACTACCAAATCATAGGTCTCGAATTCGAACCCAAGCCACGCATCTCTGACATTTCAGATTAATGTGCGTATAATAATCCTTTGCTTCAAGAACAGTCAAGGAAAACAGCGTGAGGAAACCGGCATGCTTGAAAGATATTTCTTGACGGCATGTGAAGCCAAGTCAGAGCGAGAGAGAGGGCGGCATATAAACTCTGACACCAGAGGCCCTAGACAATATCACATTCTATCAACGATAGCGATGATGGAAAAGGCAAAAATGTATAAGACTGACATAAGCTATCGAAAAGCTTATGACAATCCTGTTGAAAGTCGTAGTAGAAATACGAAACGCTTTCGAAGCGATTGTCATTTGTCTAGGCCCTCTGGGTGCCAAGTCTACTAATTTACAAACGTGTCAGTGGTCTCACAATGATCAGTTTTTGACAGATTTTGTATAGCATATCTGTCAAAAACGGATCATTGTGAGACCACTGACACGTTTGTAAATTAGTAGACTTGGCACTGACTGGTTAATCACTAACCACACGAGAAAGACGAAGACCTCTTTATAATTATCAGTTTTAAGTTTAGATTATCAACTTACTCGACTGATTCTGCTTCTCTGCCTATCCTGTTCGCTATGATACTTCTGGTGGAGTTGTGGATCGTATCTGGAGTTGTTCGTGACTCCTCCGACGTAACCGCAATGGTAATCGTTGTTTAAGTCCGAATGGTCGTATATGTAGTGGTTGGATCCTATGTTTGATCCTGGGAAAACAGAACAGAATTAAATATGGCATGTATTTAATTAATCAAACCTCTTATAATTCCCGTTTTGCGCTACTAAAAATATTATTGTAAAGTACGACACAACTTAGATGTAGCATACATTTAAAAGGCATTCGTTTATTTCAATTTTACGAATGTATTTGGTTATATGACTTTAAAACTTATTGCGTTTGCGTAAAGATCATTTTCACCTAAAGCAGTAATAAAGATAGGAGATTTGAAGGCGTACTCAGTTCAGATAGTGATCAGTTCTACGAATTTTGCCGATGCTACATTTAAATTGTGTCGTACTATAATAAAATTATTGCGCTTCTTTTTGTGAACCTCAAATAATTTCACTATTTTAGGGTCCTAAGTATTTTTAGGACCAAATATCTAATAAACTGCGACCAACTGAACTTCTCAATAGCAGCCCGAAGTCTGGATTTGTGCCTGGTTGATGGCAGTAGGCTCGCCCCTTGTATGGACTTGCAACATAACTGGCGAACTGTGGGTGTACTATTGGTAGAACTCTGCCTAACCCTTCGGGGAACACAGGCGTGATGTTATGTTATGTTTCGTATGGAAAAATCAGCAAAGGGCTTACGAATGACTGCAAAAGCATTCAGCAACTGCAAACAGTTCTACGAATTTCGATAAATTATTAACAATTTATTTGGCGATGCTTTATTAGGCCATGTCCAGCAGTGGACGTTTTTCAGCTAAAATGATGATGATGATGATGATAAATCATATGTGGAAGTATACCTTCAGCAGGCTCGATGTATTTCATGCGTTCGCCATCGAAGACGATTCCCCGGACGCCATGACATGTGGACACCGCCACCCATGAGCCAGGCTTGCCTCTAACCGTCCCTGAGTATTGACATAAGTCTATATCCTGAAATACGACATGGTTGAATTTAGATGCAGCATCAACTGTTTGTGTCACTTTAGTAGAATTTACAACAGGTGTGCAATAACAAAGAAAGAAAGAAAGAAAGAAAGAAAATAAATTTATTTGACCCAGGTAAGGCACACAATATTTATAGAAAAAAACAAAGAACATAAAAAAAAGTATTGTAGAAGATTACACGACCCGGCTGTAATATTGAATAATAATATATTGAATTATGGAAGGGCCATGTGATGCGGAAGAATGAGGAAAATGTTGTAAGAATGGTTTTGAGTATGAGTGTGGATGGCTATAAGAGTAGGGAAAGACCAAAGAAACGATGGATGGACTGTGTGAAAGATGATATGACTAGAAAGGGGGTGACGACGACGAGATGACGGCTAATAGAGAAGTATGAAAGAACCAAATAAATTGATTTATGAGTGGATACTGTACACGTATTTCATTGGTTTATGGGTCATACCACAACAGAAAGTTGTGTTTAATGACACGGACAGCTATTAAAGTTTTCTCGTGGCTTAAATGGCGCATTTGACGGACACTTATCAAAAATGAAGGGCACTTTCAAACTCATAATCAACCAAGCTTGGTTGATCACAAAATGATGTCGCAAGTTCACAGGTAAACGCTTCTTACGACAACCATGGAAAATGATTATCCACGGGGAAATCATCAAAATAATTACGGTACTTCTGTGCGCCAAACACGAGGCCAGTTCGCGAGTTAGTTCAGTAAGCCGTGAAGACTTCTCATTCTTTATGATTTACTCACTGAACTGTCTTTAAATTGAGGCCTGTGAAAGGCCTGACCTCGGGAACCGGCTGGCCGCGTATTTAGTGTGGATAAGGGTTCGTACGGCGCTCCTTGGGTAGTCACCCGCTACGGTCAATCTTTTTCCCACTGCTGAGCTAATAAAATAATCGAGCCTAATGTAATTAAAGCCATCAAAATAGGACGTCTTCGATGAGCAGGGCATGCGGCCGGAATGGACGAAACCAGAGCACCCAAACATTTACTGGATAGTAAACCGGATGGTCGGAGAAATCGAGGGCGGCCCAAGCTCAGATAGTTGGCTTCTTGCATTAAATAAGATCATATCTACGCCTCCTTTATATAACAGGAACTTTAAACCCAAGTGACAGATATTATAATACTACGTACAGATACCCAATCCCATACAAAGAAATGACACCACCCTAAGTCTGGCAATTGAGCTGGCAATTTTTCTTCCTCCATTTTTTTAACAGATGGCAGCATCAGCGACTCACTAATTGCCAGAGACTGTAGTTTTACAACGCCATCTAGGAGTCTTGCCTAGATACTACGCAAGACTCCTAGATGTTTTTCTTCCTTTTTTACGTTTCTTCTACCTAGGTGTTCAACTTTAACCGCAAGTTTAAAGTGACCTTGTCATCACTTGAGTAAAACGCCATCTATTGCAAAGAGCTCTCGACAAAATGATTAACAGATGGCTACTTTATCATTCTAAGGGTTCGAATTGAAGTAAACGGCTTAATTTAAGTTTTTTGTTGAAAATACGAGATTTATGAGTGTAAATACATAAATCAGCATTAAACAAAGATGTTGTGATTTTTACTAATATTACCTCAGCCAAAATTTGCCGTATAACGCTTTGTAGTGATTGTTAATTTCATAAATTGTTACTTATGCTGCCATCTATGATTTTTTTTCAAGACTAATTATAATTTGTTCGAGTTGAGACCCCATGCCCAAGTATAGAATAGAAAAAAAAAAAACAAGAGTTATTTTCAAACTTACCTCTTTCTTAGGTTTATATACAACAGTCTTGCCATTCTTCTGGTACCTAAGTACATGGTTGTCTGTGACTAGGTCCTGGTTCAGTCTGAGGTCCAAGACGTACTCCTGACCGTCTATAGGGACTGTTACCGTCACCTCTGAATGATGTGCACCGCTCTGTAACAGATGATGGCTGATTTAGATTTTAGTGGAAAATTTGTCAAAGAATTCCCCCGAAGACGTGAGGAATTCGCTGCCGTTAATATCACAGAATTTAAAGTTACTTAGATCGTTAAAGAATGATGAAGCATTAGAGCACGTTGAGCCCACAAGTCCGTGCTAAGTGCGATAAATGTAGGCTTTGCCTACTTTTGGACCTGGCGGCCTACCACCACTGCTTACAGCAGTATTATTTTAATCTTACTTGGTGGGGGAAAGAGATGGAGTTATACGTCCTGTAGAGCTTCATCTCATTCACGCTGAAGTAATATTAAAATAATACTGCTGTAAGCGGTGCTGGTAGGCCCTTTGATCCAAGCAAGGGTTATTGCGTAACACACTACAGTATTAATGGATTTTGACACTTCAACAACATTCATTGCGTTATCTACGTTGCTCATTACATTTTTCGAACATATGAAGCAATGGATTAGTAATATCCTTCAAAATCATACAGATTGTGATTGAAAATGTGATACGCATTAGGGTGCAGATACTGCTTGCTTGTCCCAATGTCATGCAATGTTATTGTGAGTACAAAGACTGTCCCAAACCGGCAGTGAAAATAATATAATGGCTTCGATCACAATACAAGTTTCCGTTGCTTTTGGGGGTCCAGAGGCCCTAGACAAAGTGACATACTATCAGCGATAATGGAAAAGGTAAAATAAAAATGTATAGGACTGATATAAGCTATCGACTATCGAAAAGCATGTCAATCCTGTTGAAGTCGTTGTAGAAATACGAAAGAAACGCTTTCGAAGCAATTGTCACTTGTCTAGGCCCTCTGGAAGGTATGCATAAGATGACAAAACCATTTTTTCCCCCAGATTAGAAGAATATTTCCAAGCATCTCAGCAATGCAACCACGAGCCATCAGACAGCCATAAAATTATAAGTCACCACAAAATAATGACCTACAATCAAGTAATTTCAATAGAACCGTTAGAAAACAGCAATTTTGCCGTTGGACACTGAACAGCTACTGACAGAGGTCGGTGCCGTAGCTAACTTCCGTTCTAAATGGTATTCCGTAGTTTTATTATATTGTAATGGTTTTTTTTTTTATACGCTGTTACACGCGATGCATGAGCGAAGGTAATGTTAGCCTTCCACTTATGGTAATGCGTTTAGCATTGAGTTTTTAGCTGACACATATAGACCTGCACTGTAGTGCAAAAATCAACGAAGGTTGGTTAAGACTGCTTTAATATTAGCAGTTCTGAAGAGTGGGTTTCCTGTACTGACTGGCACATTGAATGCCAGTTTTTGTCAGAGTTCAAAAAAACAAAAAATAGGTGTCTACCTAACCTATGCTCATAAATAACCAGATTGTGGGCCATCAAAACATAGTGCCTTGTCTGAAATTTGAAAATCTGATATGAAATTTCAATGGCACGGCTCCAAATCCATTTGATAATAACCGCATCAATCTACTACTAATTAAAATCAAATCTACATACATTTGCACACTTTGGGAGACCATGACTCATGATTTATAGCGGTTAGAACAATATTTATTATTCCAAAACTAGAAATAGTTCTATGCGAACGAGGTTTACAATGTTTTCCCAATAACGCAGATTTTCAAATCGACGACATTAGGAATGTAGACATTACTCATTCCTACGGAATAAACTTTGGGAGCTGATAGATCAGGCTCAATAGATTTGGAGGACGACCCATACATACATGCACAATATTATCAGCCTACAATGTTCCCACTACTGGGATACAAGCCTCCTCTCTGTGAGAGGGGGCGGGCCGTAATCCACCACGCGAGCCCAGTGCGGGTTGGTAGATGTCACATGTCTTCGAATTTTTGGTTCTAAGACATGCCGGTTTCCTCACGATGTTTTCCTTCACCGTTTTGAGAGCAGTGGTGATGAAATTATTACACAAAGTAAAGCGCCTGTCAGAGTTCGAACCTACGACCTACACCCATAGTTTTCAATGAATTGAACTTTTTTGATAACAATAAACAATAGCAATAGCATCGTACTTATACACAAGTCAATCATATCACGTAGAGCGTCTTTTTTAGAGCATTTTAATCTACCTCTAGCAGTAACGAGACCACGGTATCAACTGCCAGTGCATCACTACAATCTCCTAAAGTCTATCCTAGATTGATCTCCGAGATTTCTAGGTCTGTTTCAATATCATCGACGGCCTCTATGATTCCAAGGCCAAATAATACATATTAGTGGCTTATATAGGTTAGTATAGAAATTTATATAGGGTAGTATAGAAATTTATATTGGTTAGTATAGAAATTTCTGTAGCTCTTACCGTGTCTCTCGTCGTCGAGATCTCTCTTTTCGTTCTCCCATGATGGACAATTGGCTGAACTAGTTTGTGTTTACTGAAGTCTAAGGCTGGCGGTCCTGAAACAATAAAGAACATGTTGTTAGAATAGTCATTTGAGGTTCTCCTGAATCCTTTGCTACTAAACAATAGGAAGGATGCTGCTCGATTTGGGGTTGTGATGGCATGATTACACCTTATATGCTTACGGAAGTCATGGAGGTGGCCAATTCTTGACCGGAAAAAACATGGTTAAATAATTATACATTGTTGATTTTTTTATTATTTATATTTCACGTTTCCCCGTGTTTGAACATGAAGGCAAGATTAAAGATAGAAGCAAAAGGCACAGGAAATACATTCACTTTGCCAATAAAATGATTCATTACATGAATTTTAATTTGCATACACCATTTGTACCGTTACCGCGAAGTCTTTGTTTTAAAACCGTGAAGGAATGGCAGATAATGTTGATATGCAGTTTTTCTTTCTAATTTATGTGAATTAAGTAGCATAAGCATAATCAACCTATAATGTTCCCATTGCTGGGACATAGGCCCACTTCCTCTATTCGAGAGGGAGTGGGGGGTCGGTAGATGTCACAAATTTCTTTGAATTGTTGGACTTATCATAGATATCAGAACAAACAGGAAAGCCACTAATATCCATTAAACTATTCAGACAAACACATCATTAAAGGCATTATGCTTCTATACATACTTAATTATAAATAATAAAAAGTTGCTTTTCGTATCTGACTGTTTGACCGCGTTAATCTTCTAAACTACGCAACGGATGTTGATGCGGTTTTCACCATCATTTAATGAATTGATTCCGGAGGGTTTATGTGTAGAAAACATTAATATTAAACTTTCATTATATAATAAAGAAATCTTGATGTCGTGTCAAGTCGTAAAGCCGTGCTAAGTAGGGGCCGGTCGCTAGTTCTATTATAAGATCGCGACAGGTTTCCTCATCAAGTGCACAGTGCTGCGCGTGCGCTCATCGCGTTGACCAATAACATGGCAGTCGAAATTGTAGCTAGGTTAGATCAACGACCGGCTTTTTTTACTACGTCAGATACGGATGAATGGACATGTGCTCAGAATGTTAATTTGGTGCGAAAAAAATTGCAATTAGTGAAATTAATTACACTGTCATGCCGTAATGTTTTTGGAGCTGTCATAATGCAAAATGGCGGTGGAATTTGTTTTTGTCCGTCTGTCGCTGTATATGTATTACAAATGAAACCGTTTTAATCCGGTTTTTTTTACATAGCACGATCATCACTCTCACTTTAGACCCAGACCCTTATTAGGACTAAAATAAATATCGTGATAATAAAATAAACTAAATGACCAAAATCCACGGAGGAGAGCAAAACAAACCTAAATACTTAGTACATCTTAGTCCCTACGATATCCAACTGTGAGCTATAAAATAAACTACCTAAGCAAGTAGTAACAAAAACGTCGCCAGCGCACGTCGCCTTCAGTAGCACAAAGGCACATTGTTGTCGACTAAAATGGTGTCAGTAACATCGTTTGGGCACTTCTTTGTGGATTTTATCGCGTTTGTAAGGCTTTTGAGATAATTTTGAAGTAAAGATGGAGGAAAGAAGCTGGTATAACGGTCGAAGATAAAGATGTTGATGTTTTTATTTAATACAGCTTTAACCTTGGTCTCAGCAGTGATCGAAGCAATTATTTAAGACGGGATACTGTTGCATTTTCAGTTTTATATCGAACTAGCTGCGCCGTGCGGTTTCATCCGCGTAAGTCTCGATCCCGGGGGAATATCGGGATAAAAAGTATCCTATGTCGGATGTCCTATTCCTGGTCATGGTCTACCGCTGTGCCAAATTTCATCCAAATCCGTTCAATTTTAGCGTAAAAACGTAACAAACAAACAAACTCACTTTCGCATTATAATATTAAAGTTAGTATTAAGGAGTCCATTATTATCCAAGATGGTGAAGTAATTTGCGCAAGAAAATAAAGGGTGGCTGTCCACAGACAATGGCCCACCTTGCGCCGCATGCTTGTCACAAGGGGGCCAAGTCTACTAATTTATAAACGTGTCAGTGGTCTCGCAATGATGAGTTTTTGACAGATTTTGTATGGCAAATCTGTCAACTGATCATTGTGAGACCACTGACACGTTTGTAAATTAGTAGACTTGGCCCCCTGTACACGTGAGGACCTAATGGCTGCGTCAGCAAACGATAGTCGAGTTGCTGAATTTTAGACCAAACAATTTTTTTTTTTGCGTGTGTTTTGCTTTCGACGCTCTAAGAAGATGACAGTATGATATGAAACGTCATCTTGCTTACACAAATGAGTCACGAAAATAATCAGATTCAAGTTTCAACCATGAACTATAACGTCCAAAAGAAATATTCATAAGTCTAGCATAACCAATTTTAGTGATACTGGATATTAAATTAATCCAGTTTCATTAAGATCAAGAGCGCAGCAATTGGACCGGATGTAACACTGTCAGAATAAAATGAAATCGACTTGGACACATTAATTACACATTATTTAGGACTGAGAAATGAGACTCAAATAACTCTATTGCTTAAATGGAAGCTATAGTGCATGGTAACCTTAAAAAAATTTCGCCTTGAGATCTAAATTATGATATCACAGTTGCAGATGGAATACAAACTGATAATATAGTATGTGCTGCGTTTAGAACAAAGACACTTCATTTGTCACGCTCGGAAGAATGTGTCGTTGGTTGTAGATTTGGAGCTAAATACAGAACAAGTTCACAATGATAGAGGTCTAAACTCAGCATTAGAAGGTGAAGACGTGCTTGTAAAAACTTTTTACAAAAAAAAAACAACCGACTTCCAAAAACAAAACACTAAAAAAGTGAAAAATAACTTTTATTTCGGAAGTCGGTGTCTTTGCTTTTCAATTTTCATTTTTTGCCACTCCTCAAACCATCTTCCAAAAGTGGATGAGATCTACGTAGCTACGTCAATGGACTGGTGCTACCATCTACAACAAAATATAAAGGAAAGAGAAGCCTGAGTTGGGTTGGGGAGCTACTTTAGTATACTTTATTAGACTAAGTTTTAGTATACATTAAGTTAGAGTGCGATTGCGACTGAATTTCGTTTTCAGTTTTCGACAATTTTAGTTTACGACAGAAAAAAGTCCATATTTAAAATTCATTTATTCATAGAAAATCTAACTAATAACTGTAAAAATGCAGAAAAAAATGCTAACTATCGCATACCTACCAAATCTGGGATCAGATGGCGCCATGAACCAACAGGTATCATAATAATGAATAACAGCAGATGAGATGTCCAAAATTACAATCTAGAATTTAGGTACCTACCGCAAACTATTCATACAATTTAAAGTTGTTGGAAAGGCAGCAGAAACTTGAAACAAAGATTTTTCGAAATTGCGTTTAGTAGGTAAACACGGCTACACATCAAGCTATACATTTCCAGTTTATGCTGATCTCGCATTGTATAGGATTTCCTGCGAGGTCAGCTTATACTGGAAATGTATAGCTTGATGTGTAGCCGAGTGTACATACATAAACGTACATTTTAGAGGACATATTTGTAACATTTAATTAAGACTTAGCCAGCAATGTCCTAAATAGGCAAATAGCTGAATGCCACACGCATAGCGCTCCCGCCAGTTTTGGGCTGGCCCAGTTAGAACGAGCTATTTATAGCATTCCAAAAAATAGCATGATGTGTGAACAGCCGTATATCCTAGGTCAGCGGTTCTCAAACTTTTTTGGTCATGGAACCGTTTTGGAAATAGAAATATTTGACGGAGCTCTAAAATAATTCATGGTATTCCATTTTGCTGCACCAGTATGTCCCACCAGTGGAATAAAGTGGATTGATTGTTTACAGGTTTGTTGTCCACTGTGTCCCACTAATCGATTTTGGTGGGGAAATAACACTCGCAAAACTAAGGCTGGCACTGTTGGATTATGACGACAATAGAAACAGTTTTAACAATAAAATACGTGTCGAATTGATAACCTAAATTTTTTTAAGAAGTCGGTTATGTATAGAAATTATTCGTACGAGATTAGGATGATTCTGAAGCAGCTAAAAACCACAAAACAATGTCGTCTACAGTTGGACATCTGTCATAGGCTTTTCGCGGAACCCCCACAGAGGCTTTGCGGAGCCCCAGGGCTGCGCGGAGCACACTTTGAGTATGACTGTCCTAGGTTGACATGACAATGAAATTGTTGAAAGAACCATTCTTATTGTGGGGACTGCTCACCATTTTAGCAGTAACCAAAGTTGTTATGGTTATTTTCTCGGAAAAGTTGCGACACAAAAGGTCTTTGACTCTTTGACGTTTATATCGCGAAAATAAGGTGCAAATTGATCAATTGTGCCAAAAGAGTAAGATTCTTCATTACATTAGCATCTTTTCAGTTAGCCAGACATTTTAGCACTACTTTTTAGGCAGTAATAAATATTTGAATTATCACCGATGTTATTTGTAAGTAACCTTTTCAAGTTTTTGGGAACGCCCAGCAAGAAGCGTCAATTAGTTGTTTTGAAAAGCAATTTCAATGATAATTACCACTGAAAAGCATGAAGCCTCGTGACGTCGACTGCCTTTAACATATTACACCACATTGACGACGATATAAACGAGGCAAAAGGAGTATTAGCAGGTGGCGTTCTGTAGTTTCTGTCTACCTCCATGGGAAGAAGTCGTGAGTGAGTTTATGTGTACCACATCTATACTCCATTTGTAATAAGATTAGAAATTTAAACAAACCTTTTTATAGTCCGTTCAACCGATTTTAGACTTCTATACCGTAGGCATAAGGATGGCATTAAAAGTAAAAAACGTTACACAATACCAACTGCTTACTGCAGCTCTGCCGTGCCAATCCAAAAGAATGTAAGTCGACTTACAGTGTTTTCGCTTAACAAAGCCCAATCAGTTTCTTGAAGTCTGTTTAGTACCTATGATCGATCACACTTTCATTTCAACGGTTTTTTTGCAAGATAAAACAACAACAAGAAAAAAAACACTGTATTACGTAAAAAATAAGATATAAACACAGATGTTTTGTCAGTTATCTCAAAACTGGTTTTTGTAGGTTGCAGTGTTTTGGCTTGGCAGGGCAGAGCTGCCATTTGTCATGCCACCAACGCAATAGAAGTCAAAATTGGTTGAACGGGCTGTAAAAAAAGCTTATTTAAATGTCTAATCTTATTTCAAATGGAGTATAGTTACACAGACAGCGGTTATTTATAAGATATGAATTAGATCGAACAATACGACGCGACGTAAACAAACGTTATCATGACTGGGAAACCAATATCAGGAAGCGAATGACAGTTATTGATGGAATTATGTTGCAAATCAAATTACTATGCCCATACTAACAAGCTTTTAATAATTCCTCTAAGATAACTTTTATTAGTTACAAATCAAAATTAAGCCTCGCGCAGACTGGCGCGACGCGTTACCTTCCTTCGTTCTAATATCTTTTGCTAACAGTACGCTTACTCCAAATCTTTTCCCAATGTATGTTTTTTTTTTATAACGTGGCGCATATTACGTCCACATCACTTATAGAAATACGTGTAGATTAACATTATCGTGGACGGAAATTTAAAAGCGTCTTCATATATTTTCATACATTTTACGTCCCTGTGTTATCGTGATTGTGATGACGTGACGTGAACGTCCACGATAATATCGCTACGTTAGAAATAACCAAAGCACTCATTCCCTCACAAGGCCGGCCACATACCGTATACGGAATTCCGCGGAATTTCGAAGGCAGCAAATCCATACAAAATCACACACGTACAGCAAATTATCCGTTCGAAATTTTCTCGGATTCGAAATTCCGTCTGTATGTGGCCGGGCTAGAGCTTTTTTACATAATTTCGCCAGGCACCTACTATCTACAAAACGTCGTTAAAAGAAAGATAATGGGTGTTCTACATCCTGTTGAACATAAATCTTATGTTATCGCCTGTCGTCGCACCTTAACAGATTAATACCGAGGTAAACGTGTGAAGTTTGAGCTTAATACGTTATTAAGTGTCTAGTTATAAATCTTGGCATATCCTGAAGGCGTGTAAAAAGGCAAATAAGTACCAACGGAATGTCAAACTCCGTAGTTACAATCTTCTTAGCGTGTTGCTGGCAATTTATATAGAGTCAGCCCCGAATTTTGCTATGAGAGTTTTAAAAATGTATAAACAAGACATCACAGGCAGACAAATTAAAAAATCCGGAGTCACACGTATCTGTTTGATTTATGCACGTGTGACTCCGGATTTTTAATTTGTCTGTCTGTGATGTCTTGTATATACCTTTTTAGTTTACTTTTTTACCGTAGTTGGGTTTTATTGTTAGCTGTGATGTGACTGCTAAATGTAATAAAACAGATGATAAACTGCTTTGTTGCGGGGGCGTATAATGACACTTGAATTATATTTTATCGTATTGATAAGCTATATTTTTATAATTTGGTAGCTGTCCCAGGCGCCACCATACAGTAATGCTGATTCAGTTACATAATCAGCCTATAATGTTCCCACTGCGGGACACAGGCCTCCTCTCTATGAGAGGGAGTGGGCCGTAATGCACCACGCGGGCCCAGTGCGGGTTGGTAGATGCCACATGTCTTCGAATTTTTGGTTCTACGACATGCCGGTTTCCTCACGATGTTTTCCTTCACCGTTTTGAGAGCAGTGGTGATGAAATTATTTACACAAAGTAAAGCGCCTGTCGGGGTTCGAACCTACGACCTACAACTCGTAAGTCGCGGCCGTTACCACTGGGCCACCACTGCTCCACTGCTGATTCAGTTACGTTTGAATTAATATCCAATTTTGCTCATTACAAAATACACAGATTAATTGTTTATTTCAATCACCATTCCAATAAATCCTGTATTTCCCTTCTTGCCATACCTACCTACCTATTTAGGTTGTATTTGTATTCCAAATCAAGGGGTTCTGTAAAGGGCTAATGACCCTATATAAAAGTTCCAATAGGTTTCATTGATGATGATATAAAGCAGAGCATAAAAATATTTTAAACGAATTGGCAATCCAAAAGTTACGGCCAAAGAGTGTATCTGCAATTTGAGATAACCCTTCACTGCACTAGCAACTTTAAACGAATGGAATAAAGACCAAAATTGAAGAGCTTACGTTCCAGACTATGCAAATCGGAGTCATCATATTCGATAGTCCTTTGGCTTCATAATCTAATTTGCCGATCCTTGCACATTTGTACGGTAAAAGGAAAAATTTATACTGCTTTGAAAACCATAGCAGTTCATGCTAAATGGATTTTCTATGGATAAACGATATCGCAATGTAACCCTACACTACTATGGTGTCAACTTGTCGCTAAGTTCTGGGCCGACTTTATCAATTCGTTATCGACACTCTAACTACTCTAAGACAGTCTCAGTCAGTACCTATCTAAGATGAAGAATGCAACTGTATTTTAATAGACGACTAACTTTTCTACCCGACTACGGCGAAGCCAAAAGGAATCACGTAATCTGTACGATTTAAGGCTCATGCAGACACGACTTTAACAAAATAATTTCTGAGAAAACTTCATGGTAGAACAATTACCGGTGTCGCGCGACCAGTCGCGTTAGTCTACACGAGCCTTTATGCCTTAATTTCATGACTTAGTAATGACGTGAGACGTGTGACTCCAGCTATACGAAAACCGAAAAAAATCGATACCGATGTCTGATTTATTGGCTAACCTTTTTAGTTCGCGTTTTTGTCGTAGTTGAGTTTTTAATTTTCTTCTCTTTCTTTTTAACTTGTCCAGTCCCACAGCTGGGCAAAAGCTCCCCCAGACTTTTCTTATGTTGTATAAATATTTAAAACCACATTATAGTTCATACTACAAAGTGAAGATTTATCACCCTGTATAATTATTCATTCTGCATTCTTATTCTAATTGTTGTATACTTCATAAATTAACGTAGGCATTAATGTATTGTCTTGACCTGAACCATATATCACATTCTTTTGCAAAAAACTTAAGAAATGCATGGATTATACTACAGAAAAAAGTTTCAATAGGCCTTCTATTGAACCTTTTTTCTGTAGTATTATAATTGTTAGTATTGTTAGACCCGCAGCATCCTCGCATCTTATCAAACAACCCCTATGCATATTAACAATTAACAGTTCTGCTTTATCATTGTTAAAAATTACAAATAACTATCTTACTGCGATCAATCTGTAATCAAATAACATTTATGTTTACGGAAAACCGTCCCCAACTTGGTTTTACCATAACAGGGCGAGTATACACAAAGACAGAAATAGTTGCGTTCCTAGTCACCTTCTATGTGCAAGCGCAATCAACATTCTGCGCAAGATTGCCATAATATCACACTGATTTAGCTTAAACTGGTTGCTGATTATATTGCCTTTAATGTTTAGTTTTAACAATAATTGTTTACGTTGACACGACAATCAGCTGTTGAGTTACTAAAGCATGTATGTTTCACTTTCGAAAGCCTTTGTTGGCAGCTTTAATTAAGAAATAAGCAGTGTGGAAAAAAATGCAAGAAACATTGAGAGATCCACCTGCACCCTAATTACGTCACACACGAATTCACACGATCAATCACAATCAGTTTCATTCTGACAGTTCAACAACATTCATTGCGTAATTTACGTTGTTGAGCAGACACATTTTTCGAACATATAAAGCAATGGATTGGCAATATCCTTAAAAATGATTCAGTTTATGATTGATCGCGTGTCCATTGAGCTCCAAGAACTTGATTTCTTCAAGTATTGACCAGGGCCACCAGCTCTTACAGCAATATTATTTTAATTTTACTTCACTGTAGGAAAGAGATGAAGCTCTATAAGACGTATAGCTCCATCTCTTTCCCTCACTGAGTAAGATTAAAATAATACTGCTGTAACCGGTGGTGTTAGGCCCCCAGGCCAGATGTGTTTCATCGTCAAAGATCGACTATACGTACTTTCCTTTTCTTTTGTATATTTAAGGCATTAGTCAGATGCAGATAGGAAACATGAATGAAAAACTTAGTTGCTCCACGTAAAATATGCCTTTTACTTCTTAACTGGCAACATTTATGTCTCTTTTTTAATTTTATTGGCCAGATACTGATCGCATGCGAAGGGCAATAAAATTGCAGCAAACATCAATAAAATATTAATGTCAAAGACAAATCACTTGGTTTTATTACACAAAAGCGAACTGTGTTACAGAGTTTTCAATGGGTGGTCAAGCACACTAAACTGTCATGCTCTGGACCGATTTAATGGAGTACCATTATCACTAGGTACTCATTTAGTACATAACATGAGGAAGAGCTCCCCTAAGTAATGATGATGCTCCTGAGTTTTAGTCACTGACTCACCGCCGCGCCGCGGTCAAAAAGACCAAGCTTTAATGCTACGGCTACAGCATAGCATTACAGTAAGTTATTCATTTTTCTCGTTACGTCTCGAAGTTTAAGAAAATAACCCATGTCGTGGAAAAATATCAGTCAGTCAGCACATTGTACACGGAACTCGGCGTATTGGGTGCAGCCGTCTTCTTTCTTTTTCGTGTGGTTTGTGACCTTAGGTGCAATTCCCGTATTTTTTAAGAAAGTTCGCATTCGCATCTCATTCGCAATCCGTCAAAAACACTATCAATTTACCAACATTTTTGACAAGTTTGACAGATTGCGACTGGAATGTGAACGTTTTTTTATGTTAGAGAATTGGCCTTCTGGTGTCAGAGTGACTTGGCTTCACATGTCTTTAACTTTTTTAGGCGCACACACTCGGGTCGGTGACGCTGGATCGCGTAAACTCGGCTCCAGTCGTAAGTTTTCACTTCTATCGCATGGTATAGTAATAAGCACACGCCCCCTTTTTGTTAGAATTAAGTTTTTTCTATTTTTTTTTATATATTGTGCCATAACACATTTTATTTCTTTGTCATTCTTTCTCCTCTATAGCTCCGGATGGCAGGCACATTTAAAAGCTGTCTATCAATCTTTTATAGGCCTGAATCCATTTCAATAATATCTTACAACTCTTGGGAAGGGATCTATCTATTCTTAGACAGGATCTACACAACCCTCCACACTAAATCTATATTTATTCACAAAATGACAGCTCGTTCCTCGAATACGCAAAATTAATGACAGTTGTTCCGCTACATTTCGTTTTCATGTACTAAATCAAAACAAACATGGGTGATGTTAGTTTCTGAGTTGTACAGGAGTTAAATGTTCAACTTCAAATCGACGCGTGCCGAGATAACCGTACAACCAGGTGGACTGAAGGTGGTCCAGGTGGTCTTTCCTACGTTTATTTAAAATACATAGCTTCCACAAGAGGCGATACATTAAAAACTAGATTTTTGGTCGCGTGCCGTCGTCGTCGTGACGAGAGATGAAAAAAAATGGATGTTCTAGGTAATTTTCTGATGTCAGGGATTGGAGAATGCAAAACGTATAAAGGCTCCCAAGTCTCCCAACGCAACGCGACAGCGCAGCGCGACGCGACTCTAGTAGAGCAATTTGTATGAAAACTTTATGGAAATTGTTCTACCAGAATCGCGTCGCACCGTGGCGTCGCGTCGTCGCGCCTTTAGCCACGAGAATTAAGTAGGATTTATATTACTGTTGTGTCGATGTCGTGTCGTGTCGTGACGCCTTCTGACGCAGTGTTAGCCAATAAAAATTCGTTGTGATTTGAACAGATTCATTAGATTGGTGAATTTCGCGTCACGACACAGCATGATACGGTAATGTGTCGGCTTTACCCCTTTCAGGAAAAACGCAGTAAGCATTGAACCGATTATGAAATGTTTCCCACCACCTCCATGGGATTCAGGCGCGAATTCATGAATGCGCTAAGTAATAATTAGCATGTTTCGCACTGGCTATCGTAACAAAGATTAACATCAATGCACTTCCGTTCAGATGAGTCATATTTACCGGAAACCACCGAAGACTGAATGTTTGGAGTAGCTATAATGAATACTAAGCAAATATTATACCTGGTCATCACTCTTAACAAGCAAGACGTATGTCACGGAATTTGACGAACCATGTACGAGGGGATTTGACAAAAATGTGACATGATTTTGCCGCAAAAGGCGACTGGGGTTATGTCAATACAAGCAGCAGCCTAATCGCGTTACACACTTTCAATAACAATCAGAAACACTTTGAAGAAGATTGCTAATCCATTGCTTCATAGTGTTTGAAAAATTCGTCTGCTCGACTCATGGCTCGACTACGTAAATCACGCAATGAATTTTGTTGAACTGTCAAGATGAAAGGCATTGCCATTGTAAGTGTGTTACGCGATTAGGGTGCTGCAATGACTAATGTCCTTCTGTAGCAGGTACTTATACTAAATACTAATAACTTTACTGAGATTACAAAGCGTAGTGCATGATTTCAGCTTTAGTTCGCATAACTGTAAAGAGCAGTCTTACGAATTCTAAGAAATATAGTATAACTTATGAGTAATACGAAATCTGCATGAGCGGATGTTATTGTATTATGCAAGTATGACTATTACTCCATTTTAGTTAAACAGTTAACATTAATTATTATTAATATAGTGAAAATACCTCTAGAAGTCTGCTTATAGGCCACATTTTCCTATCAACCGCTTTCTCCCAATCAGCACTGCAGATTATCTGACGCGGGAAAAGACGGCCATGACAGTTCCACAGATAACTAATTCCCGCGAAATAGACCATAGATTTCTTAATCCCTTATCTCTGGTAAGAAGAAACGATCAATCCTGAACTATGGGCATAAATAGGAATTGCGGTATATACAATTTCTACGACCTATTAGTTGCATGAAATAGCTCCTATCTTCCTTTGCAGTTTGCACGTATATCTTCCGAGTTCAATTGCCATATATCTTATTTTATGCGAGAACTTTACTTGAAGAGACACGCGTACAATTTCAGTACGTAAACGCCCACTCTTGAATCTTTCAGTAAGAATGCTGCATTTAATGGTTGTAAAGAAAAAAATAATAGGTAAGTTCGGAAATAATTGGTCTTAGTAACTAAAGAATACTTTGGTTCATTCTCTAGAATTTATCAGCTAGCTGGCGTTCAATTTATTAGGATTCGATTAGGATGATATAATAATCATGAATAATAAGCGACCAACTCCAAATAACAAAAAAATATTCATCTGTATTGCATTTTTAGAAACAGCACAATTAGTATTTTAATTAAAACTTGCTCATTTTCATGAATAGGTACTTCCATCTACTGAACGGATACTAATAATGAAAAAAATCCTAGATAAAGCACCGTATCCTAATATTAGTTTGTTTTTAATATTCCACGGTGGAAATACCGGGTCTCCCAAACGCATTCAAGGGTTATTTTACATAATGACATGCACCGATCCGGAACCGTCCAATGCAGTTGTGTGACGCGAAACGCTATTGTCCGGGACTTTTGACAGCCAGCCAACCTTAACAGCCTTCAAATAGAGTACCTGGTTTAAACGATTATGAACTTAGTACCGTTGTTTTAAACATGAAGGTGTGTGAAGATATAACGTTGTTAGGGTGTCGTCCGATAGGTCAGTGACACGCGACTTTTAGAAGTCTATTCATACGCGATGTTCTGTAAACAGACTGGGCATAGAAACTATGATACACATGGAAAGCCGTAATTAATGACTAATTTTAGTTCAGTCAAATTTTTCTTTATTTTAGTTTGGTTAATTGATTTTAGTTTGGTTAATTTCGATTGAGCCAAAACAGCGTAGATATCTTTGAATAACAACTTGCTTTTTTACACTTTATTATGCTAATTTATTCAAACGCAATAAGTTATTACTGCAGTAGCATAACATTATTCATCGAGTTACGCCCATAACCAAAATATAACGACCATAGAGCTATTCCAACGCAAATATACACACATCTTTAACAACAAACATTGTCTGTGTTTGGACTATTCGAATTTCGAATGCAACACGTGATACTTTTTTGAATAATGCGCCCCGGCCAGTGTTTAAAAAAAATAAAATATCAAATGATGGCGCCTTTTTTAACTTTTTTACCACAGAGTATAATAACCACTACGTTCTTTTTTTACGCGGGATGACGCACGGTCTGTGAACTTCCTTCCATTGTGAGAATATCTCTGAAGCCAGTTCGAGCTTGGCCTAATACGGTAGTCAAAAAAATAAGTGACGACCTATTTATGTCCTGTGCAACTGTACGATGCATCTAAACTCGAATCCTTGAGGAAAATACAAGTTTAATACGAAGGAGAATTTAAAAACTGCTTTAACGCTTGGAAGATGCGCGTAATTAAATTAAAATTCACAAAGCATGTATCATACATAGCGTTAGAATTAATAATGAACAGCCATAAACTCAAATGGATATTTTAGAAAACCGAAAAACGAAAACGGTTTATCAATCGATTTTCAAATGTTAAGAGACCGGAGACGTTATAATGTAATCGATTTGCAATTGTGCAGTCATACCCATGATTACACTTCTAATACCCATGTTCGCGATAAGGCAATACTTACATCAACCTGTCACCATTCTCATGGTATTGCTAATGAAAATTGTTTTATGATGTATTGAAAGAGTTACCTACCGTTTTCCTATTCTATTGTCCTCAAAATAGTTGTAAATCGGGTTCCTTATTGTAACTGACGCATTGGGTACAACTGCGGTCGACGTATGGTTTAATTTTGATTTTTTTTGTGTAAACCAAACTCTAGCAAAAACTTGATATAAAAGTATACTAAAAGAACAAAGAACTTAAAAATGACGTAGATACGATGTGATGACGGCCGATAGAAAAGACATGCTGCCGTAAATAAATTGGGGTACGAGCAGGGAGATGATGAGGATGATTCCTGATCATAGGACTATTATTATTTATCATCCTCTGATCCTCGTTTGTTGAATGAAGCGCTAGCCAACTTCCATAATTTGTATTTTTTGCCTTAAAAACACAGTAATACAATACTGTTATTATCGCAGTGCAGGACCAGTGCTATAGGTCGTAATTTACGTAATACGAGAGAAAGTAAACTGACCAACTGGGCGACCTTGCCTTAATTAACGAGTAGTATATTTTTTTTATTATAAATGTGGTAATAACGTTCTTTATCCGAGTTCAATTGTAAATACAAATTATTTTGTAGATTTAAGTAACTATTATTTATTTGACTGTTGTAAAAAATTATGGCGCGGAAATTAGGACCAATTATAAAACTTATAAATCTTATAATTATTTTAATGCAAGTTATTTAAATTTTTGTATGCGGTTATGTAGGTTTCACTTATTCAGTATTCAAATACTTTAACTTTAATTTAGACCCCCAAAAGACCAGAAAATCCTCAAGTTTAAACATAAAGACCAAATCGAATTACATACTTTAAACAATCCCTTGAACAAAAAGCTTTAGTCCGTCGTAGATGAAGAAAATCTTAAACTATGGCTAAAATTGCTAAACAACACAGTTTTATGACGAAATAGTCCCAAAACAATTCCGGTCAATGACGTTTTCGCGGCACAAAACTTGAATAATCCATTAACAATATCTTCGGTTAATTTACTACTCTTTTTTTTCTTTCAGAAACACGCAACAAGTACGAGGCCAACAATGGGCAAAATAGACCATAGACGAAATCCGTTTCAGCCATGGACGTTTCTTTCTGAACGTACAGTGCACCTGTCAAACGAACAAAAATGCAATTTGCGTTCGGATAACACGAGCAGTGTGTGACAACTGGGCGTATTAAATCGTGAATCGATTTACTATGCTAATTCGATGCGTATGCTTCACGATTTAGCCGGATCGTGCCTTTGCCAGTATTGTTTTAAAAACGAGGCTATATAATCCAATGTCTTGGTCACGTTTAATAATCGATGAAGATGCTATTACTGATAATTATGAAATTAATATTAAATTTCTACACTGCAACAGCAGTGTAGAGATTAGAGGGTTCAAGGGTAACTACGCTTGAACTCTCTAATCTTTGGAAGTAGTAGCGATGTAGTAGTGATAGCCTAATTCTTGAGGACGGATAAAGAATATTTAACTACGGACAAAGAAGTAAAAGCGCGGGCGGGCGATACGATGCAACGCGGTGGGTCGGGGGAAGATGAAATTTCACGCGGACGAAATCGCGGGCAGAAGTCAGTAAGTACAGTACTTAATTAAATATTATTGTAGTATTAATTGCGGGCTGGAGGAAAAAAAAGTCTGTTTATAATAATGACGTTAAAAGTTTCCTACCACGTACTCGGAGTTAAATGAAAAGTGTCTTGAATAGAAATTACATTAGTAAAACACTTTCTCCATTTCTCTTATCGCGAACGAATCTGGAGCAGTCGCCACCTGCTGGGATTTATTAGCGTTTTTACTTTTATTTATTGTAACACGAATTTTAGGAGTGTCATGACTATTTTTCATGCTTTTCAAATCTATTGCTAGAGTTCGCAAAAGGTTCATTCGTTCAAGTAAGAAGCACTTGAAGACATTTTGTTCTTCCCTGCACTAGTGTATTTTTTATTGTCTCACGCGCATGAGCAGTGAGGCAGCTGTCACTAATGTCAACTGTCATCATGGCAGCAAACAGTGACAAAGTGAAGGGTGCCTGCGGACCTACCTGGACGAAAGGCTCGGTGGGGTGATGAGCCAGTGTACTCATTATAATCAGCTTAAATACGGGATCAACAGGACCTTCGATCATAATTACATATTTCATAGATGGTTTACCCTCTTCATATCCAAGCTAAACATTTGTCTGGTAATCGTAGTCTTGGGCAATTTCTTCACAGGACACTAATGAATGACTGTAACCTACTTCAAGTCTTTGTGAGACATTACATTCGTCATGCCTGAATGAAAAATGAAGGTGATAAGTTTAGTGGTCATCGGATCGATTAGTTCCGTTTTTCGATGTCCACAACAAAACATGACTCATAATACTGAACGCAAACCTTCTACTGTTAGGATAATTTATAGTCTGTCGGATTAGCATTTTTCGGGGATTTGGGGTGTCGGCTAACATTCCCCTTATTTCCAAAAACCGATGCTACCAATAAAGAGGTCTGACTTCCCAGCTATTAATTAGTATTATCCCAATTGATGATCTTCTAAAATTCATCATCATCATCATCATCATTGGCAGCTTTGTTCCACCACACTGTTGAAGTGTTGAGTACAGGCCTCATCCCTTTTGTGCCATGCTTCCCTGGTCTTTCCGAGTCACTACAGACAACATAATTACCAATTAGGTAATTCATTTTTAGGCATGTAGTTAGACGACTTACAGAAGATCGCAGGGGAAGACCTGACACAACATAATTACCTAATTGGTAATTATGTTGTCTGTGGTATACCAAAATAGCGCCAGATTCTGCGTAACAATGGCGAGCAATCTTCTTAGTAAATTGTAAAGCTATTAAAAGATGACTATCAACAAACAAATTAACACCTGTTGTGATAAAACGCGCTGAGCAATATTTTATGAATGAATGACTCACAGATTTTCCCGCCATTAGCGACGTTGTTTTTTTTTCTTACGTGTTGAGGTGATGTGACAAAGGCGTCAGTTTGTAGTCATTATGTAAGCAGATAGGCTTTGTTATTGTAGGTGACCTACTTTTGTTTTGTTATGTTTTTAGCATAACGAAGTGCAATTTAGCATGAGAAGCTTCAAATTAAGCAGTTTAGCTTGTGAAGTTATGAATTTACTCATCATTTAATTTTATTATATATAATATTATTATGTATGATAGTGTTTTTTTCTTGAGTATTTTATTGATCGAAGATTATTTTACTTCCTAATCTTATTTTTTTTTTTCAAAATTATTAAAGATTTACAAACTAATAAAAGGCCTCCTCATCTCATAGCTTTTACATAGTAATTATGCAGAATCCAAGGATGATGATTATAGACATGTTTGTCTCGAAAATTGACATTTTCATTTTCCAGTGGACGTTTACGTTACCCAATACATGTAATCTATACATATAATCTATACATATAATAAAATCGTAAACGGTCCGTGTCTGTACATTAAAGATTTTTGCAAAAAAAGTACTGGAAGCCGCGACAAATAAGTAATAGAAAATAAAAAAATATTTTTTGAAATTTTTGTCTGTTTGTTTGTTCGTTTGTGAGCGCATCACGTAAAAGCCACTCATTGGATTCCAAATTGAATTACTGAACAATAAGAAGCTTTATTGTGAGCAACATTTAGTCTTTATTTCATCAAAATCGACCTGCAGAATCAAAAGATATATGGATTTAACACTTATGTTTTTTTTTTTTATATCGGGGTATTACGTGCAGCGCTTGACGGTATTCTGTTCACAAGAAATTGTGCAGTTTCCGAGCTGTAACCTAACAGAAAGTACTAGGCTTGCATGAATTCACGATAGTATTAACTAATAGGATATCAAATAATTATAACTGACAAAAAGTACTAGGCTTGCATGAATTCACGTTTAGATTATTTTAAGTACATCACTCACTTTTTTGTTCTATTCGTATCTGCAATACTATATATCGTATATTTGTATTTGTATGAAAAATGTTTTTTGTTAATCCACCGGAAAAGTCGGAATTACAACCGGGCAACGCCGGGCACGAACAGCTAGTTACAATAATATAGTATTTTATTACGTTGTGTATATTGTGTTGTATTGTTGTTCTGTCTTCCCCACGTGAAGAAGGCGTGAGCTTATAATTAATGTAACTAATATTGTTATTAATGACCTCATGTGGTATTTGTAAACGTGAATTTTTTATTGATTAATACTTATAGTTACGTTAATTCAGTAGGCTAATTTGATAAGCATTGACGTAAGTAAAGTTGTCTTCAGAGAACATAATGTTTTGTGGTTGTCTCGACTCATTGCAACAGGTAACTAACTACCAGGCTACCATGAAGTAGTGATTCAGCTTTACAACGTTAATTGGAGCTGACATTAATTAAGTACCTACAGATGTTATGAACACTTGCTGGTTTATGCTAGCCTGGTCTGGTACGCAGGATATACAATAATTAATAAATTCCTTATTAAATAATTCCATTTTCATCGACGCTGTATACATTATGGTGGTCAACAAGAAAAGGATGGCATGGGATTATTAATAGTTGAGAGGCGCATACAAATCTGCAGAACCATAAGATATCTCTGAATGTATGATTCAAAACCCTGCACCTATTATAATTATTATTGTAGTACTTATAATCATTTTATTCTAGGTAAATCGTCTTCACATATTTTATAATGAATGTATGCAAAATATTGTAATTGTAAGAAGAATAAATGCTCTTACATATTGGTGCGCTTCGCCGCGCGACGCGAATTTTAACAAAACAATTTCTGAGAAAACTTCACGGCGAACAATGCGGCGGCGCGCGGCGTCGCGTCGCGCCAGTATGTAAAAGCCTTAACTATGGAATTCTTGCCCCATTTTCTCCATACGAAATTACTTTTTAGAAGGAACACCTAGAATCAATTCTATTTTCTTGCAAAGTCGTTCAAAAATTCCTTGATTCTGAAAACCAATTCAAATTGCTACATTGATGACATTTTGCGTTCTACTATGCTATGCATCAACTCTCATATTGTTTTTTATCCTTAACTGCAGACTGCAGTAGGTATGACTCATTCATATATTACTTATAATATGAGTACCTACTTAAATAATAACAACAATGTGTACCGATTTATCACCAAACGATACAGTAGCATTGTTCTCGTGTTATCACGGGTTATCATGCAGTGTTATGTATCATTTTATACAGTAATTAACATAAAGAAACTAATTATTTTTTATAAACTTATTAATTTCCCAATTAATTTGTTTTAACGCAATTTTCCTGGTATTTATTTATGTTCAACTTATATGCTTATCAAAATAATTGTAGTTTTGAACAATAGCAACATTGTTTTATACATTACCTACTATACTTTAGTTAAAATAATGGAATGATATTCGCCAAGTACCCCCTACTTGGCGAATATCATTCATACAAATAAGTTAAAGGAAGTTCATCAATTATAAGCCTGCAGCAGTCCACTGCTGGGCAGGTCTCTCTAATCATTCGCCATTCATCTCGATTCTCGGCAAGTCTCATCCAGCTGCTACCAGCCACCCTGCGAGGATCCACCTAGCCTGACTCAGGCTAGGTGGATCTTCGCAGGGTGGCTGGAGCGACGATACGGGCCCGTCAAAAAGTAGGCTTTTATGCATATATCCATATGGCTTAAGGCTATCTTCGTTGACGGACCTAGAGAGTAGGGCCCCCTAGCTATAGAACAAAAGCAAAAAGTATAATAATATAGAACTTGCCTCAAGATAATCTCAGCGATCTAGACTAGGTCAACATAACTGATAACCCAGTTTACCAAATGAATTTCCTCGGCCCCGTTAGACAAAGCCACCTGTCAACATTCGGTGCACGTCTTCCAACAAACGCAGGATGAATCAACGAGTTTATGCAGCGGTACTGAACATTTTTTGGCCTCTGTGTTAACTATATGTAGGTATAATGATGATGTCTGAACATGGTTTTGGACCAAAATACCTGTACATGATCTTAAGACTCCCGTCAGTTTTCTTATTTGGCGATAAGCTATCAGGTTCAGGAAATAATAATGATACCAGGCTAATACTGCTGTACCACTGCAGGGGAAATACGAATAATTTATTTTATCCTCCCTGACGAACAATAAATGGCGCAGTCCATTTAACTTAAGTCCATAAGGTAATAAATAATCCTCACACAATGAATCTTCAACTACACATACTTTAGGGGGCAGCATTTTTTAGAAGACTTAAAATTATCAAGTGTAGTCAGCGCACTATGGAGTGGGCTATGCTCGAAGGAACTGCTATCAGGTTGAGTATCACTGAGTTAATGAATCAATGGAGATCACAGGATGTGCGTAGGCGGCGCTTACAATCAACGCGGTGGCGTTTCGAAAGACACGTTTCATTGAGGTTTAGCATTTGCGAAATTATTATCGAGATATTTATCTTCACGCTCTGGTTTTTACCGGAAATGCTGTGTTTTAGAGCAATGTTAAGTTCTTTCTGCGGTTAGTATTCGGAGCTGAATTTAATGTCCAGTTTATCAAAGACACAAAAAAAACCAAATGCCAGATCGTATGCTGTGTTATCAAAAAAAACTATTGTTACCAATCTTAACCGTCACTTGCGTGTTTCACTTATGGCCGATTCCTATAATTTACGGACCGTTATTGGTTCAAATTAGACCAAGCAAATACCTCATAGCTTTACATAGTAGCCGCTCCCTTATGGAAGTAGCTATCACAGGTAAAATTAGCGTACGAATATATTTATATGCCTAGTTTGGCAGTACAAAATGCTACCATTGGTAAGCAAAACGATTCGTTATTGTTTATAGGAACCGAGCATTAGTAGTAGGCAGAAGATTTGTGTTAAGCACACCCACATGTCGTCAATGACATCACTGCTACATCGTATTAATCTCTATTAAATCTTCCTTTAATCCTTCATCTGTAAAGACTAGAGTACTAGCTGACTATGTCCCATAGTGTCCCTATTGTCCGTTCACCTGCGCCCTTGACAATCTAAACAACCCTTATGACGCCGCAATAAATGTTGCCAACTACTGGGCCCAAACATTATCAGTAACCAACATAGATCTACCGTCGAAACGAAAAGAAGAAGAATAGGTACTTGCTTTGTTTGAGGAAGTAGTTGCTAATGTTTATTCATTAATGGTCACAGAACAATTAAAGGTTTGTATTTTAAAGTGGACTTGACGCGGCTTGCGAAATTCGCACTATCAAATCAACCCACCAAAGGGAAAGCTGGTCGCAAAACAGTTACCTTCGAAATTGAAACGTAAAATGAATGAGTACAAGCCTCTGTATTGGGTCAAATTGATTCAATAGCACGCTATCGGACACAAAAACTAGGTAATAGAAGTAGGTAGCTGATAGTAAATGTTTTCGGTGATCAACTTTATTTACTACCTCGACCTGATCTTTCTATCGCAGTAAAAGTAGTAAATATCCTTAAGGTGGTTTTGTCTCATCGATATTGGAAGAGCAAAAATGAGAAACACGAAATGAGTTGACTGCTGAAGGTGCCAAGCTCGTAGCCAAATTCTGGGCTGACTATATAGATTGCCACCGACACCCTTTAGAATTTGGCCATGTATATCGCTAATTGGCAGTTTGGCTAAAAACTTAATGAAAATGCCTGCTATAAACATCAGAATAAGTCTGTAATCTTATGTGAAAGAGGAACGCATCAATGAAACCTCTCACATTTGTACACTAAGCACACTGATATCTAATGACAGTAACAAACCACTTCTCTGGCCCAGCCGATCTACACAGTTGTTTCTCATGCACCGTGTCATCGCACCGTGACAAGTATGTGTAATCAGCTTTATCGAGAAAACAAGCCCATCCAACGATACTCGAGACTGTTTGATTCAACGCCACTTTTAACTGTAACTACATCGCGAATGCAACTAATTGTGGACAAGATTAAGCCCTGTATGACTCCACATGACGTGAAATATCAAAAGGACTTCTTCTACAAAGACAATAAGGTTGATATTGTACTGTGTCTAAGGGTAGATATGACGTTATGTCAACTGAAAGTCAGTTGTGAGTCAGCGTTCAATATGACTAGACGTAAGTTCTTGACCTCCCGTTATTATTCGTGGTTTCGCTTACAAACAGCTGTTAGAGGACAAATTCACTTTAATTATTAAAGATGTGTTGATAATTATCGTGTTGCAAAATCGAGCACTAAGCGTTCATCCTGGCAAGCTGTAGTAGACGGTATAAGTGCTTAAGATTGTCGCAGGATAAAGTCAGTTCGCATTACAGATATAAAGGACACTCATTGGCTAGACATTTTATGACTTATAAAATGTAATGGCTGGTTGGACCGGTCAACAATTCTCGTACATGCTTTTTCAATCTTTAAAAGGTCTCTGGTATAAATTGGATGCGGAAAACAGAGAACCAAAATCCGTATAACAAATAGACGGCTTATGAGCCCTTTATTTGAAAGAAAAATAAGTTAATTCTCACACAAATACGTGCATACCAAAAAAGATAAGTGACACACGAGCACACCTATGTCCTTCCCCGGGATGCCATCTATCTCCTTGCCAAATTTTATCAAAATCCGTTCAGTGGTTTAGGCGTAAAAAGGTAACATACAGACAGACAGACTTACTTTAGAATTTATAATATTAGTAGAATACGTGTTTTACGAATATACAGGGTGTTTGGTGCATCGTGTGCTAAATGAAAATTGTGGATAGGAGGGGTAATGGGCAATCTCCTCGGGGCCCAAAAAAAATTGTTGGCCCTACGGGACTTTTTATTATTATTTTTGAAAAACCCCCAAAGCCTTTGGACTTAAGTAAAAAAAAAGGTATTGGTATAGCCTCCATTTTTTTTTTATTGTAGTGTGTCATGTTGTAAGATTCTATCAAAATCTAAATTACTTGCAAGTACAATCTAGCTTTTTTCCTCATCTGGTTTTAATAAGATCCCGTTGGGCCAAGAATTTTTTTTGGGGCCTGATAAGATCTGTGAAGATACCATAAGACCCCACCTATCCACCATTTTCATTTGGCACACGAAGCACCAAAAACCCTGTATACTTTATTTGTTCCTAATCGTGTCCAACAGAGAGAGGTCAGGAACGCATTCTCTCAGCGGCTGGAGTTCCGCGTTATAACTTCTGAGCTAATCTTGTTATAAAAGTCGTCTAACAGAACAGTCCTTGAGAATGTAGGGCTAGAACTGCTCAGCCATAATCTTATAAACCGGTATCCTTTTCTTTAACACCCATGACACTGCATTTTCAAGCTTTAATTAAGCTATTTCACTAAGCAACTACGATAGACATTCGAATTTCTAGGCCAGTTGACCTAAAAAGCCGTTAGGTGCAAGTTTGATAACAGCTACTAAGACATACACAACTGTTTGAATAAATTCGTCGTCTGTATTTGGCATATCATTAACAATGGTACTTATTATGTTGTTTTTGTATCGTGGAACCAAGGACCATCTGTGATCAACTAATCACAGATGGTCCTAAGTACCTTATAACAGGTTTTGAGTACGGAACCCTCAAATCTAGTCCTAGTAGTTTTCTAAGATATTTTTTCTCACACTAACGCTTTAATGTATTTGTGTTAGTAACCATATAAAAGCTAGTCTACATTACTGTACATAGAAATTAGTATTCTAAGTGCATTCAACGAAAACTAGATCTCGAGAAGGCTAGACTTGAGTGAAACGTTAGTGTAAAACTATGTCCTTGTCTTACTAACACATTATTTACATTAACTGCAGCATTAAAAACTTATGTTACACGTTTAAAATCTGTTTATTTTCGTACATGCCGGTAGATCCGAGTAAGGCGTTTTATCAGGTAGGTCAGCGGTATCAACCGGGCATAAATACTGTGAAGAACAATACTAATTAAAGCACAACCACAGACAAGAAAGGTTTGGGCCATGACCACCTGATTTCATGTATGGCTTTCCTAGAGCAACAGAATAAGTTTCAAGACCACTCTAGCTAGGGTATTATCTACTACAGTCAATACAATCTATACTTATTCTATCTCATATTTATCTCCCGAGTTCTCACTAGCTCTTTTGCATTTTACTGAACTAAACATAGGCAGTGAAATGTCAAAGTTACTCAAGTCTTCAGATTTCGTTTAGCCCGCGCTTTCAAACAAAGCGGATATCACCAGTAGGCTAGGGAAACTAAAATAATAATTATGCCCAATTTAAATAGTCACGGCCCGCTGCTTCAGGCAAGTCAACTCGGCTTTCGCTGATAATTAGATAAGTTCAATACCGTACCCATACATAATTTCCTACAATTTTCTATAATGCCAAGCGCACACGATGATTGTAACATCGACGACAATTGCATGAATGGCGAATTTTCAAGACACAGCATCATTTCTAATTCATGAAAGCCCTGAGCAGAGAAGCCTGTTCCCAATCTCGCTGACAATATATAAAACGTGATATTCTGCCGTATCTTTGCAACCTATTATCTAATTGCGTAACATATTTTCGTAGCCAATTATGACTAATTTGTTTTATTTTGACAGTTTAACAAAATTCATTGCGTTATGTACGTTGTTGAGCAGAATGTTTTTCGAACTTATGAAGAAAAGGGTTAGACATTTGTTTCAAACCAATTCCGATTCTGATTGATCGTGTATTACGCCATTAGGGGTATTTCCTGAAACCGATTTACAGCAGTCACAAGTCACAACGCATAACGAGCGATTTAATACACAAGACTAATCGCTCGAAAGCCTCGTATGCTTCCTGTTATCGAATTTTATTAGACGTGTTCACATCAAAGTGCGCTTTTAGAGACACAAACAGGTAATCCATCAAAGCAAGTGCGATTTTAACGCGCGTTTGACCGTCTCAGCGACTCTTTTTATGCTTGTCGCTAGTTGCTGATGTTTTTTCGTGCGTCTGCGCCAGACGTAATTATACACTTTCGCAGTTAAGATTACTCATGCTTGAATCTAAATGACCGGATAACGTGTCGGAAACGTCTTTAATTAGCACTCTATGTCTAACGTTTGTTCCGGGGAATAATAATGGCTGAACAACCATTGATTAGTATTTAATGCACGCTTCTTTTAAATCAACTTCGAGATTCCTTTTTATAAACACGATACTTCACCAAAGTATTGGTCGTTGACTGAATGTGCTATTATTTACCCCCGTGGGGCCCTACCTGTTTACTTATATTTAAAATTAAACAGTGATTGTTTAGCGTATTTTCCATATGTATTTTGTTAGGCATAAGTTATTAAAACTTCTTTCCTTCCTTAATAAACTAATAATAAATGTTAATACCATAATTTACGTAACTGAAGTCACTTTTGTTAGACGCATTGAATGACGTCTTCAGTAATTTCCCTTTTCAATTCTTTTATTTTATCTTACTGGTCATCCTCATCACAATTATGAAAATGATTCATATTGGCCATCTTGTTTTATTCAACCTTGACACTGGCATAAATTTTACACAGCAGAGCTAAAAATATGTATGCTTATTTGAATTTTGCAACTGTTAAAGACATTGACAAAAATCTCCTTGGCCTTTCAATTCTCCTTGTTTTTCTTTCAATATTCTCTTTTCTTTGTCTAGTCACAGAAGACACAAATTAATTTCACCTACTTTTCTCTACCATCAACAACTTCAATCATATTATTGTTAACGAGCAACTCATGCGCCTCCAATGGCGCCTAAATTTCGGTGCCCCAACAATCAAACCACATCAGTCCATTCAATAAAATCTAATCACACGACCGAATGATCAACAATACATAGAAATAGTATGGCATCCGTATATGGCAACTTGTTATCGAACCTTAAAGTAGGGTAGAATTCGTCGTTGATCGAATGATTTGAACTGGTTTGGTTGATGCTTGCGTTAAGAAACCCAGCAATGGAAGATCGCCTTTTGTTTGAAACTGACAGTACTCCGAATTTTAGTGTACATTGAAAGATTTGAACTACATCGATGACGTTGTTGTGTTTGTAAGTTGCAATGGATGTAGACGTATCGTTAGCATGGACCATTGAGTCTTAAGAAGGCAAAGTCGTGACGCTTAACACTATTGGTAGTTGTACAATCGTTGATATTAAACACCTGTGAATAGTTTGACAATGAACCGACTGGTAACTAGTGATGTTATACCGCCAGTTACCAGTTGTCATTGTGTGGAGAAGATTACGTTTATTTTGTAAGAGAAGCTACTTAGGAAAGTTGTATTGTTGTCCATTAATTTAAACTTAATAAGGTTGAATTTTTGTTTATAAATCGTTAGAAAAAAATCCGTGTAGTGACGAAAACGCTCCCAACAATACATTAAAAGTGTGGATTTCACCAATGATACTGAACGCGATCAGTCTTCTAAATCGTGTTCAAGAGCTGTCAGCGTCTGATACTGGTCAATATTCCACAATAATGTTTACTGACTGCTTTTGAATTTGGTTTGGATGTGCTGAACGCGTTCAGTTCTATTGGTAAACTTCGCCCTTAGAAAATCTCAAGAGGGGAACTTTTTGATGTGATATTTTTGAATAGTTTTGATTTCAATGTAAATAAGTCTCCGTCTTGTTGCTCATAAACAAAATTGACAAGAATAAATTAATGAGTCCTGATTTCCCTAAATCTGGAGCTCCCCTATTCGACCTACTGACTCATCAAACAGCTAATCAATTTGATTTGTTTATTCGTTAAGGTAATTTGTGACGGTAATAAATCCTTGGGTTGACTTTAAATGCAACATAAAGTAAGATATTTGACTGTAAGTTTCGAGTTTTAACAATATTTTGCACGGTTATTAGAGCGAGACGTAGATTTTTGTGTGCTGAAATGTATTTTTCTATGATTCTTGTTTTTCCTCCAAAGCTAAGGATCTCCAAATAAGATTTTACGTCACTATAGCTCTCGCAAAGGACTATACGGTAAGTCGGCAACGAAAAATTGTAATCTCATTTGAGATTCTCGAAAATACGTTAAAGTATGAACTACGGACGACGTAGGATGATACGATTACGATGGGTTAAACTCCAACTAAGGAAACCAGAAATAAGTAAAAGAAGTTTCAGGTAAACTAAATGTAAGGAATGAAAACATTTTTATTTGGGTAATCTACTTGTTACAAAACCTTCGACTTAAAATACGGCGAAAATAAACGAAATGAATGAGACGAAATCATTGACGTACAAAAATAAAACGTTTTTCAAGTTCATATACTAAGAAATGCGAACAATATAATCTCATAATTGATCCTGAAGACAATATCTTGAAATGTGGCAGAACAGGACCGACTTTCTCCACAATTTGCTGCATTACCATCTAGAGTGCAGTCCGTTGCAACACCCAGACGACCTTTAAGTGCTGTGCAACGATATATCTTGGTCCAAAAAGTCAAAGTAATTACGCGATTGGCATCTTGAAATTATTTTGCAGTCCGTCTGAATGTATAAAGAGGACCCACAACTCCACAAGTTCTTGGCAAAGGAGCAAATCTGATTTAGCCTAGTTTACGTAGATAGCTTTTTAAATATTGGCAGTAATTTTGATTTCACTGGTCTTTCTGTCCGAAATGAGAGTGACAAAATAATTTGTGTTTTCCAATAGCCTAGGAGACTAGAATCTACCAAGTTTCGAAAGAATATCAACTGAATCATGGTTCACCATCAGGTGACAATAGTCAAACAAATGCCTATCGATAATAAAACATAATATGATTATAGATTGACATCATTTAACGTGCGCTTGACGTCACATAACTTTTGTGGAAGAGGAATATCAATGAAAAGATTTATTTATTTATTTTATTCATCAACTTACATTTACCATTACAGTAAAACCCAATGGATGGATGGATTGTGTGAGGAATTATATGAAAGAGAAGGGAGTGATATCGTGACGGTTGACAGGGGAGAATGGAAGAAGAAAACGTGTTGCGCCGACCCCGAGTAACATGGGACACGGGCAGTAAGATGATGAATTTAATTTTCGTTCTAGAAACTGCCCCATGCCCCATAGCCGTAGAGTAGATAATATAAGAAATGGTGACTCAGTACACAAAAGCCGTTTCCAAAGACACATCTTAACGTCTTCCTTCCAAACCAACAATTTGTAAAGCCGGTAAGACTGCAAGTGAACAGTTAACTTGATTCCACATTACTTAACTGTTACATGTGCGGTGCATTCTTACCTAACTTCCATTGAGGCCGCGAGAATCAATTCACATTGTGTGAAGTGATATACTATACTTCAAGTTGGTCAATTTTTCACGGCAAATTAGATACGAAAGAAAGTTTTAAAGACCTGATTGATGGAAAGCGGTGTAGCGGATTTAATGGCTTTGATCCGCTGTTTGGGAACTGTGACCTAGTTTTTCGGAAAATGAGTTTGATTTCCTTTTTAGGCGCCGATCGTAGACAAACCTCTTTAGCAAATATTGGTGGAAGACTCACAAGACTAAACCGGTGATTTAGTTATTATAAACAGAAAACGGTAGCAATGGCCTAATAACACACTATCAATCCAAGGGTTTTGATGGAAATACCTTATCCATTGCTTCATAGGTTTGGAAAACTCGTCTGTGATCGTGGCAGAACAGTAAAAATGGAAGGCATTGCAATCGTCTGTCCTTTTATTTGTGTTACGTATTTATCTAGCTGATGCCTTTAAATAGATACATAATTTACCATCAGAGTCTGAAGCAGCATTTCAGATTCCAGATGATCTTCGATATGAATTCATTCTCAATCAGAAATTCTACCGAGTTCATTTAGATCGGAATACACACATATTCCTTTAGCTATTTTCCGCAGCTTTTCCTTCTCTCGGAATTTTATTTCGGATGCTTTGGCTTCTTAAAGCATAATCTGGCAATAAAAACCTTAGGAGTTACGGTACTGAATTCTCGTTAAAAGAGGAATGCATAAGCAATCAACACTGCTCTTTAGTTTGAAAACAAACAGAACCAAAATTACAGTGACAGTGAAGCGCGGAAAACTACAATGATCCAAACTGGGTTAACTGAAGACAATAAGCCAATTCTGTGCCATTGAATAGTCCAGTCAACTCTTGCGAAGAATACGGGCCTAGAACGCGCCGGTTTGCGTTAAATTGAGACTTCCTCTGCCCTAGTCTCGACTCTCGATAAAGCAAGAGACTGACAAGGGCCGAAGTCTGCTGCAAAGGGAAATGCTCAATTTAAAATTAAGGAACGGTTTTACCTTTGTCCTTAGAGCACTTGAACCAATTAGTATAGAGAGTTTGGACACTGGAATACATGAAGATAATGATAATGATTTCAGATTAATGAGAAATACGACTAAGAACCCTGACATTCCCACTCCCTCTAACAAAGAGGAGGCGTACGTCCCAGTAGTGGGAACGCTAGAACTGATTATGCTCAAGATGATGAATGACAAATAAGTTGTATAAAAATTTAACAATCGAGGCTACGTATAGCTTGCTTATGCAGTGGAGCAATGGCAGGTTGCCTGAAGCTCTATATATAGTTTCTGATATCACAATTCACAATTGAAAGCAGTTCACGGTCGGTCGTAGGCCTCATGAAATGATGAAAATCACAGAGAGTGCCCTTTCCGTAGATGCTTATCCTGACGACATACTAATGTTATGTCCGCAAAATGCAAAAGTTCAAAGGGTGGTCGTACTAGAAAATTCCGTAGGTATTTTAAATGATAATCCGATGGTTGTCCCAACCCTATGCGTATGAGGGCGGGCAGCACTAGCGATCGGCACGAAGTGGTCGATAGACGACACTTATATTCGGGAGTGCGCGGGAGAGAACCGTGTTGTTCATTTGCATACAATATATTTAATATAAAGTCAATCCTAGTTTAATTTCAAGACCTAACAGAATTCAGTTAAATATAGCGTTCAGACCACGACACGATTGATACCGATTATCCAATTTTAAATCGAAACCGCATCAAATACGGGTTACATCCAAGTAATATCCCGTTCTAAAGCTACCTCCAACCACGCTAAAACTTTTACAGCATCACCCCACCAAAGAAGCAAAAAACTACATTCAGGTTTAGGGCGCACTAAAACAGGTATTCAGTTAATTAACATACCCGGATGAAAGTACGCGTTCGGTAGTAAAATGATCGTAAATGAAAAGGAAAATGTACATTTCTAAGGTATTCCAAGTGAATCATAGGCTGTCAAAATTGTTTACGCAATTATAGGCCGTATAAACAATGAATTAGAGTTTATAATGCTCCCTGTTTATTGTAAAGGAGTCACTGACCTGGGTACTGGGTAGTTAGGGTTTTCAAGAAGTCTGTGTCATGTCAGGTTTGTTATTGCGCTGTGAGCTGTGAAACAATGTTTTTGCCTGAATACGTGTCGAAGTACAAAGTATTTGATTTGAGAAGAAACTGTACTTTTCGTGATGACTCATCACCCAAAAATGTTTAAATTCTTTAACAAAATAAATATCAATGGGTTAGCTTCTTTTGATTTAAACATCAATCAATCAACTTCGCCTATCTTCGCCCACAGTTGTCATCTCTTCTTCGTCTGAGCGTTTCGATACTATTTTTTTGTCCGGCCCAGTACTATGCAACGCTGACATTAGAATCTCACGTGTACAGATGACAGGGTATGCGACGCAAGGTGAAAGGTGAGCCATGGTTTGCGGGCAGACGCAGCATATACTTACACTAAAGTTTAGAACACTCCTGTTGTAATTTTCATGTATTGATTTTACAAAGAACTTGTCAACTTTAAATCCATCAAAAATCCAACTGTTTCACTACTGGCTGCTTTGAGCAAATCCTGTCAGGAACCGGTCATGCGTGAGTCCACTTGCGAGACCAGTGCTTTTATAATTTTAAAACAGTTTCTACTTGACAACTGTCCCGAGAAAATTGCTAACGAACCGTGTAAACGTTTGAAAATATTGTTTTGTAAAATGACGAGAAAATTACTCACAAAACTATAGTGTTATTTGAGTTGAAACTAGTCACGCCAGCATCTCATACTTGATCACTCCAAAATTCTTCATATTACAGAATTGCAGCTATAACTGCAACTTTCATTGCTGCATGCTAATTTATACATGATTCTTGACAAAGACTTCCAGCTAAATCATCATTCTCCTGCCCAATTTACTTGGGGTCGGTGCAATATGTATTTTGCTTCCATATTTCTCTACTAGTCATCATCTCGGTGGTCACTCCCTTTCTAGCCATATCAACTCTCACACCACACAGTTCATCTACCGTTAATTTGGCCTTCCCCTGCTTGTATAGCCATCTACATTCATACTCAATATTTCTCTGACGACGCTGCCAGCTAAATCTTTGGCGTCAAAACAGACACACTGACGGCCCTGATGTACGAACAGTACACCGAGACAGACAATAAAAACGTTTTAATTACAAAGTAAATGAAGTTGTAAGTCAAACCCACTGCCGGACATTAGCCTCCTTAATCTTCGTTCAAAGATACTATTCAGAAGGTTCAAGTTTGAATGGTAATTGAGGTCCTGTCAAGCTCCAATGTTTGTCGGACAGTGTTCAGTAAGTTTTCAAATAGTTTGGTTTAGGCAGATATGATGTTAAGTCCCATGTAACAGGAACGAGCCTATTGCAATCAACCGAGCACAAAATATGTACTATAGGTGCAGGTGCACCTCTGCGTAACAATGCGGAGAATAGAGGTGTGATGTTATGTTAGGTTGAGGCTACAGCCGTCTATTCTGATTTGGCCGAATCGAACTCAACGGATCAACTGTCTTCAGACTTACATGGACCAGTAAAGAGAGGACGCCTATGTTCTTGGTTCCCGTTTCTGTCATATCTTTGGCTACAGAACTCTTTGTCAAAAATGTCATTTTTATGACACTGTTGACAACAATGGGATTTTTCCTCTCATGAGTTCATCATTATAACTGTGACTGTTAGTAACTTAGTAGGTTTTGATAAGGAAGATGACATGGCATACAACCTTCATGATGGGTAAACAAAGTCAATGTCTAGACATTGAATAAATCCGGGAAACACTGATACAGATTACAGTATAGCCTACGCGGATATTCCGAAATAACATTGCATCCAGGATATTATCAGAGGATGCTCATTCAAACCAGGAAAAAATAAACGATTTATGGAGATAGGGTAGTAGGTAATTATGTGATTAATCCGTTTGCGTTTTTTTACATGTTCTTCTTCTTCATTTTAATCAAGTTTGTTTGAAATGTGGAAAGAGGGAACACAAAAAACATCAAATACGGCGACACCTGTCACTTCCAAGTTCAAATTAGCCGTTAACTCTGTCATGTCATGGCCGCTACTTTTTGTCGCCACAGAAATTCCGCGAAGAACTCGCGCCTAACCGGTTTTTGTTTATCGTATTAAAATGCGTATAATGTTCAGTGAGACAAAAATTCGTACCCATATGTCGTATTTAGGCCTTTTTGACCGTTAAGATAAATCGATTGAGTATAAGACTAGAGGACCTTTTAAGAGGACATTGTTAAACAGTAATTTAATATTATCGTAAATTAAAACCGAAACAAATCTATGTTTCGGTTTTAATTTAAGTAGAGCAAAAAAATCCAACTAAGCAAAAAATTGGTGAATGAAATTTAAGACTGAGATTCTCAAGAACCGTATCTTGTTGCAAATACTACTCAACCGTGTAAACACTTCTAACTTGACATACGATATCTGTCACAAATTCGCATTAAAATGATGCTATCTAGCCAAATAGGTTTATAATGCTACGGCTACACTTCGCGTTATCGCGAACTTTTCTTCGTGCGCCCTCTCTAGCACACCCCTCGCGCTGAGCGACAGAGAGCGCGAAGAAAAGTTCGCTATAACGTGAAGTGAAGCCGTAGCATTAAGGCTCTTGCATACTGGCGCGATTCGCCGCGAGACGCGACGCCGCGCGCCGCCGCCGCATTGTTCGCCGTGAAGTTTTCTTAGAAATTGTTAAAATTCGCGTCGCACGGCGAATCGCGCCAGTATGTAAGAGCCTTTATAATTATATTTTACATGCGTCATTCACTCAGGTAAAAACCCGATCTTTGGGCGAAAGTATCATTTCCTTTTGTGCGCTTTTATAATTTCTAACGTAACGATATTATCTTGGACGTCGAATTTGCATTTACTTTATAGTGTCTTGCACAATCAAAAGGGAGGACCACTTCGTTCGAAATGAGGCCTTCGAAAGTCAGCTGCTTCAAAATCTTGCACTAATTTCGACAGTCCATTTAGAAAGATAACGGGTCGGTGTTGCAACACTCGCATCTGCACATCTTCCGTCTCTTTCACATCCACGAACTTCGCTGAATGCCTTGTTTTGCCCTCAAGTTTGTTTGCTTTTTTTTTTAAGATACCCATGTCATTTGAGAACCTTCGCACCTTTAAATATTTAGTTTGTGGAGCATCTGCGGGTTTATTTTTTTGTAAAATAAAAGCTTTTTATTTTCGCCTTATTTTTAGAACGTTTGATATGGTAACTTAGCCAACGATAAAAAGACATTATTTTTAATCCAAGTTTTAACGCTAAGCCCTCTTGTAATCTATCTTCCTCCGGCATATTTTAATATTTATGACGATAAATAACCGATAAAACCATTTAACGGGAAGGAAATCAAATATAACAAAAACATACATATTGATAAATAAAATCAAAATATTAAGGCACACGGAAGTTTGAAGTTAATAATTTTAAGCAAACAATTTATTTCCATCATTCAGCAGAATCAGACTTTTAATAACTGTAACAAAGTTGAACGCATTTTAAGTGGGTCTTGTTTAATTTCAATACACACCTGCGCTAACACAATTAACAAAAGCAGGTGTGTCTAAATACAGAAATTCAAGGCGCCAATTAATTTTATATTTTATGGTAAGTTATAGTTATAACAAGCTTCGCAAACTCCCGAGTGAATGCAGTTCTTGAACATGGCAACACAGCATGCTCAGACGCGCTACGCGGTTTTAAATTTAGAAATGCTTTCCATCTGACATCTCACTGTTTCAAAATTAGAATAGTGTTTGACGGTCCCTTTTCTTGACTGCCAATACGAAACCTGGGCACTAATTTTGAATGTTACAACAGGAATTAATGTGGAATTATACATAGCAACATTAATGGTTTGAGGAGCTTTTTATCTGGCTTCAATAAATTTTAATGGCCCTCCATAATGTGATCATACGTATTAGAGTACATATCAACGAGACAACCACTTAAAACATTTCGTGCCGACTATATTTATTATTGGCGTTTACTGAACATTGAGAACATATTAAACTGAACTAAATCACACTTGTTTTAAATTGCTACTATTTATCATACGTTCGGACAAGGCCAGTTGATGGATAATGATCTACATCGTTACTAGAACTTTACCATTCACTTAAGCAGAAAGCCGTAGTAATTAAAAGGCACTCAGAGATTAGTTTTTTTTAACTTATCGTTAATCTAAAGGCTCTACAAGATTGGACCTTAGTAGCTCAACAAGGTAGAGGGAAATGTAAGGAAGGAGTCTAACTGGATGCAGTTGAATTTCAATTTGCCTAGGCTTTTTCCAAGTATGTTGGGGTCGGCTTTCAGTCTAACCGGATGCAGCTGAACCAGTATTTTACAAGGAGCGACTGCCTATCTGACCATCACAACCTGATACCCCTTGGTCAGATTTTTGGTCTTCTTTTCCGACCCGTAACGATAGTCAAAGATCTACGAAAGACAGTCAGGACCAACGGGTTAACTTGCTTTCTGAGGCACGGAGGGGTTTCGATATGTAATAGATGGTCACCCATCCATACACGAACCAACCAAATTCGATCGACCCGTGCGGCTTTTATTATTTAGCTAGGGTAAAGCTGCTAATACATAAATAGAATAATCAAAGTTTATATCATCATCTGCCTAGCCTTTTCCCAACAATGTTGGGGTTGGTTTCCAGTCTAACCGGATGCAGCTGAATACCAGAATTTTACATGGAGCGACTGCTTATCTGACCTCCACAACCCAGTTACTGGGTAACACGATACCCCTTAGTAAGACTGGTTGTCTGACTTTTGGGCTTCGGACGACCCGTAACAACTGTCAAAGATCTACAAATGAAAGCCGGGACCAACAGCTTAACGTGCTTTCCGAGGCACGGAGGAGTCTCGGTATGTAAAGATGGTCACCCATCCACAGACCAACCCCGGCAAGCGTAGCTTAACCTGATGGATCGACCCGTGCGGCTGTTATTACTTAGCCACGAGCTCCTCTAATAATCAAAGTTTATATATTATACAAAATGTTTGTATCACATAAACTGCGTATACCTACCATCTGAGGAAGACAGCTAGACCGCATTATTGCCGTATCGCGGAAGAGTATACTATACCAGTTTATCTCAGTTGAGTATTACAACATGCGCAGTATTAGTACTCGTCTTGACGCGGTATCAACGCGAGTACCTAGTACGCGAGTAGTACATTATAGTATAGGTACACACGGCTACACATCAAGCTATACATTTCCAGTATTAGCTGACCTCGCAGTGTACGGAAATTCTATACAATGCGAGATCAGCATAAACTGGAAATGTATACCTTAATGTGTAGCCGAGACGTGTGTACTCAGTACATCGGTATCTACATTATGTCCATATTTTACAATCTAGTGATGATCTGATCCGGTGCACCAATTCCGAGACCACTGCCATCAAAGAACTGTCTTCATTTTCGCCCATCAAAGGTTAGGCAGAGATGTACTCAGTACTCTATACCTGTTATAACATTGGATTTAAACATAAATGGTGAAATGTCCAATGAAATGTGTATTGGGGACGAGCGTATTGCCATCAACAAATCCGGACTCCACGCTGCTACTGAAAAAAAAATCCTAGAAAACCCAATAAAGCGCTGCTCGACCCTGGAATCGAACCCAGAAGCTCATGCTTAGCAGTAGCACTTACGACCTCTAGACCAACGAGGCAGTCTAAATGAATCTTTATAAATACATAAAAATCGGTCGCACAAGGCGGAAACCCATATAACAAAGGCACCGTGCCCTTATTGAAAATTACGGAGTACAGCTTCCATGGCGGTCCGACCACCTCCCATACAAGTTCTAATAACTGATCACGCTAATTATGCAAGAACAAACGCGCCATTTTGCTAAAATCCACGTAACTTGGCGTACACGTAATTACGTACTAATTCGTTTCACCTCTAATGTTTTGAAGTGTAAACAAACGCCTACATTAAAACTAGAGTATGGACTTTTGCCAGATTTGTAAATTACTTATATTCATCAATAACAAAGTACGAATTTCACCAACGAAATTGTACGCGATCAACTCATCCGAACCTCGAGAGATTTGCTAACTGTGTTCAGTTTCATTGGTGAAAATCTTCCTAAAGTTGATAAGTCATAAGGTTGGTTGGTTGGGTGTTCGATATTTGCGTGGTCCTTGGATACAGCGAACTAGCCAAATTGGTCCTTTTTTTCAATTAGTATTTAGTAGCTTTTTTTCGAAGCATCAAGTATGCTAGGTACCGTTATAATAGGTTCTAATCGTCATTATTACATTAATTCAAATCAAAATCAAATCAAATCAAATTGTTTATTGCAATCCATAATGTATAAATTAGGTGGTAAATAAAAATTAAAGAAACAATTATGGACCCTGTCGGGCACAGCAAATTCAACTTACCGATTACCTTTTCGAGGCATCATTATTTAATTTTTTGATGACTCACGCTTTTTTTTCGTTGTAATCATATTATTCATTAAATATTTCTTTTCTGGCTTTTGACCTTATAGTTATAATATCGATTGACCTTACATGAACTGGATTTAAAGTAGACTTACGAAGTGAAATAATTAAAAGTAAGTCACGCTAATTGCTCAATTCATAATGAACTTCTCAACAACTCGGTAATCTTTCAAGTCAAAAAGTTGATTTGTCTGGCGTCTCGCGCAGGGCCCTTTGGGAACTCCAGGCGTGTCGGATGGCCCTAATTTCCCGTTACCTATAATTTGTATGTCAAGACGCATGATAAATAAAAAGGGTCAACTCAACTAACGTATTTCGGCAAGGTTAACAGATTCAAATTAGACCAGCTACTACTTTTAATAATTAAAGTAATACACGGCCGAAAATTGCAGGATAATTATTTAATAAGTTGATGTTGTGAGTTGTTGAGTTTTGGTTTTGTTGTTGTAGTTTTAGATGTATGAACGTACCGAAGCAAAAAGAGTAAGTAAAGATCATAGCAAGTGTCGTTCTGTAGTTTTTACCTACCCCCATGGGGGAAGAAAGTGTATGTATGTATGTATAAGTTGAAATAATGTAGTCTTGACGCTTTTAGATAAAGACCAATCTGTATAGTGAATGGCGATATACCAAAAGTTAGGACTAAATCTCCAGACAAAGAATCATAAAAAATGAGCGTTTAAAAGTCATCATAGTCGAGAAGCAGAGGAAGAAAAAGAAGTGCGAGGAAGAAGTTTGAGAGATTAATACAAAATGTATTCAAAGTTGAGATTTAAAAGCAAATTCAGTTTTCTCTTCGACATATTTAAGTAATTAACGAAAAAAATACGTCTTTAATGACTAACTTCGATGCAGTTGAAATACCCATTGATAGTACAAGCTCATTGAACTTGGGCATGACACGACAAACAGGAAAACATATCAACGCTTTGTAAAACTGGTAAAACGTTTCCAGCAAGGGAAAAAAACAGTTGATTAATATTAATTAAACAATTTGTAGTTCGAACCTCGCGGCGCCTAGACATGCCTAGACGCAGTTTCCATAATTCATCATAGCATACTATTTTTATAAAATTTACTCTTGTAACAAAAACCTAGCAATCCGGTTGCTCAGATTCTGTGCGACTTGGAAAAATAGTACAAGTCAACAGTCAACGGCAAAAAAACCGTTAAAAGAGCACAGTTTTACAACGCGGTCGAATTTTTAAATGGTTGACCTTTAAAAGTTCTTTTGCGATGTCGAGATACTAAAAACACAGTTTATTTGAGTTTTCAGGATAATACAAAGCTTTAGAGTGAAATATTTTAAGTCATTCGAGCAATCTTGAGAAATGTAAAGATCCGACTCGAAGGACCAGGTAACGTAATAATATGACCTGACTCCTGAAAGTTTATGCTTCCGCGATAGACATGGTCACTATCGCTACTAACACTTAGGTACATAACCATTGTGATATTACAAAATGATAGAGCCAACATTTATATTACTGTCTAAGATCGCTTAGTCACCTCCTACGACTCCCACGGGATTATTCTTGGCTAAATAAAAATAGCACTAAAAATATTCATCTAGTTCACCGAACTCCAGGACTTTGCTACTCCATACTTAAGCCAAGACATACAGTAAATCATGCTAAATAATAGTGCAGCCTAGGAGATCAATGAACGCTGTTTATTTCAGTAACTATGTAATGGATCTTTGTTTACCCATTAAACATGGGTTGCCTAAGTCTGGCAGAAAGCCAAGGAGTAGCACTGTTTTGCAAGTCTTACACACTTCCGGATTTTTTCTTCTTTTACTGCCACTATTCTAGTTACTACTCTAGTAGGTACTCTTAGACCCGCTTGCACCTCGAATCACTAAATACATTTATAAACATCATGCTGTCTCTGACACTTTCAAACAATTGACAGAAATCGAACGATGTTATTTGAGGTGCAAGGGCTTAACTACTACTAGTTTGTCCAGAAAAGCTATTAATTTGATTATAAGGTGAAAAGGCAATTTTTTCCTAAATATAATTTGTTCATACAAGGTAAATTTATCAGCTCGATTGTGAGTCATTTAGTGCTTTGTTATCGATGAATGGCAGCCAGAGCTGGGTAAAGTTTAGTACGTACCTACTTATTATATATCAAAATAAATCAAGTATGATTGTAATTTCAAGAGAAATGTTTATTGGCAAACTGTACATACAGAGATATTAAAGATAAATAAAGTACCTAGAACATTGCGCACAAATAACAGTATATTTCAAAATACCCGGATAAACATAAATCGCTCCGTATTACATGGGACATTAAACATAACTGGCGAAATGTAGGTGCACCTCTGCACCTCGGGGATTACAGGCGTGAGTAAGTAAATAAATCCTGATAGATAATCGCCTGCCTAATCCGTCTAACACCTCGAAGAAATAAAAACTTAACAACCGGAACACACATTATTATCATTGGCAGGAACTTTCACTTCACTTTACTTTAGAACCTTAGAAACTACACCATAATCCATACGGCGAATTCAGGATTAACACCAAATCTGCGGCCATTCATCAATGTGAGCTATACCATAGTATAAATAAGTAACAGTATTATATCTTCATAGAAAACGGCCGAAAGAACGCGCTTCGAAATCTCAGTGTATATCAGTACGCAACAGTATTGAGGGCGCGGCAGTTACACACGGACCCTTATGGCTTATCTGACTGTCGAGCAAAATACTGTTACTTTATTATACTGTGGGTATAACCAAAATAGACTATTCCAGTGAAAACAATGTAGACCATAAATAACGGCGAACTATCGCGTGCAGATGCTCTTCGATCTAAATTAGCCATCCTGCTTTAAGCCCTCATTTTCCAGGTGTAATTTACAGCCCGAAGCCAAAACATTTTTACTTAGCGCCATTAGCTATCAATTTCGCTAATTGGACATCGTTTACAGCCATATTTTTCGCCTAAATATGTAACTAAGTAATGAAATCTATCTGCTATGGGCTTGGTCATTTGTTGTCAGGTAGAAATACAAATTATGGTAACACTATCCTACGTGGTTCTAGAACATTTGAGTCATGGACCCTATATATTACTTTACTCTATGGTCATGGAACTGTATACCAAGGTTGATGCGGATTGGAGTAAATAAAAAATGTTACACCGGAGAATGAGAGCAAAAAAACGGCAAGGTGTATAATTATTTTTTGCAAACCCTATATTAAAAGCTGTTTCTAAAGCTGCTTCGTTTTTAATCCAAAGCACATCAGAAGCAATGATTATTTCGCCATTAGGTGTAGAAAAAAGAGCAAGTATTTACTAATAAATCTAACGACAGCACAAAAGTAATGGCCATGATGTAACTTATAATCTACTGATCCGATATTACGGTTATAAAATAATGCAATAAAAAAAAATGCAGTTCAAATAAAAAAACAACTTGGTCTAAGACATGTATGGCTCAAAATTCTCTACCTAAAAAATAATGTCAAGTCAACTGTCACCCCCTTAAAACTTTGCACCCAGCTTCCAAACACCCTGCATAGTCCATGTTTGTTGTTAAATGTTCTTGAGCAATGGCAACATTCGCGAATGCGGTTCGCACGTGCGCCTGAGTTGAAGTTTCGCATACAAACAAAGGAGAATTTGTTTTGTATGCCACCTCCTTAGGAATAGATATTCAATATTGGTAATGTTTTAACATTTGTTTTTTCTAAATGACTAATAATTTCTATTAATTTTTTTTCATTGATTTTGATAAATTATTCACGTTAAAATTTTTACTCCGTGACATACCTATTAATGTGGCGTCCAAGTTTCAAACTCTCTGCCTAGCCTTTTCCCAACTATGTTGGGGTCGGCTTCCAGTCTAACCGGATAGCTAAATACTAGTATTTTACATGGAGCGACTGCCTATCTGACCTCCACAACCCAGGTCCAAGTTTCAAACTTTAAGCAGGATAAAATATGAGTCTATAGTCACAGAAAATCAAAAAAAACAATAGACCAATGACTAAATGAAGTAGTTGTAATTTCCCAGTTGATTTATTATATTACCGTGTTTCCACGCTCTACTTATAGACAATTATTTCGTTACAAAGGCTGTTGAATTTGATTCAACCTAAAATACTTATACATAACATGTTTATTCAACTTTTGTGATAGGTACTAGAAGTGGCAATTTTTATCAGTGGGTAATTCCTGTGTTCAATATTTCATTTATTTAAAATGCAATTAATGACTAATATTTTATAAGCATAATCAGGTTGTAATGTTCCCACTGCTGGGACACAGGCCTTCTCTCTGCAAGAGAGACCACGCGGACCCTGTGAGGGTTGGTTGATGTCACAGGACATGCCAGTTTCCTCACGCTCTCAAAAACTGCTCTCAAAAACGGTCAAAGAAAACATTTCCTTGACCGTTTTTGAGAGCAGTTAATGATGAAATTATTTACACAAAGTGTAAAGTTACCAACGGGCCACCACTAGACTTTGTGTATTACTTACTTATTTAATTTTATACTTATTCCCATACTTCATCCAAATAAGGAAGGCAATTAATGCAAAAAATTAAAAAGAATTGTGGAATATTTTTCCTCAACCGTTATGGAAACTCACTATGTAGAGTATAGTATAGTAGTATAATATAGTACCTATGTTATAAAGACTAAACTATTTCGACAGTGGAAAGGTAAAATGGCTAAAGCGCCAAAACGTGAAATCAAAGTAATTCATTTTCAAGTTTTTTTTCTTTAAAATTCATTCCCAGTCGATTTGTAGTTCTTTTATATCCAGACGAGTGTGTAAATATTTTTAAGCCAATTAGAACTTTATAACAAAAGGCTGAAGGACCGAAAAACAACGAAAGTATCAGTTCCTAAATGACATCACTCAGAAGCTAATTGAAAGAGGCTTGGCGCCAGTTTTCTGTTAATCGAATTGGTTTGCCGTCCTCTGGTATTTGTTAATTCACTAGCGTCTACCCGCGACTTCGTCTGCGTGGAATTTCTTCCCCGACCGCATCGCATTGCCCACCCGCGATATAACTTCATTAGAGTTCTTTCTGGCTCTTTTTCTTTTGGCTCGGCTCCTTAGGCTTCGTAGCGTGATTAATATAGAGTTGGGCTATCAAATGCAAAAAGAATTTATCAAATCCTACTGGTAGCTACAGAGATTAGCGCATTCAAACAAACAAACTCTTCAGCTTTATATTAGTATATAGATTTCATTTGTTTCAGAGTTCATATCTTTTTTCCAGGAAACACGGACAATGTTATAAATTAACCGTTGTTTGGACTGATACATTTATCTTACAATTTCTTGAGAATATGTAATTTATAACTCTGAATTGACTAGCCAGATGTAAATGGTATAAATTAGTAGGTAATCGATTTCACAGACACAGAAATAGGCAACTTAGCACGGATTTGTTCTACCTTTAGATAAGGCAGACATTGACATATTTAGGACTTCAATAACTTAGTGCACTAGTACGCAATACACATCCATACTAATCTATGTATATTAATAATATTTTATGGGAGATAAAATGTGTGAGTTTGTATGTTGAGTGTGTAATCTCCGGAACTACTGATCCGATTCCAAAAATTCTTCACTAATGGAAAGCTACAGTATTGCCGAGTGTCATAGGATATCTGGATATATTTTCACGCGTAGCAAGTTAAGGACAGAAGCTACCGTATTATTTAAAATGAGAAAATGACTTGTCTGTTACAGTTGCAGTTTTCACGTCTTAACGGCTTAACATATTTCGATGAAATTTTTCACACAGATAGACGTATGTTTGTTATGGTGGTGGTATGTTCCCGTGGGATAATTTCGGACCTCCACGCTGGCGAAGCTGCAGGTAAAGACTGGTGTGTCTATTCTGCGTATAAGCTACGACCTCTCGCCTAATCTAGATGTCCTCCATAGTGAGAAACTAAATTATAAACCGGATTGCGAGCCGTTGGAATCGAATCTAGCCGCATTAGTAGTATTAGTACGACCTTAGCGATTTCTGTTAAGGTTTTTTCTTTAAAGTATCCGGAATCAGGTATCCGGTTCCAAGGACCAGTTTTAAGGTCACACACACTGGCTAAATAATAACAGCCGCACGGCCCGCACGTATTGATCAAAGGTTGTCGCAGTCAGTTCGGGGATGGGTCATGGATGGGATGGACCATTCATTACATATCGAGACCACTCCGTGCCTCGGAAAGCACGCCATTCGTAAATCTTTGAGTCCCTACGGGTAATCAGAAGCCTAAAAAGTCTGGCAACCAGTCTTATCAGGGGGTATCGTGTTACCCAGTAACTGGGTTGTGGATTTCATCATTCAGCTGCATCCGGTAAGACTAGAAGCCAACTCCAACATAGAAGAGAAAAGGCTAGGTAGATTGATTCATAAAACAATATGCAAAGCTTTAAAAAAAAAATACCATGTAAGGATTTTTTTTCTCAATTAAAACAACTGCTGGCCTGTTACTCTGTCAAAACCTTGGTTCTTTTTTCGTCAACACTTTCTCATCCATTTTATGTACGTAAATCCAGATTTTTTAATTTTTTGGTGATTATAGACACCCAAGCCCCACTAATATTAATCCAAGAATCATTTAAAGTTTTATTTTTCCCTCCTCTAAATCAGAACTTTCGTACATAACATACCATGTCCATCGCAATACCGTCAGCTGCCAAGACCGTTCAAATCCGATTATTTTCACGTAGTACATAAAATCTTAAGTGCATTCTTGTTCCTTTCTCGGCGAGGTCACACCAGAATGCATGTGTATGCAAATTTCAAGCCATATGTTTTCGCGAACATTTGTGACGTCGTTTATAGGGCAATGTCAGCAGTACGTGTGAATGGGGAAATTACATCGTCCGTCAGTCATTGTGTTGTTTCGCAACTTTCACATCATAAGTCGTCCTTTTGACAAAGTTTGGTCTAGCTGTACTTCTTCACAAAGAAAGGTGTGGTCATATTTGAGGGGGATGCGCCAAGGTAGCCCGCGAAATTCATTTTTAACCCCCGACGGAAAAAGAGGGGTGTTATAAGTTTAACGTGTGTATCTATGTATCTGTGTGTCTGTCTGCGCCATCGTAGCTGCCAAACGGCTGAACCGATTTTGATATTTTTGGTTTTGTTTGAAAGGTGACTTAATCGAGAGTGTTCTTAGCTATGATTCAAGAAAATCGGTTCAGCCGTTTGAAAATTATCAGCTCTTTTCTAGTTGATGAATGGATGTGAGCATCTTCCACAGGTCTAATCGATTGGAAATTTAGAATTCTCTTATTTCAATGATATGAAAAGAATATAATGTAGTAACCTTGAGCTGATGCTGTAGCATCACCTGGAATTTGCAGGATACCCAACTCCCTCTAGAACTTACAGCAGAGGTATCGTGTTTGTACTCATTGGAAAGGTCTCAACAAATAGGTTACAGATAGATGGTGATCAAAGTCTGATGATGGAGTAGGAAAGATAAATGAGAGTGAATTAGTAGGTAACAAGCTTCACTGTGGCAAAAAACGTACAGCTACGCAGATTTCGGCGAGCTGCGTCTTGATCGTAGCGTTTCTACTAGTGATATAATATAAAATTTAAAAAGCTGGAAATAAAAATTAAATTAAAAATTTAAAAAACCCCCGACAAAAACAAAGCGTCTTAAAAGTAAAAAATTAACCCCCGACGGAAAAAGAGGGGTGTTATAAGTTTAACGTGTGTATCTGTGTATCTGTGTGTCTGTCTGTGCCATCGTAGCTGCCAAACGGCTGAACCGATTTTGATTTTTTTGGTTTTGTTTGAAAGGTGACTTAATCGAGAGTGTTCTTAGCTATGATTCAAGAAAATCGGTTCAGCCGTTTGAAAATTATCAGCTCTTTTCTAGTTGATGAATGGATGTGATCTTCCACAGGTCTAATCGATTGGAAATTTAGAATTCTCTTATTTCAATGATATGAAAAGAATATGTAGTAACCTTGAGCTGATGCTGCAGCATCACCTGGAATTTGCAGGATACCCAACTCCCTCAAGAACTTACAGCAGAGGTATCGTGTTTGTACTCATTGGAAAGGTCTCAACAAATAGGTTACAGATAGATGGTGATCAAAGTCTGATGATGGAGTAGGAAAGATGAATGAGAGTGAATTAGTAGGTAACAAGCTTCACTGTGGCAAAAAACGTACAGCTACGCAGATTTCGGCGAGCTGCGTCTTGATCGTAGCGTTTCTACTAGAGATATAATATAAAATTTAAAAAGCTGGAAATAAAATTAAAATAAAAATTTAAAAAACCCCCACAAAAACAAAGCGTCTAAAAAGTAAAAAAATAATATCATAAAAGTTGTAGGTAATATTTTGATCCAAGCGTCGTCGTGTCGGGGGACGGCTAATGAAAATAGGAAGTTAACAGCAGCTATCCTTTCTACAACAGCATACATTCATTATGCCTAGTGTGTGTTGGCGTTTGCATTAGCCGTCCCCCGACACGACGACGCTTGGATCAAAATATTACCTACAACTTTTATGATATTATTTTTTTACTTTTTAGACGCTTTGTTTTTGTCGGGGGTTTTTTAAATTTTTAATTTCTTACGTTTTTTGCAATTTGCAAGTCAGTGTCAGGTTGTATACCCTTTCTGATACAATCATGCTGTATACAAGGGTCCAACTTAAGTCTTAAGATATTTTGAAGCATAAGCAATGTAGGTATAGACTCCCTAAGTATCCTTACCGATCTACGTCAAATGTATAATAGTTATTAAGAAAACTCCCCAAAAAGATTTGCATGATATTTAGCCCAAGGTTATTTTGGAAAAATACACATCAAATAAGTTAAAATCAAACGTGGGCGAAGCTCGAACTCCACTTCGGAATATAAAGAACACAACATAATGTCTGTAACAATGCCACTTCATTGTCACAAGATGTCGAATAAAAACTGCTTCCCCCAGCAATGTTCCACCCTTTTAATTCATAGCCGCATTTATAATAATTTTATTGTACTCGTGCTTCACCATATCGTTCACAGGCGACATTATTTTTAAAGCAACACCACCAAGCTTCGATGGCGTCACATAATACGAACGAATTTTGAAAACAATAATATGAATCTTTTATGCATTTCACAGTTCTTATTTACACAGCTGTTAGACGTGTACGTAATTGAAATTACGCATTTGTTTTTAAAGCAACGAAGCAAAGTTATCGATTAGGTAGGCACATAAGTTACCTTTAGTCTTATATTCTTAACCGACGACATCTCAATTATTATGAATCAAATTTGATGATTCTTTTTTTGTTTGGTAGATCATGCTTCAGAGGTGGTCCCATATAAATTTTATTAATTTTGCTTGCGTAGTTTTTGAGTTAGCTTCAATAATTACGTATTTTTCCCACTTAGTCTATGTAGACGATATAATTATTTGACTCCGTCACTGTTATTTACATAGCAGGTAGTGGTATTCGAATTTGTGTGGGGTAGGTACCACAACTAAAAAGTGAAACATAAAAACTTTTTACAAAAAAAAAACAACCGACTTCCAAAAAAAATACAAAAAAAGTGAAAAATAAAATAAAATAATTACTTTCGGAAGTCGGTGGCAAAAACGAAAATTGAAAAGCAAAGACACCGACTTCCGAAATTAAAGTTATTTTTCCCTTTTTTGTGTTTTTTTTTTTTTATAATATAATAAGTAGGGACTCAAACATTTTTCAAGATATCTGCTATTCCAGTATTTTCCTTCACAACTTTTCTTGATTCTTTTATGACGTCAACCTACGCGTGAACCACTGTTTCTTTTTGCTCTCCTGTTTAGATTAGTTCATCTTACTAGGCAGACCGTTAGATTATTTTTTGTCTCATAATTACTGGTAACAAGACTTGTGTGGTCCTGGTCGACGGACATTATCACGTATTTAATTATTAAATACGGCATTGACGCCCACGTAAACACAACCAGACTATGTAATTAGAATTTTACTAGCAGTAGTACGTCTGCGAGACGTGTCTACGAAATGCAGAGTTTGCCAAAGATCATCGTAATGTAAATGAGTCACGTGTGTAAACAGATTTATATGAATCACTTTGTTCCATCGTACAAGAAAAGGCTTTAATGCTGGTTTTGAATAAACATTATGTCCCTTCTCTTCAAACTAGTTAATACTTGTCTTAAACTAGACAATACACAGAGATAGAGTAATTCAATAGATGTAGAAATATAACTGGGCGTACCATATACGCCCCATAGCTGAATAACCAGTTATAAAGTTATTATAGAGGTTTTGAATGGTTTTCCGCTATAACTGAAGTCTACGGAGCTTAAGCTAGCGGGTTTCTAGCTTTATTCTTTATGATTTTAATATAAGACTTAGGGATGATTTGATTTAGGGATGTTTTCGTCAAGTCCCGTCTCGAAGGGCCAAACTTTCAGAAATCTCCAACGAAGGACCAATCTTTCAGAAATCTCCAACAAAGGACCAATCTTTCAGAAATCTTCAACGAAGGACCAATTTTTCAGAAATCTCCAACGAAGGACCAATCTTTCAGAAATCTCCAACCAAGTTGCCACTTTTGGTGATTTTAGAAATTCCAGCAGTAGATTTTTTTACATGTTTAAACTAATTCACGGTGAATGGAAGTTAAATTAGGTTATTCATTACCCATTGTTTATTCATACTTGTCGGTTTTGTCGGTTATTAAAAGGCTGAGTGGGTCATGTGTAGTGCAAACGACCGGCAGAATTTATTATGATTGTTTTCGCCCAAGCTCGTTTATTACCACTATCCTAGTTTGTGTTATTCGGGTCGCGCTAGAGAGTTCAGCTTTTATCGCAGCCTGTATTGTTTGGAATATTTTACTGTATGGGAGTTTGGCATGCGGTATGGGAAATTTATGCATTTTGGAAGCAATGAAATATCGTACTAAGGCAACTTTTGCCTAAAAAGTTGGAACAAATATTAAGTACCTAATGCTATTTGTTAGAGCACTTTATTTTATCCTATACCGTTAATAAAATCTAACCCCTCTGACTGGTGAGTAACATAAATATGGGTAGTTCTACCTACATCCATAAAATAATATTTACAAACCCACAACCAGAAATATTTAGTAGTCGTATTACGAAACCAATGTTGACAATAAAGACAGTAGGTAATTTCATAAAACTCATGTTCTATCGGACGTGACGTCACCGAAAGGAAACGCACCGTGTCCTGGCGGGGAAGTCATTATTCCCATATCGTCTCTAACACAGTTACATCCAGAAATACACACCACCAACTGAACTTGGTCCTTTGAAACTTACGAGAAGAATGGAGCCGAGGGATCAACGAAAATTGGTTGGTTCTAAAAACAGCTGTTGACGAAGACCGTCTCCTTTTAAGTATTTTTATTTCTCAGTGCGAGACTTGGTTGAATTTTAATTAAATGAGTTTTGGAACAGATAAATGTCGGGAATAATTAAATAATGTGTGTGGGGAAGAAATCATTGTTTCTTCCCCACAATGATATTGTAGTGATGTGGCTCTCTTTGATATGCATTTTATAACTTTAATGATATCAAAATTTATCTTGAAGATCTACTCTACATTACTAGTATATGCATACATACATTATAATACTAAAAAAACCCATAGAAAAGGCGTATTCAAATCATTAAATGATTTTACCTAGATCTATCAAGAAAGTAGTTACATTTCCGCATCGATAATATCTCTTAGGATTAGGACTGACCAAACTGGTCCTTCGAGCCGGATTCTAATTAACGGGGAAACTCAAGAAATTGCGTGTCCAACCAATCGAGTCGATGATTGTGATTAGCGAAGTAAATTATGACGTGTAGGAACGCCTTCTAAAACTACTGTAAGGTACCTACTTATTGAAAATAGATTCCAATGCATGAATTTATTTTCAAGCTAATTTGGAACAATGTTTTTTTCATTTTGAACATATCAAATACGTTTCTGACTATCTGCGTAATTTTTTATCTTCCCCATGAACAGATGATAACATTACAATTTTATTATTTCCATGCGTCCCTTCATTTACCAGGAACATTAGCCGAAACGACATAAGTGCATCAGTCACCGGGCTACGCTCATAAAAGTCTACGACGAGCAATAACTATAAAAAGTTAGTTAAAAAACAAACAGGGGATCGCATCAATGTGTACACGACTCACGCGCATATGCTGTGACGTAAACTAACGCCTGATTGGTGCATGGCGTTCCAAATTCAATTTTCGTTTCGTTAATCAGACGTTTTTCGTTTTGATGTATTCGAGATATTGAACGGAAATGGTGTGAGAGTTTCCTATTAAAAGACGCCAAACACGTACTAACAATAAGCTTCTAATGGCAGACATTCAAGTCCTCAAAATAATGAGTAACAAGAAGAAATTATGGCTAGTATTGAATAATAAGTGGCATCAGACAACAGTAGACAAATTAGCATATGTATAGCCAATGAATCAGTGGACAGTCAGTCGGAAACTGTCCATGATTCACGTTGATGAACAGTGGTTGTGCAGAATAAAAAATAAAATGTCTATTAAACACATCCGCAGAACTCACAAGGAGGGTATTTGTAAATGCTAAGCATAAACTATGCTTTCGTACCTTGGTTATCACCCTTAGAGTATATTCTCTATGTTATATACTCTAAGGTATCACCAGTCTTAGATGCACCTTTTCTTATAGATTTAGTTTCTGAATTTTATGGTCATTCCTGTTTTAATGCTTAATTAATAGCACTGCAATGATAATATTTTTGAGAATAGGTAGATAGAGTATAATATTAATAATAATTTAGATGCAAAAAGAATGTCTTCCTGATAGAGGTAACGTTTCGATTACTTTTGGTTTTGGAGAGAGAAGAAGAGGACCATTTGAGAGAAGGACCATTGAAGGAGGAACTTCGTCGTCAGAGTAAAAAAAGATCACAAACCTTTAAAATCCTGGGTATTTTTAAAATATGGAAGGCTACAGAGTGCAAATCGGGACATAATAGTTTATCTAATTATTACAAAACTTGTAACTCAGGAATTATTTAAAAATATTTATTCGGACCTAAGGATCATGAGGTCATGATTAAAATAAATTTATGTACGTTTCCGACGGTGCAGCCTACACTTTATTAGGCTCGCGTTACGTTCGCGACCCTTTTGGCGAATGTCAGATGGTCAGATATGAGCTTCCCCTTGTAATAGGCAGTATGCAACCGATTGCCACGGCAGGAACGAATAAGTTATGAGTTTAGCAAGCAGACTTTTAAGGGTTCGGGTTAGTGAACTTTGTGGAAGAATAAAATGTGCCTTCCGGTATGTTCCGTGACAGATAACTGTGGAAACCACGAAGGTTTTTGTGTGCTATGTTAGTAGTGAGCTTCTCATTCTTTTTGCTTTCTTTTCGAAAGCACTGTTCCAAAACATGACTATGACCCGACGTCGAAACTTAGTTAAAAGTTAAGTCACAGTAAAAATAAATTGTTTAAATAAACAAATGCAAATGCAAACAAGTTTTAGAATTCGGACATTTGTTTCCAAAGCATATAACTTCTCCATAACTCCATCATCATCATCTGCCTAGCCTTTTCCCAACCATGTTGGGGTCGGCTTCCAGTCTAACCGGATGCAGCTGAATACCAGTATTTTACATGGAGCGACTGCCTATCTGACCTCCACAACCCAGTAACTGGGTAATACGATACCCCTTGGTAAGACTGGTTGTCAGACTTTCGGGGTTCTGACGACCCGTAACGACTGTCAAAGATCCACAAATGATAGCCGGTACCAACGGCTTAACGTGCTTTCCGAGGCACGGAGGAGTCTCGATATGTAAAGATGGTCACCCATCCACGGACCAAATCCGGCAGGCGTAGCTTAACCTGATGGATCGACCCGTGCGACTGTTATTACGTAGCCACGAGCTCCTCCATGTAGCCACGAGCTCCTCCACGTAGCCACGAGCTCCTCCCATTCTCCATAACTCCAATGAGTTTAATTATTTTTAAATAAGTGGTGTTTTTTCTGCAACATCTTGAAATTACTATTACTTGGTTGATGTGTCTTTTTGATAGTCAAACTCAAATAGGTACCTAATTACAGCCACAGTTTGGCCAATGATTGCCCATTGTGTACAGACGTCTATTGTCGCGTATATTTTTATCGTAATACCCTAATTACGTTGAGCAGAACTTCGCAACAACGGAACTGGTTGACGGAAGTCCGATGATACTGCTTTTACTAACATCTCACTTTGTTTTCATACATTTCATTCAACTTTTAACCTACTTGAAATCGAATGATAGTTTTTGTTGAAAGTAAAGCTGAATTGGCAGTGGGCTGGCCAAGTTTGTCGACGGACCGATGACCGGTGGAGCGTGGAGCATACAGAGTCCTCGAGTGGAGACCGCATATTTTCGCAAGAGCAACGACGTTAGAAAGGTGGCTGAGCCTGGGATAGACTGGATGCGGAAGGCGGAGGTCAGGCGGTAATCTGTGGTCAGCGTGTTGTGTGTGGCGCAGCCTGGGAGAGGCCCATGTCCAGCGGTGGACTGGAGTAAATTGAGCTGATTGATAGCTAATTACCCACATTAGGAAATGTGTAGTAATTTAAAAAGTTTTTATTAAATTACTACACATTTCGATCTGGTCTTATACTTTCAAGGCTAGTAAATTTGTCATATTTTTTATGAAATCCAGAGAACAGGCATTGGTTTTATAGCCAAGGACCAATTTCACAGTTTCTGTAAATGCAATATCCATCAGATTTCATTACATAACATCACGCCAGTAATCCAAACCACTTAAAAACGTACCGTTGCAAAAATTTAAAAACTTCACACAATTACTTGTAGATAAATGTTATTATTCTGTGCAGGATTTCTTAAATGTTATTATTTTGTAATATCTTATCCTCTACTTTGTATTACATTTCATTTTTTATGTATGTACCTACATTCTAAGCAAATAAGACCTATTCCATTCCCCGATGGGACATTTCGCCAGTTATATTTTTAGTCCCATGTGTGGTCACCTCTGGACCGTGCAACGCGCGTTGACGCGCAGCATGGTCAGTGTAGAAAAACAACCATAACAATAAAAAGTACCTTATTTTATTAATTCCATGCTGATGTTTATTTTGTGCATGCTAGATAATCTGTATATTTAACAGTAAAATGGCATCAGCAAGTTTAGAAGACGTCTGGCTTCATATGACTACATGTGACCGTCAAGATTAATGCTACCACATGTCTAGGAAGTGTCATGAGTGTCTGTGGTGTATGGAAACTGTCAACAGGCATTTTAAATAAATGTCACACTTATGATTTATGCGATGACTTTATTTATACAAAGCAAAAGAAATAGGGATTGTGGCAGGTGGCATTCTGAAGTTTCTGCCTACCCCCATGTGAAAGTATGAGTTTATGTATGTGTGAACTTTGGTAACCGTAGTTAAGGTTAAAATATTTGTAATATTTTAAATAAATTAAATTAATGTACACAAATATTTTGTGTGTGTTAAATACAAGCACAATATTTTGGAAGATGTACATTCTTTTATAAATAATTAAGACCAACATGTAAGTGCAGACGATTTTGAATAATCAGTTTTTTTTAAACAATATTGAGATTTTTTTTGCAGATTTATTACTTACGAGTTTCCACCAGCGGCTGCGCAGATATGATATTTTTATAAATTATAAGTAGTCTATGTTACTCAGTGATAATAAAGCTTTCAACTACTAGCAAAAGATTTTTTTTAATTGGTTCAGTAGTTTTTTAGTTTATTCATTACAAACAAAAATTTATTAATGTAGATGACCACTTTTTTAAATTATGTTTTTAACTATAATAACATAAATAAATTTTAAGACAGTGTCACATTATCAAATGTATTTATAGCTACAAGATAACAGTATTATCTAGTACAATTGCAACACTGCAAAATGTGCATACATACAAAACTTATTTAATTATTTTAGGCCACCATCAAGACAAATTGTTTAGAATATTAGATAGAGTGATGTTTTAATGGTCACTATTCATAAAAAAGTCCTACATTTTCAAAAATACAACATTAAAATACCTGCAATGTATGTTTTCAAACTTTAGTAACCTAATTTTATTGAAATTATGTTTGTAAGAACACATTTAAGCTTTTCAGCCCCACCTCTGAGACTGAAGCTTCGGTCAGTGTGTCGAATTATTAAGCACAACAAACGTGCAGGGTCGTGATCAATATAAATAACTAAAAGTAACACCTTCAAATGTAACAAGACGTTTTGATGTACGACTCGGCAAATAATATATAAAACTTAAGACTTACTTAGCTCCTGAGCTTCCGCAGTGCCCTTTGTCAGCGCTAATAATATTAATAAATGCACCAAGCACATAACACAAACATTATCACTTAACATTTTAACACTAAAAGTTTTTTGAAACATAGTTAAACGAGACTAGCAAGTGGAGCTAGTAAACAAACATGTTACTTAAAAAATAAGTTGCATTATGTCCAAGCAACAAGGCACTGCACATCATTCAATATACACTTGACCACATCCAACACAAGCACTGGCACAGCTTGCTTTGAGTTTGAAACAAAAAATACAAATTTTGACAGGCAGGAGACAGATGTCACGCACGACACTTACCACAGACTAAGTAGACACAGACTATAAATAATAAATAGTGTTCTGTGCTATAAATCTCTGTAGAGTCTATGGTAGGCGTACGAAGACACAGTTGGATCGCTAACGAACTTACTCGGAAAGTCCGCGTAATTAGCATGACGCCTGCCATCATTTGTTTGTCTTCTGTCATCGCCGCGAGCCGCGAGCCATTATGACAATGAAATTTTGAGCAGCACCGATGGCGAGCCGAGTAAGGTCGCGAATTTAAAGACCGCGTACGTTTACAAACGAACGTTTGCTTTGCACTTATAAAACATTTAAGGTGGATGCGCTAAGGTAGCCCGCGAAATTCAAATTTTCTTATGTTTTTTTGCAATTTGCAGGTCAATATCAGGTTGTATGTTGATCTAAATATGATTTGCGGCCGTAACAAATATGGATGGATTTACCGAATTATAAACATTAGAATTAGCAATACAACTCTCCAAGTTCATCGTGCATTGAATGACGATTTCATGAAATAGTCATTCATTATAACATCAGTATTAAAAAGTACATACCTACTTTAAATGGCTTTTCTGCCGTCGCTTTTTTTTACTATTATTTGGCGATGTAAACTATCGAATAAAAATATTAAAAAATACATGCTTATTCCCTATTCGCTGGTAGGTAGTATTATTGGCGATAAGTTCTTTTTCTACGTGCACAGTAGAAAAACCAAAAAATATATTTCCGCGCTGTTAACTGGCAACATCACATAAAAACAGAGGTTTATTCCCTTTGACCCATGAGTTGTGTTTGTCAGAGCCCATCAGCCCAATGAGGGCCAATCCAACAGCAGCTGCAGTAGATATCCTTAATTATTTTGTAAAACGTGAGTTTCATTCTGTGGTTCATAAATACTCGTCTGTGGAAATGTGACCATAATTCTAGAATAAAGATACTATCCACAGGTACTATCTCGTTATAAAAAAAATCCATAGGTACTTAAGAGCGCTATTACAAAATCGAAGTGCAGATTTAGGTAAATTTGACGGGGCGCGGCAAAGATGCGCTCGTGTGAGTCTATTGAAGTACGCTACGCACACATGCAAACCGGGCGTGATCAACTTGATCCTTTCCACTTTACTTTTGAAATAAATTAAGTTACAGTTATTTATAGTTCGTGTTACTGTTATTTTTAGCATTGCATACAACAATTGTTTAAAAATATTATTTTACTTTAAAAAAAGTTAATTTTTTTTTTCAAGCAAGATTAGATAGTAGCCTATGTTATTAAATACTTTTTGTTAAAATTTGGAAAGTAAATTCATAGATAAAAAATAGAATTTCGGACGAAAAATTGTCAATAACTATCTGTGTTACGGAATTATTTTTGGTGTATTACTAAATGAAACATAAAAAAATTGACTTATACATTCCAAAGTTCAAGATACAGTTGTACCATGGACATTTTTATAAATGATTAAATTACTGTATCTTTGATGTAACAAAGCATCAAAAGACGCCCAAAAGTTAAATTTTATGAAACATCCTTTACAAAGACAAGTTTTTTACTGATTTGTGTAAACAAATTGAAATATTTATTTAAAACACTGTCAAGATTATATAATGAGACTTCCTCGGACATATTTTTTTTTTAAGTTTGAGGCTATAACTTAATCATAATCACACATCAAAACTAGCGTCAAACGCTCAAATTCAAGAAAAATTGTAATAGCCCTCTTAAGACATTAGCAAAGCCTATGCATTCCTCATCTCAGCAGCAAACAATCAATGTGAAAAACTAGTCAAAGATGAGAATGCAAAAAAAATACAAAAAATACGGGGCCACAGGCCATCAATTTGATGAAGTTTTAATGAAATAAGTATCTTATCGGTACCTTCAAATCAAATAATTAGATGTAATAATAAATTGGAGAAAAAAATAGTACGTATAAGTAAAATTCATTAGGGAGTTTCTAAATCTTGAGTAGGTAAAAAAACAAAAAGTAAAAATTCATTAAATGTCCACACCGACTTTTTGTGAACGCATCCATACCAACTCTGATGTCGATAGACAAACTTCTGCAGAATATTAGTGCTCTATGGTCGGGGCTTTCCAGAATTTTCGATACAATCTTCGCTCCCAATAAAAAATATTCACTCTTGTGAAACACACAGTGCTGAGCAGTCGTCCTATACAGGAACAGTTTCCAAGCGGCAGAATACCATTGATGGTAAGTGCAACAAACAAATGGACATTTTAATTACCTACATAAAATGTTCAAAATGTCGTATTTTAGATATTTTTTTATTGTTGGGATCTTCGAATTTATGTTTGTTGATTTTGTAATTTGAGTGGTTCTTGTTTTGTCAGTTTTTGGTAGTACCTAACTTACCTATATAAGTATAATTTATTCATAATTATTTAAACCTTTCTTCAAGGTTTTAAGTGCTTAGTACCTACTGAAGTAGGATAGGTAAGACTTCGGTAGGTACATTCTAAGTACATTGCTCTGAATCCATGAAAATGTGTATGGGTCCACGAAACGGTCATAATAATATGCAATCAATTGCAATTTTATTGTAGTAGGTAATATTATCCATCGTTTCAATTGCATTTTATATCAAATTGCGTATCAATGTGTATCAATCACGTAATAATTGCAATTGATCGTTTCTGGATTTAACAAGTCTGATAACAAAATCTTTAGAAGTGAAAACATAATTCATCCATAACGATCGCATACCTTCACACTGCACATACCTTTAATAGTATGACTCAGTTGGTTCCAATATAGGTACTGGTTTCTATAATTATTTACTAGCTTCCACCCACTATCTCGCCCGCGCGGTATGTCGATAAAAGTAACCTATATCCTTCCCTAGGGTGTCATCTATCCTGGCAGGGTTGCGGGAAAGTCCAAAAGGGATACCGGGACCTTGGCAATAGGCAATTGAAGGAACATGGGTGGGTTTTAGTCAGTAAAAGTCTGACACGCCCTCCCGCTCCGCCCAGAGCGGGATAAGTCATTTGATCATATCCCACACTAAAAAAAAAAGAAAAGGGTGTCATTTATCTCCGTTCAGTAGTTTAGGCGTGAAAAGGTAACAGCAGACAGAGTTACTTTCGAATTTATAATATTAGTGCCTATGGAAGTAGGTATGGATTGAAATGGTTAGTTTTTTTTTCATTGTTGCTTACGACCTCTTTAGCTTCTTTGCCAATTTCATTGATAGGTAGGTATGGCTGCTGAGCTAATCGCGTGTTCGATTCCCGGTTCAGTCTATTTTTTTCCTTTCGGTTTTTAGGGTAGGTACCGTAAGCTCAAACGGTAAAACGAAAGCCTTATCTTTGCTATCCGTCAAGCTGTCAAAACAATTCTCAAAATCCATCACTATTTACATTCTCAAATCATTACTATCCTTAATTCCTTACTAATATTATAAATGCAAAAGTATTTCTGTCTGTCTGTCTGTCGCACTTTCACGCCAAAACTACTGAACCGATTTAAATGAAATTTGTTACACAGATAGTCTAGAGCCTGAGAAAGGACATAGGTTACTTTTTATCGACATACCACGCGGGCGAAGCCGCGGGAAAAGCTAGTATTTTAATAAAATATGTAGTAATGAAGTCAAAACTGCACATTGAATATTTTTGAAAAAAAAAGTTGTTGCTTGGAGGTGTGCATCGAGATATAAGTACTAACGTACTTATATCTCGATGGAGGTGTGAGAACAGGGTCCGATGCCGTAAATATAGTTTTTAGAATTCTTGTCCGATTGTCGGTTTGTCTTATTGAGATCTCGCCTGGTTGCTGGTCGAGAGCTCGCGATTGCCGGGACAGATCTCGAATGGCTAATCTAGGCTTAGCACGCGACATCTCGAGTTGCTTATCTTGACTCGAGATTGCATTCTCTAGCCTAGTTGGTACTTACCTAAGATCACTAGGTCCGTAAATCTTCTTTTTCGCGCTAGAATTGAAAAAAACAGTCCGGCAGTCCGTTATGATGAAGATAAAATAATTAGTTCGGGGTCTCTTAGTTCGACTGTGCATGGAACTCTAAAAAAACCAGCCAAGTGCGAGTCGGACTCCCGCACGAATGGTTCCATACCATTATTTATAAAAAACGAAAAAAAAAACACGTTTGTATGGGCAGCAACAGAGGCTGGCTCATTATAGGCTGTTTATACTTGTTCGTCTGCGGAACCCTAAAAATCGTCACGTTACTTTGTCAGATCGATCACACAACACAGTATTCCATGGCCTCATTGATATTGATAAGGAAAAAGGATGTTTATGATTAACTAGCAGTAGGTACCTACACCACAAAACTGCAAGTCTGAATGAATTCATTCATAGTCAGAGTCAAACATAAACATAACATATTCGATACAAAGAACTAAGTCAGTGTTTAACTGAACAAAGATTTAGCAACGTTAGTATTACAATATACAATGCAACAAATATTTATACCTCTAATATTATTATTGTATGTAGGATGTAATCTTCATTCAAACCATGGGTTAAATAATTAATGACCGAGTAACAACAAAAAAAAAGTTATTTTTGAAAAAAAAAAAAGTTGTTGCTTTCTAATGATGGAAAAAAAATGAGCGGATGATGTATGCGAAAATAAATGTAGGGAACAGCTGTTTCTTCTTTCGCGATTTCAGGGATGGTCCCATAGTGAAAGTTGTTCACAATGATGAGTACAATGACCCCTTAAGCGGATTAAAAATACTAAAATTTAACCGTGTATATTTACTGTGTAGTGTTGCCGAGCGCTATAGGATTTATAGGATTTTTTTTACGTTAAAACAAGAAATTTCCCGTAGCTAAAGTCGCGAGCAGAAGCTAGTCTACAATATATTAAGAAAGAAAAAAAGAAAACACATTTATTAAGTAAGCTACCACTAGACTTGGCTACACTATAGTCAGGCAGAGAAAAATTTGTTTTTCTCGAGTCTTCGCTTCAACCCGGGCAGCATGTCGGGAATCGAACCCCTTGCGCGCGGTTTGCATGCTGCGTGGTCAACGCGTCATCGACAGGTTGAGCCGCAGCGCGGCGGCGACACGGCTCGGCCCGATGACCACTCGCCCTGTATTATACAGGCTGTAAGGGTAAACAACGTTGTCACTCAAACCATGCAAAAACAACAAAAAAAAAACCTTATTTTCATTAAAAGATTTTAAAAAGTTTAGTAAAAGCTATCCGACACCGTGCTCGCTAGCGAAACAGCTGACTGTCTGAGGGAGAGGTCGCGCTCGCAGCCAGTCAGGTCACGTCCCGCACCCCCCGCCCGTGTTGTGACGCAAGTTCGTTGCCCTAGCGCATAGGGCAACGAACTTGCGTCTCTTGGGGTAAAATATAAATGAAAAAAAAAAAGGTCGTAATTTTCCATTGATTTTACGTTCTTTAAATGAAACCAAACCACTGGTTGCAAGGATAACGGTGTTTACCCTAACACCCTGTATAGTGCTCTGTGCCACTCGCTTCCACAGATTCTACCGACCGCGACGGATAAGATTCCTCTATAACCTAATATTTAATTGTTTGCCCGGGACAGTTTATATCTTGTAAAGATCTGACGGCAATAAACCATTGCCTATAAAATACAGTCCATTCTTTCATTGCTCCCCGCGCTAACATTGGTGGATGCTAGTGTCGTTCTGATTCTGACGACACTTCTGAATTCTGCAGGCAGTAAGCGTACACTTCGCCGGATAAATGTCAATTTTATGAGCCTAATTTTGCGGGCCATAGATGTTCAAGTAATTTGATCAAACAGGCTGGTTCAAACAGTTTGATCAAATAGAAATACGAAAGTTCATATTTCCTCATGCCATTTGACAAGTCATTTAGATATACTCTACTCTATATACTCTACTCTATATGTACTCAGTTCGATGAATAAGTACTTAGAAAGAAGAAAGAAAGAGGAAAGAAAATAAATTTATTTGACCCAGGTAAGGCACACAATATTTATAGAAAAAAACAAAGAACATAAAAAAAGTATATACTTAAAGTACTTAGAGGCGTGATGTTATATGATGTCCTAGCTGCGCCCCGCGGTTTCATCCGCCTAAGTCTCGATCTCGTGGGAATATCGGGATAAAAAGTATCCTATGTGTTAATCCAGGTTATAAACTATCTGTTTGCCAAATTTCATCCAAATCCATTCGGCAGTTTTTACGTGAAAGAGTAACAAACATCCATCCATCCCGCCATCCATACTTACAAAGTTTCGCGTTTATAATATTAGTATTAGTAGGAAGTAGGATGGTTGTTGTGTATATACCTACTTGGTTTTGTTTTCAGGTCACCATGACATACAAGCTGCATATGAACGGGGTCATCACTGGCTCCTTGAATTCCTTCTGTCTGGCATGCGACATCTTCTTAACGTCCCAGCGGGAAGCTACTGACCATATCGGAACACCGGAGCATAAGAAGAAGTCGGATGCAGTGCAGTACTCCGATAAATTTCAAGATGAACACATTAAAAAGGTGGGTTTTTATTTGGGTGCGTTTTCACAGCGGAGACAAACGGAGCGGAGCGGGGCGGGGGAAACAATGGAATCGACAAATCACAGACGAGTTCAACAAATAAGTTTGGTCGATTCTTGCACGTCTCCGCTGCGCTCATCTACGCTCCGCTCATCTCATCTTCGCTTCAGTGGAAACGCTTCCTAACTTACATAGTGTTGGCCTTAGTTTTAAATTCACTAAACAAGCACTTACAACCAATAACCTGAAATATGATGTAACTTTTGTTTGTCCCGCGCCTGCGATACCAAAATTCTATAAATAATAATGCTTGTTAATCTCTTTTCAGTTAATTACACTCTGTATAGGCTTTTTATCAGTATTTTGATACAATCTGAATTCCGCCCAACATCTAGGAATTCAGTCCATCATATCAATAATTATTACATTCACTTGAATCTAACTAGTAACTTGTTTTTTCAGTTCAAAGGGGGCTACTACTGCGAGTTCTGTAACGTTCTGATGCCAATTGCTTCCAAAGTTAATTTACATATCACTGAAGATGAACACAAGCATAACAAGGGAATTCTTCTCCTAAATGCTATGGGTGACGATGTTGTTGCTTTCAATAACATTCTTATTGAAGAAAAGGCTTGGCATGGCCTGATCGATGGAGTCTGCTCGCTCTGTAACGAGGAGTTCGAAGCTGAGAGTGATCATAAAACTGATGCAGGCCACTGTTTGAATTTGGTTCTCAAACCTATTCAGTTTCGAGCGGATAATGCCATCTTTCGTCATGTAAGTGTACACTACTTTGATATGGAATTTCAATTTGTTTATGAATGTTTCAAAAGTGGATTTCTACAATAGGTAGTGCCATCCCCGAAGACGCGCCCCACTCCGTACTAAAGAACAGTTTACAGTATAGTAATCACGGAGTGGGGCGAGTCTTCCACTATCTGTAGATTCATGACTATACTTATAAGCAAGTATAATAAACTATCTGATACTACGTATCAGTTTTCCCTCATTATCTGTTACTAGCTTCCGCCCGCGGCTTCACCCGCGTGGTATGTCGATAAAAAGTAGCCTATGTCCTTCCCCGGGATGCCATCTATCTCCTTGCCAAATTATATCGAAATCTGTCCAGTGGTTTAGGTGTGAAAAGGTAACATACAGACAGACGAATTTATAATATTAGTATGGATTAGTAATTATAATATACTTACATACCTTTTCAAACAGGATATTATTGGTAGGTATAAGTCAGTTTTACGTAACTCTTCAGAATTCACATAACGATCTGGACTTTAAATAAATGTAAGTTTATTTAATCAAATCCAATTTTACCTACAATAAAATTAAGTGGGTTATCATTTCTTTGATTTCAGTTAGACGACACAGCTGTCCAATGCCTAACATGCAACAAGTTGCTAGCGCCCGGCAGAATGACCAAACATTTTGACGATAGAGAGCATCACGAGCTTTACACGAAACATCGCATCGAAACTAATGGAGTTTGTCAAAGAAACAACACTAAAGAAGACTGCCAAGGAAGCGAAGCTAGAGGAAACTGTCGAGAAACAGCAACCAACATGACTTCAGCTGTAGAAAATGATGGCGAAAAAAAGAAAGCGAAGATTGACAACGATGTTAATAAGAATAGTGACGAAAAATCAGCGATAAAAGACAAATCTAAAATCCTTGAATCCATTGCCAGGTACCAAAGTAAAGGAATCAATATTAATTTGGAAACAGAAACAGCATTCTGTAAAAAATGTTCCAAAGTTGTAACATTTGATGTCATGGAGATAGAGAACCACATTGAAAATCATTCATCAGCTAAAGCCGTTGATTCTGATTTACTATATCCATCAAATCTGGATCAAAATTTGAATCGAGTCGATATAAATGACAAAACTGCACAATCGTCTGACGATAAACAAAATACTGAGGTTGAAAATGTCGCCATAAAAGCTTTACAATATAATGTCCAAAATGCTGCTTCTAAGACTGCCTCACATGGACATGACAATGATACCGATTCGTCATCGTCACATGACGAATTCAATGTTCCCCCAAACTTCGAAAAATGTAGCCAAGAAGAAGCGACAAGAGAATTTGCAAAAGCAAATAAAATAACTTACAACGGGGACAATAACCAATCTTTTTGCCGCATTTGTTCAGTACATGTGCCAGCTCCTATAAGGTCATTGAAAGAGCACGTAGAAGGAGCGAATCACAAAAAACGCTTAGGTTGTAGTGGAGGCTTGGTAGCCTCCAACAAAAACTCCGAAACAAAAACGTCGGAAAAGCATGTGAAGGAGTTAACGAAAGTATTTGTTGATTCGGCTTACGATGTACGAGGAATGTTTTATATCGCCAGTATCATTAACGAGGAGTTTTGTATTCTACGGAATAGTATGTATTTGATATCGGAGAATAATTCAAGAATTAGGTGCCTTGTGTGCGATGTTAACTTGCCGCCATACTCGGATATTGTGGATCATGTTAAGACAACACAGCACCTGCATAAATGGTGGGAAGTGCCTGTCATTACATCAGAGACAAGGGAATTCATTAGAGAGGTAAACACCTAATAATACTTATTATGATTTATATATATATTTTTTTTAATTATTTGTACCTGTCCAGAATTTGTTCCTTGTCATAATAAATCTACTTGTTACAGGTTCGTCCCGGGATGTACCACTGCGGATATTGCAATCTTTTAGTCTCTGGTTGGGCCGACATGAAACGGCACCTCGAGTGCTATGAGCACCAGGGTAACAGATCCATCGGGGAAATTCGAATGAGGCAGAATATGCCTGCCTTACAGCGGCACAAGATGCAAAAAGATCTGGAAGTCATAGCCATGATGAGTTTCTTCAATATGTTTAATTGATGGTTAATGACCTTCGAACTTGTTTGAAATAGGATAGGTACGACGATTGTATGACTGTCTATTATTATTTTTGTGACCAAATAGTTGTAAGTTGATTGTTGAAAAAGTTTTAATTCTCTATTTTATTCCCTATTACTATGTTCTAGTCTTCGCTTTGCTCCACTTTATTCTCTATTACTTTTTCTGGTTTATTCGAACCTCCCCTTTATTTTAATTATTGTCTTCAACTGCTACTACATATAAGTAACTTTTACATTTAATTTTTATAGTTATTATTAAAGTGTTTTCACTTTGTCCGATACGATACCGGTGTCGGATGCCGATACGATATCGGGGCAAGTAAAATGTAAGAATTAGTATGGATCCGTGTTTGGATCGGACAATCTAAAAAGGCAGGTACATAGTTCATACGGTTTATTTGCCCCGATATCGAATCGGACAATGTGAAAACGGTCTTATTATTCTTCAATTGTTTTATTATGTAGGTATTCTGTATTTTCTCTGAACTTAATTTAATTTTGAAATACCTTTAATTTACAAATTGTGTCTCATAAGTTTAGCGCATGTTTAATATTTAGTAGGTACTATATAATAAACAGTTTTTTTTACGTTGTTTTGTTTTATTTCGCTGCGCAACACTAATAGGGAATATGCATGTATTTTTTTTATATTTTTATTCGATAGTTTACATCGTCAAATAATAGTTAAAAAAAATTCGATGTCAAAAAAGCAATTTAAAGTACTTAAAAAAATGTTTAAAAATATCCAACCGATCCGGGCTATTTAAACGCCCTCCATTTGGCGCGCTTGGTGTGGTGACGTCACAGTCCTTGAAAACAGACAAGTAACTGTCAAGTCAACGTCAAACACTCCTTTTTCTATGAGCGTTTGACATTGACTTGACACTTGTTGATTGACTTGACATTGACATTTTGATTGTTATCCCGGATTGTTACGTCACATCCGCTCTTAGCCTTTTCAAGTATTTGAATTACCCACAGTTTCTTGGGACTTTTTAAAAATTAATTTCTCGCTCAAAAAGAAATTTTATTCAAAAATATTTATGGAGGCATAATTCTGAAGTAACATAGTTCATAAAAAAAAATATTTTACCCATATTTGAATCACATGCATATTCCCTATTGCGTAATACACGATCAAACGGAATTGGAATCGGTTTGAAACGTCCAATGCATTGCTTCTAAGTAAAAAAAAAAAATCTGCTCAACAACGTAAGTAACGCAAAACAAATTAGTCTTAATCGGCTATGCAATTTAAATACGATCAATCATAATGCGTGCTAGCTCCCACCATAGACTAATATATATATATATAAGGTGTATCTTTTCATACACGAAATATTTTAAGGGGTCATTGTACTCATCATTATGAACAACTTTTACTATGGGACCAACCCTGAAATCGCGAAAAAAAAATCAGCTGTTCCCTACTTTATGTTCGCATAGCTCGTCAAAATGTAGGGAACAGCTGATTTTTCTTTCGCGATTTCAGGGTTGGTCCCATAGTAAAAGTTGTTCATAATGATGAGTAAAATGACCCCTTAAAATATTTCGTGTATGAAAAGATACACCTTATATATATATATGTATAGCTCCCACAGCATCCTGAGTGTACATATTTTGTGATAGGTGGGACAGCCCCATACTGGCTCACTGGATACGGCTGCACCATATAATAGTAGTCTATGGGCTGCAAACGTAGGACCGTAGGTGTCAGTCGTTACAATTTTGTATATAGTGTGGTTTTTTTACTAACATTAGTTAAGACCGTTGCTAACAACTTATGGATCATGTGATCTGAAATAAATAAATATATATAAATAAATAATCTGAATAATTTAGGAGTATATTGCTAATCAACTGCTTTGTATCCTATGTTCGAAAAATTTGTCAACTCAATAATGTAAATAGGTAACGTAAGTACATAATAAATGTTGTTCTGTCAATGAAACAGATAATTCTATACTTAATTTGGTTTGTGATTTTTCCTAACATTTTAGCATATTTTCTAGGGCTCAGTAGTCAACAAGGAACGTTATAGTTACAGAATATGCGTTATAGTTTGGCCATGTCCGTCTGTCTGTCCGCGGCTCTCAGACTGTAAGTACTAGAAAGCTGTAATTTGGCGTGGGTTTATATGATATAAATTACGCCAACAAAGTGGTAAAATAAAATCATGTTTCTTTTTTTAATGGTGAGTACCGTAAACTGGGGAAGTTTTTTTTTCTGTTAAATATTATTTGCCGTCGTAACAAATATGGGTTTACATAATTATAAACATTAGAATCAGCAATACAACTATCTAAGTTCATGAAAGTGCTAAATGTCATGTTTTCATGAAATAGTGATTCAATGCACTTAGAGAGTTGTATTACTGATTCTAATGTTTATAATTCTGTAAACCCATATTTATTTCGGCCGCAAATAATATTTAGATCAACATACAACCTGACACTGACCTGCAAATTGCAAAAAACGTAAGAAAATTTGAATTTCGCGGGCTACCTTACCGCATCCGCCTTAAAAAGGTGATGCACGGGCGAGCAAGTCCGCGTACTTATGGCTCGGCGAGCTTACTCGCCCGTGTGTCATGCTAAGTACGCGGACTTAAAAACCGTTCGTCGGCGATCCAACAGGTTAAAATTTCTCTCTAACTGCATGAAAGTGCCAAATGTCATGATTTCATGAAATAGTCATTCAATACACTTTCATGAGCTTAGAGAGTTGTATTGCTGATTTAAATGTTTATAATTCTGTAAGTCATACCTTCTATCACCCACTTTCACAGAACATTAATACTCAAGAGGGGCCCACTTTACACAACTCCACAGACTAATTAGTCTTCACAACTCTGTTATCAATAGACAAACTTCCGGCCCGACCATAGAGCACTATTGTATTTTGTAAGAAATTATTACGTGAGCCATTCCATCTGTCTTAAAATAATTAATTTAAATATCATTGCCTTAATTTTTAATACTTTGTACCTATTGCAATAAATAAATAAGTTTTCATAACTTAAATGTTGATAGACATACTATTATAGTGCAGAATAATGCTCTATGGTAGGGGCTTTCCAGAATCTTCGATATCTCCAATGGTTGATATCTTGCATGCAGGCGCCATTAAAAATATTCACTCTTGTTAGACGCATAGTGCTGAGCAGTCGTCCAATACAAGAACAGTTTCCAAGCGGCAAAATATTACTGTGAGTACCTACATTGTAAATATTTTTATTTTTAACACTGCGGGACACTAAACTCCCGGCTCCCCCAGACGTAATAATAATAACAATGAAACTTCTTTTGTGTTTTGTTCAGTGTGTCCTTCAACTTACTTTCTTAATTTGTAATTTTTGTCATGTGTTTGTCGTACCTACCAGGGGCCGTATTATGACGTGTTAATACCACCATTTTTCCAGTGTGAGTGAGAGACGGAGCTATACAAGGCCGATAGCACCGTCCTTTTTTCGCAATGGAATAATGATGGCATTAATACTTGATAATACGGCCCCAGGCGTTACTTAAACTTATCCAGAAGTGCATAGGTAAGCACTTTGATTTCGTAAAGATCTGAAAGTGAATTTTTCATCACTTTGGTAGTTTGGTACCACTGCTGAAGTAGGATATATAGATATAAATTTTCGGAACATTCTACGTTGCTCTGAATCCAGTGTATCTGATTACAATAATTATGGTTAAAAGTAATAAAATGTGTAATACATAAGTCACCACTGCCGGTCACATGGGTACTTACACACTGCACACACATTGTACTGTAGGTACTATGAGTCACAGTGGCTTGTAGCATAAATTGTATCAACAAATTATTGAAACTGGTAATAATCATTGTTTTCATGTTTTGGTATCACTTCTTCGACAAAGTTATTAAAAGTACGGCTGCCGAGCGACTGTTCCCGTGTGTTAGATTCCCAGGTCAGGCCATTTTTTTCCTTATACCTCAAACGGAAAATGGAACCCTTGTTGGCCGTCCGTCTGGCAAGATAGGTACTTTTCCCAAAATTCATCCATCATTATATGTGCACACCATAATTATGGCAAAGTTGAAATATGTGATCAAACTTTGATGAAATACCCAAACACCCCTGCCACACATGTGTTCATACATGTGATCAGATATTGTTGCTATGTCTGGCGCCGGCATTATCCCAATTTATTTGAGGTCGGCGCAACATGTATTTTTCTTCCATACTTCTATTAGCCGTGAGCCGTTACCCCCTTTCTAGCTATATCATCTTTCAGTCCCACTCCATCCCTCGTTTCGTCGATACAAACAAGATAAACTACTGCATCAAATAATTTTATCTACTACATTATAACGTACCTACTAACATCACGCCTGCAGTTTTCCGCGATAGCGTAGGCAGAGGGAGGAGACAGATAGTAGGAACACATTTCCCCAATAGGGAATATGCATGTATTTTTTTAATCTTTTTATTCGATAGTTTACATCGTCAAATAATAGTAAAAAAAAATCGACGGCAGAAAAGCAATTTAAAGTTGTTAAAAAAATGTTTAAAAATATCCCACCGATCCGGGCTATTTAAACGCGCTCCATTTGGTGCGCTTGGTGTGGTGACGTCACCGTCTGTGAAAACAGACAAGCAACTGTCAAGTCAACGTCAAACACTCCTTTTTCTATGAGCGTTTGACATCGACTTGACACTTGTTGATTGACTTGACATTGACATTTTGATTGTTATCCCGGATTGTTACGTCACATCCGCTCTTAGCCTTTTCAAGTATTTGAATTACCCACAGTTATTTGGGACTTTTAAAAAATTAATTTCTCGCTCAAAAAGAAATTTTATTCAAAAATATTGATGGAGGCATAATTCTGAAGTAACATGGTTTATAAAAAAAAAAATTTGACCCATATTTGAATCACATGCATATTCCCTATTAGTCAAGCTTAATAATAAAAGAGTCGTCGCGTCTAATTGCTATTAGGTAGCCGGAATATAGGGTTTGGAACTTGCAACTTGCACAGCTTATTATTAGGCATCTAAGTAGGTACCTACTTTAGTTCCCCAAATAGAAAGATCGCCGTCGTCGCGGTCGCAGTCGCGTTTGTGATCACAAAACTAGTCAGGGCAGTTTAAAAACACAGAACATCATGCCTGAATTCTGCGGTGGCGTAGGCAATGGCGTAGGCAGGGCAGTAAGTATGTAGACTTTTCGCCAGAGTTGACGAAATTCCTCATGGAATAGAATAGAATATTCTTAAATAAAAATCAAAAGGTGTAGGTATTAGGTATGTTGGAAGCAGCGTCGCTCTGGGACCCAAAAAACTACCGGGATTTTTTGAGGTTCGAAATAAAATAATAATTATCTCACTAATCACGGCTTTGCTCTAAATAAAATGAAGGGAAAATGGACCGGACCGGCCCACCGGGAAAGGTCCCGGTATGCCCTGGGGCCAGAACGTCCCTGGTTGGAAGGTACTCAGTTCCGTGAACAAGCAGCTACTTATAGGCGCGATGTTCTTATACAAATCGTTTTATTTTTCAGGTCACCATGACATACAAGTTGCATATGAACGGGGTCATCACTGGCTCCTTGAATTCCTTCTGTCTGGCATGCGACATCTTCTTAACGTCCCAGCGGGAAGCTACTGACCATATCGGAACACCTGAGCATAAGAAGAAGTCGGATGCAGTGCAGTACTCCGATAAATTTCAAGATGAACGTATTAAAAAGGTGAGTTTTTATTTGAGAGAGCATTAGGGAGGGTTTCGACAGAAGCGGAGCGGGGTAAACAAAAGGAATCTACCTATCACATATGAGTTCAACCGCAACGTGATTGCTTGTTTGATTCCTCCACGTCTTCGCTCCGCTCGTCTACGTTCCGCTCCGCTCATGTTAGCTTCAGTGGGAACGCTTCCTAACTTAACAACAGCTGTTGGGGCTAATAGTTTTGATGTCGCGACATGACAAGATGCGCTTACACGGTCAATAACTTGTGCGTTATTCTGGGCAGTTGTATTGCAGCTATGACGTTAAGGGGGATGCGCTAGGGTGGTCCGCGAATTTCAAATTTTCTTACGTACAACCAACCACTTCTTACTGAACATACAACCTGATACTGACCTGCAAATTGCAAAAAACCTAAGAAAATTTGAATTTCGCGGGCTACCCTAGCGCATCAACCTTAAGGGAACACCGAGCAATTTGCGGCGAATACCGGAATTATGTACTTACAAATTGCCAGAATTTGCAATCATAAGTTGCTCGCGCAAGCGCACCATTAATTGTAGGTACTTACCTATTCTGAATTATTACTGAGTGACGTTGGCGCTCTATGATCGCTGCAGCGGGGATTTATTCATTTCCGGGGACTACCCCATTCGCCTAACAATCATTAGGTACCTACACGATGGATAAAGGCAATGTATTTTGTTATCTGAATTCCGTCCATCACGAAATGGTCACAAATTGACAACTCATAATACACTTACATTTTGGTATGACGATTCATATAATGGTTCACAAATTATAAACGTTTTTAGAATCAATTACCATTTACCAGGTATCTTAGGAAGTTACTGAAGGGCTACATCTTACATTTCATAGTGCAGATTTTCTAAAAAAAAAAAATTTTTGCTGATTTGGAACTACGAAAATTTTCTTGAGCACTTTTGGGATTATTTCATTATTCACTTGTTTTTTCAGTTCAAAGGGGGCTACTACTGCGAGTTCTGTAACGTTCTGATGCCAATTGCTTCCAAAGTAAATTTACATATCACTGAAGATGAACACAAGCATAACAAGGGAATTCTTCTCCTAAATGCGATGGGTGACGATGTTGTTGCTTTCAATAACATTCTTATTGAAGAAAAGGCTTGGCATGGCCTGATCGATGGAGTCTGCTCGCTCTGTAACGAGGAGTTCGAAGCTGAGAGTGATCATAAAACTGATGCAGGCCACTGTTTGAATTTGGTTCTGAAACCTATTCAGTTTGGAGCGGATAATGCCATCATTCGTCATGTAAGTGTACACTACACTACTTTGTTATGGAATTTCAACTATACTTAGTTTATTTTATTATATAACATATATGTATCGAAGTGACTTTCTACTTCTATATACATGACTAGAGATAGAGACTTAAAAGCAGGTATATTATACTATGTATTCCCTAATTATCTATAGCTGCGCCCCGCGGTTTCACCCGCGTAAGTCTCGATCCCGTGGGAATACCTAGCTACTTTCACATTTATAATTAGTTAGAAAGGATTAGTAATTTAGTGTTATAACCTGAGGTTATGACTAACTAGACAGGTAATTATTTACTTACCTACCTCTTTAAACAGGATATTATTGGTATAAGTCAGTCTTACTTAACTCTTCAGAATACACAAAACAATCTGGACTTCAAATAAATGTAAGTTTGTTTAATCAAAACCAATTTTACAATAAAATTAAGTGGGTTATCATTTCTTTGATTTCAGTTAGACGACACAGCTGTCCAATGCCTAACATGCAACAAGTTGCTAGCGCCCGGCAGAATGACCAAACATTTTGACGATAGAGAGCATCACGAGCTTTACACGAAACATCGCATCGAAACTAATGGAGTTTGTCAAAGAAACGACACTAAAGAAGACTACCACGAAAGCGAAGCTAGAGGAAACTGTCGAGAAACAGCAACCAACATGACTTCAGCTGTAGAAAATGATGGCGAAAAAAAGAAAGCCAAGATTGGCAACGATGTTAATAAGAACAGTGACGAAAAATCAGCGATAAAAGACAAATCCAAAATCCTTGAATCCATTGCCAGGTACCAAAGTAAAGGAATCAATATTAATTTGGAAACAGAAACAGCATTCTGTAAAAAATGTTCCAAAGTTGTAACATTTGATGTCATGGAGATAGAGAACCACATTGAAAATCATTCATCAGCTAAAGCCGTTGATTCTGATTTACTATATCCATCAAATCTGGATCAAAATTTGAATAGAGTCGATATAAATGACAAAACTGCACAATCGTCTGACGATAAACAAAATACTGAGGTTGTACATAATGTACATGCCATGGTAAAAGCTTCACTAGATAATATTCAAGATGCTGTCCGCAATGCTAAGGCTGCCTCACATGCAGAATATAATGAAACCGATTCATCATCGTCAGACGACGACGACGAATTCTATTTTGCCCCGAAAGAAAACTTCGAAAAATGTAGCCAAGAAGAAGCGCCAAGGGAATTTGCAAAAGCAAATAAAATAACTTACAACGGGGAAAATAACCAATCTCGTTGCCGCATTTGTGCAGTAAATGTGCCAGCTTCTCTAAGATCATTGAAAGAGCACGTAGAAGGAGCGAATCACAAAAGATTGGTATCATTGGTAGCCTCTCCTATAACCCAACCGAAAATTCCGGGACAGCAGGCGAAGCAGTCAACGAGAGAATTTGTTGATTCGGCTTACGATGTACGAGGAGTCTTCAGTATCATTAACGAGGAGTTTTGTATTCTTCGGAATAGTTTTTATTTCATATCAGAAAATAGTTCGAGAATGAGGTGCATTATATGCGAGGTGAACTTGCCGCCATACTCGGATGTTGAGGATCATGTTATAACACGACAGCACGCCGTTAAATGGCTAGGAGCGCCTTTCATTATATCCGAGAAAAAAGAATTTATCAGAGAGGTAAAGGGAACATTTTTAGTGTCTGTCTAGCTTTTTTTCGTTATGGGTGGGTAGGGGAAGTGCACTTTACCCCCCCCAGCCCAGGCACCGCACCCTATCACATTACACTAATATGAATTTGTGCCCGATTACTGGCAATATGCTTGCCCCTATTACATTAGAAACTTATTACATATCTGGCGAAATGAGGAGCTCGTTGCTATAACAGCCGCACGGGTCCATCCATCAGATTAAGCTACGCTTGCCTGGGTTGGTCTGTGGATGGGTGACTATCTTTACATACCGAGAGCCTCCGTGCCTCGGAAAGCACGTTAAGCTGTTGGTCCCGGCTGTCATTCGTGGATCTTTAACAGTCGTTACGGGTCGTCAGAAGCCCGAAAGTCTGTCTTACTAAGGGGTATCGTTTTACACAGTTACCTACTGGGTTGTGGAGGTCAGATAGGTAATTGCTCCATGTAAAATACTGGTATTCAGCTGCATCCAGTTAACTGGAAGCCGACCCCAAAAACCCCGGGAAAAGGCTAGGCAGATTGATCTGGCGAAATGTTGGTGTACCTATTACGCAAACGGCCTCTCTGGGATACGAGCAAAATGTCGCAGCATTAGGTATGCTGGTATAGGAGTCTTTTCTAGCCGCCTAGTTTCTTTTTCTTGTTTTAGTTGTCTATATTCATATCTTTCTTTATTTTGTTTTAGGTTCGTCCCGGGTTGTACCACTGTGGATACTGTCATCTCATTGTAGCAGGCTGGTCTGACATGAAACTGCACCTCGAGTGTTCTGACCACCAGGACAACAGAACCATGGGCGAAAATCGAATGAGGTTCCATTACCCTAACTTACAGCGGTTCAAGATGCAAAAAGACATGGAAGCCATGGCGAGTTTGTTCAATATGTTTCATTGAGGGTTCTACGTACCTTCTTCGAACTTGATTGAACTAGGACAGGACGATAATTTGTATGACTGTCTATTATTTTTGTTATGATCAAATAGTTCATTGTACCCCTCTCCGTCAATATCTCATATATAAAAAAGGTATAAATATTATAGTAAATATATATGTATAGTTTATAGCTTATTTATGTACTGTAAAACCTGTTTTATCTATAATGCAATACGATATATAATATTGTATTTTTTTTTTCTCTTTGTTCCTCTCAATTGAGTAGCAGCTCAAACACCTGCCAACTAATCTCTTCACCACCCTTGGTTGACTGGTAGAGAATGCCTAAGGCATTAAATCCGCCTTTGTAACTTTTTTTTTTGATTGCGAAAAGTTTAAATAAATTGTTGAAACGTTAATATTATTTCTCAACTACTATTATAGTAGTACAATTTATAATAATATTGTAGTCTAATCAATTAAAATTAAGTATTGTCTTTGACTACTACATTTTACATTTATTTTTATTAATTTTAGTCATCATCAATAGTACCTAACATTTAATTTTATTGCTTTATTATGTATCCTGTATTTTCTCTGACATTAATTTAATTTGAAATAGGTACTTCTAATTAAGTTTCGCTCTTTTTTAGTTACTTAATGTGAATCATTAATAAATTGTTATATTTTTTACGTTGTTTTGTTTTATTTCGCTGACTGATTTGATGAAGGTCAGATATCTATGATCCGTGGAATAAAATTGTCGTCCGACAGTTTTTGTGAATAATTTATTCGCAGGATAAGACTATAATTTTTTTGTAAAATTCACCCTTAATTAATATGAATGAAACTAGCGCTCTGGTAACTGCGTCAATAAAAAGGTAACTGCTAACTGACATAGTTGTAGGCCTGACCCTGTATAGGGAGGCCCACAGATATCCAGCCGCTCCCCCCTTAGTCCGTCAGTGCCACTCATACACTGATTATTGCTTCAAATCTTAACATTAGGTAATTAATTAATCTGTCATAGCTTAATTTTTAATACTTTGTACATATTGTAGTAGGTATAGTAATTTTAAAAGGTTGGTTCTTCGCCTATATGTAGGTATACAAAATTAGCTGGAGAAACTCCACAGGCGTGATGGGTCGATGCAGGGGTAGGACAATTTCATACATTGGCAGATATGGGGTAATTTTTTTCAAAATGCGACATCTGTTTTCGCCATCCTAAACAATTAGTTACTTTATGTCGCTGCATCATTTTATTAACACGTATTATAATTATTTGCAAATATTGGTGTAGATTACAAGCCGCGTAATAATTACGATAGCAACACAGCGAATTATTGATTGTCAAATTGTCAGGTCACAACAAATATGGCGACTGCTCCTTGCGTGTGCGCTTGTTTGTAGTTTTCGTCCCATATTTTTGTGCTTTTCTTCGTGAAATTAATCCACCGATCCGTGTTGAGTTGAGTCCTCTCCTCCGTAGTGAAGTGAAAGAATTTTCCGAAGTTATTGTGTGAGTTGAGCTTTTAGTTCCTCCGCCATTCTAGTTCAATCGTTTTTTAGCATAAATATATAAGTAGTTTAAAAAAAGACAAGTTGTTTTTCTATGTATCCACTGTGTACCTTTTGAAATTGATGCTTCCTTACAAATTTGCTTGTTTTTAATTTGATAAAGTTTTTCTAAGATTTTTTAATAAAGAGAAAATTTAAATTAAGTAAAACTGACATATTAAAAACAAGCAAATTAGTAAGGAAGCTAAAGTATAGGCACTATTGCATAGTAGCACCTATAACAAGCTATAGCTATACATATCACAAGTTTTTGGATGGCGATAATAGATGGCGCTATTTATCCGATCAATTGACATTAGCGGTCTTCAATAAATTCTGCGAGGGGGCTCTCTATACCCTATATATTACTTTACTCTATGGGTCGATGGTACCCATCACGCCTGTGGAGTTTCGCCAGCTAACTACACCCTTGTACCCTTGCACCCTTGTAGGGTTTAGTTTCCGCACTTATGCCCGTTTTCACCGACATCCCCATGTTTAGGGATCCCCTAAGCATGGTTACTATTGGTATGCCACCAGGGACTTGAAACGCGTTTCAATAGCGTTATGTATAGTTCCACTAACGATAATTTCTACCGTTTCTCCCGGATCGTAACTAACATAATAGTTTCGGATTTGAAGATTTCGTTCCAATAGATTTTTGTTATATTGCCAAGAAATTAGTTCGTAGGTTATTGGAACTGTATATACATGTTCAAAGGCGTACTAAATGAAAAGAATAGTTGGTCGCTGTGATTAACTCAAGACAATGTTTATGTTCTTTCTCCAGCATTAGCTTACCCTCTGACAGGTTATGAGTTCATATAATATATGTTTTTTTTTTTTTGACTATATAATCAATTTATTTTTAATATTTTTCTAATTTAATTTATTATTGACATAATCTACTCATTACAATGTTTACTATATGAGTTGTATTGCAATATGTGGTTAGCTAGCGACCTCGAAAATTGATAAATATTATTTACTTTACTTCAATGATCCTAGTTTATCATTTATAACTTCCAGTTACATCTAAAAATAGCTATATGTAGGCGGGCACGCCGTTTGTGCCTGGAAGCTTTTATTTAGTTAATTTATGTTTACATTTACTTTTTATTTCTACTTGAGTACATATAGTTCTCGTTTTTTTTTGGTTGGTATATTAGCGTGTGCTAGCTGACATATGGCTAATAATTTGTTTTGTGTTGCATAATGTAAATGATTTTGCATACTTTTGTATAGAATCAATTTTTTCTCACTGAACAGACAGCTGTGCTGCTGGGGAGTTTGTTGCGCCACTTCTTCTTCCCAGCTAAAGCACTAGGAAGTGGTGAAGGGTGGGCGTTTTCCGGGGACTGTCTTATGTGATTTTGACGTTCGAAAAGTTTTGATTCTCAGCCTAGTTTGAATAAATGACTTTTGATTTTGATTTTACCGTACCCCTGTTTTGAGTAACGTTTCAAGTCCCTGCCTGCCACCTTCTAACAGCCCCCTAACCACGCTTAGGGATTCCTTAAATTAAGGGGATGTCGGTGAAAACGAGCATTAGTCCTTCATGTAGACCATTGTGTGTGGGCCATGGCGGCCGTCGGTGGTTATATGTACAGTCACGGACTTTAATTGATGAGCCACCTTCAAACTTTTCAATTTTGCAGTTTCATACATTCACGAGATTACACGATTAAACACGAACTCAAATCGCACGCTCGTAAACAAGATGACAAATAAATTACTTTTAATCAGAAATAGTCTTATCCATAGAGGTTGACTAATAAGTTCTCAATTATAAAAAATTAAAATACAATGTTGCATTAAGATTGTCAAATCTATTTGATACCGACCTCCTTTGAATCATAGCTCATTAACTCGTTATTTCTGAAAACTTAACTGAAGACAGTGAAAGTTGAAATATCAATGTCAGAGACGTAACTTTCGAACTTGTCGAACTGACTATTATTATTTCTCCGTACTATCGCAACAGTAACCTAGCAACGATTGTTTATCGTTGCTAGGTTACTGTTGCTAGACCTGCAATTGGTTGACTTTGGGTCGCTTTGGGTAGTCACTCTGCTGTCAAGTTTGTAGTTCTGGCTCTCAGGTTAGCCAACCGGTAAAGATATGAAATATAATTTTATTCTTCTAATACGAAGACATATGAATTTGCGTGTCGGGAACCGAATACACCCGATTTGCATTACACGGCTAAAATACGAACAGTGCCAGGTGGCTCATCAATTAAAATCGCTGACTGTACAAGGGTGCGTCCTCCCATATATCTACACGTATTATAAAGTAAGTCATTTATCGGATCTGTCCGGGTAACCGCGTTGTTGTTCTAAACTACGCAACGGATTTTGATGCGGTTTTCACCATCATTTAGAAAATCGTTTTTAGTGCATTTTTAGGTATAATGCATTGATATTAAACCAAATTTTGAATTTTTTGTACAGACGTTAAAACCGTGCGAAGCAGGGGCTGGTCGCTAGTAAATAGTACAGACGGCTACACATCAAGCTATACATTTCCTGTTTATGCTGATCTCGCATTGTCTAGGATTTACGTACAATGCGAGGTTAGCTTATACTGGAAATGTATAGCTTGCTGTTTAGCCGTGTGTACAAAACAAAGTAACTTTTCATGTGTTTGTGTGACCGCTTACTTCTCTAAATTATAAAATGGATTTTTATACGGTTTTCACCATCATTTCTGGAAGCTGTATGCAAGGGCGGGTCACAAAACAACAAAGTATTTCGAGATTGTTTTAATCAATCTTAGCTTTGCCCCCTTTTATCATTATATGGGTAACAAAGTAAATAAAGACTAAATACTATTTGTCAACTTAAGTTTAATGCAGTACAAAAAGGAATAACTTTTAGGCCGACATAAATAGACTACTTAGCACACGCTTTGGCTAAGTATCCCTGTCACTGTCGCACAAGTGTTAAACTACAAGTGCAAGATAGAGACGAGAACATGTCTAAGGCAATGCACGTGCTACGTAATGTCTATCTATCTTGGCCTACGACTCGGCAGAGTCAGGTGATGGCCAGCCACACTTATTTTCACTTCAGATACAAACAAATGCTATGATAGTGAAAAACTTGAATACGCACTTTTTACGCGTTAAGGACAAATAACCTGTTAAGGGCAAATAACCTCTCATTCAAGTTAGGATTTTAAATCAAATGCATTAAAGTCTATTTTACTATTTTGTATAGCCATCGTAAAATACACTTTAATGCATTTGATTTAAAATCCTGACTTGAATGACAAGTTGTTTGCCGCGTCTGAGCGATGCTGTAATAGTGAGCGATGTCCTTTACTTGGCGTACTAGTCAAATTATTCACATTTCTTGGTTCATACAAAATCTACCCTATGATTGTGGACATAAGGTTCATTTTGTATTAACGAAATAACGCGAGAATTTACGCGAATACGTCAAGTGTACTGGCAGAATAATATAAATAGATAAAATATGTTTGACATTCTATGTGGCACATCGATTTTTAGACAATAGTTCTGTTTTGTAGAGCGTTGTCCCTGTCACACATATAACAGTCTCTAGCTACCAATGTGTCAAAATAAAGCCTGGGTACTGTATACATCATGTCCCGGAATTAACACACACTACCAAACAGACTAATTCAAATATTATGTTACAATCATAATACATACATTGAATTTTTACTACTATAAGTATAAAACATTGTTTATTTACAGTAGTTGTACTGATGGTAGGAGAAAATTGTGGTCACATTACAAATCAACCCACGCGCACAGTCTCACACTAATAAGAGTCTAGCGTTGTACGTTCTTCATCGTCCATTTTGGTTTGTTTTGTTTGACTGTAAAGCGGAAGTGTGACTGTATTTAAAGCGGAAGTGTGGCTGTAATTTACGTACTTTTTTGGGATTAAAAGTTCCCATTATTATTCAAAATGACAGTCACGTAAAATACCAAATATGACTTACCTAAATTGTTTGTAAAGTAAAAAGTGCGTATACAAATATTCATATTGCAATCATGAAATCACAACGCACAAACATTCAGGACAACCTCGTAAATATGATAATTTAAAACTCACAATATATACAAAAAAACACTCGTTGTTAATCGCTGTCACATCACAGATCAATAAGCATGGTTCTGATACATTATTTATTGATGGCACACAGCAGCCGGTCTAACAAAATTTCATTCAAAATATCGTTTTCACACAGTCACAGATTAATACAGATGGTTAACTCCGAAAAACTAATATAAAAAATCGACTCTTGTTACGACACAATAAGGTGCAATTCAGGTCACACCGCGATAATTACCTACAGTGATATTCACCTCGACGTTGCCTCTTCCTATCGCGTAACATAGACCTTCTGACTACGTTACACTCGCTGAATTGGCTTGAGAAGCTGGGCCCGCCGCGTACTTGTAGTATCATACCTAAAATGTGGAGTGAACCATTTGTATTTCATCTGGGGTTCAGATTCATTGGTGAAATCCGCCGTCTTACACTACTAGTCACTAAGACATTTAACCAGAGCCCTAAACATACTGAAGACATCGTTCTGTCTCTTCCAACTTCTAACGATAGATAGAAACAGAACTATGCATTTAAACTCGTTAAGTTCAATTTATTTATTTAATGATTTGTAGTGCAACCGGGCATTATTGTGCCATCCCTAAATAATACATTTACATACATAAATTACGAGTTTTTTGGCTCTAATCTTTGAGCAGCTTTCATTACCATATAAAACGGTTAAGATACTAAATCACAATGTGTTGAAAACTCGTGAAAATGTAACGATATTGCTTAACCAAATGGTATAAATAACAATATTTATTACGTTGAAATAACGTATGTCGTTACCCTGGCAACAGTAAACCTTATACTATATGGAACGTTCACTTGTCACTATCAATAAGTCTTAAGAAAGTGATTAAATAAAAAACGGAATTTATTGAAGTGTTAGAACAAGACAGCGCATATTGCACGCCTCCTCTTACTTTAGGCAGATGTAGTAAAGCACAGAGTTCTTACCGATAACTTATCTAGGAATCCTTGATAGGAACAAGTGACGTCACCAACTAAACCCGAGCACTAACACACCCAGGGTGTCATAACTACAACATTTTATTACAATGAAATCATACTCCAATAAATATTGTACTCCCTTCAAATTGAAACCTAATATTTTTGCTGAAATGTTTGTTTCAAACCGGACCACGAGGGCTTACACTACAAAGTATGTATATCTTTGGTCAGGTATAAAAAGTTCTAAGCAAAGTGACGTTTGCGCAACACTCATAATAAAGCCTACCTCGATAAACCTTCCTTGGTGATAGTCTTCATTTTGACAAACCTACGCTGAACTAATTCCAGAAAATTATCCATAAATGAAGCAATACATATATTTATGTTCCTGGAAATTGTTATATAATGAGAAGTTACTGGACAATAATTTCTTCAGTAACATTTTTGAGTGAACAACTTTTTGACAAGTATGGCTAGAATGCTTAAGACATCATTCAATAATGAAACAAGAAAAGAACTAATTTTGCCATTTGAAAATGCGATGAGAGACACACCTGGTAGCCTAAAGCTGTATATACAACAAGTTGCTTCATTGAAATGCTGCCTTCAAACAAAAACTATAGTCAACTGCACTTTGCCAATTCACACATTCACTTTATAAGCACTTGTTCCAGTCACTGGCCTATTAGTTCAATCACTTTTATATCACTTGTTGTTTAATAAAGGTGTGTTCATGTTGAATTTGTAGACGTTTTGGCACACCGTGAGTAATGCTTGGGGCGAGTCGTAGGGCGCGGCCAGGCGCAGGGAGCGCGCGCGGCTCTCGGTGTACATGTCGATGACGCCCCACTGGCGCAGCAGTCGCAAGCAGTTGTTGATCGCGTCTGTTGATACGGCTTCGCCTGAAATTAGAAAACAACGTTTGGCTTATACAATGTGGAGACGGCAATACAACAACAAATAAAAACACTGGCAATACTAATGCATAAGAGTATTTTGGAACTATCAAATAAATCCTAACAGCGAAATTAAAAACTCATTTTTTCAAACAAACTAAATAGTAGTGTTGGGCCGACTATGGGGTTTGCCGACCTTTGACTAGCTATCGTAACTAAACTATTGGATATATTTGATTATTTTTTTGTATGTAGACCGAGAACGTCATTAGTTAAACGGAGTTTTATTTTTTGTCGTATTGTCGTTCCCACCTTGTATACTTTTCGGTACTTACATTAGAAAAACGGTAATATATATTATGCAGCCGCTAGATAGCACATCGATCAGGAAAAGTTCGGCTTTTAGAGACCAAGTGGGAAATTAAATGAAAATGTTTATTATTTAAATCGGATAATGGAACCACTATTACTCGTCATATTGAAAAAAATCAAATAAGCTACAGCATTTTGTATCTAAAAACATCATCATTGACAGCCTTGAGCCTTGTTCCACCCACTGCTGAGTATAGGTGTCCTCTTTGCGCCATGCTTCCCTTGTATGAGCAAGTATCAACCAGACACTTCTTGTTTTTTAAGAACATTCGCCTCTTTAATCTCAGTCTGTCAAAAATACCTCTATGTTTACAGTACTTTTATCTCACAAAGCGACGCGCGCTTTGTTTGTGGTTATATACTGTTCAAACACCCTGTGAATGTGTGCGTGAAGACTCGTAGCGTCAGCAACTCAGCATATAACACACACACACATTCCGACTTCACCATTGTCTCGGACGGTACCGAAAGTTCCTGCGATTAATACATTTTTGACATTGATTGTCGCTGAGACGAGATTGAAAGAAAGAAAAATAGGTTTATTTGTCACAGAAACACGTGCATACAAAAAGATCAGCAATTTTAACCAAAATAGATCTAAATACAATAAAAAATAAAAATAAAAAAAACATATGAGATCAGGAGTATACAGATAAATAATCGGCAGCTGCACGTCATGACTGTGACAAGAAGGCTTCCACTCAGCATGATGCTGCGCTATGGGGACCCACAGCACAGCGCTGATTTTCAGTGGTCACCCGAAAAAAGACGTACGGAAATCAAGTCATATTCAGATCAGCCGAGTCAGAGTCAGATTGCGATTAGATTGAATTGTACGTTTTAAATAACGGGAATTGGCTTTCAGTTCTTACCCGCGATATTCTCAATGCCATCTGGCTGTTTGTTTGCCAACAGTCTTTGAGTGCGGAACCCTAAATAAAGTAGTCGATCTTACCGTAAACCATCTTGTTGTGTGTGAAGTCTTCCGTGAGCGAGTCGAGAGTGTTCTTGACGACTTCTTTCATGGAGCCGGGCGCGAGGTGCCGACAGGTCGCCGCATACGCTTCCAGTACTGGGCGCAGAGTTAGCAGTAGTCTTCGTCTGGAAAACGAAATGTTTATTTATATAAAAAAAGGCTATAAGAGTAGGGGAAGACCAAAGAAAAGATGGATGGGCTGTGTGACAGATGATAAGGCTAGAAAGGTGATGTCTTTTCATCGATTCGTAGATGAGTCACTCATTTCATACCGAGACCGCTCCGTGCCTGGAAAAGCACGCTACGCATACCCGAAAGTCTGACAACTAGTCTCAAAACAATAACTGGATTGTGTAGGTTAGATAAGCGGTCGCTCCATGTGAACTGTGTACTAGTTAGACTGGAAGCCGGTCCCAACATGGAATTGGAAAAAGCCTACACAGATCATCATCTGTCTAGGCTTGTATTGATGTAGTGTGTACCTCTCAGCGAGGGCTTCGGGCGCGTCGGACAGAGTGTAGGCGATGCGCTGCGCGGGGTCGGGTCGCTCGTCGTCGTCGTCTTCGAGTCGACGCGCCATGCGACGGGACCATTGCTCTTCTTCTAGTTCCACCGATGTCTGTGAACCAAGATATATAATAAGTATGATATTATTCTATATATAGGGGGGGGGGGGGGGGCTAAACAGACCCTTGGTTAGCCCACCTGTGTAAGTTCCTATGTACACGCCATGGCAGCGGCGGTACTGCCATACAAGCTGAAAAGCCCGGCTTGCCTTCAAAACTGAGCAAATCAATTTAAAAAAAAAAAACTACTCTATACTTCCAAGTCAATCCTTCATGTCGCAAGAATTGATAAGAATAATAACATAAAAACTTCGCGCTGCACCAGCCGCGCGCTATAAGTACAAACAATGCACCGTTGCCAAACTGCCACAGTTGCGATCTCGCTCTAACACTATAGCGCTAGGCGAGATCGCATCCATGAATGAAGACGTCAATTCTGTAGTACATTGCATCTTTCTCGCTCACACTCGCTTGCGGCAACGGTGCAAAAGCCAGCTTCTAGACCTCTCACTTTTTCCATACAAAATGCGTAATTTGTTGATACTATTAGAATGTACTTATTTTGCAAAATGTTCTAATATTTAAGCCCGGCTTTTGAGTTTTTATGAATGGAACGAATCGTGTTTGAAGTTCGCGCAAATGCACTAGCCGCGATGTTGACCCGCGTAAAGTGAGTTACAAGTCCGCGAAGCGACTCAATTTGTTATTGTTTTGAAATAATATTTTGAGATCAGTATTTTATTTTTCAATTGAGGTAATGAATTACCTAGTTTTATTATTTAAAATGATGTGATAGTTATTGCGGCTATGTCATTCCTTATGCTTAGTAGTGTTTTTATCATCAAAATGTGAATTTGGAAACTGTGTTCGAAAAGGTATGTAAATACATTGAGTTTTCTGACAGTAAGTAACTCTTTGCTTCACCGTAATCAACCCCAAATTACTATAACTCGGAAATATAAACAATTAGGTAGGTATTTTTGTCAGTCGAAGAATATATTGAAATTGGCATTCGATTGTTTAGTATGTATAAAGTTAAGAGTATGACCAAACTTAGGTAGCCTAGCTGGTGCCATGAAAGACATCAAAATTTGTATAGTATTGTTTGTATGGCAATTGTAGTTTTGGTAAACCACTAAAAAACAAACCACTTATTAGAATACATCTCATCAAGATCACAAAACACAATAATTTTCGTATCGAAGATATTCTTTGAAATAAAGGCGTTTTGAAATAAAGATTAGAGTTGGTTATTGTCATTATGATTAATTATAAAATGTTATATACCCAATGTAATATCTTATTCATTTTCAATCGACTTAAAACTTAAATTTTGTTAAAACAACAAATCGATAATTTGGGGCCACCTAGCGGCTTTTGATAGAATAATTTTTATGTGACAAGCGTTGACAAAGTTATTATGGTGAAAAGGTCCTGCGAAGCGGTGTGGTTACGCGCATTCGTTAATAGATGGCGCTTACGACAATTCCGTACTGAAGCATGAAATAATATGTAGAACTCTTCTTCATCCGTAAATCGCTCACTTGTCTGTTTTTTTAAATCGTTAAAAATCTGTCGGCTTGCCCTGGTTTTGAACCCTAGGCACGCCACTGCGCCATGGTTTCATTACGGTAACGGTTTCTTCACGAAAAGGTATAATTTCAATGCGAGGATTGATACGTGACCAACTACGCTAAGATGCGCGGTGCTGCGCAGCGCGTGTACCTTATTGTGTAGTAAATAAATTCGATATTGTATCGGATCATAAAAAAGTGTGCGTCCCGTCCATCGCGTCTCGGTGGCATCTAAACCTCGCCGTAGAAACAACGTGTCTGCCAAAAAGCTTCCATAGTAAGTAATCCATACAACACTGGCGACCGACATTTTAACCAAAATGCTATAGAATAGTAGTATTTGCGATTCAAAAGTCTATGTTACCTTTTCTCTAAGTATAACTTGATGCGCCTCGAGCGCGTCGATAGCGTCGAGCATGCGGTCCTGTATGCGCTGGCAGGGCGCGCACACGATGAACTCGTGACTCAACACTTCGCACAGCTGTAGCGACGCCGATAGTAGGTCTGACTGACGGATTTCCGTCGATGATGAAGAGCATACGAGGCTTTCTAAGGCGGTTGCTGGAAAACGAGAACAAAACAGTCAAAAAAAAATTACAAAAGATCGCAAGAGTAAACAATTTTTTTGAGAAAGGTAATTAATAATTGCTGGAAACTACTTTTACTTAGGTATGAAAACCGCTATAGTAAATAGTACCTTCTTCTTATCGAATCGATAGTCGTGTCGATGGTTATTTGAATAGAGTCAGTATGTTACTTCACTTATCGGTATGTGAAGTAACATAAGCAAAAGCTTGTTTATAGAATAGACTGGGACAAGTGAGGGTATTTAAACTTCAGTTTTAACATTTTACAACAAATTTTCGTAAAAAGGCGAAACTTTTTTGCAGAGAATTTCCATTTCTTATTGAACCTCTCGAATTTAAGAAAAAGGCAAAGATGGGAAGAAGAATATGTGACATTTGTCTTTTAAAACCCTGTATTATGTAAAGCATTCTACAATGTAACTGGCTAACCAGCGGCTCCAATAATCTCAACCTAACTGTATAGTGCATAAGTATGATACTAACCGACAATAGCGGGCGCGGCGTAGTGCGCTACGACGGCGTTGGCGTAGTACGCGAGCTCCAGCGACGCGGCGATAGACGTGTGCGGGCGCACCATCAGTCGCTCGCCGCTGCCCTCGCGGCGGATGAGACCGCGCCCTAGCATGTCCAGCTGGGAAAGAAAAAAATTAACAAAATTAGTTTTATTTATTTTTCTCAAACATGCTTGGAAATTCGAGCTTTATTTTGACAACCTTCTTCGAGATAAATCGAAATTGCTGTACTGGTCCGAAACAAGTTACTTAGCGGCCAAATAAATTTCTATGAAAATTCATATCTGTCGTGTTATTTAAAAATGGAACGAACTTTTTACTTCAACACATGGCAACTAAAGAGGTAACATCATAAAGAATTTATTTAAATTTCGATATTGCTTGCAAATAGAACTGTTTAAAGTAAAAAACAAACAAGTGAACATATTGGCGGGTGAAAAATTATAGTTGCTGTCATTGATTACGGAATTTTTATTTAATTTACTCTACTAGTTTGAATTTTCGCGCATTATTTGAGAAAAGTACTATGCAAGCCTTGGCCGCAATCAGATGGAGTCACGTATGTGTGTCTCGGCATCGCCTCGGCCCACATTTGGCCGCGACAGTAATGTACTATTTTTTTCTTTCTATACTTACAGCATGTTTAACAGCTTGTCTTGCTTCCCCGGTGTATCCTAGATCCCTTCCTTCAGTGGCCAAAGCTGTCTGCCTGGCGGCCACGCTGGCCGTGAGTGTGGCCAGGCTGGCCCCACGTCTGGCCTCCGTCAGTAGCACGTAAGAGATGACGTTTGTACACATTAGGGCCGTGGCTTGTGCTGCGTCTGTTGAGGAATGAGGTTTTATTAAGAAAATACAAATCACGGAATATATTTATAACCGTAGAAGGATCTTTTGGCGTGTGGTCAATTGGAACTAATGCCTCCATCTTGTCTTTTCAATACATTTCACAAAAGCGCTCCCGTCAACGAAATTCGAGCGCAAAAAGAGCTTTGTAGCTGTGTAGCGCTATATGGAAAGTTATACGGGAATTCAGATCGAATTCCGGTCAAAGTGTTCGGGTCGAATTTTGATAGAACTAACATTAATTAATATTCACAAAGATTGTACAGCTATATTATCATATATTACTAGCTGCGCCTGCGGTTTCACCCGCGTAAGTCTCGATCCCGTGGGAATATCGGGATAAAAAGTAGGTCATTTGAAGGACCTGGATTAGAACATAGGATACTTTTTACCCTCATTGTCTACCCATGTGACAAATTTGATCTAAATCCGTTCAGCCGTTTTAGCATGAACAAACAAACAAATCAACAAACACACTTTCGCATTTATAATATTATTAGTTAGGATTAGGATACTGGTGAAGGCCGCAGAAACCCGCTGGATGCGAGAAGCACAGAACCGGTCGAAGTGGCGGTGCTTGGGGGAGGCCTATGTCCAGCAGTGGACGTCATTCAGCTGATATAATTATTATGTAGACGGTACTCACCGTACACCAGGTGCCGGCCGATCGCCTCGACCATCATCTTGTGGTCGGTGCTGACGTCAGCGCCGTACAGGCTGGAGTGGCTGTGGTTGTACAGGATCTGCCGGTCCAGGTTCACGGCCAGGTTGTTGTTGGGCGGGGTTAGGGGAGTTTCTATAGGTGACTTGTAGTGTTGGTACTTCTGGAATGATGTTACTAGTTCCTGTGGAAGAGATTAGTGAAATTAATTAATTAATTAAATAAATTATGGAAAATTACAACTATATTTTTCTTTTTTTTAAACCTACATTTTACCACAAGAGACGCAAGTTCGTTGCCCTATGCGCTAGGGCAACGATCTTGCGTCTCAACACGGGCGGGGGGTGCGGGATGTGACCTGACCGGCCGCGAGCGCGACCTCTTCCTCAGTCAGTCAGCTGTTTCGCTAGAGAGCACGGTGTCAGATATAAACTTTTTAAAATATTTTAATGAAAATAACGTTTTTTTTTTTGTTGTGTTCTGTCATTTATTTTTATATTTAAGTCAACTACCCATGGTTTGAATGACAAGAGTGTTTACCCTTACAGCCTGTATAAAAAAAGTATAATTATATTTTCGGCCACGGCGGCCAATCTCAACGGAGATTAGCCTTCGGCGCGGGAGATATTATAGTGCACAACTGTGTGCGCAGACACAGATGCACTCTCTCTTCCCTCTCTCTTGCCCCATTGGTCTCGTGGTCGCAATTGCGTCTGCTGAGCAGTGGTGTACACAATAAAGAGTATTCTATCTATCTGAGCGTAGGATCCTGGGTTCTATTCCCGGGTCGAGCAAAGTGTTATTGGGTCTTGTGTCTTGGGTCGAGGCGCAGCGCGACCCCATGGGCGTCTCCAAACATAGTTGCGTCGCGTCGCGTCTCGGTGTGAAATGAACGTGTTTCTCTATACTAACTGAACTTACAAACCTTCACCACAAATCTTTGTACGGAGTTAACTACTACAACCCGTACAATACCATTCCGATACTTCTTCTAAGGAACATTTATTAGTATGAAACCTATGTTTCTCGTTCTAAGCGATTATAGTCTGTTTTTAAAGAAATAAATGTCTTAATCCATACTAATATTATTTGGAAAGTAACTCTGTATCTCTGTATGTTACCTTTTCACGCCTAAACCACTGAACGGATTTCGATAAAATTTGGCAAGGAGATAGATGGCATCCCGGAGAAGGACATAGGCTACTTTTTATCGACATACCACGCGGGCGAAGCCGCGGGCGGAAGCTAGGAAACCATAAAACACCTACCTTGAGTGAGATGGGCTGGTTGAAGTCGACTCTAATACTGCCGTGGTTAGTGTTGAGTGTCCTCCAGATGCCTCTGAGCGCCGACCAGAAGGTCTCCATCTGTTTGGGCATGCCGAGCTGTTCCCGCACGAAGTTGCCGTCCACCAGCTTGTCGTAGTTCAGGGTCGCGGGGACCAGGAGAGCATCGTCGATAGTACCGTCTAGGTATGCGTCCATTATGACGGATAGTATGCCCGCTGCGGAAAAAAAGGAGTTATGTTAGTTATTATAAGGTTTAAATTGGTGTAAACTAGTTAGAGACTGTCTAAACAAAGATTGTGAGCCCGTGACGCGTCCATTATAACAGAAAGGATGCCCAGTGGAGAAAAAAGATCGTTATATTCGTTTTTTTAAGGTTTAAATTGGTGTAAACTAGATAGAAGTTGTCTAAATTAAAATTGCGAGCCCGTCCACCGATTTTTTTTTTTTTCAAAATGCATTTTGCCTAAGCGTAAAATGACACATCAAGCTTTAGAAAGACACTGTCATGCCACACAGACAACAATTAACATCCGAACTTTTTTCTATAACTAAATGTGCCATCTTTTCTGGTGGTTACTGTACGAAAAATAGCTGTAAAAAACATCCTGGAAATTTAGTTCACTAAAACTAGCATACCAAGACAAACAGTTCACATAATCACACTAAAATTGGTGTTCGTGTAGAAACATACCCGTTACATCTGCATATAATTCATCCAAGTACGCAAGAACATTCAAATACATGAATTAAAATACTATAAATATTTTAGTTTTTTGTTATGTAAAATGACAATAAAAATCGCTTTATCATAAAAAAAACATTCAATTAAACCCTATAATAAATATTATAAATAAAATTTCCATAGACTAAAAGAAAAAAGTATTACCTTTAGGCGTCTGTGGTTTCCCTGTCCTAGTGCGACCTCCTTCGATGAAGAACTCCAAATTATTACCGGCTGATAAACTATTCAAGATGTATGCCCTGGAACGAAATTTTTCTTTCTGTTAGAACCTGATTTGCACTAGGTATTGCGAACATTTGGCAAAGGCTAGTCGCCTAGCCGTTGTTATGCGCTTACCCAAAGAACAGCATTTCATTTTTAACCGACTTCTAAAAGGAGGAGATTCTCAATTCGGATGTTTTTTAGGGTTCCGTACGCAAAGGGTAAAACGGACCCTATTACTAAGACTCCCCTGTCCGTCCGTCTGTCTGTCTGTCCGTCTGTCACCAGGCTGTATCTCATGAACCGTGATCGACAATTGAAATTTTCACAGATAATGTATTTCTCTTGCCGCTATAATAACAATTACTAAAAAACAAAATAAAATTAATATTTATGGGGGCTCCCATAAAACAAACGTGATTTTTTTGCCGTTTTTATAGATAAATGGTACGGAACCCTTCGTGCGCGAGTCCGACTCGCACTTGCCCGGTTTTTTTTTAATGTATGTTCGAGCATAATTACTATGCACTCGCGCGAAGCAGAGGAGGATCGCTACTAAGGTATAAATTGGAATGATTAAGATTGACAATGATTGATATCTGTAGCATACTTTGCTTACCTAAGAGCTGACTTATATGTAGGATCGCCGTGGTAGTCAGAGCCCTCCACTCTTCGCCTAATGTAGAACGCACCACAACCCCGCAAGAACCAACTGAAACAATGTAAGCGTACTGCTATATAACCATTATGTCATTAATCTTCTTCTTTACATGTGGGAGCCAGAAAAGTTCATGAGCTTCGCTTTCTCTGCATAAAACTGCACATATAATCAACCTATAATGTTCCCACTGCTGGGACACAGGCCTCCTCTCTGTGAGAGGCAGTGGCCCGTAAGCCACCACGCGGGCCCAGTGCGGGTTGGTGGTTGGTGGATGTCACATTTTTTTTTTTGAGTGTGTGCTATTTTCCAATGACTTCTCCCGCTCTGGGTGGAGCGGAAGGGCGTGTCAGACTTTTACTGACTAAAACCCACCCGTGTTCCCTGTTGCCAAAGTCCCGGTATCCCTTTCGGACTAACCCGCAACCCTGACAGGTGGTAGATGTCACATGTCTTAGAGTTTTTGGTTTGAGGACTTGTCGGTTTTCTGACGATGTTTTCCTTCACCGTTTTGAGAGTAGTAGTGATGAAATAATTTACACAAAGCAAAGCGCCTGTCTGGGTTCAAACCTACGACCTTTCTCTGCCTGTATTCAATCATTTTACGAGGCGCGGCCAGATTTTTCGACGCTATATTGGGTGGTAAACATGCATGTTACAGTTCGCGTCAGACAACTTTGCCGCTCTGAAGTAGTCTACAAGTGACTGCGCAATCATTTGTAGACTACTTATCTTACATAAAACACATTAGCGCGCATGCCAACGCGCATGCGCAGCCTAGCTTCAGAGCGGCAAAGTTAATGGACGCGAACTGTACCTGATGGTTCTGTGGCGGTATCTACATCGCCACATGCGAACTACGCATCGAAGACCTGACGTCACATAAATCCTGCATCGCGCAATTAGAGTTTACCGTGCAGTGAACATATATACAAAAACCCAATATCAATCATTGGGCAGTTGCCCGCCAGGCACAACAACCGTCTGGTAGGAGGATCCTCCCTTTTCTATGGGGGATGAGTGAACTTTACACCCTGTTCCTCATACCCCTAAAGTTCTATGGACATCTGCAGTACTAGAGGGATCGTAAGTGCATTGCCGCCACAGAAACTTAGCTTATGTCTCATGTGCCATAATTATATTGGAACCAATACCATTCAAACTGAAATAAAGCGACGCAGCTTGGCGGCAACCTCGCTTTCTCTGCGTGTGTTTATTGCCTGTGGTGCCCATGTAAAAGATGGCACACCAACATTTGAGCCAATTCCATACACTCATGAGCCTCACTCAGAGAGCCAGTTTTCCAGTGCAATAATGTAGTAACACTCACCCAAAGAAAGGTATCCTCATATTATCGCCGGCGGCCACTAGAGGTGGTCTTAGCCCCGTCAGATACAGCGTGAACGTCATCAGGATGTAGTCGAAGTGCGACCTGTGCAGTGGCACGAACACGAGCGGCAGTCCGGCCGCGTTAGCTTTACGTAACCGTTCGACGCCCGCGACGCGAGTCCCGCAGCCGCCGCCTGCGACTCTGCGGACTGCTTTGTGACATACCCAGGCGACGAATCTGAAACAAAGATAAATCATGATTGTAACATTTTTGGTTTTTGTCAGCACATACTCATTTTGATCACAATCATCGAAATAGGAGGTTCACAATTCGATAAGAAAGTTTGTTTAAAAAAAAAAAAACTTCCAAATTGAGAACCTCCTTCTTGTTTTGAAGTCGGTTAAAAAAGACAGAACTGATGCAGTCGAAACTTATGGTCTCTCTTGGCTAGTGCTTGCAGACTCTTTCGTGTAGTGTCCTTAATGACCCTCCTCCTAGCCTGATCCCAATTTACTTGTATTCGGTGCGACATGTCTTCTTCTTCCACACATCTAGTCATTTTTATCAATTTCGATATTTCAACTTAACTATGGTAAGACGTACTTGATTTTATACCAATCAAATTCAAAATTAGCTGCATTAGCATAGCATAAGCATAATCGGTGCCCACTGCGTTATATACGTCATACGCTCAGAAAATACAAACAGTAAAAAAGGGGCATTTAAAACTAACAAAAGAAACGAAAACAAAAATAACAAAAAATATAACGACATGTGCGAGGCCAAAAATCTCAGCATAATGCTGCGATATTAAAAATAAATTTCATAGCAGTAGTACTGAAATAAATTGAACGAAGTACGTGGCCTGTCTGGGTTCGAAACCAGTGGCCCAGTGGGTCTAACCTCGAGTTGTAGGTTGAGGCCACAAATTGCTCTCTAAAATGAATGTGTGATTAACTTACTTGAGCACATTATTGGACATGGCCGAGCTGATGTCCTGCACAACCTTCAGAGCGCGCGCCTCAACTCTTTGTCTTATAGTAGCGTAATGCGCACCCGCCTGTCCGTTCTCTTTGGCTTTCCTTAGTTCGACTTGCGTGGCTTCTTCAATGGCGTGTTGGACGCTGTTGTCTTTTACCACCTGGAAACAATTTAAGATAAAATTATTACACGCATACTATCGCGGTTAAAAATGTTAATCTGTGTGCAGTAAAGTCTAAAATGCTATATCTTAATAAAGTTGACACATTACCATAATGACATTTCACAAAGAAAGTATAGTAGTAAGTAGTTTGAATATTGAATTATCGAACTTGTGACATAGATGTGTGCATGCAATTATAAGCCTTAAGGTGGTAAACATTCTCAGACCGCGACCGTAAATGAACTCACGGCTTTTTCCCATGAGGGTAGGCAGAAACTACAGAACGTTACTTGCTAAGATCTTTACATACTCCATTTGCAATGTAGTAGTATGTAGTATATTGTATCTATTGGTAAGTTTAAGTACCTACTTATTATTTTGCACCAATGACAACCCCATTTTTTATGTCCACGCAATCACTGTCCATTCTAAGGTTGCCTGGAAGAGATCACAGAAAGTGATAAGGCCGCCCATTGTATGTTTTATAGTTTTAAATTTATTTATTTTCGCAATGTATTTTCTGGTGTACAATAAAGTATATATAAATAAATAAATAAATGTATACAACGTGCCGATACAATGGTGACATTAATTTAACACGCGTATACGATTTCGCGTATTCGTTTTATTAAAATATTTGTATTTCATTAAACGTTATTATTTATTGATTTATTTACGATTTTCTAAATTAGTACCATCCTGGAGCAACCTGTACTTAAAGAACTGTAGCGAAGAGGTCATTTGCCGGGGTTACGAATCCTAATATGTAGGCGAATAAAAGGGAAGCCGCGCAATTTCTTTATGACAAAGGATGACCGATAGAACGGAAACCAACTGGTAGGTAGCTCCTTGAATGAATGATGAATGAATCTTTTTTACACAGTGTCATCTCAATTTTCGTTACTTTTTTATTATTTAGTTTGTTAGAAAATTTACGAATTATTTTATTTTATTATAATTTTTATGTTTACTGACCACTAGCCCTACCCGTGTGTTAAATTAATGTCGCCATTATAGCGACACGTTGTATATTTAATTAACATTGGTTCGAAACTTTAAAGAAGCATTCAGTAGTTTCGATACAATATTCTGTAGATTGTAGAACTAAAACCTTATCTAAAACGATTCAGAGCCCTTTACAGAACTTATTTCACCTTCTAATGTACGCGCGAGGAATGAAGCCGGGTCACATTATCTATTGCCCGCAAGTGTATAATTCAACAATTACTACACAAACTATGAATATAAATATTGATGGCTGGAGCGGAAGAGGAAGGCCAAAAAAAAGATGTATGAATTGTCTGAGGAATGATATGAAAGAGAAGGGAGTGAATGATAGCGTGGCGGTTGACAGGGGAGAGTGGAAGAAGAAAACGTGTTGCGCCGACCACAAGTAACATGGGACAAGGAAGATGATGATAAAGTATATAAATCAGTTATCAAACAAATAACTGTAACTCACATTAGGAACAACATCTTTATAGTCATAATTGAACAAGTTACAGCATTGTGCCAGGTCGCACAGGTATCTGGAGACCACGCCTCCATTCGCGAAGTTCTGGCGACCGATGTCCAGGATGTTGATCACTGCGCCCGTGTCTTTCGCTTTGGGTTCCTGCCATGATTCCTGGAACAAAGAAGAAGATACGTTAGTCTACAAGAGAAACATCAAGGCGCATTCCCGAAGGGGTTAAACAGAGGTAAATAAAAAAAAGAAAACTGAATAGCAAAGACACCGACTTCCGAAATTAAAGTAATTTTTCACTTTTTAGTGTTTTTTTTTTGGAAGTCTGCTGTTTTTTTTTTGTAGAAAGTTTTTTCACTTTCGAGTGTTTTTTTTCAAGTCAGTTGTTTTTTTTTGTAAAAAGAATTTATTTTTCACTTTTTAGTTGTGGTACCTACCCCACACAGATTCGAATACCACTAACTGTTATGTAAATAACAGTGACGGAGTCACATAGAACATCGTCTTCATTAACTAAGTGGGAAATTGTAATATTGAAGCTAACTAAAAAACTTCGCAAGCAAAGTGAATAAAATTTATATGGGACCACCTCTGAAGCATAACCTACCAAACAAAAAAAGAATCAAAATCGATTCATATTTGGCGGAGCATCCGCGTAACAAACACAAAAAAAAACATACAGACGAATTGAGAACCTCCTCCTTTTTGAAGAAGTCGGTTAAAACATTTTTTTTCAAGTTAATGAAAATCGTCGCACAGCATCTCGCCTGTATTCCCCTATGGGTGGACACTTAGGCAGACAGAAGTGTATTTATAGTACACTCAAACGCTTTACGCTAGTTATTTTAAAATCCCATGTTAGGAGGCGAGCCTATTGCCAGTAACCGGGCACGTTTACCGACAGAATTATATGGATTTTTGAACTATTGTAATTAGTTTAATGTTTCGTACTATTAATTACTTATTGTATAGATGCAAGTTCTTCTAACTGAACAGACAGCTGTGCTGCTGGGGAGTTTGTTGCGCCACTTCTTCTTCCCAGCTAAAGAAGGAACTAGTGCAGGGCGGGCGTTTTGGGGGACTGTCTTATGTAATTTTGACGTTCAAAAGACATTTCATTTCTTTAGATTTGGATTTTTTTAATTCGGAGGAGTATACTGACATACACTGGCAACATAATGAATATGGCAACACTCTAGTTGTCGTTTTAATTTTGTAAAGTTGGCACAATTTTAATGCAGTTGTAGGTACGCCAAAATAACTCAGTTTAGAGCTGTAATAATCACATAGAATATCTGGGTGAATCATCTAATATGCACTATACAACGATTGGAGCTAGTTATCAGAGCATTAATTTATGAAGTTGTTGATGACATACAATCCTTTGAGTATTTGTAACAACTAAAGTAAAGTGCACCTATAATTTTACTTATAGAATTACAAGTTGAATAATTTTTCTGGGATATTTTTTAAAATATTTAATCGTTTAAAAATGGAAAATTTACCATAATTTTTAATTAGGTTATTATAACTTATAACAAAAAAAAAAGCTTTTTCATTAGTGATGTTAGAGTCTTGAAAATCAGCTGTAAAATGCTAAGTTCTTCCACTCGACTAAGCATTTACCTAACATTACCCGACTGTTAGTGTTACACAAACGAAGCATTGCCAATAACATTGCAGTTTGGATGCCAAATGTGCGTATAAAATACTGATTTATGAGAAAACACGTTTGTAGTTATGTTAGGAACTCTCTACAATGGACTTCTTCGCTATTTCAGCTGTCATTCTAATCAGATATACAGGGTGTATGTAAGGGTATCAATGCGCAAACTGTTACCAATTTAGTACTATACACCCAATTTTTCGTCGGTTATTTTAAAATGGAACTCCTGGTTAATACAAAAGTGCCATATCTCCACGGCCAAAATATATGGTACAGCGGCTTTTTTTTGTGTAGCGTTCTCTGTATGCAATAACAAATTAATAAGAATTTTTAAGAGAAATAGCGGTTTTAGAAAGGTATGGCTAATCGATTTCTACCTTTTTGTGGGAGTAGGAACTTGATCTAATGTTTGCTACCGTTATGCTGGTTATGTCTCATAAGATTTGGCAAATGGCAAGCGATTGACGAAACTGATATAATTATTATTGAGGCCCCCAAATATCTATCAAGTTATCGTTTGGCTCTAATTCTAATGTTGATATTTTATGATCAAAAGGTCTCGTTTGAGAACAATTGTTTTAATTAACCGGTCATTTGATTTTATTAAACCAGTATCTAATTACATCCAGGAAAACATTAGCCTTAGCTGAGACTGGGAATATGTAAATCAGAGTCTACGACCATTGTTTCAAGACATTGTATATTAAGAGTTTTTTTTTTGCCGATTTATTACCAAAATATTTTAATAATAACATAGACGTACTCATTTAAGGGCCTATACAACCTCAAATTGTCTAGCATGATCCTCCGTTATGCCGAAAATACTGCAGCATTAATTTTGAAATGAATAAATGTTAGAGTTGAGGATTAATGTGTGACAAAAACACGATTACATAAAATTTTCTCGATACAAAAAACATCCAAAGTTACCTCTAAACCGAACTATAAACCGCTGGTATTTAAAAAATACTTCAAATTAGATCATGAAACTTTGCATAATAACTAAACTAACTATAAAGCAGGTCTTTTTTTATTTTTTTTATTACCATTATTTTCACCGTAAAATGCAATTACCTAAACTATTCGAGTCTTGGAGCCGCCAGCACCCCACTCCATCTCGCACTCAGTCCGCGAGTAATATTGTGCTAGCGAGATAAAAAGTGAATTTGAGCTGAGGTAGTATAGGATCATAATATCCTAGTGACTTTAATAAGTTCGTTTATGCTAAGCAGTTGATCAAACAAGTGTGTATTGTTAGGAACAACATTCAAAGGTCGACACTTCAGATATTACAACAATAGTTTTTGTAAATGTCGTTTTGATAAATTGTTGGTAAGAAAATAAGTTCCTATTGTTATAATAATGTTTGTTGTGTTGTGACCGGTCGAAGGGGCGGTGCTTGGGTAGACCTATGTCCAGTCCAGCCCCCTTATATGACGTGTTAATGCCACCATTTTTCCATTGTTAGTGAGAGACGGAGCTATACAAGGCCGATAGCACCATCCTTTTTCGCAGTGGAATAATGATTGCATTAATTAATACTTCATAATACGGTCCCAGCAGTGGAGTCTTTCGGCTGAAATGATGTTGTGATATTATCTAGTAGGTATGCATAATCAGCTTATAATGTTCCCGCTGCTGGGACAGGCCTCCTCTCTTCGAGAGGGAGTGGGCTGTAGATGTAGTCTACCATGCGGACCCAGGGCGGGTTGCACTCTCACAGATTGCAGGATCCCATGGATTGCAGATTGACAAACGAGAGGAAAGATACTACACATTAAAAAATCAGGAAGAACGCTAAGCGAAAACGAAGTAAGAACGCGGGCGGGCGAATGCGACTAATTAACAAAAACTACTGCTCTTTTAAAGTGAGTGGAGGTTTTAAAAAAAATATTGGGGTAAGAACGAAATATTCATATTAAATAAATATATAATTTATTTCTATTTTCTATTTTGTGTATAGAATTGGATAGATGAGTGTCATCTTGTGTGTCTAAGTACCTCCTAACAATAGTTTCTAAGTTTTTGTATACTATACTTATCTTTGGATCTAGTTGTCCCAAAATAAATAATATTGAATTTCAATTTGAAATCGTCGCGGGCGAAGTCCTATTAAATAATAAAGTCAAATTTTCTGACAATGACACAGATTGATAATCTTGTGATATGACGATACAAGTTATATGACGATACAAGTTTTATTCAAAATCACACCACAATGCTATCGTTCGTACAAAATGTTAAGATATGATATCTCGAGATAAGATCTTCCCGTGTAAAAGTAATCGTATGTTGATTTACGTTGATTTGGCAGAAAAAAGGACATACATTTTTTAGTCCTTGCATGGCTTATTATCTTGCATACTACAATGTGTAAGTAAGATAATAATAAGCCATGCAAGGACTAAACATAACCAAGAGAAACGTGTCACTATAGCCATACGCTATGGGTTATCGACCTAGCCTTGACTTTATATACGTAGATGGTGAGTAATAATTGCAAATTGTCGAATCAACACGTTTAGCTGCGGCTTTGAAAATAATGTGCGAGGTATGCCAAAGTTACAAGAGATACAATCAATAATGTTTAAGTACTTACATGTTTTTATTAATACAATTCCATAAATATAGTTGCAAAAAAAAAAAACAATTTAGACAAAACTTGTCTCGATTACATCATAAGACAGCGCTCAAAGCCACGGACAAAAAAAAGTAACACATAATAATGAGACGACGAATAGTGTAGTAACAGCAAACATTGGTTTAGCAAAAACATCGTAACAGCCATGAAAGATATCACACGCAAGAAATAGGGAAAAATATTTTTATAATAATGAAAGATCGTGGTCCAGCAATAAAATTGTATATCACGAGTATAAATAAACGGTGTGGAAGACAAGTTAAATGTGCACGTGTGAGCCAGTTAAGGACACATGTGTATAAGGGGTGGTTACGCTTACGAATAATTAATACATAATATCTATTTAACAAAAGGTATTATAATGAAAACTGTATGTACTTAGTGTATATGACGAAATGGCTTTAGTTGTAAAAGGGTAATGTAGTGACGGTTTTAATAATGTCAAACATCCGACGATAGCGGCTTTGATCATTTTCAATTAAAACAATTTTGTGGGGAGTGTCCTGGGCCCTTGTCGTAGGGAACCAATTACATACAATTTAAAAACTGTATAGACAGTAACTGTGGTTTAAAAGAAACAAGGACGCATAAAAATGAAGATAAACTTGATTAAATTATTAAAACAGCTGTATTAAGTGTATCAAGTGTATCTGCACTAAGTGGAAAGATATGCCATTGTCAACGTCAAGAGGCAAATATGTCATTTATATTTTATCGGATAAACAGATAAGGTGTTCAAAGGCGCGGAATTTCGAATAATCGAATACAAAGAGTCTTCATAGAGTATCGATAGTGGATCGATTGTTTAATCGTATCGCAGGGGAGAGGTCGACGCACTAGCCGCGCGGGCGCCGTGCGCCGGTTGGCCGCGGCAAGTCACGCCACCGCGTCCGCCGCTTTGTGTTTAAATTTGGAATATAAAGCGGCCATTTTAAAGAGTCCGTCGATCAACGATGAATGAATGAACATTGTCAACATTGAAGCTACTTGTCGACTTGTTGCCATACTTTTGTTATCTACTTCTTTTATATAAGGTATTCGGTCAACTGTTGTTGGAAGAATATAAAGGTTATCAGCTGCTTTAGTATCTCGCGCAGCTATGAGTCAGCTGTCTTTTAATAAGAATATAAGGAAGCCAATAGCTGTAAATGCTGTATTGTAGGTACTGCGGAATATAATAACAAATATAAATAAAAAGCAGTCGGAATTCTATACTTAACTCCACGTTTTAAAGCACGTGTTTCTAAAAGGTTGTTTGATTTTAAATCGTGAGAAAAATGATGTCACCTCGTATTAACATTACAAAAATCTGACACTCGTGACTCGTGAGAGCGGTTGACAATAGGTACGAGTAAATACGCAGCAAGTGATTTAAAATATTTTCAGCAAATAAATCGATTAGACCCAACCCTAGGAATTCTCGGGTTATAAGGAACGTCAAAAATCGTACAAACCCAAAAAGATTTTTATTAGGAAGTTTGCTCAAAATATAAATAGTACCTTTATCAATTTATTTATTACAATCTTCATGGTCATGTTTATTGAATAAAAACTATGTATTATTTAAAAAAATACGCCATAGACGATTGATCGGATATAATTTATCATAAGTAACTATTTCCTTTATATTACAAGACTTTATATTTATACACCTAAGAAGGCCAATAAAGTCACGTTTTAAGGCCATAGGGTTTGTTGAGAAATACGAGTCATGATAGGAAAAATCTATTAGAAAAGAGTCCTTGCACAGCCGTGGCTGTGAGTGAGCTATATTAAAAATTAACTGAAATAAAAATTTCCATAATAATATAAAATATGATGAAGCCAGTCCGCCCGCGCCATTATGGCTGCGTTGAAAATATCCCTCTATTTAATACAAAACGGCTGGACCGATTTGGCTGTTTTTTATTTTAAAATGTTCGTAATAGTCTGAATCAGATTCTTACGGAAAGAAAAGAGTTTCTATGGGATTGGGACAACGTCGCAACTAGTACACACGGCTACACATCAAGCTATACATTTCCAGTTTATGCTGATCTTGCATTGTGTAGGATTTCCGTACAATGCGAGGTCAGCTTATATTGGAAATGTATAGCTTGATGTGTAGCCGTGTGTACACCATATTATATCCTAATAAGGTAGATAATCCATATTTTATTATTATTTATGTTATATTTATATATTCCAGCTGTCATTCGTATATCTTTGACAGTCTTTACACACAAAGTGTGACAACCAGTCTCACCAAGGGGTATTGCGACACTCAGTAACTGGGTTGTGGAGGCCAGATAGGCTCGCTCCATGTAAAATACTGGTATTCAGCTGCATCCGGTTAGACTGGAAGCCGCCCCAACATAGTTGGGAAAAGGCTAGGTAGATTTGATTTTTTATTAAGCCTAGACCCATGTGCTACCAACTATTTGGAATTTGTAATCATTTCAGTATTCATTAAGCATTATTCTTTCCTTATTGTATTTCCAATCCATGCAAACTTCAAAACAATAGAAAACATACTCATTATCTAAGACTAACCTCGTAGTAAATGATTAGACAGAGGAAACGCAAAGAGGAAAACTTAAGAACAATGGTTCCCAGTTTTCAAGCCTTGGTGTGACTTGTGTAGCATATTGACTAGTTACGACCTCAGAGAGAACTAACATAGAGTGAATTAAAAAGATAAACACTATCATAATCATGTCTCTTTTTACCTTACGAAACAAAGTAAGTATGTGTTAGAAAGAGTTCGCTACATAAAGTCTCCTCCCTCATGCCTAATTTCAGTAGACATTTGATTATCAGGGTGACGAACCATATCAACATTTTCGCCCATAGCCCAATCTATTTGGGGTCGCAGTTCTTTCCATAAAGCTCCATAAACCGTCAGGTCCAATTATAGCCATTTCATCTTTCACACCATCACATGCACCTGTTATTTGGTCTATTTCTCTTCTAATAGCCATATTCTGACTTTTCCTGACACATGCTTCTCTGATTCACTTATTGTCTTAATTTTAGACGTCTTCAGTACAGTGAGTCGTTAACCATCGTGTAGGTCTACGATTGTCGATTGACATAAGCTGTATCCTCAGTGTAAGTTTACGACCGTGACCCGACCTTGTAAGCCAGTTACACGACGTGACTTTACGTTGCCGATAACTTTTGAACTTACACCTGCGCCTGCGTTTTAATACTTGATAGAGATAAAATTAGAATGTGTTTATTTCCACTTTGAACTGGATATGAAACGTGTGAATTTGAATTACCTAAGTGATTATCCGTTTTATTTTATATTTATTGCATGTTGTAATATATGTTATCGACTTAAACCTCTATGAAAGATAAGGATAATTTACTGGGTTTTTGATACGGATTTCATAATAACTTACAGCTGATGTGGATTGACATCGGTACAGTTAAATCGCCTCGGTAAGCGTTCATTTGTTTTAATTACTAACCCGAATAGTTAACTGAATCCTATAATCCACGATGCCAATAATCGTACTTAATCAAAATAATCCCAGCTTAAAGCAATGGCTGGTGATATTCTGCTAAGTTTGTTTTCATCCTACATGTGTTCGTTATCGTAACGACGTCATTTAGAAACGTGAGCGTCGGTTCATAGCGGAGGCGGGAAAATAACATGACGGGTCATGACTTGAGGCTATCTTAATAATATTATTCCGATAAACATAATTATTACGTTCTAGTCGGAAATCCATTATAAAATACAATAGACGCTGATATATTTAGTAATAGTATAGAGTATAGAGATACTCTCGCTCGCGCTCTCTCTGAGATGCGCTCTGCGTCCAGCGCTCGGTGTGGTAACACGTCGCGTTCTGGTTTGCAATTGGTCAATCGTCATCCTGAAGATGCCTCGTTGAGAGGTGAAACACGTGTCGATTTCTTACAGGGTTTTTATGACTCTTGAAGAATAGTCAAGCGGAATAGGTTACGTTCTAGTCATAAATAGTGGTGGTAGCCCAGAAGGGCGGCGCAACGTCAGGCGCATTACTTTGATTCAATTATTTCATCACCACAACTCTCAAAACGGTGAAGGTAAACGTCGCCGTCGGCGTCGTGAGGAAACCGGCATGTCTTATAACCAAAAATTCGAAGACATGTAACTACTGACTACTAACAAAGGCTACCAACGCGCACTCGGCCCGCATGATTGATTAAGGCCAAGTGCCTCTCACTGAGAGAAGAGGCCTGTGTCCCAGCAGTGGGAACATTATAGGCTGATTATGCATAAAACGAACATTAGAAGCTACGCCTACAGATTCTAATTAATGTCGCATTCTCACGAATTTCGACTGTTTTCACAGCACACACTAGGAACAATATTTCAGTGGCGAAATTACAGAACATAACATGACGCCTGCATTCCCTGAAGGGTTAGGCAGAGGAGTACACCCACATTTCGGCATGTATATTTAGTCCCATGTAATAGGGGGCGAGCCTATTGCCATAAACCGGGCACAAATCCAGACTCCGGGCTGCTACTGAGAAATTCCAGATGGAAATCCGATAACACTGCGCGACCCGGGAATCGAACCCAAGACCTCATGCTCAGCAGTAGCGCTTGCGACCACTCTAAGCCAACGAGGCAGAAGGCGAAATTAATATTTGAAAATGAAAATAAAACCTCAAACGCGTATTACTGCATTTTCTACTGTAGACCAGACAACTAGTGCATTATGCAATCGGTACACTTATGTATACTTTTTGTAACTTTTACATAACATACACTGCATTTGATGAGCAATAAGTCTTTGCTTGCAATCTTTAAATGGTGTCGATATAACCTAAATATTTTTAATTAAAATCCCCGGGTTTCATAATTATTGAAGCCTTTTTCCACTTACACAGCCTTTTTACCAATAAGGATTTTTAAGAAAATTCACGCCACTTTTCAGTCACAGGTAGTACTTTCCGACTTTAAATCCGCTGATTACTTACAGGTTCAAATTAAATTAGCTAGCGGTACTCAGCAGACGTGATGGATAAAAATTTGAAGAATTTTTTTTGGGGTCATCAACCGCAGTTTTTGTAGTCACTTGAATATCAATTTAAAAAAAAAAAAATGTTTTCTTTGTGTAAACTTCACAGACGGGTATCTATATCGAAACATGATAAATCATTAAAAAAAACGGATTTTCTCAACTCATACTTCAAGTAACAAAAAGAAGCACTTTAACTGCCGAAATCCATCCAGCCCTTTGGAAGATAGAAAGGTAATAAAATAATTTACAAACAAACATACAAGATACCCGCGAAAAACATAACCCTTCCTTGGCAGTCGGGTAAAAAAACATCTTTTTTTTATTGTGTTTATGTATATAATTTATGTTCTTGATTGTTAACGGACTACGGCCTGATAATTAATATCATTAGCGGTTAATAAGACTGTCATATACATAACTCCTTATCATGAGCTTGATAAAAAAATTAGCAGACTTTGGACCAGTCCATTTGCGTACCCTTGAATATAACCTCTACGATTGGGTAATACTGTTATTAGATACCTAGTAATTTTAGGGATTACCTAGTTGAAAACGGATTATACCATAATTATACAATGTGGAGACGACAATATAACAATAAATGAAAACACTGGCAATACTAATGCTTAAGAGTATTTTGGAACTATCAAATAAATCCTAACATCGAAATTAAAAAAGTCAGTTTTTCAAACAAACTAAATAGTAGTGATGGGCCGACTATGGGGTTTGCCGATCTTTGACTTGCTATCGTAACTAAACTATTGGATATATTTGATTATTTTTTTGTATGTAGACCGAGAACGTCATTAGTTAAACGGAGTTTCTTTTTATGTCGTATTGTCGTCTCCATCTTGTATAAATATGTATTAAGTACTTATACAACCTTATTTTTTGTTTATGCTAAACCCAAAAAGGGTTCATTGTACTCATAATTGTGAACAACTTTTTCTATGGGACCTACCTTCAAATCGCGAAAATTTGTGTTCACTTAAATCGACAAAATGTATGGAACAGCTGATTTTTTTTTCGCATGTATGTACAAAAAATTATATTTTTAATTTAGAAATAATATGTGGATAGTTCGTCTTATGATTATGATAAAGTGTTAAACTGAAAAAAAAAGTTCATAGTTAAATTAAAATGACTTATCGTTTTTTTTATTTTTTTTGTCAGAAATGTACAGTTTAATCTCTTGTTACGACTTTACGAGTTTATCGCCCCATTCTTTTTAGAAGGACATTATTATCAAAATACATATTACATTGATGTCAGGATATCCGAACCAATGGACACGATGACACGACAAACAGTAATGTTTTTATGGTTCCGTACCCGACGGGTGCCAAACGGAACCCTATTACCAAGCCTTCGCTGTCCACCTATCTGTCAACGAGCTGTATCTCAACCGTAATAGGTAGACAGTTGAAATTTTCACAGTATTGCCGCTATAACAACAAAATAATAAAAATAAATAATGTTAAAAATGAAAGGTACACAAGAACCGTGTCGTTTTTGTTTCGGAGTTTTTTGCGAAATATTGTGCGGTGGTACGGAACCCTTCGTTTGCGAGTCCGACTCGCACTTGGTCGGTTTTTAAATATTTATTTTATCCCACAAAGTTGCGTGTGAAGAACTAAAAGAACAACGTAAACAAATGTAAGTGGGTATAATAACAAAGCATTTTGAAAAGGAAACATTGTTTAATTTATAACTTTGTTTTACACGGAAATACATCCTTTGTTATTCACACGTTCTTTTTGTTTGTTTTCAAATACTGTATCAATATTACATAATTACTTGTGTGACAGGCCGTGTCCGCGATTGGATTTCCCGTAGGCAACTTCTCAGGTGCCATACGTGATGGGTTTAAAAAAAAGTGATGTGTATCATTGACAAATAACTCGTACTTATATACAGAAGTCTAAATACGAATTTCAACGTTTTTATTTTAACTTAAAAAAAAACTTAATAAGTACTTAATTACGGAACTCAGTATCGTTGGTTGTGTATTTTTGTTTTTTGCCATAGACGATATAAATGTTTTTTTTTTGGAAGTCTGTTGTTTTTTTTGTAGAAAAGTTTTTTATTTTTCACTTTTTAATCGTGGTTGACCAAGGTTTTGACAATTTTAGTAGTATGTTGATATTTTTTTTTAAACAATAATGTAAATTGTTATTTTGTACAAAATTCATTGAAAATTTTGTACTGAAATAATGAGGAATACCTAATTCATGTCTATAAGTACTCTAAATATTTCCACAAGAGTATCCTACGTAGGTATCAGTATTTATCACTATTATTTTGCCACCGACTTCCGAAATAAGTGTTTTTTTTTGGAAGTCGGTTGTTTTTTTGTACAAAACTTTTTTATTTTCCACTATTTAGTTGTGGTTGCCCAAAACTTTGAGAATTTTAGTACATAGATATTTTTTTTTTCCAATAATGTAAATTGTTATTTTGTACAATAGTCATTGAACCTTTTTTCCTGAAATAATGAGAAATACCTAATTCAATGTCTATATTGCCACAAGAGTATCCTGATAGTTATCAGTATTTGTCAAAAATAATAATAATAACACATCTATGAATTAACTAGCTGATGCCCGCGAATTCGCCAACGTGGAAGTCGGTTATTATATACTAAAACCTTCCTCGAGAACCACTCTATCTATTGGTGAACAGCATGAAAATCGGTGCAGTAGTTTTTGAGTTTATTGCGAACAGACACAGACGCAGCGGAGGACTTTGTTTTATAATATGTAGTGATATTTTAACCAGCGCCCGCGCCTACTGTGAAAAAACTCTAAATGACACTGGACAGTATGGGTGACGGACGTATTTAATAAATATGGAGACAATTGAGAATGTTTTCTTTCTCAGTATTTAAAACCGTGTAAAGTAACAGAGATGTTGACGCAATCGACAAATTGTTTCTCACACAACAAAGCTCAAGTTCACAGTAATTGGACTCAATTGAGGCATTTACCCGATTGTTTGAAGGCTCTCATGTATTCTGACAGTATGAATGTCGCATGTCATCAGTAATTCTGAATTTCAGAAATTCAGGGGCTCCTGCTTAAGTAATAACAGCTGCACGGGTCGATCGACCAGGTTAAGCTACGCTTGCCGTGGGCGGTCCGTCGATGGGTCATCATCATCTTTACATTCCCAGAACCCTCTGTGGGGTCCGTGCCTCGGAAAGCACGTTGAACCATTGGTCCCGCTGTTATTTGTGGATCATTTGACAGTTGTTAAGGGTCGTCCGAATCCCGAAAGTCTGACAACCAGTCTTACCAAGGGGTATTGTATTACCAAGTTACTGGATTGTGGAGGTCGGATTGAGAGTCGCTCTATGTGTACCGGTACCGGCAGCTGCATCCGGTTTGACTGGAAGCCGACTCCAACATAGTTGGGAAAAGGAACCTTGACAATATGGGTGGTGAGTGATTACAACATTACATCTTCGGGTCATGGGATGTTACTAATTAAGGACAGCGAGAACTTCCCCAAAACTTCCTCATATGGGCACAAGAATTAACAGGTGTTATAAAATACTGTGCGAGTTTTATAATATATATTTTTTGTGTGTATTTTTTTTTTAGCTGAGTTTAATTATGTAATTTGTCTTGAGAACTGAAACCATAATTACAGCTACGCCGCCGCGCCGCCGCCGGGCCAAAAGTAGGTACTTATCTCAGCTAGTACAGCGTAATTTCGGTGTTACCTCAATGTTCGAAGGTCGTAAAAGAGGAATCATTTTCTATATGTGTGTATCCGTCTGCTTCCGTCCCCTCATAGCTCATACATAAACTACTTGACTGATTTTGACACACACATGTGTTGTCGTTTGATCCGTTCAATCATTCTGATATCCCGAGTATCAAGGGCGTCGTTTTCCGTACTACTTTTTTATTGGGTTATGTATTAATGAATTATGTATTTAAACGAAAATGTTTTACATGTAGGTATTTGATAGTAGACTTTGTGTAAACTAGATTGTTGAACTACGAAAAAGTTTATTACGCCTTAGCATTCTCAAGGCGTAAATACTAAAGCCACAAAGTCTTTGTTCTCATAAACAAATAAATTGTGTAAATATATCCCTGTATTCTTCAAAGCATGTACTAGTGTTAGGTCAATGTACGAAATCGCCGGCAAAGTGGGCGTGTCTGTACGTAACGGTTATCAGATTATTCATAGATGCTCTCTAGAACTAGCTAATAAATATAAATTGGCATTATCTTGTGCGTGTATAATGTTTTTGTGAGAGTTTTCCTGTTAATTACTGGTAAATGCAAAGCAGCTGGAAAATATAAAGCGGAAGAACACGCATATACACGGGGAATTTGGTGTAGGAGAAGATTGCTTAGATTTCAACAGTGTATTTAAGAAGAAATAGAATTACAAAGAAAGAAGAAAAAACCGGCCAAGTGCGAGTCGGACTCGGGCACGAAGGGTTCCGTACCATTATCTATAAAAACGGCAAAAAACCTCACGTTTGTTGTATGGGAGCCCCCTTAAATATTTATTAGGTAGGAGGAGGACAAATAGAAGGAGGAGGAGAAATATTTAAGGAGGAGCTCGTGGCTAAGTTATAACAGCCGCACGGGTCGATCCATCCGGTTAAGCTACGCTTGCCAGGGTTGGTCCGTAGATGGGTGATTTTTACATATCAAGACTTCCGTGCCTCGGAAAGCACGTTAAGTCGTTGGTCCCGGCTTTCAAACGTGGATCTTTGACAGTCGTTACGGATGGTCTTACCAAGGGATATCGTATTACCCAGTTACTGAGATGTAGAGGTCAGATAGGCAGTCGCTCCATGTAAAGTACTGGTATTCAGCTGCATCCGATTAGACTGGAAGCCGACTCCAACATGGGAAAAGGCTAGGCAGATTGATTATCTTCTTTCATAATAAAATTGCATGATTCATACATAACAGTGTTAAGTTTTGAAACAGATGCTATACGTTATAAACGTAATGACCTAACATTGTGTTAAATGTACTTGAACTCGATATCATATTGTATGCGGTTGCAAGAGTTAAAACTCATCATAATGAGGCACTCGGGCGATTGCTTGAGGTTTGTGAGAGATACGCCTTGACTCACGGCCTCCTGTACAACGTGAAGAAGAGTGTGTTCATGGTGTTTGGGGTTACTGTACCTATATGGTGTTGCTCTAAACAAAGTGCCTTTACACGTGCAGCTTGTGGGTCAAGCATACGCAGAGGGCCTACAACGCTCTTCGTGTCCAGTACAACAACGCCTTCCGGGTGTTGTTGGGGCTACCGCGATTCTGTAGCGCGTCAGTCATGTTTGCTGAATCTACTACCGATAGTTTTGCAGCAATCATGAGGAAAAGAACGGCATCATTGTTACGCAGGATTCGTGGGAGTGCCAATGGTATCCTGAAGGTGATTGGGGATAGGCTGGACGGCGTTTTCCTGGAGTATTGGACCCGTATGCATAGCTACGGGTCTGATACTGCAGGAAGATACATGAATTAATATAATTGTAGGTTTTATTTTGATTTTGTTTTTAAATTAATTACGTAAGTTGTATCACTAACAAAGATCTATGGAGCAAGTTTCCGAAATAAACGTTTTTATTATTATATTATAATACAAAAGTTAGTAGTACTCACATTGTTTGTAAGTATGTTGCCTAGCATCTATGTTATATAGGGTGACTGGTAATTAGTGACTGGACTTTACTCACCATTATAAACAGTTAACTATGGGACCAAACCAGGGGGTACACCGGTTACAGCAGTATTATTTTAATCTTCCTTCAGTGGGGGAAAGAGAAGGAGCTATACGTCCTGTAGAGCTTCATCTCTTTCCTACACTGAAGTAATATTAAAATAATACTGCTGTAAGCGGTGGTGGTAAGCCCCATGAAATCGCGGAAGAAAATCAGCTGTTCCATACATTTATATTCGCATACCTCGTCAAAATTTAGGGAATAGCTGATTGCTTTTTCGCGATTTTAGGTTTGGTCCCATTGTAAAAGTTGTTCAGAATGATGAGTAAAGTCACGTGTTTAAGTATCGTTCACTAATTACCAGTCACCCTATATAATAAATTACCTGATCATTATTTTATTATATATGATAAGCGAAAACGAGGTCAGGAGATAATCAAATTAGACAGTCAGTTAACTGCAATTAATATTACGTTAAGTAGTCTAATTGGATGATATTACCCATGTTATATAAGAATTTCTTGCCTCATTTTTACTTTAGCTTACAGAATATGTAGAGAGCATTTTCTCGATCAGAAGACCAGAAAATTTCGTTCCTGCGGTACGGAATTCGTAAGGATTGAATAAATTTTCAAAACACATAGCTCGAATCTTTTTCTTTTACGTTCTATACGGTCCTAAGATCTTAATAAATTAAGAGATTATGGAGGAGCTCGTGGCTACGTAATAACAGCCGCAGGGGCGATCCATCAGGTTAATTTACGCTTGACGGTGTTGGTCCGTGGATGGGTGACCATCTTTACATACCGAGACTCCTCTGTGCCACGTTAAGCCGTTGGTCCCGGCGGTCATTTGTAGACCTTTGACAGTCTTAACGGGTCGTCAGAAGCCCGAAAATCTGACCAAGGGGTATCGTATTACCCAGTTACTGGGTTGTGGAGGTCAGATAGGCAGTCGCTCCATGTAAAATACTGGTATTCAGCTGCATCCGGTTAGACTGGAAGCCGGCCCGAAAAGGTTAGGCAGATGATGAGATCTTAATAAATTAAGGGCAAGAAAGTTAGCAAAGCAATAGTAGAGCTGTACCTTGACGCCTTGTCTTTGGAGTGAAGACGAAGCGGGTCGCGCGCGACTCTAGATTCACACCACGCACGGCCTCAGGGAGTACCGTAAAGTCGGTATTACATTTGTAAATTACTGAGTAATACAAAGATAACCGTATGGAAGGACTACTTTGTACAGTATACGAAGATGAACTAGCATGCACAGAGGTCGTACAAAACCGGCCAAGTGCGATTCGGAATCGCGCACGAAGGGTTCCTTACCATTATAAAAACGAAAAAAAAAAGTTTGTTGTATGGGAGCCCCAGTTCTATGGGAGTTTTTTAGTATTTGATGTTATAGCGGCAACAGAAATACATCTTTGAAAATTTGAACTATCTAACAATCACGGTTCATGAGATACTGCCTGGTGACAGACGGACAGACAGCGGAGTCTTAGTAATAGGGTCCCGTTTTACTCTTTGGGTCAAAAACCGTGGCCACACTGGCCACCTACCTGGACTCAAACAATATCCTAACCATGGGGTCCCAACTCGAACAAATTATAATTAGTCTTGAAAAAAAATCATAGATGGCAGCATAATGTAACAATTATGAAATTAACAATTACTAAAAAGCGATAAACGGCAAATTTTGGCTATAGTAATATTAGTAAAAATCAAAACATCTTTGTTTAATGCTGATTTATGTATTTACACACATAAATCTCGTATTTTCAACAAAAAACTTAAATTAACTTAAATTAAGTTAACTTAATTGAAGTACGAGTAAGTCCTTAGAATGATAAAGTAGCTATCTGTTAATCATTTGGTTGAGAGCTCTTTGCAATAGATGGCGTTTTACTAAAGTGATGACAGGTCACTTTAAACTTGAAACGTTTAGTCGTTTCATTATGGAAAATCAAACAACATTTTTTTAAATCTAGTTCTTTACGTAGAAATATAAGAATTGAACACCAAGGAAGAAAAAAACGTAAAAAAAGGAACAAAAAATCTAGGAGTCTTGCCTTGTACCTAGGCAAGACTCCTAGATGGCGTTTTAAATCTACGGTCTCTGGCAATTAGTGAGTCGATGATGTTGCCATCTGTTAAAAAAATGGGGAAGAAAAATAGCCAGCTCAATAGCCAGACTTAGGGTGGTTTCATTTCTTTGTATGGGATTGGGTATCTGTACGTAGTATTATAATATCTGTGTCCTAACATAACATCACGCCTGCATTCTCCGATGGGTTAGACAGAGGTGTACCTTACAGTACACCCACATTTCTCCAGCTATGTGTTTAAGTCCCATCGAATAGGGGGCGAGAATATCCTTACTAATATTATAAATGCGAAAGTAAGTTTATTTGTTTGCGCTTTCACGCTTAAATGGCTGAACGGATTTGGATAAAATTTGGCACATGGGTAAAACCCGGAGAAGCCTATGTAGTCCTACATAGGCTACTTTAGTTAATTTTTTTATTGGCCCTATTCAATCAACGTTATTAATTTAAGAAAGTATTATTATCATGCTGTGCTTACTGCACGTGTTTATTTCGCGCTACATTGCGAGTTATGCGGTCTTCTGCGTATAAGGACCTCGAAATCCGAGTCCTACAAAGTAATAGTAATACCTACATATAAATTCTGTAAAAATCTCACCGTGAAATCATATGTGAAGTGAGCTGCCATTCCAGCGGATTGACATTATTGACAGCTTACTTCAAGATCAGTTCACTTAAGTTTAGCGTTTAGCTAGTGAGAAAGAAAAGAAAAATTGCTTATGCTGCACAAAAAAAACGCACATTACAAAAATAAAAAGACAAAATCCACATCAAAATTAGCCAAAAGCCTCGCATTCAACCAAAAAAAAGTTTGAAAGTCGTGCTCATTGGTTGATGTAAAGGACAGGGACCAAAGACAATATTGCATAATTCATTATTGTTGTTTCGACATTGGCGAATGACATTGACAACAAAACAAAAAGCCAAATGCAGAGTTATCTGCTTAAAAATAACAAGAAGAATGAAGCGGTGCGTCGCATCTGTGCAAGAATAGGTCTATTAATTTTATTTAATCATCTGCCTAGCCTTTTCCCAACTATGTTGGGGTCGGCTTCCAGTCTAACCGGATGCAGCTGAATACCAGTATTTTACATGAAGCGACTGCCTATCTGACCTCCACAACCCAGTAACTAGGTAATACGATACCCCTTGGTAAGACTGGTTGTCAGACTTTCGGGCTTCTGACGACCCGTAACGACTGTCAAAGATCCACAAATGACAGCCGGGACCAACGGTTTAACGTGCTTTCCGAGGCACGGAGGAGTCTCGATATGTAAAGATGGTCACCCATCCACGGACCAACCCTGGCAAGTATAGCTTAACCTGATGGATCGACCCGTGGGGCTGTTATTACTAAACCACGAGCTCCTCAGTAATTCTATTTAGCTACCTCTTAATTAACGCTCTATTATCTCTTGTTCTGATCTAGTAGGGAACTTGGAAAAGACGCTCATTTGCATAGTGTCACAATGAGAATTGTTGTACTATGCTATATATAGCGTTTGTTATGAGGCATATCATGATTCATGGATATGAAAGACTGCTATGAAACGGCTTCATTAGATTGAAATTAAAATTCATTTTACAGTACATTATTAGTATCAAAATATTGAGGTTATAATGTAATAGTAATACCGAGTCTTAAGTCCCTACAGAGATTATGTTTTGTAATTCTGTAATCTAGAACTGTCGGATTTTTGCCTAATTTTTTGTCCATTCTCACTGGTGACAACTAGAATTTTCGCCTTAGCCCGATGTTAGCAGTTACTGTTGAACTGTTTTAATCTTTATTCGATTCTATGGGGTTTGATTCTTTGATGAGTATTTCTCCAAGTTCGTTGCAGTTACTTGGTAATTTTACCTACATTAATGATATGGCCAAACGTGGACTGACATATTAATATATATACTTATAGTCAATTTTACCTGGCCATTACATGAAACACTACCGTTTCATGAAATAGTCGATCACTTCATGAAATGATTCATTCTAAGATCAGGCTACGACATGTCCATATATCGCCATCATAGGGGCGTAAACTAGACATGGGCGTTTTCGTATTTAGTTGCTAACGGATATGTAACCGATATTCAGTTTTCATATCGATATCGAAAACCGTTTTCAGATATCGCTAACAGTAGTACGATTTGCTCCCTGATATCGAGTAGCCGCCGGAAAGTTGCTAACTTATGGAATATTTGTTGTAACTAAATAAACAGAAACTAGACCTTATTGCTAGCGCGTTAGGATATAGATATTACGCACGCACTATTATTAACCAAATAACTAATCACTAGCCGAAGTTACGTAATATTCGCTTCATCTCTTTTACGCCAGTAAAACATTGAATGGTAAGACAGAGACAAAGCGAATAAAAACCGTCGGTGTCATATCGCTCGTGATGTGAAGTTTGCGTTTTGTTCGTTATTACTTATTCGACATTATTCGTAGTTCGTTCTCGTTGTTGCGCTTTGGATAAGCCATAGCTCGATGAAGTTTTTGTGAAAACGGTTATGTATATTTAGATATCGATATGGTATTATAATAAACACATATCCGATATAAGTTACGTTTTGATATATCGAACCCATGCCTAGCGTAAACTGTTGGCTGTTGCCTTCAAGTTTGAGCGCTATTTTTGTGATTCTCTCTAGAAAACCGTTACGGGAGTTTTTGCTTTAGAGCCGAGTTTACATTTTATAACCTCAATAATTATGATTGCCTTTACAAGTACAGTCGGCATTAGACGTTGTAAACGTGGTTACGCCAATTACTTCGGGCTATGATTATTTATTAAGTAGGTACACACGGGTACACATCAAGCTATACATTTCCAGTATAAGCTCACCTCGCATTGTACGAAAATCTATACAACGCGAGATCAGCTTATACTGGAAATAGTATAGCTTGATGTGTAGCCGTGTGTACGAGAGGACGTTGCCCAAAACATGTGAATATTAGGACCGCTGAAAACCGATGGCTTTTTTATTTTTAACTAGCTGATGCCTGCGGCTTCGCCCGCGTTGATGTCGGTTATTATTTATTTAAAACTTCCTCGAGAACCACTCTATCCATTGGTGAAAACAGCATGAAAATCGGTGCAGTAGTTTTTGAGTTTATCGCGAACAGGACGACAGACAGACGCGGTGGAGGACTTTGTTTTATAATATATAAGGATAAGGAATAAAGAAGTAGGTATACATAGATTGTCATTTTAAGTTTTATGCATGAAGCTGCGTGCATTATTTGAAGAACTTATTAGTAGTAGTTACTTATTTTACTTTCCAAATTTTTTTTTTTTTTGTATTAAAATGGGATTTTGAAACGTTGAACAGTAAACAAGATATTAAAGATTATGATGTCAATGACCGTTAACAACAACAATATCTACGATAAGATAAATGTATGCTGTTAAATGAAAGGCATTTCAATTACCTAAGAACTAGAAGATGAAACAAAAGGCAGGCTTTAACATACACACCAGGGTATAATGTGTAAACATTAGGGTTTTGGGTCGAAGATATAGATAGTTCTTTGAAAATCCTCTCAGCTGCGGAGCACTTGACGGATGTCAGACAATATGTCATGCGCGATGTCTATTCTAGGAAGCTTCTAGACTTTCTAGAAGCTTCGGCTGTCAAACGGATTGTGGCGGGAGCGGTTCGTAATTTTAATCAGTAAAAGTCTGACAAGACCTTCCGCTCTCAAAAATTTCCCACTCTCAAAAAAAAAAAGCATTGCATCAGACAAAGAAACTACAAGAATTGTCAAACATGTACAAAACGGACGTGCCGGTTAGGGAATGTTATCAGAGAGTACTTAATATATTAATATTAAGTAATAACTAATAGGTACACTTGTTGATTTTTTTAAAGATCAATCACCGTCTCAATAAAATATCTTAAGATAAAAGAAAAGATTCCTGTCCCAGAACTCGTGTACTCACAATCTAATCAATTCACTACATTCGATCAAAGATCTATTATATTATTACCACCTACCTATTAATCCAGATTAAAAACATTAATCCTTAGATAACATAATTATACATCCTATTAAGTTGCTACCTAGAAACGCCACTTTATGCCTATCCATATTCTAATAAGTTACCATTATATAAGTCATTTGATATCTTATGGTTATCACTAAGAGAATTTTAGGTAAAATTATAATGACTGATATGAGCAGGAACTAAGATTAGGATTACAGGACGAAGCTGTCATGAGTTCATGACTCTCGATTTGATACTTATCTTGAGTAAAATCAATTAATGACTTAGCAAGATAGCATCATTCTAGAGTACCGACCTCCTGTTTTATTAACCGACTTCTTCAAAAAGGAGGAGGTTCTCAATTCGTCTGATTTTTTTTTGTATGTATGTTACGCGATTACTTCGCCAATTATGAATCGTTTTGATGATTTTTTTGTGTGGTAGATCATGCTTCAGAAGTGGTCCCATATAAATTTTATTAATTTTGCTTGCGTATTTTTTGATTTAGCTTCAATAATTACGTATTTTTCCCACTTTGCGTATGTAGACTTAGTCTTTATTTCCATAGCAGATAATGGTATAGGAATTTGTGTGGGGTAGGTACCACAACTAAAAAGTGAAAAATAAAAACTTTATCCAAAAAAAAAAAAACAACAACAAAAACGACTTCACAAAAAAACACTATAAAAGTGAAAAATAACTTTAACTTCGGAAGTCAGTGTCTTTGCTTTTCAATTTTCGTTTTTTGCCACCGACTTCCGAAATTAAAGTTATTTTTCACTTTTTTTTTAGTGTTTCTTTGTGAAGTCGGTTGTTTTTTTTTAATGCATTTTATTTTGTTTTTAAAACTTCTATTATCATCTGACATTCGCGCATTGCTCGCAGAACAGATGGCCGATGGGGTCGAAAGGTTTTGGAGTGGCGACCGCGTACCGGAAGACGTAGCGTTGGAATCCGCTGGATGCGGGAAGCACAGAACCGGTCGAAGAAGTGGCGGTGTTTGGGGGAGGCCTATGTCCAGCAGTGGACGTTTTTCGGCTGAAATTATGATTACCCTCTTTATCCTGTTTTGAAAAATTTATCATTGTAGTATAGTATATCAAATCAGAGGCGTATTTTAAGATTCAGCGCCCTGGGCCTGAAAGGTTTGCCGCCCCAAAAACGTAAGAAAATTTAAATTTCGCGGGCTACCCTAGCGCATCAACCTTAAACGAAAAAGTTGGAGCATTCAATCAATCAATCAATAGAATACATGATGCTAGAGCGAGCGAAGCGAGCTCGAAAATTTTGGCACTCTGGATAGGGTTTGAATTGAACATTTATATAAAAATAGGATTACTTTGTCGACCCATAAAGAATAGTTTGGGAACGTAGGATGTAAGAGCGAGCTCGAAAATTTTTGGACCCCGCCCCTGAAAGGTAAGGTTTTCTTTGACAATACGTTCATACATAAATAGGAGTTACTTTGTCGGCTTTTACAGAAAAGTCTGAGAAAAAGACAAAGTAGGATACAAGAGCGAGCGAAGCGAGCTCAAAAATTTTTGCACTCTACTTTTATATTTAGGGGGTCCCCAACAAATACTGCCTTTTACTTACTGAACATATTTTGGAATTTTTTGGGATTTGTTTAAAAAGTATTTCTAAAGATTTGGGGGCACCCAGAATCAGGGGCCCTGGTTGAACTGCACCGGATACTTTGATTGACTTCCTAGCCGTTGAAAGCAACGTAAACAAACAAAATGGGAAATCCCCAGCTCTGGACGGCGGGGACTCCCCACGATAGCGACGCAACGCTAGCAAATGTTGCTAAACTAAATAAAAGCATGTCAATATATTTATCGTTTTATGAAAAGTACAATTTTTTCGTCGCGTCCACGGTTTTTAAGTAATGCATAAACCTTCGTGGTGCGAGGCCCCTCGGACCGCGACGCCGTAGGCGGTCGCCCACACCGCCCACGCCTTCCGCCGCCTCTGTCCAGAGCCCACGCGCCTAGTCTCCTCTTGACTAGATTAGTTTCTACCTTTTCAAGCTTTTCGAGCGATACTGGTCTTTTAAGTATGTAGATAAAGTTTAAAATTATTTCCCACTGAAAGTGCTCGCCGCGTCGCTGCCGGCCGCTACCATTCCGGTGTGACTTGGCCTATATACGATAGTCCCGCGGTTTGATGTCTATCAAATTTACAACCAAATGAGTTTTAATTTTTGATAAGTAGGCTTATTTAAAATTTCTTCAAAAACAAAGGCAAACAAAGCTGAGCGCGAGGTGCGGAATACGCCGCCCCTCGCAGCCTACCGCCCCGGGCCATGGCCCTTTTGGCCCTAGGGTAAATACACCCCTGTATCAAATAGATATCTTTGGGGTAATTTTGATGCACTTGAATTTATATTCATCTGTTTAATGAGATTATTTAATCACATCCTGAAAGGTGAAATATGTGCGTAAAAGTTTAATTATTTATTCAGCACAAAATTGTGCTAAAAATAAAAACAATATAAGTACCCAACCAAGGGTTTATAACGCTCTAACGAGTCATCATCTGCCTACCCTTTTCCCAACTATGTTGGGGTCGGCTAATCAGATGCAGCTGAATGCCTGTATTACACATGGCGACTGCTTATCTGACTTCCACAACCCGGTTACTGGGTAACACGACATCTTCTGGCGACCCGTAACAACTTTCAAAGATCTACAAATGCCAGCGGGACTAACGGCTTTCCCAGACACGGAGAGGTCTTGGTATGTAAAGATAGTCACACATTCAACCGCGGCAACGTGGCTTATCCTGATCGATCGACCCGTGCGACTGTTATTACTTAGCCACAAGCCCAACGCTCTTTAACGAGTCCGATACCTAATTTAATTTCATAATCACATACAATTAAGAACACATTACATTTTTCCAAACCTCATAATGGCTAAAGTAATTTGATCAAACAGTGATTCCTAAGTAATTATGTCACGTATGTATAGAAAAACTAGCCGACTGTATAGCTATAAACTAGAGTCATTGACCTACACCGCAGACAATCATTTGGCGGATCGTAGACAAGCATACCAAGGAAGTTTTCGGCAAACATTGGTGATAGTGTGGCGGTATCTACATCGCCACATGCGAACTACGCATCGAAGACCTGACGTCACACAAAAATCCTGCATCGCGCAATTAGAGTTTACCGTGCAGTGGACATATATACAAGAATCCAGTATCAATCATTGGGCAGTTGCCCGCCAGACACAACACCCGTCAGGTCAGAGGATCCTCCCTTTCTATGGTGGATGAATGAACTTTACACCCTGTTCCTCATACCCCTAAAATAGTAATAGAACGTGGATTGTTTTTGTATTTTAGGAATAAGTTATTGGAAATAACTCGACTGCATAAAAACCGAAAATATGGTTACAATATTATGTACTGTCAAAATGAAACAGATTGTGATTGATCATGTGCAAATTATGGTGCTGGTCCTCATTATATTATTGGTCGTGTTTTCGAAGTGATAACTTGTTCACTAGCAACAAAACAACCTCATGCCCTTTAATCTTCACATAACCAATATTGGAACATGAAATTTTTGATCGCTGAAATTAATTCTATCGTCCTTGTCCATCGTCGATGTAATTCCAGCAGATGTGACATAAGTATTTCAATTAAAAAAATAACTTCTTATCAGGCACATACGCAAACATCAGAAATCGATCAATCAAAAATCTATTTATCTCAAAGAAACCGATACAATACAATTACAAATACAATATTGGGAACAAAGCATCGCTATCGGTTGTACAAAGTTCGTTTGATAAAGAACTGATGCATCCGTTTTTCTAGAGGCCAGAGATATTTCACAGAGCGTTCGTGAAACAATAGTCTCTTTGCTAAAACAAAGATACTACCATTTATGAAGAGCTTTAAAGGTGTGTATGACGTCATTTAATATGGAAACGTTCTAGTTTATAAATGTTTACTGCAGGATACACCGTAGACTCAATAGACGTGGGTATATAAAAAAAAGAAGATCGCCAGAACAAACACATCATCAACCGACAGCAGAGGGTATAATTCAGGAGAAATAGAAACGGGTCATTTAGGTGATATAGGTTCACTCGAAAATCGGAGCATCAAGATCATGGAAAACGCAAAGAGCGGTAATAGACGTAAGCACCATAAGAAAGAAAAGTGATCCAAACTGCTAACGTAAATACAAATCAGCTGCGATTTACTGAAAACTGGCGACCATCCCCTCATTTGCTCCGTTGCAATGTACCGATGTTTCAACATGTAAATTCATCGAGATTTCTGTGAAATATTAATGTTGTCTGCACGTAAACCTCCCGGAATAAATTCTCAAATGATGACGAAACCTGGGACAAGTAGGCGGTCACACAGATAGGCGCAAAAACGATTTTGCTTTATACTATGTAAATGTATAGATATTCTGCGCCGGTGATCAGGACCTGCAAATCTGCGTATTAGACGGTTACAGACAAAATAGAGAAACGCCTGGAGACTACGGGTAGCTATGAGGTGTAAATGACTCAAAACCAATCTTTAAGCAATGCCTTTCTCCAGAAGTGGATACAATGCCACAGATTTAAAGAAAGGAAGCAGGCTCGAGGGATCGAGGTAATATTGGTTTACGTCATTGGTTTAAACGCTTTTCGAGGTACAGCACTATAAATGTCGATAAAAACGGTGCCGGCAAGGCATCTACTAACTATGTTTGTATTTATGCTGTAAGACTTGAAAACTTATCAGATAGACATACTTCTTGAAACGACAGCGACCTCATACAAAATTGACGTTTATGTTTATACATATTGTTTTTATTCCAATAACCAAAACAATATACAGTTTAAATTTATTTCCATATGTTTTATGATTGATATTATATGCAAGAAATTACCAATATTTGTATTCCATTTAAGACCGGAAGCACTAGAATTATAATGTCTGTAAAACGGTTACGTAAGAGGTGAGTTATGTTACCATTATAGGATAGCATTTGCATGCTCAAGATACCAAAACACGTAATTTAGATGCACCCAAAATCGTTAGTTCTCTTTAAAGGGTGCCCGTGATTTCACCACTGGCTGTATATGGGCACTGGGCAGTTATCAAAATGCATTTAATTTGTCCTCAAGTCTTGAGTCCTTTTATGAGATGACGTAGGTAACCATTCAGTAAGCGTTTTATCGCCCACGCCTTTCTCTTCCAACCAAAACCAATGAAATTACTGTTTCACACATAAACAGTTCAGGTGTCACGATAAAATTCATGTTCCCAATAGTGTCATTTGAATTCAGCGTCAAACGTCACACATAAAACAAATTCTAGGTCAAGAAGTCGGATAACCTTTAACTAAAATAGATTCACAGCGAGTATCTGTTCCGGCCGAACTCAGGGACGATAGAGTTCCCTTTATTAACCTCGAGCAATTACAAGACAATTGGCATCTTGATGATCATCATTGTATACAATTACAAACAGGCTACTGTGACAAGAACGCATATATATGTCGTGTGCATTTTGTATGGAGAGATTCGTCAAATTCTGTGACATGTGTCACTATAGTACGTGCTAGAACTTTTTATGGATGTAGAAGTCTACTCATTTGCATATACGTCATCAAACCAGCGTTATCCAAGTCTATGACTTTAGTAGTTGTGGCAGCTAAGATGATTTTACTAAGAAATTCTAGTTAGAATCAGATGCAGCTAAATATAAACAGCTTTCAATTAAATCCGCAATCTTTAACAAAATATTTGGGAGAGGAGATACATTGGCAGTATACATACAGTTTACTAATAGATTGCATCGTTTGCATCTATGAACACCCAGAAAGATTCTTCCGCCATCTTTTATCGCCCTTATAAGATCATAAAGTCCTACATTAGGATTATGTTTTCTTTTCATGGAATGTATATTGCGTAATTGTGTATTGTTTACAAGTTATTGAGAAAAATACCACTACTAAACGAGCCTATGCCCATGAGAAGTGATAGATACTGACCGACATGGCCTAAGGTCCTAAAATGACTCGTCAAAGGAAAAGTCCTTCGTAATGTATGATATGTGTCAATGTGTCCTTACTCGGACATGCATACGATTACATTGTAGTTGATTCATTGATAGCATCGCCCTTTCCGGTTTTGCGATGCAGGAGGCCAGTTAGATCAGGATTTTCAGGTCAGACAAGATAACATGATCAGCCTATATAATAATGGTCTCACTGTTGGGACTCCTCATTTTGTGACTGAGTGGGTTGTTAATACCCGGGCCGTAATGCCGATTCATTGCAGGTTGGTGGACACCTTAAGTCTTCCTAAAATTGGTTCTAAGACCATAAATATGTAGAGCTGTATGAACAAATCATGAATGAACATCAAATGCTACCATGCTACACGGGGCACAAATAAACACTTTGGGTATTTGTTTGCACGATAGTATTCAGACATTCAAAAATCAACTGCATGCAACTAGCCTTGTTAAACCCTTGTGTGTCTTCAGAACAGTAGGTAATTTATGAAACGCTTGCTATAATTTTCATAGTTTGCCACAAATATTTACCCACAAATCTTGTTCTTTCATCTACATAATAAATGTGTTAGTAGCACAAAAGATACCAGTATCAACTCAACCTACTATTATAAGTACTAATAATGCGCAGTTCGTGTTTTAAATATGGACGATTGAACAAAAAAGTGCGGAAGACATTGCTCTTTGCGCCGGCGGGCGGCGCCGTGATAATGATAACGAACCTTATACTTTATACTGCGTATTTTATTAATCAGCCCACATGGAAGTCTTTCAAGTCCTTGTTTAAAATGTGTTGCAGTCATCGTATGTGCCTTCTTTAAAAGCAGCGCATCTTGATGCACTAATTTCAAACTAATTTCAAAAGCCTTTGTTTAAAGGCTTTTGAAATTAGTGCATCAAGATGATTCGCGAAACAAGGCAAGGCGGTTCAATCCATACTAATTAAAAATTTAAATATTCGGTTAAATCCTGGGGAAGGACATACGTTTTTAGAAAAATCCGTCTAAAAGGACCAAGTTTAAAAAAAAGATCCGGCTCCAAGGACCAAGAGGAGCAAGTTTAGTTTTTAAATTATACCTGTGCTTTAAATACTAGGCAAATTATAGACAAAAAATGTATATACTTATTCACATGCTACTCGTAAAATAACCTTCATTGTGATTGTAATTATGATGGCACGCATATTGTAATTATGTGATAATGTAATGTTAACAATACTAAATTACACTTTTTTCAGTCTCTGATTTTATCATTTAGTGTTAAACACGCAAAATACTTAAACATATAAAACTAAAAAAGAAAAAAAAAACTACTAAGAGTGTAAAAAAACAATAAAACAAGTAGGTAAGTTAGTAAATAATTAAGTTTTTCAAAAAATGACTGAATAATTCATTAAAACTGTAGACAATTTCTAGTTGTTTCAGTATTACAAAATAAACAATTGTGATTTAAAATATTCAGGTCAAGGCTTGAACAAAAGGTAAATAAGTATACTTACATTTAGATAACTTTACGTAACTTATTTGCTCCAAATCATTGTTTCATTAAAATAAATATATTTGCAGTATTTCGCACAGCATTGAAAGGATCAAGAGATTTCAGAGTATTATTTAGAATATTTTTTTGCCGTCTTACCAAAATACTTCTCAAATGATCTGACCAAGATTATGTCTAGACTTAAAGAGACTGCGACCTGTCGAATTTGTTTCGGCGTGTAAATATTATTGACGTGTTTATATAAAACAGCTTACAGTAAAAAAAAATCATTTTCAGAAGTTGTGTCTTAGCTAGACAAGATAAGATTCAGAATCTCTTTAAAGCCTGTAAATCTAATCAACTTACCCTGGAAACAGGTGCACATCTTCCACAAGCCAGTCCCGCTGGCGGTCTCGTCTGTGGTTCAGGAGCTGGCACTATTGGTCCTTCCTTTATTCTGAAGAGTGAGGATCTGCGACACTGTTGGAAGAATTGTTTCATTTAGTATTAAATAAAGTACTAAGTTTCTCTTAAATTTTCGCACAATCCTTAAATAGATTTAAAAATAAACATATTTAAATAAAACATCGCTCTCTTTCTGTCAATCGTTTGAAGATGAGACAGAATGATGTTTTAAATATGTTTATTTTATGATTTGGGCACAATCGGGCCTAAAAGCAGTTGCCGGTATAATAAATCCATCAGCAGTAGATATCTAAACAAGGTAGCGCCATTGAAGTGGAATAATTAAATTGTATCAAGAGGATGCAACCATTTTCCTGCCATTGACTGTAGCTAGCAGGCAGAGTACTAGATTAAAATTATAACACAAACACACAAGACGGAATTAAATTGAAAAAGAGTGGAAGAGCCATTCATCTTTTTTAAAAAGGGACAACCATTCCGTGCCAGTATCTAATACACGCATCAATTAGCATATTTTCTCATTTGCCCAACTTAAACACTCATCACGGAAAGAAAATGAGTCATCCCGTTTATTTTTACTTTACAAATATACAGCGTACACGAAAATTTTCAAAGAATCATTGAGATAAACGTGACCAGTGAAAAACTAATAAATCGTATGACTAACTAATATGCAAATTAACCTAGTCATAATTTGTTTAGCATGAAAATAATTCTGTCTATAGAAATCACTTCTATTTTTTACAGAAACCTGAACGTCGCAAATGAAATGTTTTCCGGCTCAGATTAAGATGCCAAAAATAAACAACCCTAAAAACGACGTTTACAAATGTAGGTTAAAAATATAAGTGTGATTTAGAAGATTATTGCTGTATTACTTCGCAATAGTGCCCACATTGTTGGTGTTAAAACGTTTCGTGAAGATAGGCGTCGGTATAACAATGATGACTAATATAACGATGTTACTTCATTCGTAACTAGCGGTTAGCGCAACAGATACCTATGTGCACTCAATGACAAAAGTCGCTTCTGATTACAGTTGACGATTGCCACACTCACTGTGGCAGAAACTGGGACTAAAGATGTAAAAAGGCATTACAAGATTTTGTTGATCGAGATATAAGCTGTAATGACAAGATTTAGAAATTGCATCACACATAATGATGATAGTGAAAGAAAAGTCGTGGAAGGGAGTGCCAAATAGCTAATGCAAAGCATGAAATAGATATGATAAGATTTGAGAAAATAGGGTAACATACAGCAGTGTGTTTGTACAAGCTTTAAATGATGATGAAAAAAAGAAACTAGACATTTTAATATTGGAAAAACCTTTAAAGAGATTAAGAAAACTTAGATGTCCTACGTAGTTGGAAATGATGCTTACTGGGGTTATAATAGACATGTCATACAACTAATGCCTTCGAGGATTAATACAATTTTGTTCCAGATATAATTACATACCACGATTTGACGATTTAGCTACTTCAAATGTACAAAAAACAAGTTTTGACAAGCAACTAGTTTTTAGTATATCATTACAACAAAGGAAAGCGGAAATTATGGAATGAATACTAATACCCTAACGGCTCGTGTGGTTGCTTCAACGGAAGCAGTTAGTCAAACATCTGTAATGGTACTTTATTTAAATTATGTTTCGAATCCAAGTTACTCGTAAGAGAAACTAAATCAGGTGGGATCTCGTTAATAGATCAGGGAAGCATGGCATAAAAAAGAGGAGGCCTGTACTCAGCAGTGAGTGGAACAAGACTGCCAATAATGATGATGATGGCGATGAAGTGAATCTAACAAGTCATATAATATAAAGTCCCACTACTGGGACACAGGCTTCCTCTCTGTCAGAGCCAGGTGCCCGTAATTGGTGGATGAAACATGTTGCCGTTTCTAGAGCACTGACGATGATGACATTTACACAAAATAAAGTGCTTGCCTGACTTTGAACCTACGACTCGTAAGTCACGGCCGTTTTAGGGCCACCACTGCTCTAAATGATATTATGAAGGTAAAATAAACTCACAATGATTTCATTTTCAAACTTGGCATAATTTTCGGACTGTCGTTTGCGTGCGCGCACCGCTTGTCGCAGTGAACTGCTTGTGTCTCTGCCGCACCATCCTCCAACGCGTTCGCCAACCACCTCCAGCATGTCGGCTACGCGGCTGTGGACAAAGATAAGCTGTCATTAAAAATAAAATCCTTTAGGGCTACGGTTTTTCTTCTACGTTGAGTCATAGAAGTTTGGCTTTTTAAATCTAGGATGAGTCAAGTTACGCCACGCCCACAGCGGTCGAGCCTTCCATATATACGAGTATATAACGGTACTCGAATTTCTTGGATCAATACCTAAATTGTTTGTTATGGAAAGTCTTGAGAGCTTTGGACCTTTAGGTCTTTGTAGATCTAGATATGACTACAAAGCTTAATATTTATACAACGTCAAAATAAATCGTCAGTATCTGTCTAACAATAATGTAATTTACTTGATTTCTAGCGAAAGACGCGGATCGCTTACCAGTCGGCCTGGCCCCTGGGTCAACCGGTCCAGTTTTCTAAACATGAGAAGTCAATAACCCTTATCTCTAATGACGTAACCGCCAGTTAACTTATCATTTTGCGAATATAAGTAAATAATTTCACTGACACGCGGTGATTATAATCGCTTCCGAATATTTATCAGTTAAGTTTTAAATCTATATCACAATGCTACACGTGATTTTTGTTGATAAGAGTCTTTATATTTATATTTGTACTGAAGTTAGCAGGATATACTGTATGTGCGTAGGTTTGCAACCTGTATTTCTATATACGTTTGACTTCGTCATCCTTTTGTAGTCATGAACCATTGTTCAGGCATACTTTCTTCACAATCTAAATAATAAGGACGAAGATAGTTCGGCATTTTATCTGCCTGAGTATTTCTTCATATTTTCAGCTGTTACGTCCCTACACGATATATATATATTTTTTATAGTTTTTGTAAGCAATAACTATAAAAAAAAAACAACAAAACTGAAGAAATCAGATTAATTTCTAAGCAATCCGTATGAGGAAATGAGAGTAGAGATCGTTCTTACATAATTATAAATATTTTTTAAGTTTCTAAGTAGTATATTTGATTTTGTATGAACAGGCATAATATCAAGAGCACCTTCATAATCAAAATAGTAACGTCCAAAAAGAAACAATAGATTGTTACATAACATTAATTTGACCGAGTGTTGACACTGACTATTGATAAAAGTAGCTACGGATGTCTCCTTTCATAATATAAGCCAGTATGTTAATGAGAATAATAAGGACTAACTAAAAGAAAATCAAAGCAAAGTGAACAATCAAGTTGACAATATTTATAAGACTGTAAATCCGAACAACCTCTCAGCTCGTAGCTACGTAATAACAGCCGCACGGGTCGATCCATTAAGACCGAAAGTCTGACAACCAGTCTTACCAAGGGTTATTGTATACCCAGTTACTGGATTGTGGAGGTCAGAAAGGTAGTCGCTCTATGTAAAATACTAGTATTCAGCTGCATCCGGTTAGACTGGAAGCCAACCCCAACATAGTTGGGAAAAGGCTAGGCAGATGATGAAATGCGGACAACCTCATGTTTCTTAAAATGTTCTGTTACAATACAAACAACTTGGACCTCATTTCGGATGCAACCACAATTAACACAGGTATCACAGAAATGCAAATGGACGTTTACAACTACAAGAATACATTATGAAAATAACCACATGACATATAAATTTACTTCTTTCATTTTCAGATCGTAAAAAAATAAATGGCGTACTTACATCAAAAGAACTATAAAGGTAATGGAAATACAAAGCGCTATTTAAATAATAGCACATCGGTTTTACGATTTTGTTTTGCTGTGGTGCAGCAGAAATGCAAATATATTCAAGATTAACCGTTTTGCTCTCATATATAGTCCATAATATACAAGAAGAAATTAGTTGGGACCTTCAAAATCCGGATTTAGGTGTACCGTTCCTATGGAGAAAAAACCGGCAAGTAACTTCATTATTAGTCTCTTGTAATATTATCAGTTAGACTGCGTTCGTTCGTGTTCTATAAAAACGAATCAAGGGCATCGCTGAAGATAGTAAAATCACTGATTATAAAACATACGGCTGTTTGGTTACAAGTAATTCGAATAGTTTCATCCCATCCCATATTGCAAAGACATAATAACCTGAAAGTTTAATATAGAAACTATATGCACGGCGAATAATGCATTGTCTACCATATTTACATTACAAGAACCTTTGTTATTTCTTTCAGTGAATAAATTAACGTAAATGAACCATAACCTCCCTCAAGAAATACAATATACATAGGTAGACTGACAAACAGTTTATAATATATGACATGATCAATAATACGGAACATTCCAATAACTCTTGAACTGTAATGGCTTATGATAATAGTACAATTATTGATGCTTAATTAATGAATACACAAGTGTACAGTGTTCGCACATTATCTGTATAGGCTTCGGAATGGAGCGAAAACAGACTAGGATTTTATTCTGTCAATGAATGGAAATATGGACATATCAGAAATAGGATGGATGGAATCATGGATGGGAACAGCTGAAGATCGCGACATATGGGAATCTTACAACACTTTCACTGTACCAATACTTATTGCAAATCAAATGATTATGATAACAAAGAGTCTTCTTCTTCACAGTGTGTTAAAATGAGATAAAAGAGAAATCAAATAGGATAAAGAGACGGAGGATAAGACAATAATTTGGAATTTCGGAATGTCCTAACAGCTGCAAAATTCGTTGATTTCCATCTACTACTAGATGTATTAGTCAAGTATGTTGAATATTTCATAAGACAGGCTATGTAACGAATAACCACAACATTATCGATATATTTAGACAATCGTCACTATTAAAATATTTCTTTAAGCATTATAAACATTTCATAATGTGCATTTTTTATCAATACACTGAATACTGTTATTTTGTCTTTCAATTTTATTTACACAATGAAAAATTAAATTATATCAACAACTTTGCAAATTATCTAATGGACTACATATACCATTTTCACTACGTCACTCGTTTCTTTTAGCTTTACGCAGTGTTTTGTTAAACATACGTTTCTTTGTTTTATATCACAAAGCAGATTGTTTATAATTAAAGTTAGAGGCAGAATTGAGGTCAATAACATCAACCAAGTCTTTTAATTTTGTTTGTTTTCTGATTTTTATCATTATAAATGTCAGTTAGCTCACATTTGTTTTCATATTCCTATTGTTTTATGCCTTAAATTAAATTAAGCCTTAAATAAAGATATCATACTATGGAGTTAATCGTGTTTTAATTGATTAACATAAGTGACTTGTTAACAATAACTTTTACAACTCAACGCATGGCAGATAATTTGCACGTGTTGATGGCACATGGAATCCATGTCCAACAGAATGTAAGTTGGTCATGGATGATGAATTGACGGCACCTAGAAAAACAAAAAAGAAAAGAAATCTAGTATCCGTCAGTGGATCGAACAGTGTCAAATAATAAAGACAGTTTCAAGCCTCTAAAGACGGTAGTATATATCGAGAAATTTACTTTCCACGCAAACTAAGAACTTTTAAACGACATGGATTTCCGCGGAATTATAACTGTTTGACCACGATGGACCTTTAGATAAACCAATTAGTGTAACCACAGTAAGACTGTATCAGTTTATACAGGCCATTATCTAGTTTTTAATTAAATAAATTGTATAGCAGTAAAAACGCCAATCGCTTTGAACGATCGTGGGTAGGTTTCAAGAGAGAGTAGACCAACTTTCGATTAAATCTCAATTATTAGAAGACTCGACCTAAGTATATAGAAAGACCAGTATAACATTGTGTCCATGTAGTGGTTTAGCCAGTTACTGTACATAGTGCACAATTATGTAGAGAAGTAGGATGAAAAGATTGCATAGTTGCAAAATTGAAATTAAGTGTAATTAAAATACGGTTTTCGTTAGTTATTTACATTATAACCGCAATTTACTTTAATTTTTCAGGTGAAGAGACCAAATGACCAAATTCCATTGTTTTCATAAGAACACCGGCCAGCTATTACGCTCCTTTGTAAAATTAAAATTCTTAATATTTTTTTATACGATTTTTTAATACGAAATTCATTTAAGTTATTTTTTATTTATTTAACTCTTGTTTTCTGAAAGCTTCTTTGCTTTTCAGCTGTACGTAAACAGTTTTGGATTTCTAGGTTACTTTAGAGAAAACAACTGTGTTTTTTAATTTTAGTACCTGGGCGACCGAGCTCTGCTTGGGTGAAAATAGAGAAAACGAATTTTCCCAGATATGAGACCTATCTAGATCGATTTTTCGCCCCCGTAAACCCCTATATTGCAACTTTCATCGAAATCAGAGCCGTTTTCGAGAACATGATTACAAATATATATATATATTTTATGTATATGTATATGTATATATATATTTGTATATATATATATATATTTATATATATTTGTATATATATATATATATTTATATATATTTGTATATATATACTAGCTGCGCCCCGCGGTTTCACCCGCGTAAGTCTCGATCCCGTGGGAATATCGGGATAAAAAGTATCCTATGTGTTAATCCAGGTTATAAGCTATCTGTTTGCCAAATTTCATCCAAATCCATTCAGCCGTTTTTGCCTGATTGAGTAACAAACATCCAAACACACAAACTTTCACATTTATAATATTAGTAGGATATATATATATATACAAATATTGCTCATTTAATAGTATAGGATTACTGCGACGACCTTTCACTGTATAATTTGATGTCCTTTTAAGTCGACACAATACACCAAATAAAGGTACCGCTTGGGTGAGGTTTTTTCTGTTATATCGTTTTAATTACTTAAATTACATAATGTCCTTCAGACTATTGTTTCAATTTTGTTGTATTTATTTACAGCTTCTAAAATTACAGCTGGTGTGAATTAAACTCTCCGTTCTACATTATGTTGTTTATTCGGCAAAATTATATATGTTTTACACATGCACAATTCTTTTGGTATTTTTTTAAAGAACAGCTTATTAAACTACAGGCCGGTGTAAAGAGACAATAATTATATAAAAAATTTGAATAATGAATTATTCAGGATATGTATAGACAATTCAGGAAATTGTTCCCGAAAATCCGAAGCTATTCATGAAGAGTACACACCTGGATGTGAAGAACCAGTAGAGAATAGCCGTGAAGATGGCGAGCTCGGCGGCTCCGCTGGCCACTCGCACATGCTCCACCATCGTCCACACGCTTATCATCGTATCCATCTCGCTGCTGTTGTGCACCAACACTACATCACCAGCCGTCCAGTTCCACAACGCACTTACTTCCACTATTTTGGACGAAATCTTCACTAATTATATTTCTCAATTTATAGATTTCACTAAAAACCTCGGAGATTTACGCAACTAATCTTTATCGAGTTCTAAAAAGATAACAAATTATCGATTTCAATTTCTTTGTGAACGGTGGTAATACGTGTTACCTCCTCGAAAGTCGGAATTGTATTGACAGTGTCGCTGTGCAGATGTCACAATGTGCACTCCGCTGACCTATGTCCGTTGATTTTCCCGAAGCGTTTGCACTAACGTGATAGATATCGACGCTCTTGCCATGCAATACTGATATGAAAACAGTAATTAATAACGACCTAATTGCTTGGTGATAAACTAATGAACTGTGAACGGGCAAAGTAAGCGCGTGAAGGAGATCACGATTGATATGGATGGCAAATTTCGCGCTAGCAACCAGTAGGGAGCGAGTACTTAAAGGACAATGAAGGGGGACAAATGGTGTGGGGATTGAACAAATAAAACTGTGATACAGCACTTTAGTGCTAGATAAATTTATCGTGTGGTAATGATAGATTGGATGTTATCGAAAAGATGATTCTAGAACAACATGCTTATCCTAATGACAAATACGATAAAGACAAACTAATTACTAATCAAGAGTCAAGCCCTTGTACCGAGGAATTATTAGTTTTTGCACATCAATTCTAAGATGTGAGGTATCCTGAGCCTGATATAACAAACCGGTCGGTGAGATGGAAGGTCGAGAGCACGAGTAAAAAGTTCAGGTGTCACAAATATGTCTTCATAAGAAAACATATTATGTGAAACTAAAAACATTCGGGCGTGGAAGATAACGTTCATCGAGTGGCCATCGTGTGATGCGTGATAATGTATAATCAAGTGTCAAATAGTTAATAATTAAACAAAAAACTTTTATGATTGATGAGCAACAATTTGGTAGTCTTAACGGAACTCGAAATTTTAAAGATATAGGTATTCCAATTGCGAAAGAATTCATTTGCATACATAACATAATTTGTATGCTTCAATATATCAAGTTCACCCAAAATTAGTGCTAGAATTTAGTCAACTATTTATGGAATTCGTTTTCTATCCTAACTTGGATTTGAACTAATGGAAGCTGTGATTTTTTTAGGACTTGACTATTCAATACTGTCACTTTCACAAAAAATATAGGCTGCTACTTTAAACAACTTTGTTTATAAATACTTGTTGGAAAAACAATATTGATGCAATCCGGCATAATAATTGGAGTATTCTCTATCAATTTTGATCGTATATGGTCTATAGGGTTCCTCATAAAAAATGTTTTTGTATCTGTTTATAATTGAAGAATCAGCTTCTTCTAACCATCTCTCGAAAATCGCTAGATTCGTCTATGAACTCTTTAGCGATAAGCTTCAGTACTGTGATGAACTTTTATCTAACCTAACCTAACACGCAATTGTTGCATGTGACTTGGTATGCGACACGCCCTTTGATATCTTTTGGCTTATACCCTTTTCGTGCTGATCTGCGTTGACGTACCTACTTTTGATAATACAGATAGTCTTATTTATTTGATCACCATTAATATCAAAAACAGTAATCTTGAAACAGACATGAATTATTAGTTTTGATTTTCGCCAGTGTTTTTCTAGATAAATTGGTCTTTTTTTTTTTTTGAGGTTGGGAAATCATCCAATGACTTCTCCCGCTCTGGGCGGAGCGGAAGGGCATGTCAGACTTTTACTGACTAAAACCCACCCGTGTTCCTTCAGTTGCCTGTTCCCGGTATCCCCTTCAGACTAACCCGCAACCCTGGCAGGCATCGGTCCTAGCGGACCCCGCCAATTGTGCTGAAATCTCTTTGAGGCGCGCGTGGAACACGACGCGCCATCGACCCGGGCCTGGTCCTAATCGGACGGCGAGCTACCCATTGCTCGCCGTCCGCAAGCCCGCGCCTATGGTGGCCGGGAATCCGCCTGGGATTCCCGACGCCCAGGGCGTCTCCAACGGCGGCGGTTAGGGGCGTGAGGGCGCAAACTTTGCCTCTCCCTCACGCGTTCCGCCTCCTCCTTTGCGAGCATTACTGCTTCGCAGAAGGAGGTGACTGCTTCCCATGCCCTCTCGGGCCATGGTACGGAGGTACCATGGCCTGGACCAGAACCGGACGCGAGAGGTCACCGCCGCCAATCGCCTCCAAGAGGTCACGGCGGGGCTCCGCCCAAGCAGGGCAGACCTCCACCGTATGCTCCACCGTGTCCTCCGGGCGATCCACACAGTGGTGACACCCGGGCGTTTCCTCCCGCCTTATCCGAAACAGATGATTCTAAGAACAGATAGTCCTAAGAAGCCAATTCTATGTTACACACTGAAACATGACTGTTTGCCGACTATCGTAGGTGTAAATTGAAATAGTAAACGAAAGCATTACATTAGCTGTTCACTTAGTGTTACCACAATAGAATGAATCAGTCATTGTACGCAAATTATAATTTGTACTGATCGACGTCTGATTTGATGCAATCATGTTTTATGGGTCAAATTGAATTTCCTCTATAGATTTCCATCAACAAATCATTTGATTATTTAGTAATTGAAAAAAATAAACTCTATTGCAATGTATGAGGAAAATCACTGATAATGTTTATTAGTATTTTTTGGAACTCTTCAATTGCCAATTAAGAATCATCGAGTCGAAACTGCATCATTAGTATGAGAGATATGACAGTCTAAAATACTTGACTATATCTAACAAGGTCGAGATCAAGACTAATTAATTTTTTATCAACTATGGTATAATATTAATAATAATAATGAATAAAAAATGTTCTGAAGAAGACAAGTTATCTGACAATCCAAAGAAAGACGCTCATGGCGAGTTATTTGCAGTTCCAAGTTCCAATGTTTAGAGCAAATCGTCAGAGACAAAGAATTCTTGCTTAAAAATACATGACTTGAATGAGGATGATCACGACAAGGGCAAATGAGGTATAATCTTGAAAACACTGATAAATACGCTGTGTGTTTGTCAAGTATCTCCTCTTTTAAGATCAGTAGGACCCAAAATTGCACAAGCATGAAGAATGGCACAGCAACCTTTTACAGGCATCGCATCTGTTTTGTTGACTATAAAAAGGTCTTTTAACTTTATTCAACAATCCGGTTTATATTTTTCTGTCTGCTTGCAAGTTAGTAAGCCATTATTCTTTGAAAACACTGACACAATCTGTTCAGAATTATAAACAGTTGACACACTAGAATCACTTAATAATGTTACAATTTCTTTTATAATACCTTCATGTTTATCAAACATTCTTTCTATGATACATCATTATTCAACATTAGAAGTTTGATGAAATGTCTTATCGAGCCGCACTGTATTAGTATCGTTAAAATTTCACACACAGCTCCAACGCTGCGGTCATGTAATGAATGCATAAATAATTGTTGATCAAGAAAGCGAAAATTCTACGGAAGCGGTCACAGTAATTGGAATGAAAAGAATACATGGTGTGCCATGAGGTTTTCATGGAAATGGAACAGTTTTCTTTACCTACTGATATTTGTACCAACATTTGGTCAACTAAGGATTGAATTACTAAAATATTTTCAGATGATAGGTTATATGACAGTAGGGTAAAGTTAAGCAGATGTTTGTTTTATATAATGTAGAGCACAAAATTAGCTGGTAACATTATACACCTTAAATTATACTATGGGTCCAGCTTCCCCATATGAGAAAGGAGCCGCGTAAGTATATCGATAGTAGAAGAAATTTTAATCATTTCACACCTCAGTAAACACAGCGTATGGACGATATAACCGCTCGAATTCTATGCATCTTTATGAATGAGGTAAAACGAAGCAATCAGGTCGCAACTAATGTATGAGTATCATGCGGTCTGGTTACTTTATCATTCAGTTCTCAAATAACCATTTCCAACAAGCATTGGACAAGTAGCCAGGTAACAATATCGTTTACAATACTAACTAGCTGACTGAAGGGGTGTCATTTAACAATTCCAAATAACAGCTCCGACGTTGGTTGGCACAGAAAGTGAAATCGACATGCAAGCATGAATGCTCGCGAATACTAGTGTTGTGAAAAACTGCATAGGTTGTTTTCTATGCAAAAATTACTTTTGGATACTTTACCGAATATTTTTCCTCAAAAAATATAACGTTACGCTTTGGAATGTAAAGAAGATTATGGTAACAATTTTAAAATTTTGGAGCACTGGTGCGACTTGTAACAAAAGGCGAAAGAATGCGATTTTTTATATAACACAATCGTGATCGATCATAAAAGGGTTCGCGGACGCGATACGTACGGTCACGCGCACGGCCGACGCAGTACTGAGGCCGAGCAAGACGCCGCGTGCGCACGTCACGGACTCGCACCCATTCTATTACAGTAGTAACTTGTAACAGTGATCGAGTTATCGCGTAAAAGAAATGGGAGCCAAACACTTGGCTTGACCCCCTGAGTTTTTCATGGTGGAGGCCATACTATGTCATTAAAACAAAAACATTCCATCATCCTCTTGAGTTAATCTGCTTAATTAATATTTAAGTATGGTCGACGCAGTAATTTTTTTCCCAAATATATCTCTATCGGCCGACACTTAGTGTTCATTCCCTTTTTATTCCTTGCCATAAATAATATCATGTTTCACACAATCCATACTTATTTCTTTGGACTGTTTCTATTTATTCGTATCTACATTCATAACTTATTCTTTGTATGTGACTCAAACATATAACAAGCGATTAGTATCTCAAGTAGCCACGTCAAAATTAAGTCTAAATCAATTAATTTAATTTGAAATTAAGATATGGTGAATGAGTTCCTTTTCACAGGAACCCAATCAAGGCGGATTGTATTGATAAAATAATATCCATTGTAACGATTAATCATATACACAACAAGTTGTGAAAACATAGGCAGAAAAACCAGACAGCGGACTTGTTATATTTAGATTTAGTCATGTAAAAAAAACCGTTGCAATGTGAACTTTGTTTTGTCACTAAAGAATTTATCTCTTGACATAGTCAAAACAGAACATCGTATGATTCGCGAACAGTTACCGAATTATCTTGTGATTGATAATAAGTAATCGAGTGATGATGTTAACCGTATCACCGTTACACTAATGGAGGTGTTCAAGGATTGTTATCACGTGCATATGTGACAATTCAATAGGAAACTAATAAATTAATGTAGAAATCATATAACATAACGCTTGCAATCTCCGAAGGATTAAGCAGAGATGTAACGACTGTCAGTACTTACATGCACATTTCCTCAGTTATATTTAAGTCCCATGTAATATTAATAATTGCAAAACTACCCGTCTTACCTGTTTAATAAAAATCTTAAATTCACTGATTGACGCATGACATTTACTAGATTGAAGGATTTCCTGGATTTTATGGGGTTAAACAGGGGGGGGGGGGGGGGGTAGTTCCTAATGGGATGCAAGTTTGTATGGAAGTACGTCGTTTTTTTGCTCATGGGAAATGTTGACAAATATTTTTAGAATGGCATGAGTTATTCCCGTATTGTAGTACGTAAAGATACGAGAGAACATGTCTTTAAAATAAAAATCCCTCCCTTTTTTTGTATTTGCGGATTTTATACATATATAGCCAATATTACTCCCACAATTAAGACGATACTAACGACACCTCATATGTTAAAATCTATCAAGGCGTTTAGACTACAGAGCGTGCCAAAGAAATAGACATACATACAAAAAACATGACTCCTCCTTTAGAGGCAGTCGGGTAAAAAGATACAGTAAAAGCAGAATTCAAGGAATTAGTCTAATAAATTCAGTATATTATTAGCAACTATCCAAAATCAACTCTCATTCATCCAGTTTTAAATATAGGGTGAAGCACTGCAAGAAAGCAGAGCAAAATATGTGAAGAGTTGAATGTTTATATACTGATTTTAGAAAACATCTGCGTAGACAATAATGGGAACGCTAACACCGCCCGGTCTAGTTATTCAAACGGAAACATTAATCCGCTGTAGTTTTCTTGAAAGTAATTGCTTTGCCAATTCTTGCCAACTAGCAAACAGATCGGGGATGAAAGAATATAGGATCAGCAGTTTCCCTAGATAGATAACATTGCAAGGGTAGGAGGTAGTCCTTAAATTTTGAAACGACCAGAATTCGCTGAGTCATATACACCAATATATGTTATAATATATGTTATATTGCCGAGAATTTAAATTCCTCAATGTTAAATTAAGCTGCCTGATTGAAGACCAAGACACGTATAGCTATGGTTTCATAGCGGTGGGCGCCAGATAGTGTCCGTAATTTACGGGCGAATGACGTCACTGAAATGTTATTTATGAAAGTAAGTTGGTGTGTTTTCCTAGAGAGCATTGACACCGTGAAGTCAAACCCCGGTGCCATCATTATTAACCGACTTCTAATCAAGACAGCCGTCACTGCGGCCGTTGTATGGCAGCCCCCGCCCTTCTAGGAAACCGTAGCTTGAGGCTTATTGAGTTGAAGATATCAACAATAATTTATTAAAATTTATCGGTCGTTCACTATAATGTTGGAGGGAATACAAATAGGAAAGCTAGTATTAATATTATTATCTGTTCCGTCATGAAAAACACTGCGCAGTACTTAGGAGATTACTTATAAACTTGCATATAGAGAATAGGTTATTTATTTTGTTATTATACTCTATGACATTCCGGTCATTAGATATCTATATTATAAGCATTTTATCCATCTGATTAGCTGCATACCATGTAAATCCAAGTTTAAAGTTGGTATGATTATAAAATTATTTATAAATGATTATTAGCATAAAAAGTAAACAATTTCGACAAAAAGACAATAACAATTCTTATCGTCATTTGGCGCATGTAATTTGTGAGGATCATAATGATACATGAAGAACGCAAGAAACTAGCTTTTGTATCATAATTAGCCTTAAATGTTTCCACTGCTGGGACAAAGGCTTCCTCTATGTGAGAGAGATCGGGCCCAGTAAACCACCATGCGGGCCCAGTGCAGGTTAGTTTTAACAATTTGTTGTATAATAATCATAATTAAAATTACAGGTATTAAAATAACAGAGGTCGTGTGTCTACGGAATTATTTAGGAATAAGTAACCAGCATGACTGCGGAAAAAAAATAATTGTGCAGTCCACATATTTTTTTCAAACAAAATATTTGCTCTTGTTCCGGCCACCAACAGTACCAGACGAAAATATAATCTTTGTGCCGCTAATAACAAACCGTTCAAAGAAAATGTGTTATTAATTTCCAATAATGCAATCATTAGGTATGAGTATGACACATAATAAGGTATTTAACCTTTCTTTTTTTGCTGCGACCGCCATTACAAAATAATAAGACATCTTTGCTGTTGTTGTGATTATGAATGGTATTTGTTATAAATTATAGGTAAATAAGATCCCTTACGCATCAAAGGACCATTCAAAATCTTATTTTAATTCAAATTTCAATGCATTTAGAAAGAAGAATATATCGAAGACAATTTAAACATTTTCGGCCTTATACCAAAAAAAAGTTTAGCTTTAGAAAGACGTTTATATTTAATTTTAAATCATGGAGCCATTTTTTAATTTCGAGCTTTCTTACAAAGTTAAAGTTGTGATAACTCAAGCTGACATTAAACCAGAGCCTAAGTTCGAATCCATTGACAATTTCGTATTAAGAACTTGACGTTAGTCGGAATAAGATAAAAAATACAATCAATCACCATTTTTTTTTGTCGTGTTTCATCTGCCTAGCCTTTTCCCAACCTTGTTGTGGTCGGCTTCCAGTCTAACCAGATGCAGCTGAATACCAGTATTTTACATTGAGCGACTGCCTATCTGACGTCTAAAACCCAGTAACTGGGTAAAAGGATACATACCCCTTGGTAAGACCGGTTGTCAGATTTAAGCTTCTGACTACCCTTTTCGACTGTCAAAAATCTACGAATGACAGCCGGGAGCAACGGCATATACAGTTTAAAATACAATAATTATAGAATATACTTTTTTATAAGAAAACCTTGACATTCACACATTCACAACTAGTCCATAAAATTAATTATCAGTCCGTGTAGTTTCTGGTACTATACATTACGAAATAAGTTTAAATGTACAATAAATGAGAGCAAGCGTAAAAAGTGAATGAGTGCGTAACACAACCAAGACGCATTGCATTGGCTTAAACTAAAATAGCTCATGTAACGGATGAGGATAGTTGTAACAAGAAATTAACATGCTATGCTTCTGAAAGGCTGATCCAGGCTCTAATAACAATAACTGCTGGCAAAATATTAGTTGATGAAATTGGTTGATCAAAAAGAACAGAAAACAGGGGTATTCATTAAACAATTTCTTAAAGACACACCTTCTTTTTGGGGGAGAGGCCATGTTTACCACTTCACGAAGCCGCTTGATACAAAAAGATCCACATAAACTGCACCTTTTTGTGTCGGACTTGGCAGAAACTACAGAACACCACGTGCTCCAATCTCCGATCCTTATATCCATTTTCTTTATCTGGGTTCTAACATCTTGTCATACTTGTTGATTGATTGAATCCACACGTACTGCTCAAATAAACGAAATTACATCCTTGTTGGCACGACCACAATACGTCAATGAGATAGAATTACGAACTTCAACTGCCGTCGTCTCTTCCGGTTGATCTAGATCAGTATTGTCCATTAGACATTATGGTGATCTATTTTTGAGACTAGATGAAACACTACGAATTTACTTTGTCCAATCAATATTTTGCTACAAGCGCATCGTTTTGTAGTCAGATTGATTTTCTTGTTAATTTAATGGCGGCGCTGTGAACCCGGAAACAATTTAATAAAGACACATAGTCAACTTATTATTACATTTAGTTCAGAATTCGTTGTCTATCAAGATGTCAATTTATTGGATCACAATTACAGTATTTATTATGCCGCTGCTGAAGTTCGTAGGATACGATGCGCCTTGATCCTGTGTCATTAGGTCAATATGCGATTTTAACGCCACATCACGCCAATATACTGAACACATAGTAGGATAGTTATGTATATACTTCGCAATTCCAGGTATATGAACTTGCTGTTATGTAAGCCGGTATTTGCTTACAATATTTACCGCTCGTGGCATCGGACCATACATACAATTCGTGTTCTCATGGTTCTTACAAGGTTATCATATTATTAAACACCTCACTTGTACGCTTTTTTTTTAATGTGTCAATTGTTCAATGATTGTATGCGTGCTTTATACATTTCGGCCCTATTTACATTGCCGTTTTACCACGAACGGAAGGGAAGCGAGTTTTTGTACCGTAACTGAAATAGCAAAATGATCTTTACGTTAATTGTGTAGTGTACACGAGCATGTGCGGAAATTACCGAGAATGCGCGAAAATTATCCAGAAAACGCGCGAACAGTTATTAGTTATAAACTATTTGTTTCGCGGCAACGTAAATTGATTAATTGCTAGCAAAATTTCAAGTGATTTCAACTCCTCGTCTAGCTCAGGGGTATTTTCGAAAAAATCGCTTTATGAAGTTTGTTTCCAGCTTCAGTGGCTTGAAACAGTTACGGAAGTGTTAATAATTTTAAATAAACAACTTTAAATTTAAAGTATTAACAGTCTCTTTGATCTAATCCAGACCACTTAAAACCTCTTGATACAAACTTCAATATTGACATTAATTAATCAGTAGTGTCCGTGTGCTAATAAAGATATAATATACTGACAAAACTAAATACAAATGAACTCAATTGTCCACCATTATCAGTGGACTTTGTGTCCGTCTCACAACGAATCCACCTGATGGGCAAGTGGTGGAATATTTCCAGTTTATTCATTACTAACATAATTTTATTTTTAATATTCGGATTCAATGTACAAGGTTTCCAAAATATAAACCAGTGAACGCGCTTTACAATAGATAATTTAATATGTTAGGTGTTAACTAGACGAATGTTGCATCATCGAATCGAAAAGAAGATGAAAAAGTAGTACAGTTTCTATGTTACCTTCAAGGTCTACAGCGCCAGCTTCTCCAAAACGACCACTTTCTACAATGTTAGCAACATCGTAAAGCATAATCCTTTCAATTTCCAGGGATGCCGTGCAAGTGGCCATAACCGGCGTACAATTGTCATCTCGGCTTCCAATGGCCAGGCAATTGCCGCACACTGGTGTAATTGGTGGTCTCGACCGTTCCTGTCATGCAACATCGAGGGCTGACCGATATTAAACACATTATACATTGTGGGATAATGTTGGATGATTGGTTTGGATTATAGGAGCGGGAGGATAGTTTAATTTACGAGATTCTCCAAGCTACTTGTTTCATACGACATTGGTGTACGACAAAAAGTGTTTCAAGAAAATTATTGTTCTAAGAACTTGGGAGTTTGGGACCCTTAAGTTACTTACTATTAGAGTTAAAAGCTTTTCTGCAAAGCCAATTAAATAAGATTTTCGTTATTAATAAAGCCGAAGACAACATAAAAACAATAGTTGTAACACAAGAATTCTCTAGGCTCTCTAGATAAGTAATCAATCAAGCATCAGCTTACCAATAAAGTAATGAATATTAATCAAATAAGTAACATAATACTTAAACATGTATCAGACCCGACAGACGTTGTCGTGTCCAATTTTCATTATGGGCTTTTCCTCATTTTCTTTTTTCCTAAACCACCCTAGTATAGAGCCATTTTTTAAGTTTTTGCGATACTAATAACGCACGCCAATTAATTTTTATATATGTATTAAGATTAGAAATGCCGGGATGACACAAGCGCATATTTAATAAATACTTATGCACTAATAAGAAATAAAAGAAAATAAAAATGGAGCTTGTAGCTTGTTGCTTTTCCTATCGAACGGTTGGGTTGGGCATTTCTAATCTTAATACATATATAAAAATTAATTGCCGTGCGTTATTAGTATCGCCAACCGTTGGGTTGGTTGTGCATCTCCACATACTATGCAAATTGAAGATGATGAGACAATTAATTTGCACAGCTTGTCTAGACATACCCTTAGGGTCACACAAAAAAAGATATTAATCCCTATTTGACTTGCACCTTATCCATTTTCCCACGTATTACTAAAAGAAAATAAACGGTTAATGAGACTGTAATTTCTTCACCACCGGAGTCACGGTACTTTCACGGCGTCATCGTCTTTAATAACCTGTGGTTTAAGGACTAGAATGGTGTGTGCGGTTTTATGCGAAACAGCGTAATTGCTAGCATGTGGTGTAACAGAGCCACTGTGTCTAATGATGTTAAATTGGCACCTTCAGGCCTTTTAGCGTTCCTTGGTAAAGGAGTGAAACTTAGTCTATTGATTTGTACTACTATCCATATTCCTACTAGCCTCCTAGATTCGATTAATAACCTAAACCTAAAGACCTCTTGACCTAAAGATTTCTAAAATTGTGATGGTTCAATTCGGGGCAAGTGGAATCATGCTTTGGATATCATCAGTTGAATTATACATACAACACAAACCCTGTAACCATAACATACATTTTCTTATACTATAATCGGTCTGGATGGGATTTAAATATGAAAGACAAAGTCAGCCGGAGAAATTCCAGTAACTTATTGTACGAATTACAAAAATAACTCTAGATAGATAGTGATAGATCACAATATCGATGATATTGTAATAATTATTAGAATAGAACCGGGGAAGGAAACGAAGGGAATATCAAACAACAATTTCTGCCATTTTTAAATGGTAGAAAAGTTTGGCGATACGTGGATTTAGAAGGACCAACATAAAAAATAACCTCCAGAACCATATGAAAGGAAGTACAAAATTATCTTTGTTAATACAAAACGTGCGTATATAAACCACAGGTGGATGTTAAATAAAACCTGTAAATCTAAAGAGGACAGGTTTATACAGTACGCTATTATTGCGGCCATTATTCTTGGGAGGCCGGTAGATGGCAGATAATTATGCCCTTGGAGTTTGAAGCAAAGATATGAACCATTTCTGATATTATAATGGCCATGGTGGACTATTTGGGTATACTTAGTAAAAACAAACCAAAGGAATTCGTTTATTTTAATAATAAAATTGGGGTGCTCTCGAATATTACAGGAAAAATAATAGTAGACTGCTTGCGCACTACTCCTTTGAGGAAATACTTAACTTAGTAGTAACACAACCGTTGCATCCGATATTCTAGTGAACCATGATTTTAATCATTTCTATTATTTAGTTTACTCTCGTTCTAATAAGTTGTAGGTACATCACCGTGGTAACAAAATAATATGTACATAATAGTTTCGCTTATCTTAAGTCGAGTTAACCAGATTAGCACCTAAGCGGTCTTTAATTAGTATCCAAGCGTAAACTTATTAGATACCTAGCGTAAACAGCACAAATAATCTAATAGCAATAGTCGGAACATATACAAAATCCTACTAGATATTTATCTTCGTCATCGGAAAAAGAACGAAGAGCGTTATCGCAGATGTATCCGGCCAGAGTCGGTCTATCTTCAAACTAGTCCAGATATTGAAGGCAGGTGCTGAACGCAAGGCTGGTGTACAAACTAGTCTAGGCCATCGAGATTGTATCTTGAGATAAATTGCCAAGGATGAGGATAAAATTAATTAAATACACGAACGAAATTGTACCGGAGCGCGTTTGTCTGATAAAGTCCATTACTAAGTATTCAGGGAAGTCTAGAGAGAATATGGCGCTTAACTCCCTAATAACGCCAGATCCTTCCTAGATCTCATAAGAAAACACATGGTTCCCAAGAAATTATTATTATAAAGACCTTCTGTGGTGCCATTTTTGTTTAAGTTGTCAGGTCGTATGACTTTGTATGAGGGTCCTACCTACGCCGCGTAAGGCTGCATCAGGTTAGGTTAATTTAACCGAAATATCTTTAAATAATATAATTAATGACTTTTAATCAAGGTAAACTATCATGTGGAATTTGAAATGTCCAACGTCCAATGTCCAAAGTACGTCCAACGGCCCTCTCAAAATATAACAATCTTTATTTTCTTTCGATCTTGATTCTGCTAGGCTATCATTGTCTCTAGGGGATCAAGTACGATTAATAGAATTATCGGAGACTGGCATGTGATAAATAGGAATAATTTTATTAATAACATAAACAATTTCTAGATAAACATAGATTAGTTGACGTCAATCGTGCTTGTTTGGATACACAACGGTCAACGTGCGGATTTGCATGAGACTGAACTTTCTTTGTACCTACCCTGGATATAAAAGTATTGATAAGATTATTGGATATTAAGATAGGGAAAGTGATATACCAGTCATTGAACATTATCTTGTAATGGGTCATTCTCGGCTGCACCAGACAGAGGTTAATTCAAGGTAAATTTCTTATGCTTCCCGATGTCGATATACCTGAATCTCGATTGTCGGAGGTGTAAAATCATCGGCAAACAAAGAAGAAAATAATTGGGTTTTTCTTACTTTCAGATAATTAAGCTATATATTAATTTGGCATATTGCATATTGAAGAGCAACTGAGATTAACCCCAGTGGTCACTTTTATAGCATTAACAATTAATACAATTGTTATTTAGATTTGATAATTGGACGGACTTTGGACCCGATTGGTACGACATTGAGTCGACCGAACTAACGCACAAGACGGGTCGAGCATTCCGAACTTCCAAAATAGTATTTGTGTTCGCACTCTGCGTACTAATTAACTGTAGTTACTTAACACTTGTATTAACCGTCTCACTAGGTAGACAGTAGAAATCTTATGTAAAATTAACGTCCGGATAACATTAGAATATAGGCTAATCTCCACCGTTCCTTGGGTAAAGTAACGCTGACTGGCTGGAAAATTTGAGCATGAATGGCTAGAAGATGAAGACGAAAGAATCTACCTGTAGATTCTACATGAAATATGAGAATATGAGTGAATACCGAGAGAACAGTTGACAGCGATAAAGGGAAAAATAAAGACATGCTATATAAACCCCAAATAAATTGGGAGAAGGGCAGGCAAATAACGGTGTTCAGTTGAACACACACAAGCCGTGGAGAACATGGAATGGTCTACAAGCACAAGGCCAATATGATCATCTAATGTTCGTTCCTTTTTGCATTGAAACAATTACAGACTGGTATAGTTTAAATTTACTAAAAAGGGAGGAAGGAAAGGGAAAAAATGAAGTGGAAGTTTGTAAACACGATAGTTTGGTGAATTGGTACAGAATGAAGCTATATGTAGTGTATACCTATCTCTCTCTAGTGTCAGCTGTAATGAGATAAAGCGGGATAAAAATGCTAGTCAGAAACGTAGCAAGTACCTGTCAAAGTTCAAAGGCAAATGACAAATCTTTATGAGCTGCTATTTTTTCGCATCTTCTAACTATGACGTTTTGGATCCCAGTAATGTTGCTTTAGTTTCTAACTAATTACGGTATCGGACACCGGCACAATCCCACGCACCTACATGGGGCCATAAATACTACGTGCAATATTATGGCGTGTTCTTATGATGTCATCATACTTACTGAGACTTGGCTCATTCCTAGCATTCACGACAGTGAGTTTATTGACGACCGCTATACTGTTTTCAGATGCGATCGCGATCGATCGGCAACAAATAAGCGCGAAGGAGGCGGCGTTTTGGTGGCAGTACTTCGTGAGTTACGTCCCACTAGGTTAAGGACTCAATTTACCCATGCTCATATCGAGCAGACTGTGGTTCAATTGCCTGCGTATCAATCTAATAAACGCCACATTATCAGCGTAGCGTATATACCACCACGAACTCATGAGGAGATATACATGCACTACCTAGATATGCTACAACGCATTGCTAACGATTTTACTACCGAGTCATTCTATGTTGCAGGAGATTTTAACTTACCAGACATCGATTGGTTGGATCAAGGCAATTACTCAGTTATAAATTCCGCAACCTCTAGTGGCCAGCTTCTTTTAAACTTTATGTCTTTTGTTAACGGAACACAATACAACAAGTGTAAAAATATTCTTGGGCGAACACTTGACTTGTTTATATCTAACACAGACTGTCAGACTATACCTTGTAACTCGCTACTACAGCCGGACACCCATCACCCTGTTTTTGCCATATTGACATCTCTAAATGTGCAATTTACCCCTATGAAATTTCACTCGGGTCCTCGGTATAACTATCATAAAGCTAATTATCCGGATATTAATGAGCAATTTAGCGCAACTGACTGGGATAAGGAACTCTCTAGTCTGCCCGCTGAACAGGCGGTTAACTCCTTCTACGATATTTTATACGGGATTATCAGACAATACGTTCCATTAACTCGAATTAAAAATTCACAATGTCCTGTCTGGTTTTCACCATCTTTAATCCGCATCTTTAAAAATAAAGAACGTGCATGGGCTAAGTGGAAAAAGTATCGTAACCTGTCCGACTATGAACACTTTTCTGGCTATCGTAAACTATTTCACAAGGAGTGTGACACTTGTTTTATTAATTATATTAATTCGGTCGAAGAGAGTATTCCGAAGAATGTTAAGTATTTTTGGAGTTACATTTCGAATAAAAAGAGCAAGGCTAGCTTCCCAGCCAATATGCACCTCAAAGATACTTCTTCTGACAACCCTACAGATATATGCAACCTGTTTTCAACCTTCTTTGCCTCTGTTTATGAGCCATCCACTTTCGACCCAGAGAAATGGCAACATTCGAACAACTACGAGGATAATTCTACATGTATATGCGATATCAATTTATCTAAAGATGTTACACTTAGGACACTTAAATCACTTGACCCATCGAAGGGAGCTGGCCCCGATGGGTTGCCACCCTCCTTTTTCATAAAAACTGCTGATAGCATTCACGTTGTCCTTTGTTCAATTTTCAATAAATGTTTACGCGAGGGTATTTTTCCGACTGTATGGAAACGAGCATTTATTACACCTATTTATAAAAATGGAGACAGAGACAGCGTGGAGAACTACCGTCCCATTTCAATTCTCTCCACCTTGTCGAAGGTTTTTGAAAAGCTTGTACACGGTGCTTTATATCCTCAATTTCGTCGGCTTATTATACCCGAACAGCATGGCTTTGTTAAACGACGTTCGACAACGACTAATCTAATGGTATTTACTAATTTTCTATTTGAAAACATGGATCGCCGAGTCCAAGTCGATGCCGTGTACACTGATTTTCGGAAGGCTTTTGACAAGGTGGATCATACAATTCTTCTGGAAAAGCTTGCCTTTAACGGAATTCGAGGGAACTTACTTCGTTGGTTTGTCTCATATATTTTTAACAGAACTCAAAAAGTAGTTATTAATGGTCATGAATCTATAACTATTACTGTAAAATCGGGCGTCCCTCAAGGATCCATTTTGGGACCTTTTCTTTTCATCATATACATTAACGATATAAAAAAATGTTTTGTTAATACTCAGTTCTTAATGTATGCTGATGACATAAAAATATATAAAACCTGCAAAAACATCCAGGACTGCCTACTCCTCCAAGATGACCTTACTAAACTTAATGCCTACTGTATAGACAATAAACTCTTTCTTAGTCTTCCCAAATGTCACAGTGTATCGTTCACCAAGAATAAAAATAAAATCTGTTTCAGATATTCATTAGATAATCAACACCTAAATGTAGTAAATTCTGTTCGCGACCTCGGTGTTGTAATGGACTCATGTTTGCACTTCGACTTGCACATTGATAGTATAGTCAATAAAGCGTTTCAAATGTATGGTTTCGTCATGAGATCCTCAAGGGACTTTGTGCGACCCTCTACCTTTTTGATGTTATACAAATGTTTAATACGATCTCAGCTAGAATACGCCATTCCTATCTGGAATCCATACTACCTTAAGTATAATAACAAATTGGAAATGGTTCAGAAAAAGTTTCTACGTGGCATGAACTACAAATGTTATCACTCGAAGATTCCCTATGCAAATTTACTACAAAAGTATAAAATTCTAAGTCTTGAATCCAGACGATTATTTTTAGATGTAATGATGCTGCATAGTTTGTGCCACAATAGATTTGACTGTATCGACATTACAAATAAAATATGTTATACGGTTCCCAGAACTGTTATCCGACGGGGGACTCGCGTGCCGCGATTATTTCACGTGAACTCTTGTAAGACTAATGCCGGGGCACGAGTTCCTCTTCGTCGTCTTGTGGAAACTTATAACACACACTTCATGGACACAGACATTTTCTCTCTTTCTAATAAAAAATTTAAAAATCACGTTATAAAAATATTACTATCAAAATTTTAAACTAAAATCTAAATTTACAATTGCATTCTTCAATTTTAATCTTTAATCACTAAATTGTAAATATTTTTCCGTTTCTTACTTATTTATCAATCCGTGGACAATAGTGTGGGTTATATGTTTACTTATTTATTTTAAGATCATTATTGTATCACTTTAACATGTAACTGTTTTTTTGTCCCTAATAAATAAAATAAAATTAGTTCTAATTTAAAGTGCTACAAGATTAAAAACATTAGTTTTTGGTAACCACCATTTAGGTCCACAGTTTTTGGAGAACTACAATATAGTATTCTTAATTCATTTTTGCACAAAATACAAGTATCCCTTTTCATCCGTCTACGGCGAAGCCAAAAGGAGGGTAATGATTTTGACAGGTATGTATGTATGTATGATGTTCATCTGTTCCCTCATATCTTTTAAACTCCTCATCATAATTTGACAAATGAGGTATCGTTAGAAGCGTTGATCGTCCGCTGGTTATAACTCTCGTGTATCAATAACTCACTTGGCGCTCGATGCTGCAATCTACTATTATTTATCTACTAAAGTTACCACATTAGCAGTAATATTTCATCATTTCCATTGACTCAATGTTTACAGGGGGTACTTGGTTTATCTTGGCAGGTCACGGCTGCAACTGCACTGCTTGGAAAAGCAACTTTTGATATCAACAATGTTTAATATTTAGTGTTGCGTTTAGTGCATTGAAATACCCTCCATGACCTATATGTTTATAGAGGTATGAGGAACATTGTGGAAAGTTCACTCATTCTCTATAGAAAAGGGATGATCCTCCGACTGGGTGTCGTGTATGCTGGGCAACGATGATTGATTTTGGGAAGTTATACGATATAGGATTGCCAAACTTAAGTGGCAGTCGGCAAAGAAAGGGCCGAAAGGTTCTGGAGTGGCGACCGTGTACCGGAAGACGTGGCGTTGGAAGGTCCCCTACAAGGTGGACCGATGACCTGGTGAAGGCCGCGGGAATGAGCTGGATGCGATAAGCACAGAACCATTCGAAGTGGCGGTGCTTGGGGTAGGCGTCGACTGCTGAACATAGCAGCAGTGGACGTCTTTCGGCTGAAATGATGATGATGATGACATATATGTATATGCTGATTGCGCGGTAAACTCTGCTTGCGTGATGCAGTATATCGCGTGACCGCAGTGTGATGCGTAGTTCGCATAGCGATATAGATGCCGCCACATCACTCCCCTCCGGAGACCAGAGGTCGATAGTGGGTTAGTCTTGTATCTTGCGATGAGGTTCCAGTGAGTCAGAATCTGAACCAGGTGCCGCATAGTTCGCGGCGAGTCGAAACTGTCTGCGGTGATTCCCAGTCTCAAGTGAGTTAGGGTGGCGCAGGTGGCTGCGTTATATGTATATGATCCAGTGAGTCGTAGTCCAGGGCGGGTGGTACAAGAAAAACATTTGAAATTGAATCATCAGGTTTCACCTTGACATTCTAGACCCGTGGCAAGATTATCGTGACAAGTAAGTTTTTTTTCACATACAATGTGACTAAATAATAATTTTAATAAACAAAACTTGTTTTTACATTTTCATTCATTTAATTTCTTACAAAGGTTGGGTTCAGAGGCCGCGTGCAATAATGTAGGTAAAACGAATTTAAATATGGCATGGTATTATTTACTGTTCAACATATCTACAGAATAATAATGTTGAATGTGAATGGCAATAATAAAAGACGCACACCAAACAAAAGTAGGATGGCGTGGGTTGAAAGACGATAAACGACTACAGTTTGACGGAGACTTCCGCTGTACCGCGCCTTAGGATTGCGCGGCGAGGTGGGGGGTAGCGTTGACGAATGAGCGGCGGGACGCCGCGCCGTGAGCATTGACGAATGAACGGTCTGAATGCGCACATACCTTAGGCACGGTACAGCGGATTCGGTTAGGCTTAATAGAAATGTGGGCATCGATGAAAAAAATGGGAGCGCAGATCCCAAATTAATTGGGATGAAGAATCATCATTCTTTAGCCCTTACCTACTACGCTTTGGAATGGGCAACTAGCTTTATCTTTCTAACTGACAGACCCCTTGACAATTCAAAAGTGCCTGTAATTGGTTTATTTGAAATAAATGCTTTTAGTTTGAGTTTGACTTATGTCAATTTATTTTGGGTCGGCGTAACGTTTCTGCTTCCATACTTGTCTATTAATCGTCATCTCTATAGACACCCCTTTCAAGCCATATCATCTTTCCCACAGTCCATCCATCGTTTCTTGTCTTCTCCTACAATAAAGCCATTCACTTCATACTTAAAACTTCCCTCACGTCATTTTTCTCACGTCATTCTTTCTCCTCCGCATGTGCTCATATCTGGACATCCAATGTTCACACAAGTTTTCACCAGTGCCACTTCGAAGCAACTAGGGAGAGAATAATATTCAAAGGAAGAAATAACAGTCTCAGCAGTTAATGGCCAGTCCGAGAACAATTTAAAAATAAATTGTCTACAAAAGATATTTCGTAATGTCTATGCGCAATGACGTCTAAACGCTATTTTTAACTATTTTCCGCGGAATTTTGTCAGAACATAATATTTATAGTGAACCTAAATATGTACTGCGTATATAAGACATGTCCGATCTATATAAACACGTAACTGGTGAGGTGCATCATCAGTCATCACCATTTGGAAAACCAGGGATGACGGTTAATATGTATTGGAGAAGACATGCAACGCCGACGCGAAATAAATAAGCAAAGGGCAGGATGCTGATGATGGTCTTTCACTGGCAGCGAAAAAAAGCATCGTAGAGGAACATGACATATGCCTATTACAGCGCAAACGATGTAATAGATTCCATGAATGTATGAATTTCTTCCAGTAGTGCCTAGCCTACTTTTCCAAAATTAATAGACACCCAAAGTGCTGTCTTTATATTTGTTGAATTGTACACAATAATGCCGATGAGCTATTTAAAATGATGACCAAAAAAATCGTACGACAGAAGAAATCGGTAAACAAACTAAAATTCTAAGCGTCAATGTAAAATCACATGATATTGCACCTACACATACAAGTGTAGCACCTAACAACAACACTATCGATGAATGTGCACGTAACGATTTATCACACAAGTAAACAGCTGTATGTTTACATCGAGTGCGCGTGCACTCATCGGTCTCATGCAATAATTCACGAGTCTTTTGAAGTCGTCCAAAAGTAAAATGGCCGAGAAAGGAACCGATTACTGACTTACTAATAAAAATCTTAAATTCACTGAGACAACACACAGCCATATCCGCTGGGTCATATGCAATAACGGATTTTTGAAAATGAATCCCCTAAATGGATTAAGTGGGGGATGAAAGTATGGATGGAAGTTCGCCATTTATGCGGATGGGAAATCCCTTGAGGCACACCCCTTGTTAAATTTATAAAGGTTAAGCTAATGCTAAAAGCATACACAAGAAAGCGACCAAGCCATTCCTCTTTCGTTGTCGTTTGTGCTATTTCAAGAAACAACGCAGACAGCAGAAGTCGCATCAAGCCGGCAATTAAAATATATATGTTGATTTCAGAACAAATGCAGTATATTAACTGAGGTTTGTGCAAGCTTTAAATTGTTTTTCCACCTTTTTGGCGACCCCAGTTCCTAGAGGAACCCAGTTAGCTAAGATCAGGATTTCGCCAATTGCAAGAATTTCATTAGTATTTCAGGCACATGGTATGTATAAGTAGTTTAATAACTAATTCAAAATGGTATAACATCAGTAATTAAGTTAAGACTTAATTTTCATACATAGTCAATAGACCATTGTTTCGAAATTGAGTAAGACGGAATGAACTACAAGGTACTATTTAGGTGACATAGATAATACTATTACGTATACTACTACGCCTTTGTTTGGTGTACTACTGTGTTTGGAATTGAAATAGGGAGGAAAAGTAAACAACCAAACATTTTTCTCCAAGTAATGCGAAGGCTAAAGGAAAAGAGGAGGAAGTGAAAAACGACGGTCAACAGAGGTCCGAAAACTTGGTATAAGGTATAACCCAATAACCTTGTCTTGTAAATTGAAGGTCGGATTCGATAAGGTTGTTGGTTCATGTTAACGTGGAACACAGATCCCCGATGGGTCAGGTAGAACCATATTTCGCCAGTTCTTTAAGTTCCATACAAAATACGGCGACCCTAATAAGATAATTTGGTTCGCCATCTAGACTCCAGGCCGCTCGACTTTGCTCAACCTAGGCACAATATAAACCTAGGGTGGTAGGTACGATCTCAGTTTATTTTCCGGAGTCCTGCAAGCGACCAACGAGGCTGTCAACTGGTATTTATAATGACAAAGAAATACCGACATTGACCCACCAGAGAATCAAATTAAGTAGGCTTGCATGCATAGATCAAGCACAATCGTTCCGATGAAAATATCGAACCAGCCGTTCTGTTATTGCAATTTTGCAAGTCGGACCCTTACAAAAAGCAAGGAAGACACGTATGACTCACGATGATGGTAACAAAATGATGGTGTCATGCAAGACACATTACGGTGCAACATTAGCGAGTGTTTCGCAAGTGATCGCGGTGCGCGTACGCCGCAATCTTCCGCCCTGCGCCGGCGTATTGCGAAACGTACTGCTCACATGTCGCGTTGATGTACGGCGTAGTGTGTTAGGGATGCTTGTTGATTGACCAGAAAAATTAAGGTAAGTAGTGAAGGCCGTCCAAATGGAGGAAAATATTTTAATAATCATCATCTGCCTAGCCTTTTTCCAACTATGTTGGGGTCGGCTTCCAGTCTTCTAACCGGATGCAGCTGAATACCAGTATTTTACATGGAGCGACTGCCTATCTGACCTCCACAACCCAGTAACTGGGTAATACGTTACCCCTTGTTAAGACTGGTTGTCAGACTTTCGGGCTATTAAAATAATGTAATAATCTTTAAGTTTATTGCTTTCAAGGTATGAAAGGAAAGACGAAGGGGTGGGGAACACCAATATTGGCTTACTAGGCAACATTTTACTGAAACTTTATCTCAATTTATTTGGTTCCAGCGCAACATTAGCTTCTTCTTCAGTTCTGTGCTGTGATCTTAGACTAACAATACTTACTAAAAATCTGCATTTATTGAGATTACAAGCCATTCCAACTAAGAAAGAAGATTCAAGAAAGAGACAGTTTTCAACATCAAATTATTACAATGGGCACTGTTTAATAACAAAACTGTTAATTAGCAACAGAGATATTTTATGTATCACCTGATGCAACAAGGTGCACCGACACGTATTTTAATACCTTCAACGACCTCAGTTTATTACTATTTTCGAGTTAAAAATTCATCAGCATAACCCTATCTATTGTTATGCAGATTGTGTAAATTCATAAGCAATGGTTATGAATAATTTAAGTTGACAAAACAATAGGAAATGACACATCACTTACATCAAACTTATTGATTATTAGATGTTGGCCGCGGTTTTAGTCGAATCCAATGGAAACTACCTACATTTACCCGGATAAATATAGGTATATGTTAATCCTCAGGTCAGTCTACCTGTGCGCCAAATGTCATCCAAATCTGTTCAGCCATTAATAATGCGTAGTTTATCATATTCCTATTGAATAACCATGGCGTAATCAGAATGGCTTAAGGCTCTTGGCGCGACGCGACGATGAGACGCGATTCTATAGAACAATTTCCATGAAGTTTTCATAGAAATTTCAAAGGTTTTTTAGAAAGAGTCGCATCGCCCTTTTCTGCGGGCAGCCTTTATGCCTTTGTTAGTATGATAGTAACATAGAAAGTACCTATGTTATTTAAATAAAACTTTTCTTATAGTAAGATGTTGCTAGTGCCACCACAGCTGTTTTTCTAAAATAACGACCTACATTAATCATTTACGTTATGTTGGAAAATGGACATTAAAAACATTAAGAATGCTGTTTTTCTAAGTTCTTATCATTTGATTCGACATCAAAAATTCTAACTCCTTAGATTAAATTAATTAAGATCACCCGACAAACGTACCTTTTAAAAGTATGATGTATGTGCAGATGAGTATCCAATTTATGCCAATTTAAGACGATCTATTGCAGAAATGGATAAAACCCTCACCTGCGAAGGTTTTTCCAAATCTCCCACAGATTTGGAACACCACCACAAATATACCTCGTACGCGCTACGGCACGAACCTGGCTTAGCCTGGATAAATAAAGCTTTTGGCCTGATCGATCTACCCGTCATTTCATCAAAGACGTCAGAAGTTATTCGTTGAGAGAATCCCTACGTATTTCATTCGACCTTTCTTACAGTTCGGTCATCGTCCGAACGAACTACATTGGAAAGTTACCCAATGTCCATGTCCATTCCATTACTCAATTAATCAAATCGAATTAAAATGTATGTCTTAAATGCACTTTGATATCCATGCAGATAATAAAGTATTATCTTGAATTCTTGGTCGAACTCCAACTAGCTTACCTGTGTTGTTATCAAAATGATGAACGGCTTAAAAAGATGTGTGATGTGGAGAAAATGGAGAAGATCCCAATATATAATAGGTAGAACAAGTTCTTTATGCTTTTTACTATCAAAATATGGATGTATACGCTAATAAAAACCTCTACAAGCATAATCTAATGGCGAAAATTGCAATAGTTTCCAACTGTACTTTTTGTACGGTACCAACTACATTATACAACTAAATAGTTTTCATTTACATAACTTCAACTACAGTTAAGTATGATTAATGGCCTTCGCCTAAACACGTCAGATAATCATGATTCATTTTTCGATATGGGGTGGGTCAGTGAGCCTTGAAAGAACCGACTTCTTTACCAGAGGAACAGCACATTCTACAATAGATTGAAACCAGGTGTGAGGACAAAGGACCGCGGGTGAGATCTGGATGAGACAGGGAAGATTAGCACAAAAGGCCTCAGCAGTGAGTGGAACAAGGCTATCAATGATGAGATTATGAAGAGGAAAAGTTCTTAAACCGAGTGATCGAGAACAACAAAGCTGCCATCACAGAATTATGGCACTTTTACCTTCAAACTAAGAAAACAAACTAAAGAAGAACTCACCAGATCGCAAAATAATCTTTACAAACACTGTCGTCACTTAGCACAGCGATCCGATTAGAACATGCTAGCTAGACAAAATTATTTATTGGGGTATTTTGCTTCGTACGGCTTTCTTATGATGTTTTAATGGAGTTTCAGCACAAAACACCCAAATAAAAGAAGGTTGGGTCACGCGTTCCAAAAAAAACAACAAATGGCAATAAATATTTCGTATATTGAGACAGGTAGAAAAATAACAATCCTAAAATTAATAACAGCAGTCATAAAATACTCAACTCCTAATAACCTAGCTACTAATTACACAAAGGCACATAATGGGACATCATTACTACTCATTTTTTTTTAACATAAACAACATGCAGATCATAATACTAACTTAGTATTAAAAAAAAGCAATATGATTCAACTAATAAAAAAGTTAGTAAGATTAGTAGCTTAGAAATTTATTCTAACCCTCCCGAGGAACAGATTTTTGTAAACGAATTACAAAAATCTGTTCCTCGGGAGGGTAACACTCAATTTTTGCCTGCCTAACACTATACAATGATGGAAATACCTGATGTCCTGCTGTGATACTCCACTTCCTTGTTTGTTTATAGGAATGGCTTGTAGATTTGGCATCTACGTAAAATGCAAAGCCTCGTCTTTTGACAAACATCTTGGTTCTTCGTGAACACCCACACTTCTTTTAATGACTTGGCACTTTTCAGGACTGTCATCACTGAAGCCAAGTTCCGATGTCCGGAAAATCGTGCCGTTATTTCAGCTGCCATTGGTTCACGTCCCGTGATTGAAGAAGGTCGTCCACGCACCTCCTTTTTTTTTCACTAGCTTCAGTGAAATCTATTGATAGAGGCCCAGGAATCGAAACTTTTCCTGATGATGATGGTGCTGAGTGGTGGACGAATACTTTGAACGTAAAATATCCAGCCAACCACTCAGAGTTCTTATTCAAGAAGCGATCGCGGTGCTTCTCAGACCTTTCCCATTTTTCTGTCAACTTGGATGCCAATCTTCCAATTGTCATTTTGACTTCCCTCGCAGATGCTTCTGTGATATTTGTAAAATCATTTACCATCGATAGAAAATCATATAGTCTACTATTACGGTTCTCTTTGGGATGTTTCTGCCATTCATCAAATAACCTCCTTTTTGAGACAGAATTCGTATTCTGAAAAACAGACAAAAAAACAAAGTTGTACTCAAGTGCGCAGGCTAAAATGACTACAATTTAAAAGCTAGTATAAATATAATAACTTAAATATAAATATAATAAATAAAATAAAAAGTATAATATATAATAACTTCTAGCCCGGGTACATGAGGGTACAAGTACTTTCTAGTCCAATGAATACAGAAAATCGTCAAAAATAAGCAAAATTATTTAAACTCGACGTGATAAGAAAAAGTGCGGTTAAAGTATATACATTTACTAATTATAATTAAAAAGTACATACCTTTAACTTGAAGGTCCATAACTAATATTTTTTTAAAAGCTTACACTCGCTGACATATAGGGTTACTTCGGTAAGCGCAAAAATGAACTAAATAAGTAATTTTTTTACCCTTTCTTTTTATACTTCCTTCATTACCTCATCAGTAGTTCACATTACCGCAAAATAATTCTTGGATTTGGGATAAATGGGAGTCTGGCTAGGGGATCAGGTAATAAATTCCGGGAAATTCAACAGTGACTTTTGTCTAGCTAGCATGTTCTAACCGAATCGCTGTCTTAGGCGCAAAAATGTCAAAATAGGCCAAACAAACAGTGCTGTAATTAAAATAGAAATATGTAAGACTACACAATACCGTCATAATAAGTTCAGATCTCTGGTAAGATAATATTTGCGTCATATTGCGGAGGAATATTCTGACACGAGCAGTAAGCATGCTTGACCCAAGATAAAGGACCTATCCGGACGCACGCATAGAGCGTGTTGTAAAACAAATAAGTACTTTAGGGTTCAACGTTCAGTAAATATTGTAACAATTTGTGATTGTATTGTTTTGATTGATTCTTATTACATTATATTTGCTTGTATTATTAGATTTATTAGTTAATATTCGTGTTCTGGTCAGGTTTTCGCCTTTGCGGGGCCAACATGGCTTGAGACCGCACGAAATAGAGGCTTAGAAGGAGCAAGGGGAGGCCTTTTGACTTGCAGTGAGACACAAAATAGGCCAAAAAAAAGTGTTTCATAATAGTAATGATCGCGAAAACGGTCGCCATTGCCGACGATGTTCGTCGATGCGACTTTTCGTGGACTGGACGAGATTATTATATCGGCCTTTTTAAATTGATCCAATTTTTCGCTTTCATATCAGCGCGATGATTTCCATAACGTGGGGTAAAATTAAATATTTGCTAGTCAGGAATGCAGTAGTGGGGCGTGGGGCTGACTTTCCAGGATGCGCCGGAAATTTAAAATATCACCAATTTTTCATTTTAATCTCCTCAAACTATAATAGTCTACTTCAAAACTAAACAAAGTTACTTATCCAAGTTCGCCAAAGGCACGTCCTAAAGTTTTAAGTACATCTCATCCAAATTACCGACCACTCGACAAGTACATGAGATGAGTGATGGTGATGATGACTGACAATCGAGATCGCGTGATCTTCAATTACCAAGGGCATTGCCACTTGCACCAAATACTTCCTGCGCTCATCTTAATGTAATTAAAGTTGTTTCTCGGAATTTTCAAAGGGCTGTTTTGGAGGGAGATGTTTTTGCCACATCTTTTTCTAAGCAAAGAATAAATGACAAGCATTTATGAGGGTTGTACTATTTTTGTCGATCAGAATTTCTAACGGTGTCTAACGGTTACAATAATATACATTGTATATGTGGAGTCTCTGTGGCATCACAGCGGGCCCTCCTATCAGAATACCAGCGCTGCGATATTTATTTTTTAATTTTTTTAAATATCGCAGCATTATTGTGAGGTAGGAGCCTTTTTGGCCTCGTACAGGTTGTCTAAGTATTTTATTAGTTTTGATTGTTCTTTTATTTTAATTTAGTACTTACTTTATATTACTGCTTGTTTTGTCCCAAATAAAATATTTTTCTTTCTTTCTTTATTAGTGATAATGTTATTTGTTTGTCATTTTGGCTCAACAAGAAAGAATAATCTTGGGATAAAAAGAAATAAAAACCTAATCTTAGATTGGTTTGGACCCGTTTCGACAAAATTTATAGAAAAATTACCTTATAATGGTCATGGATAGGTTTGGCATCAACTTCAAATTGTTATATTGCAGATTTGATTATAAACTGGAGTTAAACCCTGGCATCATAATCAGCATCACATCAGGTGGGGATTGGGGACAAGAGCTGCAACTTTAAAAAAGAAATATCTAGAATTTTTGGTAGGGGCAATTTAATTACTGTTGTGATAACAGCGAGCTAAGTTTGTGGGTGGCTATTTTCATGCATTCAAGCCTGCATTAATAAGGTAACCCCTTTTCTAAAGTATGTTCACCTGCATGAATTGGGTATGCTTTGCATTTGTTTGTTTGTTGATCTATTGTATTTTCCCAAGTTAAATAATTCTTTCAGACCAGTAGGTATGTAGGTTTAATGAAACGTTTTTCCTTTTATACTTCTGTTCTTATCTGAGGGGCAATTTCTGTTTCAAAGAACATTCGCATTCTAATCTCATTCATAATCTGTCAAAAATACAATCATTTTTGACAAGTTTGACAGATTTGAACTTGAATGTGAGCGTTTTTTATGTACGAGAATTGGACTTCTGATATATTGTCTAATGGATTCTCTCAACAGTTCAAAACAATTTTGGATTTGCTTGTTAGATAATTTGAACCAAACTTCCTTTTTTTTCAAACTGTGTGGTGTAAAATTTTGTAGTACATTTTACATCATACAGTTTGAAAAAGAGGTGCTTTAGTGTTTTTAAAGTGTGACATGTATATAGGTCCTGTATTTATTATTCTTCTCTGAATTGGTCTGACCTATAGTGACACAGGGATCTAAATGTCTTTTGGAGGGACTCCAGAGGTTTACTAAGGGATGATAAAAGTACTTTTTAATGTTTCTTATTATGAATCCTTTTGAGTAGATAAAGCAGGTGGCGTTCTGTAGTTTCTGCCTACCCCCATGGCATTATGGTGTGAGATTATGTTTTTTTTTTCTTTTCCTGTATTGTACAATTTTTTAATTTATTAAATACTGTCTCAAGTACATAATGTGCATACTACAACAAAATGTTGTAAGATTGCAACAAACCAAAGAAGTTGACACGATATTTCTTATTAAAGGTAGGTAACTCAACAAATTGTCGATTTGTCAAGCAACACTCGACTACACACTACACTTGCGTAAGATTGGATGCCAATGTTGTTGTTTTTCGCTTACAACAACACATTTTATGAATACCACAAAATAATAAGTAAAGAACAGGTTATTGGCATGAGTCGGAAGGAAAATTGACTATAGAAACAATACCGGAGAATCAAGGGTACCCTTCACCATGCTTTGATTCACTTTAATTGTCACGGCTTCGAATACATTATCAAAGTAACCTCAAAATTAACAATAACGTTATTTGTTACCGATTTTTACCGCAAAATGTTATAGAAACCAAAATATGCGGCTAAGGTCAGCATTCGTTGCATCCGAAAGATAATCGCAAATTTAGAACGTCTAAAAAAAGACATGCGAACTGCCGGGTTGTTTGTGATACAAAATGAACTTACCTTGTTTTTTAAGATGCCAACAAATACACTTTAACCACTTGCTTTATTTGAATAAAAATAACATGAAGTCACTTAAACTTTTATTGTGTGTGAAAAAAAGAAATTAGTTTCAAATTTCGCACTGACAACAAAATATTTGTGTAACTGATATTCAGTATTGCAAGTTTTATCGAAAAAACCACTGACATGAATAATTTTTTTTTTATAAAAATAAAAATAAAGCTAAATGTGCACATTTTTTTTATGTAAAACAGGATGCGCTGTTCGTAAAAAGTAGCTACAGTTTTCTGCAATAGGCATTTTTTTTCTGGTAGTCTCTTCGACTGGCTTTCTATTCTCCACAAAATTAATTATTTTTTATTTATAATGGCCACATTTTTTTAAAGTCAAAACAAATGACAACCATTCGTACCACTCCATTTGATGAAGAAAGAAGATTTTCTAGCTAAATGATGTGAAAATAAAACAAATAGAACAAAAGTTGCCTTAGTGATTAGATGATTTAAATATTCAAATGATATAATTATTATGCATTCTAATAAGACTTTTGTTGATTGAAATATAAACTGAGAACTATATTTCCGTTTTCATGACCGGCTGATTTTATGCGTAAATAGGAAAACAGTCTTTTTACGATCCATTATAAGTGGGCAAGCTACAGCGATGATTATTCAAATAAAGCATAAACAGCGTTGCTTTGTTCTATCCTAACTAAAATATTGGTAAAGGCTAAAAACAGTGATGAACTCATACAGGCTAAAAACAATGATGAACGTAACAAAATTATAATGTCAATAAAACATACGCTATATATTTTATCTCAGCTATGCAAGTATAACGGAACGTTCTAGTGGTGAAGTCATCGACTGTCAAAATTTGTCATATTTTATGTCAAAACAAATTCATTTCATTTCCAAACTAGAAAATCTGATACAATCAGTTATATTTATACAAAATGGGTCTTTTTGGGAAATCTCCAGAGAGAAATCCGAAGGAAATGGTACGTCTAATATTCAAATGACATCAATGAAGAACGATACATAGCTATACAAATTACTAAAAATATCGCTCTTTTTTTAGGTAAACGAGTGGTCCCATAAAATACGGAAAGAAGGATATAACTTAGATAGACAAATAAGAGGTATGTCATACAACTGCTGTAGAAACTAAAAAGTTTACTTTAAAAGTGTCTTGAACAGAGTTAACCTACATTAACACTCACACCTTGATAGGAATGCTAAAAACTTGTTTATGGAGTCAATTGAGCCGAGGTCAAGTGTCTTTGTCATGATGTTCATTTGCATAAGCACATCTATAGAATTCCTAATTTCCTGAAAAGTTTTTTGATGATGTTATCCAAGTTTTTAATAAACATAGCTGTTCTCCATATCAAATTAAATAAGCCTCACAAATTAATTAAGAAAGGAACTGGGAGCCCTTTAACAGTGGGTCGTCTTAGGGGCGGAAACACATCTTAATCTTAACTAATATTATAAATGCGAAAGTTTGTAAATATGGATGGATGGATGATTGTTACTCTTTCATACAAAAACTACTGAACCGATTTGGATGAAATTTGGCACACAGATAGTTTATAACCTGGATTAACACATAGGATACTTTTTATCCTGATATTCCCACAGGATCGAGACATATGCGGGTGAAACCGTGGGGCTACTAGTTTCACAATAAAATTACCATGATTTATTTATTACTTGTTCAGCCATACAAAGAGAAGAAGATAAAATAAAGCGGTCCCTAAAAGAAGCTGCGGCGAAGAGTGACAAACAAGTGTGCACGATACTGGCTAAGGAGATCATCAGGTCTCGGAAGGCAATCAGTAAAATTTACACAAGCAAAGCACATCTCAACTCCGTACAGATGCAGATGAAGAATCAGCTAGGTAAACATAATTAATTACTACTTGAAAAACTGGTTTATCTATATGCAAGGTCAAATTAAACTAACTAGCGAAACTTCACAGACATGACAGCCATTCAAAATCAAAAGTCATTTATTCAAACTAGGCTGAGAATCAGCACTTTTCGAACCTTCACCACTTCCTAGTGCTTTAGCTGGGAAGAAGAAGTGGCGCAACAAATTCCCCAGCAGCACAGCTGCAGCAAATACATTGATATAAATGTTGGCTGAAATTGAATTCATGGGCCTTTCCTTTCAATTCCTTTTTAGGGGTCATTGTACTCATCATTATGAATTGAACAACTTTCAATATGGGAGTAACCCTGAAAACGCGAAGAAAATCAGCTGTTCCCTATCATTTTGATGAGCTATGTAGACATAAATGTAAAGAACAGCTAATTTTTCTTAATAATGAGTACAATGGCCCCTTAAGAGGATGCCCATGATATCAATTTCATCATGTAGATGTCTGTGAAGTTAATTAATTGAAATAAAATGAGTACGTTTAGACTTTAGAAGTTTAGACTAAACTGCCATTTTAAGTAACTATAGCTGCTCTATAAATAATAAGTTCAGAAAATTATACTTTATTATAAATCATTATTTAAATTGTAATTGTGTGTTCACAGCTACATTAAGAGTCGCGGGATCATTGCAGAAATCAACTGAGGTATGTTGTTTTGTTAGAAATAATAAAAATAGAGTTCCCTTCATTTACCGCATATTGTTTTGAAAGAAACCCTTTTATAGATTGGTTTTCCCAAGGCTAAACTGAGTAACCACTGGTGTAATTATTATTGGGGGTGGTGGGCTGCATTTCTATTAACAATGTGGCGGTATCTACATCGCCACATGCGAACTACGCATCAAAGACCTGACGTCACACAAAAATCCTGACGTCACATAAATCCTGCATCGCGCAATTAAAGTTTACTGTGCAATGGACATATACAAAAACCCGACATCAATCATTGGGCAGTTGCCCGCCAGACACAACACCCGCTTGGTCGGAGGATCCTCCCTTTTCTATGGAGTGAATTTTACACCCTGTTCCTCATACTCCTAAAACAATTTAGGCTCCAAACATGTAATTAATTATGCGTATTTGAAAATCAACTCAATTTACACTAGTGTAAAGTAGATATTGGTTTAAAGATTTTAATAGACTCTACCTAATTAAGTTTACCAATATTATGTGCTCTATTATGTTCTCTTCGCTTTCAACCATCACATCACACATTTATATCTCTAATTTATATGGTGTTCTTATTAAAGAGTATTATAGTCTATTCTTCTAATTTACCAGGTGATGCAAGCAATGCAGGCGTTAGTCCGTCTTCCAGAAGTGGCGGCAACAATGCAGGAGCTAAGCAAAGAGATGATGAGAGCCGGTATTATTGAGGAGATGTTGGATGAGACCATGTCCAGTATGGAGGATGAGGAGGAAATGGAAGAAGCGGCGCAAAGTGAGGTTGATAAGGTAAACAGTTGTCTTGTTTTTATAAAGTACTATGGTTGAAAGTGATTGCCCTACACGACGTCATGACGTAAATTCGGCGCCGTTACTGCTACCAAGGAGCTGTCAATATCAAATTGTTACTGTGTACGTACGGAGACTGTAGCTAGCCTGTAGAGGCTAGCTAGGCTTGGAAAAAGAATTGTAACATCTAACCACGGCCATATTTAATAAAAACGAAAGGTGACAGGCGACCAGTGGCGAAGGGTGATTTTTCGGGGGTGGGAACCCGGAGCAAAAAAAAAAGAATAAAAAAAAAAAAAAAAAAAAAAAAAAATAAAAAAAAAAAAAAAAAAAACTATACTGACGAATTGAAAACCTCCTCCTTTTTGAAGAAGTCGGTTATATACTTGATATGATGTCACTTCGGACCTTCCTTGTGGCCGCGAAAACCTACTTCTTGTTTGTTTACCTAACAAAAGAACGGTATCAATAAACCGTTTCATTAAATTCCTATTTTGATTTACTTTTCTCAAACTTATTTATAAACTCACATTCAAAAAGCCCGCTTTCACAAACCACGCACACTCACACAGTTCAACAAGTGATTACGCTCCTAATAGCGCAACGCCATCTAACGAAAATATCAGAAAAGCAATGCATTTTGTCAGTACAAGAACGAGATATCTCCATTCAAAAAATTCACAAATAATTAAACAGAGGGCGCGTTTAACGAGAAATTTTTAGGGAGTGGCATTTTACAATTCAGAGTTTTCGCTCACGGCCACTAGAGGGAATTGGCCGCGCGGGTGTAGAGCTTCAAACGAATTAGCGAAAAATCGTCAGATTATGAATGTAAAAACCCCTTTATTACATAAACTACTAGAATCTATGAAAAGTAAACAAGGGAAACAATACATTTTATTTTATTTACAACTGCCAGTCAGCTATTCATATTTATCGTAAAGGGAAACATTAGAATGTTTGAAAAAACTATCACGTCGTTTGTAATTTATACTTATATCTGAGCGAGCACGGCCTAACGTAATTGTGTTTCTTAATTTCAAAACTTAACCTTGGAAAGCATGTTTCCTCACAAAGAAAATAATCCTAAACAACAATGTATAGGCTACCACTAAGCTACCAGACGGGCCGCACGCGGGCCAAAAGACATTGTAGTTAATTAGAAAGTCCTTGACGAATTATTGCCGCCATCCTAATCCTACTGATAGTACTAATAACTTTTCAAATCTATTAAGAAATTTCAACTTATTAACTATCTACCTACTTACCCCAAATACATAATTACAACGTACACTTTCACTAAAGTCAAAACACTTTAATCACTGTTTTATACCAACAAACTAATACTACTACTACGATTCTCGAACTGATAAACTAATGTATTCAATAAATAATACGAACAAAATGCAAATTAACTGCAAGTGTAAACAAATTATAATGCGATTACGTCAAACAGCAACCACACAATAGCGTCCTGTCCGAACTCCGAGCCGAACGCATTACGAAATTCAACGAAAACTACCGAACCGATATCGCGGCATCTCGTTCACGCGATCGCTTTAGGTACAATAACTCGTATTTGACCGGCTTGCTCGAAGCGTATAAAACCGGGGTGTCACGTGACCGAAGTGACGTCATGACGCCTTGATTTTTGAAGGAGCGATAAGCCAGCCGCGCCGCCGAGTTATTTTAGAGAATTTGTTTTGCTGTTGGGAGACAACAAAGACAAAACATTGAATGTAGGCGTTTTGTATAGTTTTAATTATATGGTGTATTAAATACCTATAGTGTGATTACTTAAAAGGCATTTTAAACACTACTGACTGTGTCATTTTTCAATGACGATAGAGTGGTTTTGTTTCGAATTCCAGAAGGGAAGCCGATAGGAATCGAGTTGTACGGTAGCTGCGGCCCTGCAGGCGACAAACCAATAGTTTTCTGCTTTATTAAACAGAGGTCCTGTTTGTCGTAAAAATGTAACAATTATGCCAAGTTTTTGACAAATACGTTGTATCGACAATTATATTAAAATTTATTAAATAGTGCCCAGACTGCGGTTGATCGACTAAATCCTAACATATTTTGAGAAATAATAATTACCTATATGAGGTGACATATTCTAAGGCGTCGCCGTCGCGCCGCCCGTGACGATCGACGTCGATCGAACTCATTCTAGTCCCAAAAGAAAGACAGCGTTAAAAAAAAGTATTACGCATGCTATGTCAATTAAATACTGCCTGCATGCACAGGTTAAAGACTTTCTTATCTGGATGCCATAATTTTTTATGTACAATTTTCTCCAGGTATTATGGGAGCTAACACAAGGCAAGTTGGGCGAAGCGCCGGCGCCTCCAACAGCCGTGGCCGCGCCCTCCACCAGTAAGGAAGAAGAAAATGTTCCCGAGCCCACGGAGAGTGAACTAGATGAGATGGCTTCAAGGCTAGAGGCGCTTAGGTCTTAGTATTCCGAGGGCTATAACCACAGGTATGTCTATAGATCATCATAATCATCTTCCTGCCCTTATCCACATATATTTGGGTGTGTTTCCCCCAAAGATATTAGATATCATCAGAGTGTTGCGCGTTCTTATTTTATATCCCTAAGATAGACGACGCGCATATACGCAGTACTGTACGTCTTTTTGGAGTGAAAACTTCTTTAGGCGCGTTCAGTGATTTTGAAGTGTATTTGGTAGGGGTAAACTTATGGATTCGTGTCACCGCGCGCCCTAGTGCTGTGACCTAGAATACAGATGGCGCTAATACCAGTTTTAAGTTTTCACCTCTGTCGGCAGGCGCTATGCATGACTGCAGGCGTAGCATGAGCACCGTTTTGTCGACGGAAGAGTAGACAAAAATGACGTTTCCTATAGACAGTAGACAGAACGAGACGGCAGCAGAATGGAAAGAGTCAACTGCACTTTTTACGAAATTCACTCTTTTACATAATTTGACTCAGAATTATTTGTTTTATCATAGGATTTATCGGTTGTCAGTTTGATTTTGACAGTAAGGATAGAAAACTTTCTTCCGAAATAGTCTACATATAAAAAGACCTAGACAAGGATCGTTAGAAATGATAGACAAAATGACAGATTGTAGAAAGATTTCTATGGTGGATGTCAAAAATGAAGAAACGAACTGTCACTTTGTATCGAAAAAGCTATGTCTATTCTTCGTAGAGATAGAAAGCGCCATGCTACGCCTGCTGGTTAGGTTTTTATTCTATTCTAGCTTATGCCCGCGACTTCGTCCACGTGAAATGTCATTTTTGATATACACTTACTTATAAAAACATAACCCTTCCTTGGCAGTCCAGGTAAAAGTGACAAATTAACAACAAAAAAATCAAAAACAAGCATGATCTATCTTCGCGTTGTATAGTGTAACAGCATTTACATAACCGGTACTTTGAGATAACTTACCTAATTATATTAATTATTATCTATGTGCGCTAATTCTGAACAAGGCGATAATTAAGAAAAATTATCCAATTAAAAGATCATAGGGTTAATGAATTCATTATGGTCTTATATATGAGTCATGTGTAGGTAGGATGAAATTATTATAATAATTTATTATTAAAATACAAATCGGACTGTTTGACTTATAGATGATTTTCGTGATCTGCACGTGGTTTTTGATATCAACGTACTTACTTGATTTTGAATTGAATATTTTTTGTCACAATAAGTTTACATTACTGTGCGCTTGCACTGGCGAAACATTCACAAGAAAACATGTTGAAGTCTCTAGTTCCTGTCAAAAATTGTATGGAACTTTGACAGAAAAAAAATAGATATTTCAACATGTTTTGTTGTGAATGTTTCGCTAGTGCAAACGCACAGTTATGATTTGGTCAAATGGCTTTGCAAAACAAGTGACTTTGTTAAAATAATGTAATATTTCAATAAGCATTTTCGTTCCAGAGACGTACTTATGTGTCGGAGACAAGAATTGAGAAGGCTATTTCAAGCCGTCGGGTTGACAAATGCCTTAAGAACAATGTAAATAATTGTTGTTGTATGTATTTAATTAAGTTTGTACGGCTGTACTAGAGATTTACAATGGATATAAAAAATATTATAATAATTTTAATATACTAAACGCACGTAGCAGCCGCGGTCATGAAACGTGCGAGTGGTATAGCAAATATTTAGTACGGGACTTCTGAAAGCTCTATACTGAGGCTCGTGTCATCTCGCTCGCACATTTTGTGACCGCGGTAACTATAAACATTGGCATATGTTATAGAGCTGATGTGTAAAGCTGAGATTTGGAGCTTATTGTGAATTACATAGTTGACGCAATAGGTAGGGGTGTTCCTTATCTTAATAAATAAAACATTGCCCCACACTAGATTATTTTAAAGGTATTTTAATAGCCCGGAACAATGTATTTGTTTTGTGCAAGGGTTGCTTCCAGTCAGTTTAAACCCATCTTTTGAGGTTGGTTGTTTTTGTGCACTATATGGTTATGAGAAAAGTCATCTTTGGAGTGTGTTTCATCATAATATAATTCCTATGCCGTAATGTTGGCACTTTAACAGCGTACCTATTATTCTGCGTTCGCAATTTTTTTGCCAAACATGTAAAGAGTTTTAGTAAAAACAACCGTAATGCCTACATATAAGGTTTAGTTTGCGCTACAACTTTATATTTTTTATTACTTTTCCAACGGTACTAGTCGAAAATCAACTTTATTTACACTTGCATAAAGTTGATGTTCGTTTAAGTGGAAATAACATCAATATTGGAAACAAGGATTTAAATAGACCATAGGTAGCGCCGTAGAGTGCGTTTCATCGAATAATTCCTTTGTCGTAATGTTGGCTCCACTGTCTAATTTTAAAAACGGACCTGTCGGGTTGCCCTTTAACGGCGTAGCGTATTTGTATTGGTCCTACAACAGTAGAGCCAACCTATCGGTATAGGAACTAATTGATGAAACACATTATAGCGTACAAATGTTCGTCCTACAACAGTGGAGCCAACATCACGGCATAGGAACTATTAGATGAAACGCACTATACAGCACTATCCCGCCAAGCGTTTGGGTAATAAGCAGTCATTGATCTGTATAACGTTCTTTTGGCGCGTGGGCGAAATCGGAACTAACGCCGCCATCTTGTTTTGCCATACAATGTATGTGACTGCGTTTGCACTGGCGAAACATTCACAACAAAACATGTTGAAATCTCTATTTTTCTGTCAATTTTCTATCAACATGTTTTGTTGTGAATGTTTCGCCAGTGCAAACGCACAGTGACAATAATACATAGGGAATTACCACAAAACACAAAAACTTAGACACTTGTCCAACGCATGTCTAATGTCAGTTGTTTATGTCAATTTAAAGGTGTTACAACTGATAAACGGGTGATAGACGTGCGAGCAAGTACGCGTACTTATGGCTCCGCGAGCTTACTCGCCCGTCTGTCATCGCCACGAGCCGCGAGCCAATTTGACAATTTAACAATGAAGTTCTGAGAAAGCTTCACGTGTATCACCGACGGCGAGCCGAGTAAGGTCGCGAACTTAAAGACCGCGTACTTTAAGTACGCACGTTTATCACCCACTTTAGACACGGTTTTGTGGTAATAAGGAAAATGTTTACCAACAACGCCCCCTGTTAATGTCATCCAGGCGCCAAAAGATCCTCTTAGCACTAAACTTGGCATTTGTATCATGAGTTTTTAAAACATTGTTTATAACAATAAGGCATTTCTCCTTCCCTACCATAAACGTGAACACAGGAGTCGTTTAGTAATGTTGAATGTTGTTGAATTCTGCGATTTTTAGGCGCATTGCTTGCGTTGTTGTATCAATGTTACGTAATTAAAATGCGCAATATTATTTGACCGACTCTAAAAAAGATTATCTGTATTGTATTTATTATAATAAATGTGAATTCTATATAAAGGAATTTATAACAAGAATTTTGTTAATTATGAGCCCTTCTCTTAATTAGCACGTGCTTTGCATGAGCATTACAGTCCTACCAACTTATCTGTGAACTGAAAGAGGACGCCACCGTCGATTCAGTGTTGCTAATTGATTGATTATACAAATTAATTCTAACATTGTAACATCAGAATGAATGAATTCATCTACATTCTAATAATGATAATAATTTTATTGTGCACTGAATGTAGTAGACACTGACAATCGAATGCAAGTAACATCTAATGATCGAATGACTTTCAACATGACGGCCGTAGTTCCAATTTTCGCCATTTAACAGATAAGTTGGTAGGAGTGTACTCCTGTCACTCGCACAACTGTCAAATTCAAGTGCAAGACAAACAGGTACAGAGAACGTACTAAGTAATGTTTTTCAATCTCGACCTTTGTCAGCTTAGTAAACATAGAAGTTACATTCAACGTGTGCATTATTAACATTCTAAGTTCAGTTGTGATATATAATTATTTTATAGCTTTTCTAATCGCTAAAGTACTGTATAGTAAGCGATGAGCTTCTATCGCGATGTTTTTATGTCTACTTCAGTTATTAGTATTAAAATGCACTAACTATTATACATTAATGGTTTTATTTTACTGATATCCTCTATTCAGTGAAAACAGAAAAGAAATGAGCTTCGGTAATCTTCGATTCCGAATTAGCACGAACGTCGCGCCACGGAGTAAGCACAGAGGCAAAGTTTGTCATTTTTATGAAGTTTTCTTTCTATCAGCTTACCTACTCCGGTCGCATACTTTTCTTTGAAGATCTTAATTATCTGATTTTGAATTCAGTTTTTCGCGAGTTTCCCCTTCAGTTATGACTGTTTATAAATTCTGGTCTAATGAAATGTACAGATTTACGATGAACGTGCAAAGAAATATTTTCCATTCATTTTATACCTAGAGTGCGCGCCACGAAAGAAGGCCTGCGGAAAATTATGGAACTACATTTCTTTAAATATGATGTGATGCAATGACATAGACACTAGCGCCGTGTCAAATGGATTTCAGTGGTGCTTTCTCTTCTTCGGATAGCGGGGTAGAGTATTTTAAAATTACCAACGTAAATTCGTACGTATCTAATGGTAATAAGATATAGATTCCAATTTTTCAAAGCTTTGAGACCAACCAGGGAGCATCAACTGGGAATTTTTCTCTGCGGTATTGAAGAGCGCGCTGCAGGAGAACGCGGCGGGATGCGACGGCATGCGCCGGGACGCGCCACAGTCCGCCAGCAGTCCCGCGGCGCGGGAGGCAACTGTGCCCGCGCGCTGCTCGTCGGCAAATCCTCGACTCAGTCACTCGCCGTGCGTAGGTACTTATACTTTCCTCATATCGTAACTTACACGCAATTTTCACTTCCTGTTGCCGTATTATGAAGTATTATTGCCACCATTTTTCCAGTGTGAAAGAGAGACGGAGCTAGACAAGGCCATCGCACCATCCCGTTTTCGCAGTGGAATAATGATGGCGTTAACACTTCATAATACTACCGATTTCAGATAACGTTAACGATTATCTATTGAAAGTCAAGTACTGATTTATTTATCTCTTGAAGTGGTGATGAGTCAATATCACGGTTACTGTCAGAGAACGAACTTTATCTCCGTGGGGTCTTATCATTGATCTATTATCTAGGAAGAGATTGATTTGTTATCTTATTCATTTGAGAGTTCGATCGTCCAATCTTATTGAAGCAATGAATGATTTATGATACTTATACAGTGTGCTTCTTTATAATGTGCACATATCGATTATTGAAGCAATGAATGATTTATGATACTTATACAGTGTGCTTCTTTATAATGTGCACATATCGATTATTGAAGCAATGAATGATTTATGATACAGACAGCTGTGCTGCTGGGGAGTTTGTTGCGCCACTTCTTCTTCCCAGCTAAAGCACTAGGAAGTGGTGAAGGGTGGGCGTTTTGGGGGGACTGTCTTATGTAATTTTGACGTTCGAAAAGTGCTGATTCTCAGCCTAGTTTGAATAAATGACTTTTGATTTTGATTTGATTCTTATACAGTGTGCTTCTTTATAATGTGCACATATCGATTATTGAAGCAATGAATGATTTATGATACTTATACAGTGTGTTTCTTTATAATGTGCACATATCGAAATGATATAATATCTGTGGCTTAATTCTATCGACGGATTTTTTTTTTTTTATTTTGATTTTTTAAAAGTTTTGTTCGTTACTGTGACCCCAGCCAGTGTTGCCATCGTTAACCAATATCACAGCTAGGGCTACCTCAATAAAACAACAAATTTCTTTATAAGAATTGGCTATAAATATATTTCGTATAATACTATAACAATAATTATCTAAAGTATAAGTACGGGTATCACAGTTAGTTACAGCATCTTGGAGGACAGGTCTAGTTCCAGTTGCATGTCTTGTATCGACTCCTTCTTCAACAAAGGCTTGCGATCACTTTCTTTTGTCTTTTTTGCGTTTTTCTTATTTTTCATTAATCTGAAACAAGAAATTAAGGTTTGTACAGACGCCAGCACATCAAGCTACCCGAAACTGTCAAACTTTCCCAATTAACCTTGAACCTAATGCTTTAGCGATAAGGTTTAAAATTTACTAAAGAAAGGACCATGGGGGATTTTGTATGGACTCCGTCCCCACCCTCCAACAGTCATAGGATACGTGTCAAAATGTTTTTAGGGATCCCGAGAAAGACTTACTGTCTTGCTCCATTGCAAAATCAATGGGGTTTTTTTGTAATAACAAAAAACTTTTCTGTTAGCTAACCTAACCTAAGCTATAATTGCCTATCCTTGCCAAACATAACCTAACCTCACCTAACCTAACAGTGATAATTTGATCTTGGATTTTGAAGGTCAAATGGAACTCCTCAATGATGAACAGCATTTGTGTATTCTTGTGATTGGATAATTGTACAAAAAACTTAAAAAAAAACGGCTAACCTAACCTATTTTTTTTTAATCCTCATGGATGACCTCTGCCCTGAGGCGGAGGGGTCTGTCAGACTCTTACTGACTAAAAACCACCCCAGTGTTCCAGCTCACACCTTCGCCGGGGGTCACGGGAACGTAAAAATCTTCCGCAACCCCAGACTGGCCCGCTATTGCGGGACTCCTAGGGTCAGGGGCCCCCCCGTGACCCGAGGAGTGAGGTGTTTGACTCCCCCCGTGATGTCTAAGAGGGGCGCGCGTGGAACACTACGCACCGCCACCTCGGGTCCTGATGTGTGGGGAGCGACGGACGTCCCCGAGTCTGTCGCTCCTGGACCCATTTAGGGGGGCTCGCTTCCTCGCGCCACCGATACGATGACGCGAGTACTTTCGCCTCGAGGTCCCAGGGCGGGGATCCGGCCAGTGCACAAGCCGCCTCGTAGGAGATCGTGCGATACCCCCTGATGACTCTGACGGCCATCGCTCTCTGCGGCTTGCGCAGGACTGCGATACTACCGGCCGTCAGGTCAGCCGCCCAGATCGGGGCCCCGTAAAGGGCCATCGATCGCACGATTCCCACGTAGAGCCGCGTTGACAGCGCACAGAAGCTAACCTAACCTAACCTAAACTTTTCGGTTAGCTAACCTAACCTAACCTAAACTTTTTGGTTAGCTAACCTAACCTAACCTAAACTTTTCGGTTAGCTAACCTAACCTAAGCTATAATTACCTATCCTTACCAAACATAACCTAACCGAACCTAACTTTAAAAAAAGGTATCAGAGAAAAAAAAAATGGTCCCTGATAAAAAGAAAGGTTGTCATGAATGAGAACCATATTTAGGTCGCTATATTCTATGCCTCTTAAGTGCAAACTAAGAAAATATATAAATGTAAAATAATGCTAATATTGAATAAAAAAAGTAATATTCCAGGAAAACCCCACATTTTTGAAAAATGTCGCCATAGTAAAAAAGTATCGAACCCACCAGACGCTTCGAATGACACTAGTCTCAAGCGTGTTGGTGGGTGGGGACGTTTCTTCCCATGGTCCTTTGACAGGTTGTAGTAGCTTGATGTGCTGGCGACTGTACATGTACACACGGCTACACATCAAGCTATACATTTCCAGTTTATGCTGATCTCGCATTGTATAGGATTTCCGTACAATGCGAGGTCAGTTTATACTGGAAATGTATAGCTTGATGTGTAGCCGTGTGTACAAGGTTTGTTGATGGTGTAACGATGGCCTTTTGAAAGCAATAGGTGAAATAGATGGATGGATGGATGGATAGTGGTGGTGTTATGGGTCTTTGTGGTGTGAATTAAAATAAAATCCTAACTTTATAATCCATACTAATATTATAAATTCGAAACTTTGTCTATCTGTCTGTCTGTTACCTTTTCACGCCCTAACCACTGAACGGATTTAGACAAAATTTGGCAAGGAGATAGATGACATCTTGGGGAAAGACATACTTTTTATCGACATACCACGCGGGCGAAGCCGCGGGCGGAAGCTAGTATTATAAATGCGTAAGTGTGTTTGTTTATTTGTTTGTTACGCTTTGACGCTAAAACGGCTGAACGGATTTAGATGAAATTTGGCACATAGGTAAACCATGACCTGGAATAGGACATAGGATACTTTTTATCCCGATATTCCCACGGGATCGAGACTTACGCGAGAGAAACCGCGGGGCGCAGCTAGTTTATAATAATTATTTTTATAACTGACCTGTTGATGACTCCATCGGGGTGGTCCATCATGCGTATGATGTCTGCCTGGTCGGAGGAGTCCAGCGGGGCAACGGATATGTCTCGCACGGCTCTGAACTTGCCGCAGTTATTAAGATGTTCGTTTTCCAGGCGGAAGAAGTTCCAGATGAATCGTCTGGAATAGGAGAAACATTTTAATCGTAGTAAATAATATCAGACAATGTTTTGGATCTTTGATTATTGGAAACCGTTGTTATTAATGTTGCGCTCATAGTCGCTTACAACTTGACACGCCTGGCTGACTCCCATTTTGCTGACTGCCCAAAAAGGAGTGTAATGTCTTCAGGGTATGTGCAGTATTACTTTTTTCCTAATGTCCCTCGGCAAACTTCGTGTTTCGTCAGTCGTCTGACAATGTTCTTTTTTTAAAATGAGTTTCATTATGAAATTCAGTACAACATTATAACACCCGTTTGGATGATATTATGGTTACTATGACACTGGTTGTTTTAATGTTGGCAATAAGCTAACTGTTTCAGAAACTTTTAATAAGAGGATTTATAGCATGGGTTTAGATAAAGAAATAGTTGTAAAGAGTTTCTTTATTCCACCATAACTCGCGCTGAGCAGTCAACATGTCGGCTGTCATGTAGACGATGTGTGTGTCAACAATTTAAGCTATGCAGACGACATGATTCTGCTGAGGGCGTCGATTTGTGGCCTAAGGAAGTTGATGGCGACATGTGAGGTTTACGCTGTGAAACATGGTCTTATATATAATATTAACACTTTTACTGCCAAGTACATAGACTGCATACAAATTAGCATGCCATAAAATGTGTCTCATATATCTATAACAATTAGTCAGTCGAGTTCATTAGCGCGTCGCGTATATCTATATATATGTACGACCCGGATGCGAGTTGTGGGCGCGCGAACGAACAATCGTTGCACTCGTGAGTCGGGTGCTTGGCACTTTGAGGCCGGCGGTGCTATATGCCCTGACTATGTACCACCTGTATGTCTCAATAGTGTACCCTTAGAGAGGGTGGATCAGTTTAAATACCTAGGACATATAGTCACGGCTGACCTCAGGGATCATGCTAACCTGGAGCGGGAGCGGAGGGCTTTAAATGAAAGAGCTAATATGCTGGCCCGCAGGTTCGCGTGTTGCTCGGAGGGCGTGAATATAACTCTTTTCCGAGCATATTGCACGGCTTGTGGGCTAATTACACGCAGAAAAGCTATAACACCCTCCGCATTCAGTTTAATAACGCCTTCAGAGCGGTGTTGGGTTTGCCTCGCTACTGCAGCGCTTCGGGTATGTTCGCACGGGCGCGCACGGACTGTTTTCATGCGACCTTGAGGAAGCGCTGCGCGTCTCTTGTGCGCAGAGTGCGGGCCAGCTCCAATGTCGTTCTGAATATGATAGCATATAGGTTGGACTGTCCTTATTTGCGACACTGCTGTCGCAGGCAGTTTACATAATTATAGTGTCGCACATAAGAGACTATTGTAATTGTAATGAAATTATTGTTTTAAGTATAATGAATTTGAATTTGATTATTTTGTATGTATTTGATTATTTTGATGATATTTTTGGTTGTATGACATTTTCTGATATGGGTTTTACCTGAAAGAAATGATTTTATTTTATTTATTTATTTATAACTTTTTGAAAACTGTATTACGTTCGAGCCACGACTTTGTTGTTCGCTTCAGCTCACTATAATTTCTCTGGTTGAGTCCAGACGCAGTTGGTCAAACTCGATAAAACGTGTTTTAGTTACATATAAAATCTATTTACCGGAACACTTCAAGCGGAGCTAGTATGGAGGTCATAGTCTCAGCGCTGACAATGTTGTTCTCCGTCACCACGAATGATATCGTCCATATGAAGCGCAGCACGAAGTCTTCCACTATCGCGAAGTAGTAGAACTGGAATAAAACATTTGTCTATTACTTACTACCTGACGCCCGCGTGGCTGTCGGTTATTTTAAACTAAAACCTTCCTCGAGAACCACTCTATCCATTAGTGAAAACAGCATGAAAATCGGTGCAGTAGTTTTTGAGTTTATCGCGAACAGACAGACGCAGCGGAGAACTTTGTTTTATAATATGTAGTGATGTACAGTAAATAAGTATCACCATGTGTGATAAATATATTGGGAAACAAAAAAAAGTTTATGGCCTTTATTGGAAAACATGTTATTTTTTAAATCAATCTGTCTTGCCTTTTTCGAACTATGTTGGGGTCGGCTTCCAGTCTATCCTGATGCAGCTGAATACAAGTAATTTACATGGAGCCACTGCCAGTCTGACCTCCACAACCCTGTAACTGGGTAATACGATACCCCTTGGTAAGACTGGTTGTCAAGACTTTCGGGCTTCTGACGACCCGTAACGACTGTCAGAGATCCACGAATGACAGCCGGGACTACCGGCTTAAGGTGCTTTCCGAGACACGGAGGAGTCTCGGTATGTAAAGATGGTCACCTATCCACGGACTAACGTACGGTAAGCGTAGCTTAACCTGATTGATCGACCCGTGCGGCTGTTATTACTTAGCCGCGAGTTCCTCCTGAATTTTTTATAATAATCATTTTTTGGAACCAGAAACTCAACGTATGGCTAACTTCAAGTTCCTCAAACCTATTAAGGACATTTTTATGACGAATAATTCAAAGATCAACTTTGAACAGAACAAAAAAAGTTGAATTGACAATGGTTGAGTAAGTGGCAATGAACGTAAATAATCTACCCTTGCCAATATCGCCACTCCAGGACTCATTTACTCGAAGATGAGTCGACTCACCCCAGGACTATACACGATCTCCTCTCTGAGGAACTTGTTCTCCGCATTGGGGCCGCAGCTGAACAACCCCCAGTCCATCTTGACGTCCCACGTGTACGTGTACAGTGAGGACACCAGCTGGCACGCGAACCATGCGTACAGGAACGGGTTGTCGTAGGAGTCTGGGTAGCTACCTGGAAGAGAGAAAAGTGGATTTTGAGTCAACATCATCATCATAATCAGTCTATAATGTTCCCACTGCTGGGACACAGGCCTCTTCTCCGTGAGAGGGTGTGGTCCGCCCAGTGCAGGTTAGTAGATGTCACATGTCTTCGATTTTTTGGTTCTAGGACATGCCAGTTTCCTCATGATGTTTCCTTCACCGTTTTGAGAGCAGTGGTGATGAAATAATTTACAAAAGTAAAGCGCCTGTCAGGGTTCGAACGTACGACCTATAAGTCGCAAGTCGCAAGCTTTGCCTCTGTTGGAGTTTACTCTTTGGCTGACGTTCGTGCTGATTCGGAGACACGACAATTTCCGAAGCGTATAATTTTACTTCGAGATCTTTACAACTAGTACAATTAACAATGATACTGACCACTACACAGAGTCCTGAGCGTCGCAAACAGCACCACAAAGAAGGTAGTGGAGTACTTCCCGGCGTTCACAAGATGCGGGAATGCTTCGCGACTGTCTCGGTAACGGCGTAGACATTGGAAGAAACGTGTCCACGCTGGCACTACGTTGACGAGCGCGCGAGTTATTATGAACCATTTTGTTCCTTCGAATGTTACTGGAAATAAATAAATGAAATAATTTAGGGTCAGTTCACACCGAGACGCGACGTGACACGCACTTTTTTATGATCCGATACAATATCGAATTTATTCACTACACAATAAGGTACACACGCTGCGCAGCACCGCGCATCTCAGCGTATTTTAACACGTGTGTCAACTCGCAGTTGCACTGAATTTATACCTTTTCGTGAATAAAATAAGTTCGATAATTGTTAAAAAGAGGTGTCAAAAATTTTGTACTCAAAAATTTAATAACATTTTGAACACTTTTTACTAGTTTTTACAATTAAAATTCTACGATTACCACAACAAATAGGTTAGAGAGAATCTTCGTAAAATAAAACGATAATTCAGTTAATATTTTCCTGATGTGCTTCGTGCTTACCATTAACATTGAACCAGTCGCTACCCGTGGTATAGAAGGCGATGAGATAGTGAAAGTCTATGAAGGCCGCAACGAATGAGTTCCACTGGTCAGCCAGCCAGAAGTCGGCGAATAACACGGGCATGAACGGAGCCGCTAGAATACGACCCTGGAACAAGAAATACGATGATTGGAGATGCGTTTTTCGTGATTCGCTAGTAACTGATATTATTGGCCGATTGCCGTTTTATTAACCGGATATTTTTTTTATATCTTTTTTTTATTTTATTTTTTATTTTAGCCTATACTACTACTAACACTAGTTTCATAAGTATACATTATTACTAACACTTATGGAAGTTTTCTGAAATAAATGTTGATTTATTTATTATTAAAAAAAAATTATTTTACACTTTTTTATTTGTGAAGTCGGTTATTTTTTTTTTTTGTAAAAAGTTTTTATTTTTCACTTTTTAGTTGTGGTACCAAGAAGCCGACCCCAACATAGTTGGGAAAAGGCTAGGCAGATGATGAGTTCTGGTACCTACCCCACACAAATGGGTTATTCCCAGTTGTCGCCACTGGTGACGCCACCACTGGCGACAAATGGGAATATTTTTCAAAAAAAATCCCAGTTGTCACCAGTGGTGGCGCCACCAGTGGCGACAACTGGGAATGGCCATTCTTCTAGTTCCCAGTTGTCACCAGTGGCGACAGATGGGAAATATAAAGTGATACGCCTCCGGTGGGGGCGATGCTAGAGCTGAATTATAGTGATGGGGTTTCATTATTGTATCACTAACGAAGTTTTAAATAGGTATATTTTATATTTTCTTAGATAAAACTTTTACACGTTACTTGGGAAGATATATATTTTTATAAATCACAATATTTGTATTTATTGAGATTAAAACTGCACAAGTACAGTTTCCAGTACTACAACTATTACAGATCATATAATTATTTTACTTAAAACTATATTATTAGGTTCTTATCACAAACTAAATAGTAATGAATAGGTACATAATTGCAATATATTTACAATCAGCCATAACTTCCGCGCTCCGATCCTGTCGATCAACCCCCTCCACTATGCTGTTGTCGGTTCGTAGACCAGTGACGTAACACTTACCAGTGCATTCCCAACAATGTCAGGGTCAAGTGCGTCGTGCAGTTCTGGTGAAGTTTCGTTAGTTTATATAAAAAGACGTCACGGGACTATTCTGCTTCGCGCAGGTTTCCAATATCATATAAAAAGGAAACATAAAAGTGGGTTAACTGTGTGGGAATGCATCAAACGAAAATACAAGTGTAAAGGAATTATAAAGATAAAAGTAAGTTTTCGGCTTTCATTTATTATTATTATTTATATGAAAAAACTTTTAACATAAAGCTCATGCCAACACGTTTGTGCACGCTCATGCCAACATAAAAGAGAAACAGGCGGCCATTTTGTGCACGCTCATGCCAACACAAAAGAGAAACAGGCGGCCATTTTGTGCACGTTTGTCACTTATTGTGAACGTTAATTTGTAATGAATTATTTTAATAAACTTTATTTTATTTGTTTAATGTACGCTACGATTACTTATATTTTTTATTATTTTAGGATAACAATGTCCTTCATGAAACTGCACACTCATGTACACCTGACTTTTAAAAAAATGAAGTAGATGAGCGACTTTACGGCTGTAAACAACAACTAACAAAAGAAAATTACCCAGCGGTACCACAATGTTACAATGATATGGTCGGGTCCTTTCAAACTTCAGGATTGGACTTAGTATGCAAAGTACCGAGCTTTGAAAGTATTAAATCATCTCTATATAGATTCAGAAATGCAGCAGCCGGAGTAACACACCTTAAATCTAAACAAGGAATCAATGTTCAAATTCCTCCGGAATTTAATAATTTTGTATTGGCTGATTATTCTGATGGTGACAACCGTATTATAGCTTTTTGCATCAAAGAGGCACAAAAAAGGTTATGAATGAAGTACATGATTTTTATAGCGATGGAACCTTTAAAAGCTGCCCCTCGCCCTTTATTCAACTTTATAGCATTCACGGAGATTTGGGAAGTACTGTGAACCACACGAACATAGTGCCGCTTGTCTACGCACTTATGAGTGACAAGAAGATGGAATCATACATCATTTTATTTTCCATGATTAAATCCCAAATACCTGGCTGGGATCCAAAGAAATATAAAACTGATTATGAAAGAGCTGCAATGAAAGCTTTAACGACTGTGTTTCCGTCTGTAATTATATCCGGATGCTATTATCATTTTAATCATTCCATTTGGGAGAAGGGTCGTAAGCTCGGGATAACTAAATCTAATGATGAAAACAAGATAAGAGAAGTGGCATTAAGCGCCGTATTGCCACTATTGCCGCCGAATGAAATTTTAAATGGCTGGAAATATATTACTCGCAAGAATACACAAGAAGATGACATTAAAAAATTTAGAGCATATATGAAAAAGCAGTGGATGATAGACGAGTTCATTAAAGTATGGTGTGTATACGGTGAACAGCATCGAACAACAAACGCTTTAGAATCATGGCATCATAAATTAAACCATACAATTGGAAAAAAAAATCCTAACATTATACATTTTTTAAAAACCTTGGTCAAGGATTCGGCATATTATAGAGTTTCTAATAATATGATTACAAATAAAAAGAAAATAAGAAAGAAGAAATATGTACTCAATGATGAGTTCATACAAGATATCCAAATGGAGTTAGTACATGGAAACATGACAGTGGGTCATTGTTTAGAATGTTTGAGGCGGTAATTTTATAAAAACTGACGGCGATTGAAGAATATTAAGTATTATGTTAATATACGGGTAGGTAGTCGTTTTCTTAAAAACTACTCGGATTTTATTTATCAAAAAATACTGTTTACCACAGTAATATATTTGTATAAGAGTATAATATTAAGTAATTCCTATTTAAATACATCTAGCTAAATCGAAAGAGTAAAGTCAATTATTGTAAATAGTATGTTGATCTGTGATAAAAAAGTAGAAGTATAAATTATTGTAAATAATGCATTGATTAATCTGTGATAGACATCGCAGTAAATTAATGAGTAACATAATACCTGTAGATTTAGAAAATTATAAACGTCAATTATTGTGGTTAATATATACAAGTCTGTTTTATAAAAATAACCTAAGAATATAAATAGACATAATGCCATACGTTGATTAATCTGTGATAAGAACCTAATAATATAGTTTTAAGTAAAATAATTATACGATCTGTAATAGTTGTAGTACTGGAAACTGTACTTGTGCAGTTTTAATCTCAATGAATACAAATATTGTGATTTATAAAAATATATATCTTCTCAAGTAACGTGTAAAAGTTTTATTTAAGAAAATATAAAATATACCTATTTAAAACTTCGTTAGTGATACAATAATGAAACCCCATCACTATAATTCAGCTCTAGCATCGCCCCCACCGGAGGCGTATCACTTTATATTTCCCATCTGTCGCCACTGGTGACAACTGGGAACTAGAAGAATGGCCATTCCCAGTTGTCGCCACTGGTGGCGCCACCACTGGTGACAACTGGGATTTTTTTTGAAAAATATTCCCATTTGTCGCCAGTGGTGGCGTCACCAGTGGCGACAACTGGGAATAACCCACACAAATTCGTATACCGTTATCTGCTATGTAAATAACAGTGACGGAGTGAAATAATTATTATCTTTAAGTTAAAAAAAATCCTTTTTATCTTTAAATTAAAAAAAAAATATCCAGTTCAAAAGTTCTATCCCAACAACGTTAGCAAGTTAATAATTTGTCAACATAATTAAACATTCAAAATCAAACCAATGAAATAGATGGCAAATAACACATCATCATACAAGCTATATATTGCATACAGATTTACAAGCACAAATTCCTGTCATAGCCTGTCATAACGCATTAGCTACAGCAAAGCGAAGTAAATAAGTAATTAAGAACTAGTATCAAGTCAATCATTCTGTCGTGACGTCATCTGTTCCACACTGAACGATTAGTGCAGGGAGACTGAAACGAGTTAGCTGAATTCACTAATACAAAAAATTAAATTTATTTGGCTCTTGGAAACAGGGTGATATGAATAGTTTCAGAAATGAACTGCCCAAAAACTTTGTTTGGCAAGGAAACTGGTGATCACAGATCATTATGACACTACTAGCATTTCCCCATAGCTTCGCCTGCGTTGAGTTTGGAAATTATCCCACGTAAACATACTACCGGAATAAAAAGTATCCTATGTGTTAAATCTAGGTTATAATCTATCTGTGTGCCATATTTGATCCAAATCCGTTGAGCCGTTTTTGCGTGATTGAGTAACAAACATCAACACATATAACCTTATTACCACAAAAGCTTGTTTATCAGCTGTTTAGCCTAAACACCTTTTAAACATGACATTTCTGTATGGAGTATAAAACTGACATTAAACACGCGTTGAACCAGTGTCTAAGTTTTGTGGTAAGGCACTAAATGTTCACATCCTAACTAGTATTAAAAATGTGAAAGTGAGTTTGTTTGTTTGTTACGCATTCACGCTAAAATGGCTGAACGGTTTTGGATAAAATTTAGCACAGGGCATAGGCTACTTTTCATCCTGGATCGCAGACGAAGTCGCAGGCACCAGCTAGTTTGTAATATTAATAAGTAGGAAGTAGGATTGTATGAAGAATGAGAGTATTGCAGCCGATTCTATTTTGAACACGATTTATTATCTCGACCTTTAACTACATAATATAACATCTGCAACTGGATTTTCATTTATTTTCAGATGTCACATTAATGTTATTTACGCTGTGATAACCGTACGACAATATGATTTGTTTTAGTGATGCATGCCAAATGCTAAGGGTCATAAAATTATCAGTCTACTCTACATACAATTATTATAGAGTAGTGGTCTTTGGATATTATCATCTGCCACCTTTCCCCAAACATGTTGGGTTCGGCTTCCAGTCTAACCGGATGCAGCTGAATACCAATATTTTACATGGAGCAACTACCTATCTAACGTCATCATCCAATGACTTCTCCCGTTCTGGGCGGAGCGGAAGGGCGTCAGACTTGTACTGACTAAAACCCACCCATGTTCCTTCAGTTGCCTGTTGCCAAGGTCCCGGACTATCTAGCCTCTACTAACCCAGTTACTAGACAACACGATAGCGCTCGGTAATGTAGTACCTATACGATCTCTGGATTTCTATACACGCTAAGGGCCAATTTTACTAATGAAACTAAACGCGATCAGCACATCTAAACCGCGTTCAAACAGCTGTCAGTGTCAATATTCCCTAAAAATTATGACAGTGACAGCTCTTGAACGCGCGCTTGAAATTGACACTTTGACAAAGCCATAAAATAATTAAGAAGGAACTCTAGAATACTTACACATATCCTCAAAAACCAGAACCGGGCTTCATGTCGAAAAACCTTCAGCGGGTTCATGAGAAAGGCCAGCATAATTAACACCAAAGCGAGCGGATTCACAAAAGGCGGTATACTCAAACTCGCACTGTATATAAAACTTAATATGCTTAAAGCCCAAATAACACCAAAAATGGCCGCTAACTCCATCAAATGTTGTTCAGAAAGGTGGTTCCGGGGATCTAACTCGAAAATCAGTACGTGGTTGACCCCGGAAGACCGCCATCCGTATACATTTATGCCGATTAGGAATATGAATTCGACCAATAGGAATGGGCCTCGATACAGTCTGAAGGCAGTCTTGAAGTTCTCTGTGCCTCCCTCGTGGAATAGTGCTGAAACAAAATATTTTTTAGATTATTACTAGGTCATAAGCGGGTCCATTTCCAAACTTTTTCTAAACTTCTAAACTAATATTATAATATAGCAGCAGAGCAATCTCTGGAAGTACATATACATTACCACAGTACAGAAGGCGCACTCTGCATTTTAAGCATGAAGCTTTGTAGCTTCAACACTGAACGACACTGAATTGGCCCGACAAGACGAGCCCGCTTGCATACTTGTGTACGCGGCGGGCTCGTCTTGTCGGGCCAATTCAGTAAGCGTAACGTAGTCAGAAAATATAAGAGTTATGCGATAGAGAGGCAATTTCTTGGTTAATATAACTGTAGGCAATTAGCGCTGTGCGACCTGAATTGCACTTTATTGTGTCGTAGCAAGAGTCGCTTTTTATTTAAAAGTGGAGTGAACCATCTGTATTAATCTGTGACATTATAAAAATGATTTCAATATTGCCGAGTGCCATAGGATATGTTTACAAAACTATACACATTCTAACTACATTTGTATCTGTATTTATGGTGTACATAATAAAGAGTATTCTATTCTATTCTTAGTAGTATGTTATTTTTCCTCTGCAATGCAAAGGCCTGTTCAGAGAAGGAACCAGCATTGATCGTGATAACAGATCATCTACAATGTCAAAGTTTGCTTCCGATATTTTTATCACCATCGTAAGATAATAATACCAAAACTCAAAATGGACTCCCAATCTGCTCTAAATAATAAAACCATCAACAGTATCACGATTATTAATATACTAATCGCAATTTCTTACACGAGTTAGGAACTTGGGACGTAACTCATACACAAGTGCCCATTGTCCTTTCAAGTTTTTCAACTTCTGTACTTTAGGTTATGCGTCATCCATCTGTTATTCAAATATATGTATAAACTAAATACTATGAGCGATATATCATTAAAATAATCAAAATTCAAAAGAGTGTCAATGACCGGGCAGCCTACAAATACCAAATATGAAATACGGGCTTCCCCTCATCAAAAATCTTTAATAAATCTAACATCGCCATGTTAGATTTATTTATGACTTGTATTAATTGACCATATTTAGTACATCTAATTTTAGAAGACGGATGCTTACCGAGCAAAGGATTTTTTATTAAAAAATATCAAAGAAAATTTTAGATTGGAATCGGCAAACTGGCAGTTACATAGTGTCACGGTCCAAATCATTTTAAAATTGTTTACCAATCAGACAACTTCGTCATTCTATTCGACGAATACAGTCGTTTACCATTAATTACGGTTCATTGTTGTTATTATTCGGAGGGCCTTTTTTAGGAGTCATGATGATGAATTTCTCACTTTGAACTTTCAAGATTTACAACCGGCAACTTCAAAAGCTTCTGGGGTTATAATTTATGCCACAAAAACAAATGTTTATATGGGAATAAAAATATGGAAAGCTACATTTAAACTTCGTACGAATTTAAACCGCTTCCAAAGTGTATCAACAGACTTAGAAGGAAAGAAAATAAATGTATTTAGCTCAGATTAAAAGGCACACAATACAATACACAGCATATAAAAAATCAAATAAAAAGTGGACGAAGAACTAAGAACATATCATCATCTCCCTGCCCTTGTTCCATGTTACAGAACAGTGTGTACAATTAATTAATGTCCGTTCCGACTAAGCTTGTGCACAATTTATATAACCTAGCATTAATGATCATTTATAGTCTGTTTACCTCTTTTGCCGAGTGTCCTATCAAACAATTTGATTACCCTCATAAAAACTGCTTCCTAAAAACCGTAGGAAATTCCCATTTCAGGACTTAATCCCCTATTATATCTTTTCTCTAATCCATAGATAGATAATCACTAAACTTTTATTACTGAAGGTTGTTGGGACAGGATAAGTAAGTATTATAATCTTTTATCTTTACATTTGCATAAGATGCTGTGGTCAGTAAAAGATAAAGTTTATTTTACACAATGTTTGTAAGGATTTCTGCATATCTGCTAGGAAAATATTACAGTATCTTGTGATAACAGAGATTAGACGTAGATATTGTGTAATATATTGTATGTATGGTAGAGATTTTATAGATTTATTGCTGATATGATAAAAATCAAAACACAGAGGGGATCTGGTTGACTTTGAATGTCGCAAAAATTGACATTGAGGATCAATAACATAGCAACCCCATTTTTCTGACGCAGTCGGATTAAAAAAGATAAATTAATTGGATGATTAGTGCTTTTGATCTACAGAAGATCGCGGGGTCGACCTGGATGAGACTCGCACAAACTAGAGAACCGAGGCACAAAAGTGAGGTCTATACTCACCAGTGGGTAGGCATGCGTCAGATATATCGAAATGTATCTAAAATCCTATTTCAGTAACAAATCGTATCGTATCGTTAGTCGGAACTAGGCAAACCGATTTCAGGAAACCACGGCAAGTAGTGGCTACGGCAAGAGTATATTTGCGTTAGCAAGTATTTGTTTATGTTTGGATAGTTTTGATCGATGCACTTACAACCGAATAATATTAACAGAGACCAACTAGAGACGATCGAAACTGCGAGCCGGAGCCGTTCCTGAAACCGATTTATAAAAACGAATTTTGAAAACGATATCAAAGTCAAAGTCAAATAATTTCTTTCAAGTAGGCACATTAAAGGCACTTTTGAACGTCAAATACATAGAAATAGAACTGATTCTAGTTGCCCCTTCCAAAAGGTAGTTTTCGTATGGAGAAGAATGGGCAATAAACTCCACCGTTACTCTTTTAAAAAAAAATGTTTTACAATATTTGGTATAGGTACATCAATTATATAATTACATGTGAAGACGATGCACCGAGAATACAATTACAATAGGTAAAAAGAATTAAAAATGGAGCAATGACAAATAAATAAATTAAGTATGTGATAGGTACATGGTGCTCACATATTTACAAACATTAAAGTATACGATAACACAATATTTCTACAAACTTGCAAGTAATACTAATAGGACAGTGTGTGAGATTAATTATCATAAAATGTAAAAAAATCGATGATATAAAAATAATAAATTTTACAACTAGATTAGCAACCAGTTTGATTTTGTCCAGCCTCGAATTTGTCCTATGGAGCAAGACCAGCATGTTTCCAAGCATTCTTATCTTGGATATAATCCTCTAATTTGTAATATGCTTGTTTACAAAGTGTACTTTTAATATGAGTTTTAAATTTTCTTTCATTTAATTGCAATATATCACTAGATATTTTATTATAGCATTTAATGCAGTACCCCATAAAAGATGTTTGTACTTTAGCTAGTCTGAAAAATGGTTGATCTATTTTATCTTTATTTCTAGTGTTAAAATTATGTCTATCACTTATTTTATTAAAAAGATTTAGATTTTTTCTTACATACATAATATTCTCATAAATGATTTGGCAAGGTACCGTCATAATATTAATCCTTTTAAATAGTTCCCTGAGAGATTCGCGGCGACATAGATTATAAATGGATAAAATCTGATATCGGAATTTTAACCGTTTGCGTAAAAATCTTTCGTGTCTTTGCATTTTAATTTTCGTTTTTTGCCACCGACTTCCGAAATTAAAGTTATTTTTCACTTTTTTAGGGTTTTTTTTGAAGTCGGTTGTTTTTTTTTGTAAAAAGTTTTAATTTTTCACTTTTTAGTGGTGGTACCTACCCCACACAAGTTACTACCTGCTATGTAAATAACAGTGAAGGAGTCTAATAATTATATCGTCTACATAGACTGTGGGAAAAATACGTAATATTGAAGCTAGCTCAAAAACTACGCAAGCAAACTTAATAAAATTTATATGGGACCATCTCGGGAGTATACCCTTTCGAACTAAAGAATTTTTAAAATTGGTTCACAAACGGCGGAGTAATCGGTGAAAATACACAAAAAAAAAAACAATCATCCGAACGTAGTACCTCCTCCTTTTTTGAAGTCGGTGAAAAATGAGAACAAGTAAAAGTATGAACTGTCGTTTGTATGGAGTGTAGCAACGGTGAGTTATATTGAAGCTGGAAACTTCGTTCCAAAAAATGCACTGCTAATAAGCATTGGCTGGTCCTATTTACTGCCATATTAATAATATATTGGACCATCTCGAGAGTATACCCTTTCGAACTAAAAAAGAATTTTCAAAATCGGTTCACAAGCGGCGGAGTAATCGGTGAACATACATAAAAAAAAAAAAAAAAAAAAAAAAAACAATCATCCGAACGTAGTACCTCCTCCTTTTTTGAAGTCGGTAAAAATCTAAAAAGGCCCATGTCTAGAAGTGGGTGGAATAGGGCTGTCAATGAATCAAAGATATAGTCTCCACAAGTAGCGATATGCATATGGTAGCATTATGCTGAGGTAGGAACCTTTTTGGCCTCGCACAGGTCGTCTGAGTATTTTTTAGTTTTAATTGTTCTTTTATTTTTAGTACTTACTTTATATTACTCCTTCTGTTTCCTGTGCGTGTCCCAAATAAAATATTTTTCTTTATTTTTTTTTTTCTTTTTTTTTCGATATTTGAAAGTATATACGTCAGGCGCACCTTGGACAATCAGACGCGCTACCTTGCTGACTATAGTTTCACCGATATCGCTGTACCGCGCCTTAGGTATTGCGCGGCGAGACAGAGGAGCAGCGCAGGCCACTCATTCGTCAACGCTCACGGCGCCGGGCGTCCCACCGCGCAGCCTATTCGTCATCGCTGCTCCTGTCTCGCCGATAAATCCTAAGCCAGGGAGTGCAATCACGGTCAAACTATAGCTAACATTTTTTCCACGGAATTGGCTATTACCCATCATAATAATCGAGAGTCGTGCCTATACGACAGAAGAAGATTGCAATTACTACAATAGGTATCTGACCTCATAATTCAATCAATTAATTACGCGGTCAATCAATCAGCATTATACAATAATTAATTGCACTCAATTGTCTTTGTTATTAGCATTTTTATCAGTTTTATCAAACTGTTATAATCAAAACAATGATTAATTATTTTATTACCTGCCTTTAGCCTATATATGGAAAACATTTCCAAGAAACTAAGCTGGTTGTGATATGAATCATTGTCTAACTATTGCACCAGAGCTATTTGATACGCCTTAGATTTAGCTGATTAGAAATTCTTACTAAAATCGATACTATTATAATAAAGCTGAAGAGTTTTTTTTTTTTAACACGCTTATCTCTGGAACCAGTCGGATTTGAAAAAATATTTTTGCATTTTATATCCCAATTCTTGAGGAAGGTTACAGGCTATTTAACATCACGTGACGACACTTAGGAGCCGAGCAAAAAGAAAAAAAGAAAGGAAAAATCGCTAAGCGAAAACGAAGTAATAACGCGGGCAGGCGATGCAACGCGACGCAGTGGGTAAGTGTGGCTCGTATATTGTGTATTTTACGACTTCCACGCGAACGAAGTCGCGAGCAGAAGCTAGTCTGCTGCAATAAAACGACATGACACCTAGAACTGCGTACCTATTAAAGAAATTAATGAATAGGTAGGTACAGTTCTGTAATCTTTAAGATAATTATTAAATATATTGTTCCGTACATTACATACGGATATGGATAAAACTTTTCCAATCTTGCCCATAGTTTCTGAGAGCCTTTTCCACATAGTTTGTTATCAAATCTGATGTCATTGTCAAAGAATGGTTGGTCATTGTTATTCAATTTAACTCAACTTTGAGGTAGCGTAATTAGTAAATACCAGCAAACTTGCCCCGGCTTCGCACGTGTAGCAGAACATGTCTGCCTATATTTTTTTACTGTCGTAGTGTCTTTCAAACTTTTGCGTTGAACATGCGGATTACTTACTACTTAAAACACGAGGCAATTTCCTTTTGAGGTTTGGTCACACAAAAATAGTGATCAATACTCTCCTTATAAGCTCAGACCAATTAAAACACCCAAGACATGAGACGCTGTGAAGCATGCCAAATCTACAGCTCCGCCCTTTGCATACACGCTCACACATTTACAATCAAACTACACCTCACCACAGATATTATAATACTACGTACAGATACCCAATCCCATACAAAGAAATGACACCACCCTAAGTCTGGCTATTGAGCTGGCTATTTTTCTTCCCCATTTTTTTAACAGATGGCAGCATCATCGCCTCACTAATTGCCAGAGACCGTAGATTTAAAACGCCATCTAGGAGTCTTGCCTAGGTACAAAGCAAGACTCCTAGATTTTTTGTTCCTTTTTTTACGTTTTTTCTTCCTAGGTGTTCAATTCTTATATTTCTACGAAAAGTACTAGATTTAAAAAAATGTTGTTTGATTTTCCTTAATGAAACGACTAAACGTTTCAAGTTTAAAGTGACCTGTCATCACTTTAGTAAAACGCCATCTATTGCAAGAGCTCTCAACCAAATGATTAACAGATAGCTACTTTATCATTCTAAGGATTCGAATTGAAGTAAAAGGCTTAATTTAAGTTTTTTGTTGAAAATACGAGATTTATGAGTGTAAATACATACGAGTAAATTAGCATTAAACAAAGATGTTTTGATTTTTACTAATATTACTATAGCCAAAATTTGCCGTTTATTTTAGTAATTGTTAATTTCATACTTGTTACATTATGCGGCCATCTATGATTTTTTTTCAAGACTAATTATAATTTGTTCGAGTTGGGACCCCATGACCTCACTAAGTGCACACATATTTACGAAACCGGCTATGTCTTGGTTTTTTATTTGGTCTAAGCTTATAAGGTTTTCGCTCTGCAGTGGGGCAAATAATAGCTATTATCATTATTTAATTTGAACTCTACGTTCTACCATCATCATCATTTTAGCCCGGAATCCCATGTTGTCCCATTGCAGAGCAAATACCGCCCTTTCTCCTTTTTCACTCCTCAACGTCTTCAGCTAGTGTCAACCAATCCTGTTATCCTACCTAATGATGAATCCTACGTTATGATGACATAAATATTTTTATCTACATCCAGGCTATAAATCCTCTATAAAAGTATCTGAAACAGTTAGCTTATAGCCAACATTAAAACATCCAGTGTCATAGTAACCATAATATCATCCAAACGGGTGTTATAATGTTGTACTGAATTTCATTATGCAACTCATTTAAAAAAAAGAACATTGTCATTCACGAGCGTTTCACTAACAAAGCACCGTAATTTAAAAACAAAACGCATTCGAATTCGAAAAATTCGAATTCACGTCGTACCGCGCAATTTTTGTTCGATATTGGTATTGCAAAGAAACTTTTATAGAAGATTCATATCATGGGTGTAGATAAAATCTTGTATGCAACTGTATATTATAATTAGGTATTAAAACACTCATGTAATACTTACCCTTTATTATATAACAGTTGCATAAATAACTAAAAAAGCGAACTCACCAGATAAAACAACAGTGATGAACAACACAATGAAAGATCCAGAGAACAGCCCCACTTTAAAAGTAGTCCATGGACTTTGTTGTTCTCCTAAAGGCGGTACTCTCAGCTTCTTCATAGCCTTCTGTCGGTCGCCACCTTCCAAATCGTTGGTGACGGTAGCCTCTGTGTCGCTTATTAATCTGTCTATGTCTTTGTTGGTGTAGAAGTGTGATGTTTCCACATGTTCTGCCCGCCATTGCGCCCCGTTGCTTAAGTTTAGTAACTGCGGAAGACTGATTGTTAGTTGGGTATATGTTTTTGGTGTGAGTTTTAAGGGAAAAGGGCAATTGTGGGTAACAGACGCCTATGGACAGCTGGAATACCAGAAGTATCGTGTCGTGTGTTGCCATCCAAGAGAAAATAAAAATGAAATGTCTCATATATGTCTGAATTACTTTCTGGGATTTAGGACTCTTTTGTCGAATGCTTAGAGCAAATACCTATGGGTCAAATTGCTTCTGCTCGAAGTTGAAGAGTGGTGGGCACCACTTTTGCCCATTGTCTTTTCCGACATCGATTTATTTAAAATATCGTCTAAATAATGACAAATATTTTTGTAAGACCATAATAAACATAAATAATATTGGGTGATTGTTATGTTCATGTGTTCCGATAGAATTGAAGAGCACTATAATTGGATATGAAGTAACGAAAACGTCATCATTGTAGTTTACTCGTGTTTATGAAACACATTACAGGTCTTGACTTGTTGACGGAAACATTTATTTATTATTTACATCTTTAAGGAAAACCACAGCATATTACAATATTGTCTAATACAATAGTTGATCAACGATATTTTATGGTTTTAAACAGATATAATATTAAACTACAGTTTATAAATAAATAATAAAACATAAGTTACGTCGCTGGAATTTCCATATAGCAACCCAGAGTCTGGATAAGTGCCCGGTTCATGGCAAAGGCTCGCCGCCTATTACATGGGACTTAAACATAACTAGCGCATTGTGGTTGTACTCTAGGTACACCTCTGCCTAACTCTTCGAGGATTACAGGCGTGATGTAATGTTATGTATGAAATTACGGCACTTTTCTCCGTCCATCCGTCCGAATGTCCGATTCTGTTTCATGAAATAAGGAACGAACGGGCTATCCTATAATACATAATGGCGTACGTTAATAATGCTGAATGACTAGCCTTTTGAGCCACTTGAGGAAGGTTATGAACTAACGACTACTATTAATTTTATTCATAGAATAAATAGTTTTTACAATCTGAGAAATTTGGAAGGAGCAGACGATGGACAATTTGTCCGAAGACAATTTGGGATCGTATGGAATTCTTACGCGCACGTTGGACAGAATGTCGGGATTTCCATACAATTCCAAATTGTCCTTCGTCTGCTGAGCACCTAAAAAGTTCTGTAGACGCGTTAGCGACTACTTGATGAGGCTGATTATTTTTTATTCAACTTCTTTAATTCATTATGGTGTTTTTTGCTATTCAGAACAATGACTATCGCAATTATTTTATGAGGTCTCAAGTTCAAATCATAAAGCAAACGTGCCTATACATTTTATGGTTTAACTTTAAGTTAATAAAGGAAAATAGTGAGGAAACCAGTCTAGGAAATAAATGACGCATGCTTCGGTATTAGAACGATGCTTGGTTTTTATTATCTGGTATACTAAATATATCACAGGAATCTAAAAAATCTACTAAAGTAGGCAATTGAAATCCTAACTTCCTAATCCCAATTTCCTAACTAATATTATAAATGCGAAAGTAAGTTTGTTTGTTTGTTACGCTTTCGCGCTAAAACGGCTGAACGGATTAAGATGAAATTTGGCACATGGGTAGACCATGACCTGGAATAGGACATAGAATAATTTTTATCCCAATATTCCCACGCGATTGAGACTTACGCAGGTGACACAGCGGGGCGCAGCTAGTACGAATATAAATTGCTTCGTGGGGTCTGGTGATGATCGCATCCGCGTCCTCGTGTAGTCCCGAGTTGGATATCTTAGACATTTTTCTGTTATGCGTAGGTATCTTTTGTTTAGGCCTAGGTGTCCTACCTAGGTGTCGTCTAGTATTAGTAAAAATGGGCATTAGGTATTGTATTTTGCTATTATGTAATTCTCAGTAGCAACACGGGGTCTGGATTTGTGCATGATAAACCTATTTACCGCTTGGTTTTATATCAATTGTCTCCAGCGCCCAGCTCATAAATTGACAAATATATACCTACGACGAATACCGATCTGACATCATGGAGGAGTTTACTACATAACTGGTGAAATGTGGGTTTATTTACCTACTTAAAACACCTCTACCTATCCCATCAGGGAAAACAGCCCCAGTATTATAATTTAGGTAGGTACTTCAGAAGATATTAGTATAATTATGATGCCTTGATAACTCAATAAAGAAGAAACGATGGATGGACTGTGTGAAATCATATCATGACAAGAAAGGGATTGACTACCTTGATGACGCCTAATAGAGAAGTATGGAATAAAAAGACATGTTGTGCCGACACTAAATAAATAGGGAAAAGGGCAGGAAAATGATGATGATGTAATCTCAATAAAATATTCCGAAAACACACTTATCATAAAAAATGTAAACATTACGAAGTTACCTGATATCATCTGTTCACTGTATATTTAGGATAATCCAATATAAATAAATAGATAAGAAGCATTATCGAACCTTACCTTATCGTGTTTCTTCAATATTTTTCTGAAACCAGTGTAATTTAGATTCTGGTAGTTTTGCAGGAGAATGAGACTTAAATAGAATTCACTAAAGGCCAGTTTTAGTTCTTGTACTTTCCGTCTGGGTATAGCCTTCTTGTTATCACCACTTCCTTTAGGCTTGATTGTTTCAAAATGTGATTTCAATTCGCTTTGCAGTGTCGCGAATTTACGTGTCGCTTCGGCGAGCTTTTCTGAAATGTTGGAATGGGATGTAGGTATTTGTTTAGCGTTGAAGGCTTTATTGCTTTTATACTTATTATTAGTTATTATAGAGCTAGATGAATTTGAAAATATAAATAAGTATTCGAGACAATCGCCCTGAGTAGCAAGTGAAGGTAGTGGGGGCTCGGAGAAAATGAACTGCCCGTTATGCCTAATGGGCCTAACGCTCAGCTCAGCGCCGAATGGTGAAAATCCAACAGCGAGCTTGTATTTAGACATTCATTTAGGTTGCGCCTAATGTTGGTTAAAATGGACATTAGTACTTTTAGTTTTTGCAATCAAGCGTGGCGCGACATGTAACGAGATAAGTCCCGCTTGCGTAGGCTGTAAGCTCCCGTAGCCTTGATCTTGGTCAGTGCAACTCAAATTCGCACCGAAAACCTACCGCTATGCTATTATACACAGCAAAGTAGACTATGGCCCGATTTTTAAATTACCAAAAAAAAAGATTGCTGATTGTCTTCGCAATTTCAATGTCATTGAAATTGCGAAGACAATCAGCTGTTCGACAACATTTTTTGTTTTTGCGATTTCGGTTTTTAAAAGTTATTCATAATGATGAGTACAACAACCCCTTTTCAGGTTTTCAGTTATTTCAATAAATTTTACCTTGTATATTCTTACCTGAATAAAAAGTGTTAATTTTCTTAAGTTCCTGATCACAGTAATGGAAGAATGTTTCATCGAAGTTCGCGAAATGGCGGGAAAGAACCTCCGGCTCTACATTCTCAGCTGATGGCGCTTCCTCCACTGCTGTGTATAACATAGCCTTCATTTCCTGGTGGAAAAATAGATATTTACTATACTGTAGCAATCAAATTTTCAAGATGGTTTATAATTATGCAGATTATAAGATTGTGGAATATGGGTCCTTTGGCATCCTTACACTCATTACCCAATTAAATAGGACCACCATTCGTCAGTCACCATTTCATGTCATACTCATATCCATTTGTCTCTGTAGAATTAACTGTCCACTGGGCCTAATTCTTAAGGAAGCAGTCCAGTTCATCCTACTTTCTCGTAAAGGTTAATGGGAATATGTGACAGAAATATGTAAACACCCGGTATTTTTTTGCAAACTAAACATGAGCTTGTAGATAATTCAACCATAGGCTGATGATGAGTCATGAAATACTTATTATTGGTTTCAATATGAAATCAAAGTAGTTGACTGGTATAAATGGGCTGGCATAGTTCCATGTCCTAATACCTAAATACTTATTTACCTATACCAAGTCTTTTCTTAGAAATCTGCAGATTCAGTATATTACATTGTGTATCTAACATATATGAATAAATAATTCTCTCCTCAAACATTGATTTAAGACATATTATGTACTTATTACAAAACTAGGCTTACTCATACTACGTCAGCATACATTTCTTACAATGATGATCATGCTACAGTAATATGATTTATAGTTAAACATGAAAATTAGCATGTGATTGACATAAAGCACAGCAAGTTACTATAAACATGACCTTCCCAAAATATTAGTATTATTATAAAAAGTAAGGACATTGGGCAAAATTGGAGGGGAGTTGGTCTACGAGCAAGAGTAGATTATTAAAAAAAAAAAATGTCTTTATAATGAAATAAAGTGTCCTTTGAAGTAACAATATAAGTACTATGGACAGTGCAGCAATGGAAAAATAATTTTAGATTGATAGAATACTCTTTTTGTACACCATAAAAATTAGTTCTTGATTGACATTGAATTACATTAGTCATATCTAATGGAGGTGGAGAAAGTATAAGAATGTGAACTTAATTTTTTTCTACAGCACTTTATTCCAATTAAAACCATTGACAACCAAATGTTTTTGTCAAAAAACTAAAAACAAACGTACAAATTCTATGCTTTTATATGTGGTGCCTTTTCTAGCAAATCTATCACAAACACAAGTCTTTTTCCCTACAGTGGGACATACTATGAGGTAGAAAAGAATAATAAAAGAACTTGAAATCTCTACTATTCTCTAAAGTGCTATTAGTAGTGTCTTCACTGTATTTGATTGAAACAAAGCAGTTGTCTAGTTTTAATATTAGTCAGTCAAGGGCAGTCATGGTATTTATTTTTATGTCTTTCCTTGGCCCTTTTTTATGAGGCTGGCAATGAATTTAATTTCTATTCAGTCATAACATTATTAACTTTACAATATACTTATAAAAAATCTCAGTTCTAGTTTTATTTGGACCATTTTTGGAAGTTATATTATTTGACATACCAAAACTTATTACAGTTTTTTTAATTATAATGCAATTTTCCAGTACTGCATACAGAAATCATAGAAAAAGATACACATATATATAAAAGTGGGTAGACAGTACACAGGCAAAGCGTAAATTATAATGCCCTTATCTACAATTTTATGGCGAAGAATAATACTTGCCTCATAGTTTATATATTGTTTACGCCACTCAGGCGTAATGTGTGCACTTAAGTGCTCCGCGAACTTCATCTTAGGACCTTACTACACGACTTTGTCGCTACAACAACTCTTAAACACTAAATACAGTTCACAATATCCAACATAAATTGTTTTTCACGGACAAACTGAGTTTACTTTGAGATAACTGGTAACGGTGACCTCATTGCACTGAGTATATTTATTTGAGTAAACACTGGAATGATACGGTATTACTTATGAGCAAATTTTTATCTTTTTGTGTTTTAATTTTTCCATAAAAAAACGATGGACTGTTTCTTCGGATCACCTGAATGAATGACAGAATGACACTAGTTGAATAATGATGTGCCACTATTATTTAACATAATTTGCTTACACAGACGATTGATTGTGTAAGCTTTAGTCGATTTTATGCTACTTACTAATTTATAAAAAACTACCTCTTGCTTGCCTGAGGCTTCGCCCGTGTGAATGTCGGAAAATAATAAATATACCTCGGGAACATACTACCGGGATTAAATGTGTTAATCCAGGTAAACAATGTATTGATTCCGTAACACATTGTTTTCATAAAACTCCATTCATTTACGCAGTACACGCCGCAAAACTCTCAGTTGGCATGATTTTTTCCATCGTAGTCATATTCCACCCAATTTACAAAAAACCATCATGAATCATACACCTAAACCTTCCTCATGAATCTCTCCGTCCATCGGTGAGAACCGTGTGAAAATCTGTTCGGTAGTTTTTGTGTTTATCGCGTTCAGATAGACCGGCGAGGCGGAGGGACCTTTTTTATTCTATAAAATGTAGTGATGTCAAGAGGGAAGCCTTATTCCAATCAAATGTTTATGCGGATTGTGCATAGTAAAAATGCTAACAATTCGAGTTTTTACTGACAAAAGTTGATTAGTACTAATGTTATTTTTTTGTCGACTATTCTGCCAGTGTCACGTAAAGAAACTAATTTGCAACACTATTGACAGCTGTGAGCCGTTATCAATCAAATTATCAACGTCAAGCGACATAAAATGATTCGTTCCGAAATTGTTGATTTTTTTCAATAGATGCCTTATATGGTTTATATCTCTTGGAATGCTTGAACCTATAAATTAACCCTTTGCTTGAAAGATAACAAAAATTAAAGACGAAAACAGTGTTGAAGATTTAATCATCTGGTTTAACTTCTAATTCAGTTGTCGAGTTATCTCTGACTGGGAACAGGGCCTGGTTGATGTTCTCTGGAATGACTCTGGCCACTTTCCTTGGTTCCTTCACCAATGTCTTAGGGCACTGCATTTCTGACCAGCTTATAGGCACCATACTGATGCCTTGAGGGGAGCCTTCTGCAGAAGCTATCACAACGCCTAGCTCGTTCTCAGCTGTTGAGATGTGGTACCAGTGGATTTCTGTCATTGGGAGCTAATTTTGGTGTTAAGGAGAATATTACTAACAGAATTTTGGAGCTTACTGAATTTGAACCAGCCAGGATTTGAATGACAAAGCGGTCTAGGTGGCTACAAACGGGTTAGTCATAGTAATAGTCAATACAAATGAAAAGAAGGAACTAATTTAGGTTGGATACAAAAAACTTTGAATAAGTTCTACATTAAATACCATAAGATTTCCATAAAATAACATAATTATCTTATTATTTGGTCAAAAAAGGATACAACTCTTGCCAATATCACATCTCCTGGTCTGTAACATTTGTATGGGTCCACCCTATCCTTCTCTGTAGCTTTAATGTCTTCTTTCTTCAGAATTCCCCTATAAGGCCTCACTAGCACTGAGGAACCTACACACAGTATAACACATTGGACCATTCTTGGGTTCACTACTGTAACCTTTGCTGTCACTATGTCACCAGTCCTAGGCAGAATACTGGGTGTCCTTGGGCTTTCTACTGATACTATTGTTACCTGAAAAAATTGGTAAAATCGTTCATGAAATAAATATTGTCACTTTCAAATTTTAGTGTTAGCGTCTAAATGCATGATTCTTTGGCCTAGCCTGGCATGATTCTATTTCTTATAATGCTGAAAGAGCTCTATAGGTTGAGTCAACCGGGATTTGGTAAATGTTTTGTTTCCCTACCTTATTTTCATCCTGTTCCATTTTCAGTGTGCCACACAAAGTTGCATAAATGTAACCTCTGAGCTCATAGGTCCCGGGTCCAGCAACATATTCTTTATTAGATAAACTTAGTCGCATGCCGGGGATACATAATTTTCCCATTTCTTTTAACTTTTCTTTCGCCAATGCAGCCATGATGTGTTTTGGAGGTTATGTCGAAATATAGTACTTTCTGATTGTTTACGGCACTGGAGTGAATCTATTAAATAGTTCCTTTCAGTAACGGATAAGAACTTCAGTCACATATAAGGAAACTAATTAATTACGACCAATAATTATAAAGTAAAACTTTGTTGATAAACAACTACTGACATTATCATTTTGGCGTAAAAAAAATACGACATAAACAAGATTAGTCAGACAAGCAAGATTTTTTTTTATATACATAGACAATTTGCTTCCGAATGTTGCGCAAATCTTGCTTTGTTGGACTAGAGGTGGGATAATGCGGCAAGCAAGCCGCCAGTATTGTTGGCTGTTCAGTTTTTGAGTATTTCGATATTGAAATTAATGAATCAATACTGATAAAGACGAATACAAAATTTTGGTGAGTGTAGTTTCATTTGCAAAGAGTAACACAGAAGATTGGAACTAATTCAATTCAGCCACATTTTACTTCACGTGAAAGAGATAGACGATTGCTAAAAACAATTCGGTGCTTGCGTAAATATTCATCCCAACTAACTCTTTCTCTTCACTGTGTGTGGTCCGAGGCCAAGATGCACCTGATAACCCAGCTGCTCTGCTGTACCGTCACCGTCGTCGTTGCTTGCCATATGCACAACGTTTTGCGTGCGTTACATTGCGACTTTTGCGACAGCAAATAATCCCACCAAAAATAAAAGTCATTTTGCAGCAATAATATTTGCTCAATGTTACTGAGTTTTATCTAATGAATGTCTAGATAACGATAACGCCTATGTGATTGGTATTTTCATGCCCTGTATCTACACAAGGGCCTTCTCCCATTCCCTTTCGATCCTTTCGATAATTTTTGTATTTTTTTAAATGTCATAATATGATTTCCTTCTACTTTAAGACAGAAGAGGAATATATAACAAATAAAACACATTACTTACTGCAAAAACATTACACACCTGTTTGGGCAGCCGTGTAAAAATAACAGATAATTTCATCAAGATTTCATTGCATTGTTTAGTAAGCGTACAACAGGTACACCTCTAGTTTTGTTGGACGTGTCACGTCAGCCGGTCCAAGTGACATTTGATTGTGTGGAGCGATTCTGTTTTAGGGGATTTCGCGTGAATATCTCTAAAATATACAAGAGATATGCTTACAAAGTTTGAAACTAAGTCGGCGCGGGTGAAAGGTATATCCTTTCACGCGAAGCGGCCATGGGTTTTGGCTAGTTTACACAATGGCGTGATACAGCTATGGGATTATCGTATGTGTACATTGTTGGAGAAATTCGATGAACATGACGGTCCTGTGCGTGGCATTTGCTTCCACATTCAACAACCGCTCTTCGTATCCGGTGGTGATGATTATAAGATCAAGGTTTGTGCTCAGGATGTGAAGTTTAGGTATAACTTTAACATGTATGTTTCGTCATGTTTATGACACGTATAATGTGGCTGGCGTACCAATTATAATTTCTTCCTGTAATTACACCATGTAGAAGTATTTGTACGCCCTAGCATGTGTATACTAACATAGTAGTTTCATCTAAGATTCATTCAACTTAGAATCTATGTCCAGAAATCAGTTTGTAAAAACAATAATTCAGAAATACTGATCTGGTCTAAGTTCTTAAGATATACACATAAAATATATATATCTTTATTATGTATTTTGAATAACTGTTGCAATGAGTCTACATTGCAACAGTTAAACAAACTATCAAACCAACAAATTGAAAAAAATCTATACTTAGCATGTTTTAGTGACAACACTGACATATTTTCCATAAAATATTGATCATACCATATCCTTCCGACTGTCGAAAAGTCTTTTAAGATGTATAACAATTCTATTGTGTCTCGTTAATGACAGTTGAACTAATAATAAAGGGTACCCTTGCCTTTGCACTGGCGAAACATTACAACAAAACATGTCTATATCTCTAGTTCCTGTCCAAAATTGTATGGAACATTGACAGAAGATAGAGATTTCAACATGTTTTGTTGCAAATGTTTCGCCAGTGCAAATGCACGGTTATAATCGTACTCAACTACCTCAAATGTCTTTGCTAAATGTGTACAGCACTATCATATTAATTTTACTGCTGATTTTGCATTACAGATATCTTTATTCTTGTTGCTGTCATAATTATGTAAAATCACTGTGGAAGGACTGCATGTATCTCTGCAACAGCCTATTTACTCCAAAGAGTTTCAATAGCTTGTTTATTATTGTAGGTATGGAACTACAAGCAGAGGCGGTGTTTGTTCACACTGCTGGGCCATTTGGACTACATCCGCACAACATTCTTCCACCATGAGTACCCTTGGATTCTGAGTGCTTCTGATGATCAGGTTTGTTATTGTTCCTCTTTGAATAACCTCAGTAACCTGTTAACCTATATTTGTGGCTCTCTGCAGAGCTCCCCAGTCACCCGAGTGCAATGTAGCCTCAAAAAAATTAATCAATTTATTACGTCAATCTTAACTGATTTCATCATAAAAGGGTTGACCAGATTTAAATGAAATTTGGCACATGAGTACCCCATGACCTGGATTAGGACGCAGAATACGTTTTATCCCGATATTTGCATGGGATCGAGACCTACGCGGGTGAAACGACGGGGCGTAGCTAGTAGTTATAATGTAAACTTTAGTGAGTGCAGTGTGCACCTGTTATGAGCATACGTAGCAGCACTTTTTATATTTGCATTAGTAAATAGCTTATTATTTAAAATTATTAACTTAATTGTTGCACTGTTTGTGTAATTGCAATTTAATAAAACATAAAATTAAATAAAAACCGTATTCATAATTTTGTAATTTAAACATCATCAACATTATATCCTTCCAGACAATAAGAATATGGAATTGGCAATCCAGACAATGCATCAGCGTGCTAACTGGTCACAACCACTACGTCATGTGCGCACAATTCCATCCGACAGAAGACCTCCTTGTGTCTGCTTCCTTGGACCAGTCCGTACGAGTATGGGACTTCTCCGGACTGAGGAAAAAGAGTGTGGCTCCTGGACCCACAGGCCTGGCTGAGCATTTGAGGAACCCACAGGCTACGGATCTATTTGGACAGGTATAATAAACATTTTTTAGGTGTTGTGTGTGTTTTTATATGCTAAAGGCTATGTAGCTATAGTTTTGTTAATTTGAAATTGATGATTAAATAGTGGCCAGTATAATTTTTATCTGATTAAAAATCATTCTTTGATCTTATCATGGCTCAGATTTCTATGCTAACGAAATCATATTTACGTAAATCTTTTTGGAATGCATGATTATTGAATGCTTTCAGCAAAATCGTTCAAATATAACTTACTGCTAAGATACTTAGCAGTAAGTATTTAAATGTAGTCTTAGTTTATAAATAAGAAAATAAAAAGTTGTAGTTTGCACTGTTTGCATCCACTACTTACTTATAGATTTTGTTCATTGCAACTTTATTTTTCATTCTATTTTATTTTTTAGTTAAAAACGTTTAAAATCAAAAAGGTATATTTTATTTGAATTTTAAAGTAGATTTATGTAGCTGTAGAATTTTATGTATCAAAAATATGCTGTTGTCATTTGTAGTTTTCAAACTGGGGCCGGTCTATGAAGTGTTACAACCTGGTTTTTTATTTACAATTTGTCTGGTATAGCTCTATCTCTCTCTAACCACAGATAAATACAGATGGTTCACTTCGCAAAATCATTTAAATACAAAGCGACTCAATAACATGCTATTCAGGTTGCACAGCGCTAATTACTTACAGTTGCCTCTCTATCGCGTTACTCATATATCTTGTGTCTACGTTACGCTCACTGTATTGGCCCGACAAGACGAGCCCGCCGCGTACTTGAAGCATCATACCTAAAATGCGGAGTGCGCCTTCTGTACTATTCTGTGCTCTAACACAATGTTAGGTCTAACGCGTCATTGCACGGTCCCCAATTTTAGTTATTTTGCTCATGCTTCTTGTTTTATTATTATATTCATAAGTATTATAATGTAGATAATAAATAATAACAGTTATATGGAATAATTATAATTATAATTCCATATAACTGATATAATCACCAAAAGTACTACATATTAAATCATTAAAAAAAAATTGAGTACAACAACACACACACACACACACACACAAACAAAACAAAAAAACAAGCTATAAATATGTATGTATAATATATTGATGTTATAACACATCACCAATGTTGCTGAAAGCAACTGATCTTGCAGGCCGATGCTGTTGTCAAGCATGTATTGGAGGGCCACGACCGAGGAGTCAACTGGGCAGCCTTCCACCCCAACCTGCCCCTCATTGTGTCCGCAGCTGATGACCGGCAGGTCAAACTGTGGAGGATGAACGATGCTAAGGTACCTGGAAGATGCAACTAAAGGACGATGGATCATTCACTTTAATTTCTTTCAGAGTGGGTCTTCTGGTCTATTTCTTGGTTATCAACATCATTTTGTCATGGTTTTGGTGGTTTTTGAGAATATTCTTACATTTCTCGTGAGTGTCAGGGAAAGAATTGTTTGGCAAATTGACTGTGAACTTTAATCACAACTTTTTCCATCGAACAAATGGCTATCACACGGCAGATTTACGTAGTTTTCATGTCAATGTGCTAAACATATAAGACACATTCAGCGTGCTTGAGTTTTCTTTCTAACTCACTGACCCCGCGTCCTATTTAAAAGCGAGTGCCGCGCAAATACACGATCATTCGAACTTTTTGTTTGGTGTGCGCGTGGTCGCGCCAACAGAGGGCACTTTCCGGTTTTCCGAACAAAAAGTGACATACGCACGCGTCCGATCGCGTATTCGCGCGACATTCGCTTTTAAATAAGACGCGGCCTAATTTCTGGTGTTACAGTGACTCATCTAGCAGCATTTTAACTTGCTATACACGTAAAATACTTCAAAGGCTGGTTCCTATTAATCCTATTTTCTTAATCTGTACTATCTTTTCTCACAAGTGATGCTTATGTATCAAGGTTTCTCTTAACGTCTGTGGTTTTCGTTATTTTTGTGTCTCATTTGTACTCTATGGTATGATTGGTTCTCAACCAGATTTTTTCTCAGAGGTTTTGACTAATTTGTACATAAAAGTAATTTATTTTATTAATTAGGCGGATCAAAGAGAGGTAAGCAAAATTTTAATTCTGTTCCTAACTTATGTTTGAAATAATGTGTGCCGTATGTTCTCAATTTCTATTAAAATCATTAAAAAAAAACCAAAGTATCCAAAGTTCTTTCAAACATTCAGTAAACATCTGAATGTTTGAAAGAACTTTGGATACTTTGGTTTTTTTTAAACTTAATTCCAGAAGACTAATAAGTATTTATTAAGACTGATCAATTTCTTAGTTTTCACTAACTTCTCCATGCAGCACAGAATGGATTCTCCTTTATTCCTAAATATTATTAGGTGAGAGGTACCTAATAAATCCTGCACCCTAATTGCGTAATGCCCGATCGGTCAGAATTGGAATCAGTTTGAAACAAATGTATAACACATTGCTTCATAAGTAAAAAAAAAACTGCTCGATACCGTAACTTACGAACTTTATGAAGCAATGGATTAGACATTTGTTACGATCCGATTCCAATTCTGATTGATCGTGTATTACTGTCTGTAGTTATCTTACGAAAAAGTTCATCACTATTGGACTTAGTCACATTAAACACATAACATTTTGGACCTCCCCAATAGCATCATATAAAATGCGGAATCGAAGTCGACTGTTCTACCATACATCGCTAAAATAACGGGTGTAAAAAGACACTTAATGAAGCCGAAAGTCACTTATTCTTCCCGTCATTGTTATATTTTTTTAGTACTGGACCATACCTGGGTGACATTCTATTTACAGATATATTGAAGGTCTGAGTCCCAACTTTTCTTAACCTTTTTTTACGAATTTGAAGTATTATAATTTAACTTAAAATAGACAACTCCTGTGCCATTGCATGCACCCATAAACACAATGTTTTGCGTGCGGAACATTGCTCGCTACCGAAAACAGCAAATTTTCACAACAAAAATAAAAGTTGTTTCCCAAAATGTTGGGAAACAACTTTGCTCTGTTACTAAGGGCGAATTTCACCAAACTTTTGTACCGAGTATGTCTTATCCTGCGAATAAATTTTGAATTTTTGACAGTTTTTCCATACAAAAACTGTCGGACGACAATTTCATTCCACGAATAAAAGATATCTGACTTTGATAAAATCAGCCCTAAGTTTGATGTACAGTCGAACAAGCTATTTGGTATACAGGCAGATAACTTGCAACTATTTTAAACAATTTTGGGAGTGTTTTCAATAGTCAACAATTCTTTTACGGCACTCCCTTAAGCCATAAGCTGAGAAAATAAAATTACACACACAATCAAAACAAATTTTGGCAGTGTAGCGGAAAATGAATATATTTTGCCTGTATACCAAATAGCTTGTTCGACTGTACATAATGCTCAGATGTCGGCTTTGTGATGGATCTTTTTACACCCTGCATTATGCGGCTGTAAAAGGGTCATTATAAAATACTTAGCAAGTAAATCCTCCAGGCATGGGAGGTGGACACATGCCGCGGCCACTACAACAACGTGTCCTGTGTGTTGTTCCACGCGAGGCACGAACTCATCGTGTCCAACAGTGAGGACAAGTTCATCCGCGTCTGGGACATGACCAAGAGGACTTGCTTGCACTCCTTCAGGAGGGAACACGAGAGGTAAGGAGATGATAGCTGAGTGAAAAATTATGTTTATCTAAACAGTGAGACTGCTACTGCTGCTAGAGTCTATTGTGTACTGGTAGATATAACACTGCTTTGCTTAAAAAAAACATTATTGGTATGGCACCTATTTTATTTAACAAATTGCCAAATTGTATTAAGGATCAGCCCTTAATCAAATTTAAGAAACTGCTGTCGTCGTTGCTGACAGAGAAATGTTATTACTCTGTTACTGATTTTATAAATGATGAATTGTAATATTTTGCTTCACTGTATCTCATACAATAAGCAAATAATTTCAGACTTAGCTGATCTAATTTTCAATTTAAGTACCTACCTAGTTTCTAACTTCCACTATATTTTTGTATGCCAACAGGCAGAATGTACTGGGAATATATCTTAAACGGACACCCTTATTGTAACACCTGCATTCTATACAAATAAAGAAATTATTTATTTATTTTATTTATTTATTTACCTTACTTTGATTTGGCTGGATTTGGCTGGATTTGGCTCAAATTGCAATAGAGCAGCCCTGTATGGACACACCATCGTCTGTTTAGCCTTTTCCCAACTATGTGTGGGTCGGCTTCCAGTCTTAACTGGATACAGCTGAATGATAAGCACCTCATAATAATAATAAACAGTATTAGTATATTTGAAAAAAGCACATACAATGAATTTTGTTCGTACAAGGCTTCATTAATGAAAGCGAAAACGCGGGTTGTGGCTAGAGATGGGAATTCAACCGGGCTTAAAACTGATTACCTACTGGTTTTAGACTAATTTCTAGCCCATCGGCAAATATTTGATTAGTTAGAATATCTGTGTTCACTATGACAATTTGTTTGCCATCGACACACGTAGTTGATGTCCGGCGCTCGGCGTAGAAACAATTCGTGTTCGGGTTCGCAACAAGTCAATCGTCATCCTGAGGATGCCTCGTTGAGAGGTGACACACGATTTCGATTTCTTACAGGCTTTTTTATGACTCTTTAGGAATGTTAAGCGGAATAGGTTACTAAATATATCTACGTCTATCATATGAGCATATCCAAACAAGCATCAAAAAGTTTTCGAATCGCCATACATAATAAATTCACAATCGAATGATTCATATCTCTATTGCTGCGGCTACACTTCGCGTTATCGCGAACTTTTCTTCGTGCGCTCTCTCTCGCACACCCCTCGATTACTCGCTGAGCAACAGAGAGCGCACGAAGAAAAGCCTTAGCATATTACTTTTAGCTTCACAAAAAACCGTCGTTCTTATAAATCTTATTCATATTCACGCGGACTTCTTGACTATGTTATTTTATTTACAGATACTGGGTGCTAGCCTCCCATCCAACTTTGAACCTGTTCGCTGCCGGTCACGACGCTGGTATGATACTGTTCAAGCTGCAGCGAGAGAGACCTGCTTATGCCGTGCACAATAACATGCTCTTCTATATTAAGGACAGGTAAGTTTTTTACCATCAAAAACTAATATATTGTTAAGCTTTCACGCTAAAACGGCTGAACGGATTTGGATGAAATTTGGCATTTGGGAAGACAAGTACCTGGGTTAGGCCATTGGATACTTTTATCCCGATATTTACACGGGATCGAGACTTATGCTGGTGAAACCGCGGGGCGCAGCTAGTTCGCATATAAATATTAACGTTAAAATGCAGCTGCCTGCAGCTTTGCCCGCGTGGACCCTAATTCTTTTTCTAATATAAAAGCCTAAGTTACTCATAACATCAGCTATCTACCAGTGAAAGTCGCGTCAAAATCGGTCCAGCCGTTTCGCCGGAACAAACAGACAGACAGACACAACAATGAAAAACAAAGTGTTTATGTTATAAGTACCACACGTGTTGAACACAACACCATTGTTCTCATGAATAAATGATAAATTATTTTATTTTCTTTAAGAAGGTTTGTACACACGGCTACATATCAAGCTATACATTTCCAGTTTATGCTGATCTCGCAATGTATAGGATTTCCGTATAATGCGAGGTTAGCATATTACTAGATGAGGTCGGCGTTTCCTATCTGACTACTCTTGAGAAGAAAGGCCGAAACAGACTCAGAGGTCACAGGCTCTTTCAAAGTCCAGAAATAATCTTGGTTAGATCCAATTACGTTAATCTTCCTTTTACAGACAACTGCGCAAGTTGGACATGGCAACCAATCGCGACGCGCCCGTCATGCAGATCAAAGGTGGCGGCAGGAACCAACCTTACAGGTAACTACTTGGAACTTGGAATTAATTGAATAAAAAATACCAGACAGTAAGGAAAGAAAGAAAGAAAAGAAATTTATTTGACCCTGGAAAGGCACAATATATTCACACAAATACAAAGATCAGAATAAATATAGTATTGTGGTCCTAAGGCTGCGCTTAATATCGCCAGTTATTAGCTATAATAGGCGCTGCTAAGCAGAGGGGTTACTGAATGATTATCATAATATTTTAGTTTTCCTTTGTCAATGTTGCACGATGTCATATCTCTTTGTTTCTATAAAACATTGTTAGGCTTTGATTTTTATTGAAGTGAAAATTTCTTTAGGCGCGTTGAGAACTTTTTCGAAATCATGGAACACGCGTCATCGTCACGCTTGAAGAAATGTTTTTTGCGCCATCTACCGTATACCGTTTGAATTACGTTGAGGTTACGCATTGTTGCTTAGTTTTTCACTTCTATTGGCGTTCGTTCCCCAAAGACTGCCCCGTATGTTTTTATTTATTTTATTTATTAGGTACACGAAAAGCAGTACACACGGCTACACATCAAGCTATACATTTCCAGTATAAGCTGACCTAGCATTGTACGGAAATCCTATACAATGCGAGATCAGCACAAACTGGAATTGTATAACTTGATGTGTAGCCGTGTGTACATACAAAAAGTTAAGACAGAACAATAGTATAATAGGAGTACTGATATGTATGTATGCCTATTAAAGGTATGCACAGCATTCACCACAAAACACCATAGTAATTAACAAAAAAAAAATACTAGTGAAAACATAAAATAAACAATTGAATAATACAATTGGACAACAAAATTCTAAAATTGATTGATTTACGATCAAATAATTTTTTTTTTGCCAATTGTCGCAGAATCACGTTATTGCTTTTTATTAAAACGAGAATTCGTAACGCAAACAACAATTTACGGCTATTATATTCTTATTTTTGCATTTCCAGCATGTCCCTCAACCACGCGGAGTGGTGTGTGCTGGTAAACTGGCGCGTGGGCGACAACAGCTCGTACGAGCTGTACGCGGCCCCACGCGACGGGGCCGAGGGGCCCAGCTCTGAGCCGGCGCGGGGCCAGGCCACCACTGCCGTGTGGGTCGCCAGGAATAGGTTCGCGGCGCTAGAGAAGAACAACCAGGTTCGTAACTCATTCATACTAGGTATAGTTTTGTCGCAGTTAGTGACTAAATGTCACGATAATGACACGACAAAACCGTAGTTACGTTGTTTTTAACCGATTTCTAAAAGGAGGAGGTTATCAATTCGTATGTTTATATATATTTTTTATTAATGTATTTTCGGGCATAGCTCCGTCAATTATACACGCATTTGCAAAATTCTTTTTTTATTTGAAAGGGAGAGATCTCCGAGATGCATCCATTGTCATCAGGTTAGGATCTGATGATGGGATCCTGGAGAAATCGAGGGAACTCTCCAAATATTATAGGGACACCTATAGCGATTTGGGTATTTTTTATAGTAACTCGTGCAGTTGCCCTCGAAAAGCACCATTTGGTGAACTGATGATGAGGACCACAGATGGCCATCGGAACTACTCAATAATAATGTATTTCACGCGTTGCGATTCTAGTACTTTAATATGGTTGCCAAGCAATTAATGCTCGTCACAGTCACAATATAATTATGTATATGGTGAAGTGAATATAAATAATCATATCTTTCAACTCTTTACAGCTGGTTATCAAAAACCTGAAAAACGAAGTGTCGAAAAAGATATCAACCCCGACTTGTGAAGAGATAATGTACGCGGGCACCGGCATGTTACTGCTGAGAGAGCCCGACTCGGTGCAGTTACTGGACGTGCAACAGAAGAGGACCATTGCTTCAGTGAGTATCTTGAAGAAAGGAAATTGCACCATTTAAACTCAAACTCATAGCATTTATTTCAATTAAACCATTTACAGGCACTTTTGAATGGTCAAGGACTCGGTCAGTCAGAAATATGAAGCTAGTTGCCCATTCCAAAGCGTAGTAGGTACCTATGGAGAAGAACGGGCAAGAAACTCCACGGACACTCTTTTAAATTTAATTAGAACATTTATCATACTCACATTATTATTTCATAAGATACCGTAATGTGTTCTCAAATACAACTCCACACATAAAACTAGACAACTACCAGCTGTACAAACTTACAGTTTTTCAAAACGCACAATGTTAGAAGGGCCCTTGATGAATTTTATAATGATATTGAAGTTCATTTCGGTGGCAATAATATTGCACAATAAAATTATTTAATTATACTATTGTAGGTGTAGGGCCCGTCTTACAGTTGTCTAGTTTTATTAGCGTTTGCAGATAAATGGGTTAAGTTTGAAACATCATAATTATAAACGTTCATAACGAAACGTGCAATTCCAAAAACTGCTACAGTGAAATATCAAAGAAATTAAACTAAATTCTAACTAAAACTAAAAATGAACCCCATTTTAACTAAAAATTCCTAAGATTTTTTTTTCGAAATTCCAACCTTTCCCCCATTTTAACTCAACAATCTTCTTTCTAGGTAAAAATCGCAAAATGCCGCTACGCAATCTGGAACGCTGACATGTCGCTGGTTGCTCTACTTGGCAAGCACAGTGTGACCCTTTGCACAAAGAAGTTGGAACAGCTGTGCACCGTCACTGAGGGCGCCAGGGTCAAGTCTGGCGCCTTCGACGACTCCACGCCGCAGCCCGTGTTCATTTACACTACGGCTAACCATATCAAGTACTGCTGTAAGGATGGGTGAGTGATGATAATACCAGTCTAGCTAACTATGGGGTCTCGCGCGCTAGACGGACACGACCCCGACCAGAGGCCCTAGTGTGAGTTTCTTTTAACAATCTCGACAATACGCATCGACCAAGTTCGGCGCTCCGATTGGCCCTTCACGGGCCTTCACTGGTGAAGAGCCAATCGGAGCGCCGAACGCGGTCGATACTTAAAGTCGAGATGGTTAAAATAAACTCACAGGGCCTTGGGTAAACGATGGAAATCAATACGAATCGCGCACTTGGTCGCAACGGCCAACCGGCCAACTAGCCGCAGACCGGCCCACGCACCACGACTGGACCGGAGTTGTGGCGGTCTAGTGCGCGGAATCCTTTAAAAATATTTTGTTCTGATGTCGTATTAGTTTTGTTAAGCCAACATTTTTTACTGACAACATTTTCAGACAGGTTTATAGTATAAATAAATCACATGGGTAGCTTTTGATATTAAATACTTGGGTAAACTCAACTTTTCCACGAGTATCTGATGAAAAAAAGATGATGTAAAGAAGTTTCAATTTTCGTCGATGATTTCTCAATTACAATCAAATAATTTTATTCAAACAATAGTTGTTAGAAATAGTGGTGAGATCCGCCTTTTGTACAGTATTTTTTTTTACTTGTGCATAAAGTTTTAATAAAATAAATAAATAAAGTTGAAATCTTTTAAATACAGATGAATGTGTTACGTACCCTTTAGTGAGTGATTGCGTCAGAATGTAACCTGTAGTGGTATTCTGTAAAAATCTCACCGTGAAAACTTATGTGAAGTGACCTTAAAATGAGCTGTCACTCCACCTGACGCTAGGGATTGACAGTTCACGTCACCTAAGTTTTCACAGTGAGCTGTTTACAGAATAGACAGGTTTTGTTTACACTTTCATCAGTTAATTTTGGAACGGACATTAGGTCTGTACTATTTGTTAACTTATTTCTGTCTCTCTCCCCCCACAGTGACTACGGCATAATCCGCACCCTGGACGTCCCGGTATACGCTGTGAAAGTGTTGGCGAGTGACAGCGGCGCGCGCGTCGTGTGTCTCGACCGCGAGTGTCGCCCCAAGGTGCTCAACATAGACCCTACGGAGTACAGGTGAGACTGTTGATCAAAGCTGAAAAAATTATGAAGAGTCTGCAAAAATAAAGTTGATTTGATTTGGTTGAGTCCACTTCTAGACTAAAAAAAACAAATATCAAAAGTCATATAATCAAACTAGGCTGAGAATCAGCACTTTTAGAACGTCAAAGTCTAACCAGAGAGATGGGGATGCTCTTTTCAGAACGTTTGGATTACGAACAAAATCGATTTTAGTGATTGTACACGATGCATGCTACATTATTAATAAATAAATATATAATATAAAAAAAGTTAAAAATGGTGTGGTGTAATGAAAATAACTCAAACATTGAAAAGGGGTCATTGAAATCATCATTATGAACATCTTTTATTATGGGAGTAATCATGGAATAGCCAAAAAAATCAGCTGCTCCGTACATTTTGTTGAGTAAAGTAAAAATAAATGCATGGAGAATTTTGGGAAGAGCGATCACAAAAGAAAAGAGTAGTTTTAAATGTATAGTAATGTAACGAAATATAATAAAACTTACTTCCTTATAGGTTCAAGTTGGCGTTGGTGACTCGTCAGTACGACCAGGTGTTGCACATGGTCCGCACCGCCAAATTAGTTGGACAGAGCATCATCGCTTACTTGCAGGAGAAAGGTAACAGTCATTTTATGATATAAAATCCTTACTAATATTATAAATGCGAAAGTAACTCTGTCTGTCTGTCGCGCTTTCACGCCAAAACTACTGAACCGATTAAAATGAAATTTGGTACACAGATAGTCTAGAGCCTGATAAAGGACATAGAATACTTTTTATCGATATATAATGCGGGCGAAGCCACGTGCGGAAGCTAGTTAATAATAATGCTGCTAAATAAACTCTTCGGTGACGACTATGACAGTTGCTGACTTGAAACTAAATCCCCATTTAGACGATGCGAGTTGTTTGTCTGTGGCATACAATACAATTGAAGCAACAAATGACTTGCACTGTATAAACACTATTTAGACAGTGCAACTTGTATTATTGCTTTTACTTATGGTATGTCTGCCCTTAACCAATCACGTCACTAATATAATCAGAGACTTTAGTATTTTTGAGATTTTTGGTATTTTCACTGTCCAATTATTATTCCCAATACTTTATTTCCCTTCTAGTATTTTTCTAACCTTATTTTCGTGTAACAGGTTACCCAGAAGTAGCTCTACACTTCGTAAAGGACGCTCGCACGCGTCTGTCCTTGGCTCTACAATGTGGCAACATTGACGTGGCCTTAGAAGCCGCCAAGAGTTTGGACGAGCCAGCTGCCTGGGACAAACTGGCTAATGCGGCCCTCGCTACTGGCAACCATCAGGTATGTCTACCATTTTATATTTTCCAGCCTGTACTGGAATAGAGTCCAATTTTGTCTCAGCATAGCTTATTATTTCCTTTTTAAGGTTCTAACCTCCATTTTTTGTCCGCCATTTACATAGCTTTTCTCGGGATCTATGTTAACCAGTCAAAGACTTTTTTTTGGATTTTTTAGTTTGGTCAAGTTGATCGTAAGAAAAAAATATTTTTTAAATAACATGTCTGAGTATGAATTGTATGAGAAACAATAAAAACTTTTTTTTTTTTTTTTGTGTCGGATTAGGTGTCATTTAAAACAGCTTTCTTTAATAATAATACATAAATATCAGCCTATTATTAATTCCCACTGCAGGGCAAAGGCCTGTGGGCTTAAAACAGTCACTTTGGCAGAATCATAATAGGAAAAATATTATGAATCATCATAAAATGTCACAAACGGACAATTCATAAATTGATCTGCGTGCGATTTGTATTACGAAATAATTCATCTGTTCAGTTTTGTATGGAGATTTGTGTGTGTGTCAAATTAGAGGAATTGCTAATGACAGCTAGAAATTCAGGAAATGAAATGCTTTTAGAGGAATTGGTAATATGACCGTTTTAGGCCCACTGTTCTCATACGGAGCAGGTAGCCTTCTTCAAGTATTCTAAAAAATTACGTTTATAATGGTTGGCTGTTTAATGGATAAAATCAAAATTTTATCCACTGAACAGAGTTATTTGATATTGGTCTATATTTTACAGGAAAATCATAAACAACTTATTTATTGCATCACTGTGTTGGGTATTTTTTTAATGTTTTACTTTTTCTTTGTTTTTCTTATGAGTAAATCCTCTTTCACAGATCGTAGAAATGTGCTACCAACGCACAAAGAACTTCGACAAGCTGTCATTCCTGTACCTCATCACGGGCAACCTGGACAAGCTGCGCAAGATGATGAAGATCGCAGAGATTCGCAAGGACGTGTCCGCGCAGTTCCAAGGTGCCTTGTTGCTAGGAGACCAGAGGGAGACTATCAGGCTACTGAAGAATGCTGGACAGGTGAGGGGATTCTAGAGTTAACTTGAATTATAAAGCAAACTCAATGTCTCATTTGACAAGGTGGAGATTCCATTGCCACCAACAACAACCATAACCCACAATTTATGACCTTTTTGTTACAAATCTCTTCTTTAAATAGTGTACAATAAAGTCGCTTTACGTGTCTGTTTGTTTGACGACTTACTTCTTTTAAACTACACCATGGATTTTGATGCGGTTTTCAATATTATTTAGAACTTATTTCGAGAGGATTTATGTGTGTAAGCTATATAACTTAGAGACAGCACAGAAATATTATTTAATTAGGTCCCTTTTATAAAAAAATATTATACAAAAATCAGCTTCGTATAATCAATCAACTTACCTTTTATTTACTGTACAGTAGTATGGTATGGTCCCACATAGTAAAAGTTGAATTAGTATAATATAACGGAAAAAAATCTGCTACTCTGTAACTCGACAAATTGTACACCCGGCTACACATCAAGCTATACATTTCCAGTATAAGCTGACCTCGCATTGTACGGAAATTCTATACAATGCGAGATGTAGTCGTGTGTACACAATGAGAATCATTTTGTCGAGAGCTTTTTTCTTCGCGTTTTTAAGGTTGTCCCCAAAACAGACCAAAGACACATGACACATAACGACACACACACACACGATCCTTTTTCGGATTTTCAGACGTAATTGAAACGTCTGAATATCCGAAAACGGGATCACCTTGTATAACCCGAATATTTGCGATTTTATGCAACGATGTTCTCCCTCCAAAGTCAGTAAGGGGCAGCTCACGACGTGAAGCGACGCGACGCTGCGCGTACTTTTTAACAATTATCGAACTTATTTTCTTCACGAAAAGGTATAATTTCATTGCGAGGGTTGACACGTGTCAAAGTACGCTGAGATTCGCAGCGCGTGTGTAAATAAATTCGAACCTTATTGTGTAGTAAATAAATTCGATATTGTATCGGATCCAAAAAAAGTGCCCGTCGCTTCGCTTCTCGGTGTGAACTGACCGTAAGTAAGACAGTTCTAAAATATTTCCATTTTCCCCGACAGATATCGTTAGCCTATTTGACAGCTATAAACCATAAACAACACGAAGAGGCTGAACAACTGAAGGCGATGCTCGAAGCTGCTAACTTGCCCATCCCGGAACCGAACCCCGACGCACAGTTACTGAGACCGCCGCTACCTGTACACAACATGCAACCCAACTGGCCATTACTGGCGGTTTCAAAGTAAGTGCAAGACCTCATCTCTCAAGTTCGACAAATAATCTCATTTAGTTACTTGAAGGTTCTAAGCTAAATCTAAACCATATCAATCTGCCTAGCCTTTTCCCTATTTTGGGGTCGGGTTCCAGTCTAACCGGATGCAGCTGAAAACCGGTATTTTATATGAAGCGACTGCATATCTGATCTCCACAACCCAGTAACTGGGTAATACGATACCCTTTGGTAAGACCGGTTGTCAGACTTTCGGGCTTCTGACGACCCGTAACGACTGTCAAAGATCTACGAATGACAGCCGGGACTAACGGCTTAACGTGCGAGACACGGATAAGTCTCGGTATGTAAAGATGGTCATCCATCCACGGACCAACCCCGGCAAGCGTAGCTTAACTTGATGGATCGACGCACGCGGCTGTTATTACTTAGCCACGTATGTAACCAGGTTCTCAGGTATGGTCTAAAACAAAAAAAATGATCATAATGATGGGAATAACAAGTGATATTCGGCTTCATTATGCGTCTTTTTACACCCGATAAACTGCTTTTGCTTCATTTACGTTCATAATCTGGCCATAACATCATTGAAATAAAGTTAATTTTGCATTAACGTAATAACACGAACATTTGCGCACTATGTCAACATTATACAACAGGGTTATTGATTATATGTCGGCAATCCATTAAGGGGATGTAGAGAGGTCATTTACATCCAAATGACCCCTGTATAGAGGAGGCTGGAGTCCAACATTCATTGCAATCAGCTGTTGTTGCCACATTCCATTTAAAGTGTAAACCAGTCCGAACGCCTTCGAAAGGTCCCGGATTCCATGGCGCGAGTTATAAATAAATTAGTACATTACTGTCGCGGCCTGCAACTGGGCTATCGATGGTCGATTCTCGTCCATCAATACGTGGTTGCGGCCAAGCCTTGTATACTTTTCTCAAACAAAACTCAAACTAAGTAAAACAATTATAATTTCCAGAATAAATGATGAACAACGATAATTTTTCACGCGCCAATAATGTTCATTTGTTTTTTCTTTATTTTAAACAGCTCTATTTGCTAGCCAAATCGAAATTCAAATAAAATCTTTGATGCGCTGAAGTAAAAAGTTTGATCCATTTTTAAATAACACAACAGATATGAGTATCCATAGTAATTTATTTGGCCGCTAAACACTACAGATATGGATTTTCATACCGGCCGCATCGTCATTTGTTTTTGAACAGTACGGCAATTTATGCTCGAATTTCCAAGCATGTTTGAGAAAAATAAATTCCAGGCCGATGTTATACTACAAAGTGTGTGTATTTCCCAGGAGTTTCTTCGAGGTAGCGGGCGGCGCGCGCGCGGGCGCCGACGCGGGCGGCGTCGCGGCCGCGCCCGACCTCGACGAGCCGCTGGAGGCGGCCGGCGCCTGGGGGGACGACGACGAGCGCGCGGAGCCGGTCCGTACTGTTGGCAGAGCGGGCGCACTGGGGACAGTTCGACTCAAACTTAATGGCGGCTCGGAACATGAGGCGAGTCGCTGCGCAGTAACAATTTCGTGTGTCAGCGGGGGTGAGGGGTGAGGTACTGCGCAGCAAAAAGCTAACTTCCGAGCCGCCATTAAGTTTGAATCGAACTGTACACTGTGGCGTTTCAAGTGTGTGTGAATACGGTTTCTTTTTGTATGGAACGGTACTGCACTTACCTTAAAGTCAAAGTTCGCTCTGTAGATCCTTAGAGAGATCAATTCTCTCAATTTAGTTAAGATTGTGAACAAGCGAACCAGTGCCAGTATCGATTATTTGCCACTTTTTTTGCTCAAAAACTAAGATGTTTTTGGTGCAATATCTTCCAGTTATTTTCATTAAGGATCGATGCGTAAAGTGAAGATAGTTAAAAGAAACTCGCACTAAGGCCTCTGACCTTCACAACCTAGTAACTGAGTAATACGATACCCTTTGGTAAGACTGGTTGTCAGACTTTCAGGCTTCTGACGACACGTAGCGACTGTCAAAAATCCACGAATGACAGCCGGGACCAACAGCTTAACGTGCTTTCCGAGTCACGGAGAAGTTTCGATATGTAAATATGGTCACCTATCCACGGACCAACCCCGGCAAGCGTAGCTTAACCTGATGAATCGACCCGTGCGACTGTTATTACTTAGCCACGAGCTCATTTAGGAGCATTTTCTATTCTCTTATAATTCCTCCTTAATTTATGCGATGTAAATATCGTAGTTCTGACAAATAATAAAAACATTTGTGTGTAGGCTGAAGGGAATGAGGGTGAAGAAGTTATGGAAGACGCCTGTGACGACGGCGGGTGGGACGTCGGAGATGAAGACTTGGAACTGCCGGAGGAACTCGCACCAGTCTCTGGTAAGTACTGGTTCATCTTTCATCATTATTATGAAATCGTCGGCTTCTAGTCTAATCGACTTTTCAATGATACAATGTGTACTTACTTAACTGTTTTTCTACAATATACAATATGATAAATAAGAAGAAACAAATAAAATGAGAATTCCAAAATGTATGCACACATCGCGGCAGTCGTATTATATGCAGTAGCCGCGTTTTGCGTATTGACTCTGCGTCCAACGCTCGGCATCGCAACACGTTGTGTTCTGTTTCGCGATTGGTTAATCGTCATCCAGAGGATGTCTCGTTGAGAGGTGAAACACGTGTCGATTTCTTACAGGGTTTTTTATGACTCTTGGGGAATAGTTAAGCGGAATGGGTTACTAAATATATCTACGTCTATTGCATTTTATAATGGATTTCCGCAAAGTCACGCCTGAATCAAGTAACTATGTATATGTGGTTAACTATAAAGTATTGAACAAATAAATAATTTCATTGTTTTGTGTTCCAGCGGATATCGACGGCGGAGACGAGAGCACAGACTACTTCGTGGCGCCGACACGAGGCGCTCCCGCGGCGCTGTCGGGCAAACTGAAGACTGCGCACGACCATGTCGCCACCGGCCAGTTCGAGATAGCGCTCAGGTTAATATTGGTCATTGTTGATCAAAAACAAATTCGTGAAGTGGTTTTGAGTTGTTGTCTAGTAATATTACACATTGTTATTGAAAGTTTAAATGAATATCAGACGGGAGGTCGGTCTTTAACGTTTTCGAAAAATTTATCGTGGCATACTTTGTGAATAATTAAGAAATTAAAAAAGAATGATTTATAAATTGTCTTCAGTCGGGAATGATGCCAAAGCACAATAATTCTAGATTATAATTTCGAAGCCTCCTTCGCTACCCTATAAATATAAATAAAATACTGTTTTTATTTCCACAGACTACTAAACGAGCAAGTAGGCATCGTGAACTTCGAGCCGTACCTCGACACGTTCGTGGGCATGTTCGGGCGCGCTCGGCTCACGTTCGGCGCTCTGTCGTCACTGCCGCCACTCAACGCGCATCTACATCGGAACTGGAAGGAAGCCAGCGGGAAGGATCTACTACCTGTTGTCAGTGAGTATAAAATACTGTTTTTTCAACCGGTTTCTGAATTGAGAATTTCAAGTTGAGAACTTTTCTAACTTTACTGTATTACTTAACAACCAAAAAAAAACAATTTTCAACATTTTTGTCTGTCTGTTCCGGCTAATCACCGAAACAGCTGAACCAATTTTGACGGGACTTTCATTGGCAGATAGCTGATGCTATAAGGAGTAACGTGGACTACTTTTATTATAGGAAAAGAAGTAGGGTCCACGCGGGCGAAGCCAGTTTACAAAATAACTTTAGGACACTCAATAAACGTAGCCACGTGTTATATAGCTCATTTACTAAACTTGCCAACTATTCGTAAATTTTCCTTCTACAAAAACCGTTCGTTCGTTAAGAATTTATTAATTTTAAATACCCCTCTTTTCAGCCACCAAACTGAACGACCTAGTAACTCAGCTGCAACAGTGCTACCAGCTAACCACATCCGGCAAGTTTACTGAGGCCGTGGATCGTCTACAACACATCACCCAGTCTGTGCCTTTATTACACGTGGACACCAAGCCTGAGCTCACAGAGGCGCAGCAGCTGCTCAACATAGCGCGGGAGTATCTGCTGGGGCTGCAGATGGAGACTGCTAGGAAAGGTGGGAGACATCATATTGTTTTTTTCACGTACAAACTATGCACCTGTCATGTTATCTCTCCACCCTCCTTTGGTTGACTTGAACAGAATGCCATAGGGTCAGTTCACACCGAGTCGCGACGTGACGCGCATATTTTTATGATCCAATACAATATCGAATTTATTTACTACACAATAAGGTACACGCGCTGCACAGCCCCGCGCATCTCAGCGTACTTTGACGGGTGTCAACCCTCGCACTGAAATTATTATCCCTTTTCGTGAAGCAAATAAATTCGATAATTGTTCAAAAGTGCGCGCAGCGTCGCGTCGCTTCACGTCGCGGTCTGTACCGACTCTAAGGCATTTAGTCCGCCTTTGTACCTTATTGTGCACAAAGTTAAATAATAAATAATCATGTTATCTTGGGGTAATGCAGTAATCCCAGCCTTCGAAATTCATATAATTATGTTCTTACGTAATTTTTTTTGCAATTTGCTGCTCTTTTTGACTTTAGTAACCAGTCATAAGGGATATCAATAACGTCTTTGTCAAACTCGAACCTCGTACAATATTAACTATTCTTTCATTATCTCCACAGCCATGCCGAAAAACACGCTAGACGAGCAAAAACGTACATGCGAGATGGCGGCTTACTTCACCCACTGCAAGCTTCAACCGGTCCACCAGATCCTGACCCTCAGAACAGCTCTCAACATGTTCTTCAAGCTGAAGAACTACCGAACAGCAGCTTCCTTCGCCCGAAGACTGCTCGAACTGGGTCCGAGACCAGAAGTCGCACAGCAAGCGAGGAAGATCCTTCAAGCGTGCGAGAAATCCCTCACAGACGAACATCAGCTACTATACGATGAACATAATCCTTTCAATATCTGTGGCATCAGCTACAAGCCCATATACAGAGGAAAACCCGAAGAAAAGTGCGCACTCTGCGGCGCTAGTTTCTTGCCCGAACACAAAGGCAAACTGTGCCCAGTTTGTGGAGTCGCAGAAATAGGCAAAGATGTGATTGGACTAAGAATCTGCCCCCTACAGTTCCAGAGATAAATAATTTTGACTTTACCTTATATAATTAATTATAATGAAATTATTGTGTAAGATTATAGAATAAAAGTATTGTATCACGTTTTTTGTAATAATTTATTTCGAATAACAACAGATTATACTTGTATCTATTTACAAATGATTATTTTTCTAAATCTTCGTTGAAACATTCTTCTATACGTCTACTGGCTTGTCTTCCTTAGTTCTGAAATAAAGAAAAAATATTATGTATTATTCAATTATTAAACGTAAACATGTACATACAATAAAATTATTATGTACTTATAAATAAATTCTTGCAAAGCTTTAAATTTTTCTTCGCATTTCCCACACGATACGGCTGATGAATTATGGCCGCTCTGAACTAGGCACTGCACCTACACCACGACGTATTAATACCACCATTTTTCCAGTGTTAGTGAGAGACGGAGCTATACAAGGCCGCTAGCACCATCCTTTTTTCGCAGTGAAATAATGGTGGCATTAATACTTCATAGTCAGCCCCCAGAGGGCTGCGCAATAACATTTCTTAGGAACCACATGAGGCGACTGTGAGTGAGTGAACAGGCGCGAAAGTTCGGAGACCACAGTTCAGACCGGCTATGAATCATCGGTCGAACTGTAAGACATAGTAGGATCAATCCGCTAACCTGTTTTTTTTTTACACGTCTGAAATGGAACAGAGGTTTAAAATTATATATGGGAGGAATAAAGAACAGTTTTTACAAAATAGTCAATAATTATACTAAAACACCGCCATGACCTACCCGAACGCGAACTGTAATTCCAACAATATTTTGACAAAGGTCACGGTCAAGGTCTATTAATAATCGCCCCTGAATCTCTAGGCTAAATTTCCGGGAGTGTAGCATCAGGGGTGTTGAAAATTTCATTATTTTTGGCCTAGAACGTCTGGTTTTCGAGATATTTGCGAAAAACTAAAAGGGGATTCCATTTTCTTCATTTTCAAATTCTGTTGCCGTATGAACATACAACAGTAATTAGACAAATATCGTAATCGCCCAGTATTCTATACAGTATGCAAGGGTAATCACCGTTGTCACTCAAACCATGGGTAGTTGACTTAAATATAAAAATAAATGACCCAGTAACAACAAAAAAAAAACCTTATTTTCATAAGAAGATTTAAAAAAGTAAATATCCGTCACTGTCCCGATACTCATGGAGACGCGTTCGACAGTGCTGCGAAACAGCTGACGGCCGGTCATGTAACGTCCCGCGCGCCCCGCCCGCCCCCGCCAACCGCCGGCCGCGGCCGGTCGTTACCCTTGCGTGTAGGGTGAAATATTTTTGTGGATTGGTAGAATTTCTTAAAAAAAAAAGTTGTATTTTTCTCATTGATTTTACGTTCTATAAATGAAACCAAACCACTGGTTTCAAGGATAACGGTGTTTACACTAACATCCTGTATACCTCCAACTGTCATTAACGAGACACAATAGAATTTTAATTGTTATCGGCCATTAGAAGGCCAATCGACAGTTGAGCGGCGACTTCTCAGGGGCTGTTGAAAATTTTATTATTATTTCTGGCCTAGGACGTCTCGGGGCGGAGTGTCTTGGTGCCATCACCGACTACGGCGAAGAAAAAAGGAGGGTTATGATTTTGACCGGTATGTATGTTCAACTGTTCCCTCCTATCTTCCAAACCACTAATCACAATTTGACAAATGAGGTATCGTTAGAAGCGTCGTGATTGTCCGCTGGTTATAGGCTATGTGAAGTGTCACATTAATTTTAAAAATGGCGCCCTCTAGAGGGCATAAAGTGAGGAACTTAAAAAAAAAAATGGTTTAATCGTACCATGTTGGGTATCAAATGAAAGGGCTTAATGAGCACATTTCAAAAATATATATATTATAAACCCAAAAGAATTAAAAAAAAAAACAAGTAATAAAAACTAAAACCCAACTACGACTTAAAAGGTAGGTATAAACAAGACACCACAGACAGACAAATTAAAAATCCGGAGTCACACGTAATCTGTTCGATTTATGCCCTAACACGTGTGACTCCGGATTTTTAATTTGTCTGTCTGTGGTGTCTTGTTTATACCTACCTTTTACGTCGTAGTGGGGTTTTAGTTTTTATTACTTGATTTTTTTTTGTTCTGGACCATATCTTGGAACCTTAAGGTTACGGAGATATTAAAGGTCAAGGTTCCAACTTTTTCAGATGTTTTTTAAAGAAAGCGAGTTTTAAATATTTTAAACAGCAATTTTAGTTCACACCAAAAATAAAAGTCGTTTCCAAACATTATTATTCTGGTGCAATGTTACATAAGTATTTGAAATTTGATGTACAGAATGCGTAGTTGACGGCTATGTGATGGTTCTGTTTACACCCTTTATGTAAAACTAGTTTCTGCCCGCGACTTTGTCTACGTGATATTTCTTGTTTTAACATAAATAATAAGTATATTTTATCCTATGGCATTCGGCAATACTGTAGCTTCCCAGTAGTGAAAGAATTTCCGGGATCGGATTAGTAGTTCAGAAGATTACAAAGTCACAACTTTAAAATATTACTATACCCCATTTGAAATAAGATTAGACATTGAAACAAACCTTTATACAGTCCGTTCAACCGATTTTGACTTCTATACCGTAGGCATAAGGATGGCATTAAAAGCAAAAAAGGTTACACAATACCAACTGTCTACTGCAGCTGCCATTTGTCATGCAGCCAACGCAATAGAAGTCAAAATCGGTTGAACGGACTGTAAAAAAGGTTTATTTAAAATCTTATTTCAAATGGAGTATAGTATCGATAGAAACAGATAAACCTACCTATTATTAAGCATATCCTGTATCTCATCGAAGGTCTTGCCTTTCGTCTCCGGGAGCAGCGTGGCGGAGAATATGAACCCTATGCCGCAGCACACGGCTAGGATCCAGAATGCTGTGTAGATGCCGTATGACGCAGCCACGTCGCGGAAGAATCTGATTATGAATGGAAATGTTAGTTTACGAGGTATTTTTATATTAGCTAGTGCCACCACACACGTGTCCTTGGCCAGTTTGGCCACTCAGGCGCCCAGGCTTCAGTTGTTACCTAAGATTTCTTCAAAATTGTATGATCGCTAAACCGCTAACGCCAGCCGGCGTTAGCGGTTTAGCGATCATACACTAAAAAAATAACAAATTGGGGGAAAATATGTGTCACTGAAAACCAGCGCTGGTGCTCTGTCTCGCATTGGATCGCAGCATTATGCTGAGCGATGGCCTTTTTGTGACACATATTTTCCCCCAATTTGTTATTTTTCGTGTACTTATTTGTATTTTCATAACTTAGTGTTTGCCGCAAATAAACGTATTTTCTTTCTTTCTAAACTGGTGCGCTTGAGTACTTAGATATGATTGGTGGGTCTCTAAAAGCAATATCTGCCTGCCTAGCCTTTTCCCAACTATGTTGGGGTCAGCCTCCAGTGTAACCGGATGCAGCTAAATACCAGCATTTTACATGGAGCGAGTGCGTATATGACCTACACAACCCAGTTACTGGGTAACACGATCTCTTTGGTAAGACTGTTTGTCAGACTTGGGTTCTGACTACCCGTAACGACTAGTGCTTTCCGAGGCACGGAGGGGTCTTGGTATGTAAAGATGGTCACCCATCCACTGACCAACCGTGACAAGCGTAGCTTAACCTGATCGATCGACCTGTGTGGCTGTTATTACTTAGCCCCAAGACCCCATAATTAACTGTATTAAGTAGTAATTATTTTAGTTACTTAATCATTTTTTTGTTTTATGGCTCTAAAAGTACCTAAGGTATACCTTATACATGATTTTAAAATTATAACTAAACTGAATTTTAACTAAACATAGTACGAAGTTCTGTAGAAGTGTAGTGTTAAGTATCTGAGCATCATCAATAGATTATAATATATTTGTCAGAATATTGTACAATTCTACAATTTATCAGCTATACAAATATTTTAAACTTTGAAAACCTCATGCAGTTTTAAACAAACATAAGAACAGACATACCTAGTCCACACGAATCCAGCCAGCCAGCACATGAAGGAACAGATTCCGCTGGCGAGACACTTGGTCTTCACTGGGAACATCTCCGCCACCAGGATCCAAGGAACCGGACCCACGCCTTCAATGGAGAAATTGGTAGTTAGTCATCAATCCCATTTTTATTCTCGGCTCTTCTCCATAGGAAACGATCAATTGGAACCGTGCACCTAGGTTCTGACGTTTCAGTGCCCATGTAAAGTCTAATAATTTTTTTTTTCCAAATGCTGTTATTTCCATTTTTAAGAATATCAAATTTATAATAGTATAAATAAATTAAGTTGATTTCAGAATGACGACGTACGACCTACTATTGAAAAAGCGAAAAATTGTTTGAAGTTGTAGTGGAAATTGAACTTTATGCGTCCATGTTAAAGTGCTTTTTCTAAAAATACGTTTTGTTTACATGTTTGGAAACTAAATCGCGAACGCAGTATAGATATATATGAGATAAAATATTCCGAATCGTCTGGTCGTGAGACTGGTTTCATAGGGCATGAGGTCAGAACTTTAAAAAAAAAAAAAGTTTTTTTATTAAACATTATTTAATCCTTGCTGGTCTAGCGCTAGCAAGCGCTGCTGCTGAGCATGATATCCTGGGTTCGATTCCCAGGTCGGTCAGTGTTATTGGGTTATTCCATCAGGAACTTCTCAGTAGCAGCCTGGAGTCTGGATTAATTAATAACAATAGGCTCACCCCCTATTAGTTACATGGGACTTAAACATAACTGGCGTGTTCTATGGGTATAGGTAATCCTTAACCTCTGCCTAACCCTTCAGGGAAAACAAGCATGATACCATGTTATGTTACTTTTGTTTTATTATTTAATCATTGACATTTGTTTTATTCTTTTAACATTCAACATAATATGCAGAGTCTACAGTAAGACTCGCCCCCTATCACATGGGACATGCATGGGGCACAAGTAAGCGAAATATGGCCTTTCTATATAGACAAAACAAATCCTGAGGCCCTAGGCAAAGTGACATTCTATCGGCGATAACGATGATGGAAAAGGCAATTATATCGTCTACATACGTAAAGTGGGAAAAATACGTAATTATTGAAGCTAACTCAAAAACTACGCAAGCAAAGTTAATAAAATTTATATGGGACCACCTCTGAAGCATGACCTACCAAACAAAAAAAGAATTATCAAAATCGATTCATAATTGGCGGAGTAATCGCGTAATATACATACATAAAAAAAAACATACAGACGAATTGAGAACCTCCTCCTTTTTTAAGAAGTCGGTTAAAAATGTATAGGTCTGACATAAGCTATCGGAAAGTATAAGTCAATCCTGTTGAAAGTCGTTGTAGAAATACGAAACGCTTTCGAAGCGATTGTCACTTGTATAGGGTTTCTGACTATTCCTTCGGGTAATACAGTGATGATGTTAATTGAATAGAAAATGAAATGAGCTTACCCAAAGTGAAGAGTATCATGTAGACGATGAGACAAAGTAGAGGCAGGAAGGCGATCGACGTCATGTCATACTTGTAGTACGAGTCCATCAGAGCGTACACGCCTATCAGAGTCTGTAGACAAACAGTGAATGATAAATGATATTGCTTCTGTAAAGAAGAACTTTTTTAGGATCAAATTAATTATTTAAACAAGAAGAGGTCAGTGTTTCCTATTCGACTACTCGAGAAGAAACACAGAAACAAATAAGAGTTTACTGCGCGATGAGTTTCGTGTAAATCTCAGATTTCAGTGTTGTTCCCTCCGAAAATGCTCAAAATTGCCTGTTTAAACCGTCATTAGGGCCTATTGTACAAAGACAACTATTAAAAAAAAACATAGGGGCACAGTAATTAATATCCTTCTTATTCAATTTATAAAATATATTCCAAATTGGTGTAATATTGGAGGAGGAAATAGACGAGAGCCGAACCTCGAATTATGACTTTTTATATTGAGAAAAGACGGACCCTATTCCCTCTTAAGCCTCAGTGAACAGTGACTGCATATTAGATAACACTTACCAAGAATATAGTAAGTCCCAGTGACGTGGTCCACATGAGCAGCTTCCTGCCCAGCCGGTCCACCACCAGCGGCGTCACGCAGCTCGTCACCACCTCGATATTTATGAACTCCTTAATTATCAAGTTTTGGAAAAACAATCTCTACGTCTTAACAAGATAAAACTCAAATTCAATTGCAACCATTTATTGAGGACCTATGATAAATCAACTTGGTAAAAATCAGCTTAGCGGTTCGTATCAAGCTGTCTCGGGTTCGAATCTGGGTTTGAGTCAAAATATAAGTGACCGTTTGCTCGTGGGTAAGTAGGTAATAACAGCCGCACGGGTCGATCCATCAGGTTAAGCTACGTTGCCGGGATTGGTCAATGGATGGGTGGGATCTTTACATACCGAAACTCCTCCGTGTCTCGGAAAACACGTTAAGCCGTTGGTCCCGGCTGTCATTCGTGGATCTCCGACAGTCGTTACGGGTCGTCAGAAGCCCGTAAGTCTGACAACCAGTCTTACCGAGGGGTATCGTATTACCCAGTTTCTGGGTTGTGGAGGTCAGATAAGCAGTAGCTCCATGTAAAATACTGATTCAGCTGCATCCGGTTAGACTGGAAGCCGACCTCAACATAGTTGACAAAAAAGGAAAATTGATTTATTGAAGATTACTAAAACGCATAGTTTTCTAGTTTACCAGGACATGCATGCAGGAAATGATTGATTTGATCACCCTGGGTAGACCTGTCCTGCTTTACACCAAAAGTAGAGTACGCCTAAGATCGGGGGGATAAAGTAACGTTACCTGCACGACGCCCATGATGATGGTCCCGTCTGCCGGCGACAGGCTGGTGCCGACCTTGGCCAGCAGCTCCTCCATGTAGAACAGGAGCACGTCGATACCCGACAGCTGCAGTAACATCGCCAGGAATACGCAGATACCTGTCGTTTGTAAATATATATATACCAGGTTTCAGATACAGACAGCTTTATATTTGAATATTTACGATTTTTTGGGATATTTTTTGATGATTCTATGATTCCATCGATATTTTATGGAACACTTTTTCAAAAATCCTGATATACTTAGTAGGTATTTTTTCTTTTCCCTTATTGAGAAAACATTTTTTTTTAAAGATTTTTGAAAAATACTGGACATTTTTTTTTCTTTTTTTACGTAATAAAAAAATGACGGCTATACATTTTGAGTTAAAATGTGACATGACGTCAATAGCCGGTAGATTTTATACCGGCTTGTGACGTAGCGAACCCCTTTATCAATATATCTTTTTATTACAAGCTTTATATTAGCTTGCTCTGTTCGTATATCTTTCCGGTTACTCTTTTTGTCATCAATTTTTCAAGCACTTCCTGGCATCCGATTGAGCTGAAACTTGGCATACTTATACAACTACCGAGACATTTTGAAAAAATGATATCATGGACCTGGTCTGAAGATGGAGCAGGAAGTTGGACATAGGAACTCCTCAATCAAACAAGATAGCACCATCGTGTTTGGACTCATTGGTTACGTATTAAAAAGTACTTTGACACTGGGTGGTGTTCAAGGTCTGATGATGGAGCCGGAAGGTGGCCATATGTGTTTCTAGTACTCCAATTTTCATCAATTTTTCAAGGACTCCCTGACATCTGATTGTGTTGTAACTTGGCATAATAATACAACTACCGAGACATTTTGAAAAATGATACCATGTTGCTGGTCTGATGATGGGGCCGGAAGTTGAACATAGGAACTCCTCAATCAAACAAGATAGCACCATCGTGTTTGGACTCATTGGTCATGTATTAACAAGTGCTTTGACCCTAGGTGGTCTTCAGTGCTTGATGATGGAGCCTGAAGGTGGCCATGGGAAAACCTCAATCTAACAAGATAGCACCATCGTGTTTGGACTCATTGGTTATGTATTGACACTAGGTGGTGTTCAGGGTCTGATGATGGAGCCAGAAGGTGGCCATGGGAAAACCTCAATCTAACAAGATAGCACCATCGTGTTTGGACTCATTGGTTATGTATTGACACTAGGTGGTGTTCAGGGTCTGATGATGGAGCCAGAAGGTGGCCATGGGAAAACCTCAATCTAACAAGATAGCACCATCGTGTTTGGACTCATTGGTTATGTATTGACACTAGGTGGTGTTCAGGGTCTGATGATGGAGCCAGAAGGTGGCCATGGGAAAACCTCAATCTAACAAGATAGCATCATCGTGTTAGGACTCTTTGGCCAAGGCAGTATCCAAAGTCTGTTGACAAATTCTAATGCTAAAAAGTACAAAATAAAATATAAGTAAAAATCTTTTTAAGAACAAGCTTTGAATGAACTAAAAAGTTCTAAATAAAACTTACGCAAACATAGAACTTTAATATTTTGTTAAAAGCTTGAGGCGTAAATGTCCTTCTTAATAAAAATTAAAAATAAGCCTCCAGCTTTTAAGAAAATATTAAAGCTCTATGTTTGCGTAAATTTTATTTAGAACTTTTTAGTTCATTCAAAGCTTGTTCTTAAAAAGATTTTTACTTATATTTTATTATTAAAATATGATAAAGCAAAAAATACGTGTCTAATATTGTTTTAATACGTGATTGACGGACTAAATATTTTTTTTTTACCCAGTCAACATCCCTATTAACTTTCGCAGAAAATAGAATCACTTGAAATTCAGGTCAAATTCATTAACGTAAATTTTAAAGTACTAGCTGCGCCCCGTGGTTTCGCCCGCGTAAGTCTCGATGCCGTGGGAATATCGGGATAAAAAGTATCCAATGTCCTATTCCAAGTCATGGTCTACCCCTGTGCCAAATTTCATCCGAATCCGTTCAGCCGTTCACGCGTGATGGCGTGACCAAGGGAACTAGAGATTCATTTTTTATAAATATAGATTTTAACCGCCTTATTCATAAGCGCTGCTTAAAGTTAAGTTATAGATTAGCAACTGTTTAACCATACATTTTCGACGTTTATACGACTCTTTAACTTTAAGAAACGTTTATGAATAAGAGGATAAATGTTTAGCGTTTAGTAATAATTTGTGGTGCAATTGGGCCTTAGTCCTTACCCAGAGCCTTAACGTTCCCCCTGGTGGCCCAGAGGTCCTGTATCTTGGGCGGCTCCTTGTACTCCCGCGCCACGACGGCCTGCAGGCCCTCCAGTTCGGTCTGAACACCCTCCTTGGATGTGCCGCGAAGGGATTGCAGGATCTTTGACGCTTCCTCCATTTTCCCTGAGGAAATGCGAAAATTATACTAAGTGTTTCGGAAGGCATCATCGACCCAATCGAGAACTGGAGTATAATAATAGAAAATAATTCTGTATTTATGTAAGGGATTGATATAAAATTTAAAAAAAAGGGGCAAAAAAAAATTTCTTTGGTAGTAACTACATTTTTTTAAATGCAATGACATAGTCACTAGCGCCGCGTTTATCAGGAGTGGTAGCGCGGACTCTAGGCCCACTTGCACCTAGTACCACAAATCACTGAACTTATTTAGTGCTAAACGAATTAAAAACATCGTTCTATTCTTGTCAGTCATTTGAAGATGACCGAGACGGAATGATGTTTTAAATAGGTTTAGCGTTAGATGCATTACATTATTTGTATTGTAGTGCAAGTGGGCCTTAGTGTTTTACCTTTATAAACCAAGTAGAAGGGCGTTTCCGGTATGTACCAGGTGCAAGGCAAGTATAACAGCGATAGAATGCCGCCAGTCGCAGTCAGACCCCAGTACGAGGTGAACGGACCGATGGCGTATGCCAGCAAGAATCCAACGTTGATGAATAGGAGGAAGAACGCGCTGAGAGCGCCGCGGATTTTGTCCTGAAGAAGATGGATTTAACATTTAATTTTTTGTGAAGGAACCTACTTCGTCCCAGAACACATAAGATGATGTGTTTATTCGAAAGATTGAATCCTGGAAGTTGACCCTGTCGAATGGTGTCATAATAGTTATTTGTACAGTTCTTTGCAATACCAATATCGAACAAAAATGGCGCGGTACGACGTGAATTCGAATTTTTCGAACTCGAATGTGTTTTGTTTTAAATTACGGTGCTTTGTTAGTGAAACGCTCGTGAATGACAATGTTCTTTTTAGAAATGAGTTGCATAATGAAATTCAGTACAACATTATAACACCCGTTTGGATGATATTATGGTTACTATGACACTGGATGTTTTAATGTTGGCTAAAAGCTAACTGTTTCAGAAACTTTTAGAGAGGATTTATAGCATGGGTGTAGATAAAAAGATAGGATGTTCTTTTTTGTATTTGTGTCTGTTCAGATCCGTGCGCGGAGCAGGATTTTGTGTGAGGTCAGGACTTTGATGCGTAGTTCACATGTGGCGATATAGATCCACACCCTGATTAGGCTATAAAGTTTTCAAAAATGTTTGAATGCAGTAAAGTTTTACTTGTGTACTAAAATTGTTAGCATATAAATTAAATGCATTGCGATGAACTGCCTTTCTAGTTATGTGTATTACGCAATTCCACCGCTGTAACTTTGTAAATTTAATAGGAAAAGGGTATGGAACCTACTTCGCAGCCAGGAAAACTAATTACCACACGAAGGCGGGTTGGTCTTAATTGTGTGTGTATTTTTCTACGTGTGCAAGCTTGAGAGCTCTCAGTATAAGGCCAGCCGCTTTCATATACACAAACACAATGTGCACGTGCAAACATGGATCCGAAATTCTACAACTAGATGCTTCTTACCTCGGCAATCTCCCCAATATAAATAGGCACGGTCGCGAACATCATGCCTGTGGCGCATCCCCACATAACCCTGGCCACGTACAAGGTGGTCAGGTTAGTGGTGACGCCGGCCAGCAGCCATCCCAGCAGCAGCGGGATGTTGGAGCCCATGATTATCCACCGCCGCCCCACGTGGCGGGATAGCGGGACGGTTATTAGAGGACCTGCGAGTGTAAATAAAAAAAACAAATTCAATTAATCTGTATTGCTGAACACAGTAAAATCTGCCTAGCATTTCCCAACTATAATGGGGTCGGCTTCCAGTCTAACCAGATGCAGCTGAATACCAGTGTTTTACATGGAGCGTCTGCCAATCTGACCTCCACATCCCAGTAACTGGGTAATACGATAAGTACCCCTTGGTAAGACTGGTTGTCAGACTTTCGGGCTTCTGACGACCCGTAACGACTGTCAGAGATCCACGAATGACAACCGGGACCAGCAGCTTAACGTGCTTTCCGAGGCACGGAGGAGTCTCGATATGTAAAGATGGTCACCCATCCACGGACCAACCCCGGCAAGCGTAGCTTAACCTGACGGATCGACCCGTGCGGCTTTTATTACTTAGCCACGAGCTCCTCCCACACACACACTTGCTGAACACAGTACATAATTATAAATACATTGCAAGATGTTAAGCGAATGCGCAGTTCACTAGGGGATGTATGTATAGGTATACCATAGAGATATAATATTACATAGAGTGCGCGTATTGCACAAATCGCTTAGTGCGCATCGTATACAAGTGAGCTATAGATTAGTTTTGGGTAGGACATCCAAGAGAAGAGGCACTTCATATGTCTCATACAAAATGATTGAATGTCCCAACACCTCAAAATAACATTTTGTACCGCTTCACTGTGACATACAAATGAATGAATCTCGAACTGACAAGTGAGTGAGTGTGGTGAGGAACGTCGTGTTGTTCAAACCCGTGTCTACTGTTCATAGTTTGTTGCGCACACTACGGTACATTTTTATGGGACTAAGAACCAGTTAGCGACTTCGTGATGATTAAAGAACACCACATAATTCTTCAAATTCAAAATTCAAATTCATTTATTTGTCGGAATATGGTACATTACATGGTCTTAGATTATATAAATAGTCTCATCATATTCAGCCACGTATCTTTTCTGCCAAAAATAAAAACGCCTTTATGTAAGTTCCTGTGTGAACCGGTAACCAACGCGTCCACGGTTAACATAGGCTAAGAAATTTTTATGTTAGATTAACATACCATTTTAGCACATGATTCTAGACCCCCCAGCGTAGAAACTTTAAGCCGATTATTTAAAAAAAAACTGCTGTTTTAAAGAAAGAAAGAAAGAAGGAAAATTCATGGTAACAGTGTGCGCGTCGATGTTATACCGTGTATGAATTCTCCCTTACCCAAGAGTCCTCCGAGCACTAGAAGCGAGGCTACCCAGGACTCCTGCTGCAGTGTTGGCACTTGGGGCAGCGGCGAACTGTCGAGCCGCTGCAGCTGTGGAAGTACGGGGGACGTCCATCCCATTGACATTCCCGTACACAGACTCCCGTAGCTTGCTGGTGGGGGAAAGAAAACAAGGGTTATCTTCATAGTTTTGCTAGGGAGGGTTGCGCCACATCTTCTACACAGTTAAGTATAACACGGAAGGGCGGGGGTTTTGGGGCTGTTTTGTTGGAGTAAGTATCTAATTTTGAAGTTCAAAAAGTGATTGTCACTCTAATTTTTTCATTTAAAATGATTTTTGATTTTTTTGTAGTTACATAGAACCATAGAACCCCATTTTTTATGTCCACGCAATCACTGTCCATTCTAAGGTTGCCTGGAAGAGATCGCAAAAAGCGATAAGGCCGCCTATAGTATGTTTTGTAGTGTTAAATCTCAGACTATATTACTTTACTCTATGTCTCAGACCAACATTTTGTTGGTCTGAGTGTTAAATGTATTTATTTTTGCCATGTATTTTCTGGTGTACAATAAAGTAGGGATGCAAGAAGTGTAAAAAATTATCGATATATATCGAATCGATATTTAAAAAAAAAAACGATATCGATTTCGATATATCGAAAAAAAAAATCGATATATCGATATATCGGTGCAATTTTCAAAAATAAATTTTAGTTTATGTAGTTCAAGTTTTATAATCATGTAAATACCAAACTAGGAAAAAAAGTACTAATAATTTTTACGGCTCTGAATTCCAGTGGTTTTAGTCAGCGGCAACAACGGTGTTGCTATTGAAAATATATCTTTTTTGATACATTTTCGACACTTGATATTTTATATCGATACATCGATATATCGAAATAATAAATATCGCCTGAAAATATCGATATATCGAACAAAAAATATCGATATTTCGATATATCGATATTTTTTCTGCAAGCCTACAATAAAGTATACATAAATAAATAGAATGATTGTGTATTATTTTAAGGGGTGATAGTAACTACACCTTTTGAATAAACCTTTTGTGTGTGTGTGTGGGATCTGGGATAAGCATAAGACGTATATTATGTATACCTCTAACGCTAAGCTCGCAACCTATTTACAATAATAAAATAGGTAGGTAGTAGGTACACCTACCTAGGTCTTTAATAAATCTGCTATCAACTCTAGATAGTTGATATTACCAGTTTCCATAATCTAAAGCTTAGATCGCGGCGCAGTTAGCAACTAAAGTAATAATACTACTTCCTAACTTGTAATTGTAATAATGTCACGAATGCAGTGAGCCAGTGATTTTTAACCTTTTTTAACGAGAGCAATACAAAATGAGGGGCAACTCCCGCATTTTGAAGAACGTTTTCTAATCGAACGCATTCAAATCTCAGTCTAATTTTTGACATTGACTGTCAATTGAGATGAGATCGCGAGTAGATTTAGAACATTTTTAATCTCAAACTTAAGGCATTCATTTCAATCAAACCATTTACAGACAGTTTTGAATTGTCATGGACTCGGTCAGTCAGAAATATGTCGCTAATTGCCCATTCCTAAGCGTAGTAGTTACCTATGAGTATGGAGACGAACGGGTAAGGCACTTCATGGACACTTTAATCACAGGAATTGGCCTTCAGGTTATAATGTTGCCTTAGCTTACAGCACGCGTAGCATGACCATCGTAGAAACGGGTTTTGTCGACGGAAGAATAGACAAAATGACAGATTGTGATTGTTTATCTGTCATTTTATCTATTCTTCCGTCGACAAAACCCGTTTCTATTCGCGTGCAGTCCGACAGTCTAGAGAATGCGTTCTTGACATGACACCTGCCTGTCAGTTGGACAATATCTAGTAAGATAAAATTAGATCAAATTCGCAAAACACATAATCATTAATATGAAACTGACAGCTGTCAAGAACGCATTCTTTCGACAGCCGGACTGTAGATGAAAAGGCTTGTGCCTGGGAATAATTTTAATAGTTCCGATCTCGATACCTTTCATGGTTTAGTTTAGATTAGGTACGTGACCAGCCACACTCTCAAGCTCTTCGGCCCTAACGTTGGGAACCACTGATTAATTCTAATACAGTAGTTATTAACTTTATAATAATTATTGACAAGGTCGCAGTTTGCGTGTAAGTACCTACTTATATTATATTTATAATACAACTACATACCTTCTATGTATTGCCAATCTTATTGTTAACATCTACGACGACTTAGAGTACCATTTTAATTAAATATTGTGCTATATGTAAGTAGGTACTTCTTGGCTAGGTACCTTAATACGGAGCCCGGAATAGTTATAAACACAAAAAAAAAACTTTATTCTTTTTTTAATTCTAATGAGTTTGTTTGTTACCTACGCTTTCACGCTAAAACAGCTGAACAGATTTGGATGAAATTTAGCGCATGGGTAGACCATGACCTGGGTTAGGTAGGATATAGGATAATTTTTATCTCGCTAGTATGTTCCCGTGGAATAATTTCCGACCTCCACGCGGACAAAGCCGCGGCTTAGTAGATAAGATAGTTTATATTTTATGAATTAGTTTTTTATAGATAGTTTATATTTTGCCAATTTTTTTTATTGATAATTTTATTGAAACAGGTCTGATAACGTTAACTAAACAGATTTTAACTTATTTGCTAATACTGTAACTCGACTTTTCGGTGTTTCTATTAAATTAGCACGTAAAAGCGTAGGGTTTAAGTAATATGTTAAATTTATGATAAAATTCCTAGCATCTAAGAGATCGAATATTGGAATCATATAACTGAACTTCATTACATTAAAATAATAGGTACGTATACTTAATACGTTATTAAATCCTTTTATATTTAAAAGAATACTTACCTAACGATGCCGCTAAGTATTGGCGCCATTTTATTTTTAAATGCTCTTTCAAATTATCGAACATACTACACCACAATTTTTAAATAAAGAACTACCACCACACTATCCCTTTCCGGGATAGCAAAGACAGGAATCACTTTTTATTAATCGATCAAAGACAATGTAATTTGTTTAATAGAATTAAATAGGCAAAGACGTCTTAACAGTCAGCCATGTCGATTAAATGTAATATAGCGATTGGCAATTACTCAACGTGCAAATTCCCTTCACATTTTTTCTAAGTTAAAAAAAAATATCCGCGAAGTTAATTGTCTTTTATTTAATTCAGTGATAGTGAGATAGTTGGTTGGCGATTGTTTTAGTAAGGTCAAGATGAAGGTCGATCCTCATCAAAGGTTTACATTAGATACACTGTTTTAGAAAGTGTTTTAGCCTTTTACTTTCATTTAATTGTTATGATTTAGGAACGTAAGTTAAATGTCAACTTTTTTGTTGTTTTTTTTCCTATTTGTGTCTAGAATCTATACTAAAATAAAAAAATAAAAAAAAAAAAAAAAAAAATAATATAATAATTGTTCAGGCACTAGGAACCATCCTCTATTTCACCTATTATAATCAGCCTATAATGTTCCCACTACTGGGACACAGGCCTCCTCTATGTGTCAGGGAGTGGGCCGTAATCTACCACGCGGGCCCAGTGTGCATGGGTGTGAGGGAGCGGGCCGTATCCACCACGCGGGCCCAGTGTGGGTTGGTAGATGTTACATGTCTTCGATTTTTTGGTTCTAGGACATGGCGGTTTCCTCACGATGTTTCCCTTCACCGTTTTGAGAGCAATGGTGATGAAATAATTTACACAAAGTAAAGCGCCTGTCTGGGTTTGACTCTACGGCCTACAACTCGTTATTCGCGGTCGTTACTACTGGGCCACCACTGACTGCTCTCTATTTCACTTGTTTTTATAATAATCGGTAGGTTTAAAGTACCTTCTTAGACATAAGCCGAGTTAGGCTAACCTATTACCTATCTAAACGGAATTTAACTAACGAACTCTCGTATCAAGGTGCTCCCTCTACGCGAGCATTCGCCTGTAATGTAACGGTTCAGATTCGAGCATTACATCACAGTGAGGGAGGAGAACCGAGCATGACAGTGCGAAATTTCTTACTCAAAATCGAATCTGAAATATTATCATTACAAGCGAATGCTCGCGGCAGCGGCACCATAATACGAGGGAGTGGGACAAATCATAAGTTTCGTTATTTAAAGTCTGTTATTAAGGGTTACGTACCCAAAGGGTAAAACGGTATTACTAAGACTCCGCTGTCCGTCCGTCTATCGGTCTGTCCGTTTGTCCGTCTGTCACCAGGCTGTATGAACCGTGATAGTTAGACAGTTGATGACAGATGATATACAGGCTGTAAGGGTAAACACTCTTGTCATTCAAACCATGGGTAGTTGACTTAAATATAAAAATAAATAACCGAACACAACAAAAAAAAAATGTTATTTTCATTAAAAGATTTTAAAAAGTTTCTATCCGACACCGTGCTCGCTAGCGAAACAGCTGATTGACTGAGGGAGGTGTCGCGCTCACAGCCGGTCAGGTCACATCCAGCACCCCCAGCCCGTGTTGAGACGCAAGTTCGTTGCCCTAGCGCATAGGGTAACGAACTTGCGTCTCTTGTGGTAAAAAACAGATGTCAATTTTTTTTTAAAAAAGTTGCAATTTTCCATTGATTTTACGTTCTATAAATGAAACTAAACCACTGGTTGCAAGGATAATGGTGTTTACCCTAACACCCTGTATTTCTGTTGCCGCTATAACAACAAATACTAAAAAACAGAATAAAATAAATATTTAAGGGGGCTCCCATACAAAAAACGTATTTTTTTTGCCGTTTTATAGATAATGGTACGGAACCCTTCGTGCTCGAGTCCGATTCGCACTTGGCCGGTTTTGAAAATTTCGTAGACTAATATCAAACTCAAAATTGAAAAAAACAACAACAATCACTAGAAATGCCAAATTAGTTTACGAGATTAAAAACCAGACTTTAGGTGTTAGTAGGTACACCTAAAGTCCTACCTATCCTTTCGAGAATACAGGCATGATGATATAATACCTACTTTAGGGCTCTTCTCTATATTCTATCTATATTCTTGGGTCGAGGTTTAAACCTCGCTATTAAACAATTGTGATTGTTTTTTATCTATTTTCATATGATTTATTAGGAATTATTAACGCTGCCCTTAAAGGCTGTATTTAAATAGACGGTAACAATGCTGTTTTATTTGCATAAATCACGTCTAGGTGCAAATAAAATAATAGGTATTTGATCGTTTAGTGATGCGGCACTGTAACTTTGTAATATTTATCGATGTCATAAAAAACAAATCTGCCTAGCCTTTTCCCAAATTATTTTGGGTCGGCCATCTGAATACCAGTATTTTACATAGAGCTACCTAAGCCTATCTGACCTGTATAACTCAGGTACTGGGTAACACGATACCCCTTAGTAAGACTGGTTTTCAGACTGTTGGGTTTCTGAGTACCACCCGCACAGTCGAAGATCTACGAATTAAACGTGAAACCTTTATTGCCCTTGAGCAAAACTTGCCATATTTTAGGTAAATGTCTCTTGGCAAACAAATTGGCAATAGATAGCCAAGAAGGTACCGTCCTTCTTGTCCATTACAATTGTTTTATACCAAGCTCTACATCATTTACTACCCACTGATATAATGGCTATCGTGACTTAATTATTCAGATTTAATAAACATAATTCATAATACCAGTTATTGCATTAATTAAGATTACCTACAGTTATAGATGAAGTCAGTATTAGATCACAATGTGATAATATTATAGATTACTAGCTGCGCCCCGCGGTTTCACCCGCGTAAGTCTCGATTCAGTGGGAATATCGGGATAAAAAGTATCCTGTGTGTTTATCCAGGTTATAAACTATCTGTTTGCCAAATTTCATCTAAATCCATTCAGTAGTTTTTACGTGAAAGAATAACAAACATCCATCCATCCATACTTACAAACTTTCGCGTTTATATTATTAGTTAGATACAGCAAGAGACCTCTCATGGTTTTTTAAAACAGTTTCCATCACTTATAAGATTTGGAATTAATTTTGTAATTAATAAGTTCAATACGGCCGATGAATTATGGCCGGTCTGAACATGGCTCTCCGAACTTTCGCACATGTTTGATGTTCACTCAGCCTGTTCGGACCGGAATTATTTATAATATAATTATGCTATATGATATTAAAAAAACAGATCGAGATATCAATGTAAATTAGTCAGGGTTCAAGCTAAAGCACTAGGAAGTGGAGAAGGGCGAGCCTTTTGTCTTATGAGATCTTTTGAATAATAACTTTTGATTTAAATTTTGAATGATGTCCTCCACACTAGAACAGGGGGCCAAGTCTACTAATTTACAAACGTGTCAATGGTCTCGCAATGATCAGTTTTTGACAGATATGCCATACAAAATCTGTCAAAAACTCATGATTGTGAGACCACTGACACGTTTGTAAATTAGTAGACTTGGCCCCCTGTTTGAGAGTAGTCAACGACTATCAGTTTTAAAGAAATCGTCGATGATTTCTGAATTCTTTTTCAATAAAGCAGAAATAAACCCTTCCATTCTAAAAGTAGATTCTAATTATCTAATGACTAAGTATTTACATGCATAAATTATCCTTGATCTTAAGTGGGTAGCTCTAGCTATATAGGTACCTAAATCCTTTAAAACTATCTCTTGTAAGTAAATTAAACTTAATTCCTTTAAAGTTTAAGTTGAATTTACCATGGTATTGTTTCGTGATAGTAATGATCAATAGATAAGGTCTGCTGATTTCTCTAATTGTTTTTGTTTGTTTTTTGTTAACGTTGATTAAGTTTCCTATTGTTCTGCGTATTAGAGAATTTAGACGATTTACTGTTAATAGGCAATTTTGAGAGTAAGTAAAATGTTATCTATTTTTGTTACGGCTACGTAATTAGGTATTTTACTCACTCTGGATTTTAGAAATCTTGTGATTCATAGCCACAGAGCTCGGAAAAAGATAATTTTCATTCATTATTCAGTAACGTTCTTTTATTTATTTATAATATAATTATATTTATAGCAAAAATACTTTATTTTTATTTTACATAGCAAAAAATAAATTAAACACTATATACCTAACATACAATAGGCGGGTTTATCGCTTTCTGCGAACTCTTCCAGGCAACCTTGGAATGGACAGTTATATTGTTTTTGTTTAGGTACCTATTTAGAGTTTTTTTAAAACGCTAATTTACAAAAAAAACTTTTTCAGCGGTTATAGTAATAACACTTTGTTTGCATGGTGTTAAAATGAGTAATACTAGGCTAAAACTTTTAATTATCTACTACAGGTACAGCTGCTGTTAGTATAGTAATAAATAAAAGCTAAAATAATTGAATAATAGCGCCATCTATCAATTCTAGTCGAATGATTAACGTTGCGGCAATATTTGAAGGCTGCGGGGACTGCGGCGGTCCGGTAGTCGCCAGTCACTACTTCATTGATCACTTGTTATGTCATGTTAGCGACTGATCATTCACAGATGTCGCTAAGAACGGGTATTTTAAGCTAACCGTACGTGGCGGTGCTAAACTAAACGTGAGTTGAACGTTCGGCGACATCGGCTTTGCGAGGCCTCTTTCATTTCTCAGTCGAAAGAAAAACTTTAAATTGAATGGGCTAAATGGGGATGGGAATATATTAAAAACTACTAAGTACTCGTGATTTTGGGCCTAAAAAATGGAAATAAATACGAATAACTTAACTTTTAATAACTTGTAAAAAAAATTGCGAGCCCCTCAGGCGTGAGGCGGCGGCGGTAGCTGACGTCACCCTGAAGCATTACAAAAATACGTCAGAGCACATTAGGAACTGTGGCCGGCCGAAGCGTAGTAATTTTTTCAGACAGATTCAATTGAAATTCCGAAAATATTATTTACGTAAATAAATAGTATCTCAATGCAGCCGAAAATTTGAGGGTCAAGGTACTACCATTCCATAGCCGATCGCAGGCGGCAACTACAGGCCAAGTTCAAATCGAGAATGCGCAAAAATTTGAGGTAACTTCGGAAGTTTCTATTTTTTGTTCTGTTCCACAAAAAGTATGGAAACTACATTTAGTTTCCAGAAGTCCTCGGAAGTCTCGGGAGTCCGTCGTTTTGTGCTCATGCTCGTGATCAAAGCTCATGAAAAATTAGAGCAAAAATATAAAATTAATCAACGCTTCTATTTCACAAGCATAGACAAAACGGATATCTTTTCAATCAAATCGAACGGATCACAAACGTTCGCTGCAATCAAAACGCTGTAACGATTTCCGGGGTGTCTATGCCTATTTTTATTTTTTTTCGCCACCTCCAGCAAACGATCTCGTTTCTTCCTAGTTTTGTTTTGTATCGGTTCTAAAACCGTATGTTTTTGAAAAAACTGAACGCGATGTTGTGAGAGCATTCACTAATTGATGCCCGGAGTTCGGATTCGTTGCGGTGTGTTCGTGTAAAGGCACCGGATTAAAAAAAACGAGCTAGGGGTGCACCAAATGCAATTTGTACGATGGTAAAATATTTTTGTAGTTGTTTTTCAGATGTAACATATAAATGATAGGGATTAGATAAGGATTTTTGAAGTGAAATTTCTTATGTGGCGATTCGATAATTGGACGAGAATTGAGAGTAAAATTTTAACGACGCGTCACGTTTAACATAGCTCTCTCTCTGTCTTGTCTCTCACACTAAATCTCTCTTATTTAATAACTGTTGCAATAAGTTGCTGGGTCGAATTAGGAAAGTAATTTACAACTCGGTATTTAAAAGTAACCTAAACGAAGTAATTTAATCCAAATACACAAGCATCCAGCTGAAAAAAAAAACTTATCGAATGAAAAATCGGATACTTCGTTCCATTCTGAACACAAATTAATCGATTCGTTTTCACAACAATCGCGCATCTCTACAAAAAGGCGATGTATCGAATCGATTTTTACGTCTGTCACCGGTCGATCTCTCGCCTGTTCACAGATGGCACTGCTTGGGAAACCAAAATCGAGTTGAATCGATCAATGACGCTCACTGATTAGTTGGGTGATAATTTAAACATGTGGAGAGATTGAGTCAATTTAAACGTATTATTGAGTTTTAATTAGATTTGGATGCCTGTAACATGTGTAAACATGGCGTTATTTGGAAAGGAAACGTAATGTTTTTATAAAATGCTTTAAGTAGGTTCACCCAAGATTAAGGAAGGGAATTCCTAATACGTAATGTTCAAAAGCCAGTGAATTATGTTATCTAAAAAGAAATCTGAATTTTTGAAAGACCTATCAACGATGGCTATTTGCGAGGTATCACGCTAAATTCGAATAAATTGTAACGCTGCTTGATTTCTTCATTTTTATGGACAGTCGTTGCATCTAGTACCTCATTCATGCTACAGCTTTCAACTTTTCAGTTGACTACATTTTTACAAAATTATTACTAAAATATTTTTTCATAAATGCGATATTTACCTAATTAACGATAGAGTAAACAAATATTTAATTTGTATGAAAGAGCAATCTATTTAAAACTCAAAACGATCATTCCTTTAATCCAAGTTACGTTTAAAAGATAGCTTTTTGATGTCCGGAAAACGAGACTGTCGTCGCTTCGACACACAGATTTTTCAATGTCCTGATGAAACACGAAAACAAATCGTAGGTTAGTAATCAGTTAGGCATGACATCTAATTTGTGTTCAATTTGAAATCTTAATAAGCCGTCAAAGCGTTCCAAAAATAGTTGACTAACTAATTATGTTCCGTTATAAGGGAGGCGGGCGACAATTGACAAATGTGTTGTGCGGTGCGATACATACAATTAGTCGAGGAATGTATCCGAACGCATCCGTACCCGTTGACAGTTGGCTTACGTCAAACTTTTTGGCGGGAAAATAAACTTTTTGCACGTACAATTTAGAGGTTATTTTCCTTTAGTAATTACCTTCAAATTGAGTGTTTGCGTTTCGAGGGGGGCCTATTTGGAGAAGTCTTTGTCTGTTCGGACGACGATAAATCATTTGGGCCCGTGACGCGTCTGGTTGAGTGTATGTGACAAATTACCTTCGTGATCTAGTAGGGAGCTGTGTGATAACTATTTTGGAATAATATGAATAGATTAATTACGTCAATTATAAATGTACAAGCTTTATGAAGCGATCAGGTGGTTTGCGAGTCAGTTATTCATTTATGGAGATTTAGAAAGGAGGAAACCGATGTAAGAATGCCAGAACCATATATCTGGACCAGGTAAATCTCATTCGTTCTAGGAAAACAACCTGAAATAACTCTTCCGAATATTATCAGCTTCCGGTGACTAAAACCGTCATCAATCAGTGATGAAGGGAAAATATTTTAACGATCCGATCTTTTGAGTTTACAAAGATGAAGAAGCTGTTCCTTTTCAAAAAAAGGCTAGCGGCAACCACTAAATGATCTCTCACGTCTAAGGCCAAGTATAGGATTACTTATACAGACTCAAACGCATTAATTTAGCAAACGATACAAAAAAGAACAATCTACCTACCTGGTATTTTTATCTGTGCAGTCAAAAAAAATAAAAGAAAAGCGCAGCAATCGCTATGGTCGCGACATACGAGCGCGCGTGCGTTCCATTACTCAAACGCATCAAAGCCGAGCTAACAGAGCAATAACAATCCAATCCGGTTTCGGAACGCGCATATTAATTCTGATTTATCCAAGGAACATTCAATTAGCTGAGGAAGACGCCGTTTGTAATTTAGTCCCCGGCTCTTGAGTCAAACTTGGAATGTGTGAACTGTATTTCCTTGCGTGGTTCTGTACATATGGGATTTCTATCGATCTATTTAGCCTACCCAGACCTAGTGCTTGTCATCTGCCCTACCTTTTCCCAACTATGTTAGGGTCGGCTTCCAGTCTAACTGGATGCAACTGAACACCAGTATTTTAGATGGAGCGACTGCTGATTGCTGTGGCTGTCAAATATTATTTGCAAACTATGATTTAGTCTCACATTTTTGGTAAAAAGTTTAAGAATCACCTTAAAAAAAAACACCATTCAAATCCTACTACTTCCCAGACATTCCTACCTACATAATCAGATATGAAACACCGAACTCATCTATCTTAAAAACATAATTTAATTTTGACGTGTAAAAGTGTAGGTATTCTTGAACCAATTTACAGAAATAAATATAATTTTATCATTTAGTTACTTATTACCTATTGCATAAGTTCAGAGGAGATGCCATACATAGCTATATGTAATATCTCATTCCTATTTTCGTTATTTTTCCTACTGCGCAAATTCAGTTTTACCTACAATCTCCAAATTACAAAGCTTCAATATTATTTACCCAACTAGAGTGCCTACTTACTATTTTTAAGACGAGCACCCAAATGGCGTAACACACTTCCATTCACATTCCGAAGGATTATGAAGGAAACTCCTAGCCCGTGCGTGAGTTGCTTCTTAATGTTTAAAAATTCGTTTGCTGACAATGTAAATATCGCAATGATTGTTGTCGAATTGACAAAATGAAAGACATTGCAAATGCAATTATACGCAACTACCCCGCAGATGGAAGTTCTTAAACACTTTCCCTCTTATTCATAAACGTTGCTTAAAGTTAAGTGACGTTTAAACATCAAAAATGTATGCTTAAACAACCGCTAATCATTACTTAATTTTAAGCAGCATTTCGGCGTAAGGGGGTTTACCTACGGAACCCCAAAACAGCGTGTTGTCTCGAAACAGATTTGTTAAATACAAATTGGTTATTAACATTCTTGGCGTGCGTTACGCGTGACATGACGATCGGTGGCATTGCTGCTGTACCTCATTTACTTATATTTATTACTTTTTATTTCGCTACATTTATATTGTCATATTCCACGGCAGTTATTACAGCTATTAGGCACCCATATTATTTTTTGATGATGACCTTATTAAATTGAGGGATATTTTTACTTATTGTTGTGGTTGAGACTTTTCTGATATTGTTAACGGTGGATGGGAAGGTATTTTTATAATGCAACAGCAATATAAGTACAATACGGCCAAAGAATCATGGCCGGTCCGAACTTTGCGCAGAAGGCTGCGCAAAGTACCTAAGTGGAAGTTCGGAGAGCCTATGTTCACACCGGCCATGATTCATGGGCCCTATTTGTACCTAAGTAGGTAGGATCTAAGAACGTCTCTTTTAGTAGACTACTTTGTTATGAGGAAAAAATCAAAGTACCTACCTACATACTTACCTACCTACTTATATGGTCTTCTGTAGGTAGGTAGGTAACTAATCAAAATATGTCCAATAGTCGCGAATCCCGTAAATGTCAATGCAAATCATTAAAAAATAGTTCAGTCTTATCTTGTAAGATACATATTTGTTTCAGTTCGTTAAAATAGCTTTTACACGTTTTCCTCTCATATATTTTCAAAGTCAATCATGTTGATTCACATAATTTACATCAAAACATGCTGTCTTCACGTATATTTTGTTAGATCATTCCGTTGAATCAAGTAGGATTGATATATCGTCTAAAGCTTTTGAAGACAAAAACAAGGATCAAAGCGTCAAAATAAAATGTAATCCACGACAAAATTATTGAGTTTTAAAAGTTCTGTCCAACATCCCACACTGAAACTCGCATTTTTCTTGAAAACAATTTTAGTTTTAATCTACAATAATTATTTGTCTAATCATTGATACGCATTTAGACGCATTAAAAAAAAAAAACATACAGACGAATTGAGAACCTCCTCCTTTTTGAAGAAGTAGATTAAAAAAAAGGTCATTCAGGAATTTTGGTATGCTGTGGTCACGATAATATTAAAACAAATCGTGGTAGGTATCTCTTAATTTAATTATAAGTAGATAATATTTTCAAATATCTATTTAATTCTGTAAAATTTAACGTAAGTAGTTATTAATTTGTAAGTAGATAATATTTTCAAATATCTATTTAATTCTGTATTTAACGTAAGTAGTTATTAATTTGCTATTTTACTTATCCACTTACGTTCATTTATCTTGGCAAGATAAAAACGGCTCATTTTCTTTTTTTTTGCTTAATCTTCATGATAATCGCATTGAGATGTCATTATAATGCAGACAATAAAACTACGAGATAATACGTTTGCTTTCCACATTCTTTTCTAAAATACTTGACGCCAGCTAACATCAAAGATATTCCTGATAAAATATTCAAATTAATTTGCGTTTGTTTTGACAGAATTCGTTAACGAACACTTAAAAAATAAAGTATCGTAATGAATCCGGCTAGAATTTTAATTGGAGCAGAGGCGTGGTTCGTCGTCCATTTTTTTTCGCGTAAAAAACTTTTTAATTAATATCTCCAGTGAAACGGACAGCTGTTTTACGGCGTCACTTGTTTATGGTACTAATGACGAACATTTTTAAATTCAGAATTTGCCTTGGCTTAAAAATTGAAGATGGTACTGATTGATGCTTATACTTAATTATTTTTTTGCCTCAGTAAAGGCAGTGGTGAATTTATTTGGCAATATTTATTGGCCTCATAAGTTGTGCGTATGATTAAGAAAATTTGAATATTCTATTAATTAGGCTGCCTATACTACCTAATTATTACGATGGTGTGTCTACTACGGTTTTTTGTGGACATTATTTTCTTTAAAATGCGTGTTCTTTATAATAAAAGGTCAGGGGGCCAAGTCTACTAAATTACAAACGTGTCAGTGGTCTCACAATGATCAGTTTTTGACAGATTTTGTATGGCATATCTGTCAAAAACTGATCATTGTGAGACCATTGACCCGTTCGTAAATTAGTAGACTTGGCCCCCTGTTGCTGTTACGTTGCAAGTTGCGTTTGGTTCTGCAGTTTCTTCTTTTAAGGAGACCCGGTGCTACCTTTCCTGTCTCTCCGGTCTCCTTAAAAGAAGAAACTGCAGAACCAAACGCAACTTGCAACGTAACAGCAACAGGGGGCCAAGTCTACTAATTTACGAACGGGTCAATGGTCTCACAATGATCAGTTTTTGACAGATATGCCATACAAAATCTGTCAAAAACTGATCATTGTGGGACCACTGACACATTTGTAAATTAGTAGACTTGGCCCAAGACTTAGCTACTACTAATCAAAATGAATTAAATTGAATCCTATCAACAAATAGCTGTCATTTATTTACACGTAAACGTGTGTTAAGTATCGGAGCAGAAAATATTCAAAAAAGTGTTTAAAAGAGGCAGTAATAGTGGGGGGCCAGCGTGGGTCAATTGTGTATACAATGGGCCCCGTCGCGCCACCAATCATTCACAGATAAAATGCTACGAGATGGAATTTGACACTTTTTTGTTAAGATTTCAACATTTATAGAGGGTGTTGTTTTGTAGTGACATTAACTTACGGAAGCTGTCAATTAATTTCTATATTTCTAGTATCTTTTTATGTACGGAACCTAAAAAAAAAACCCCAAACCCAATAAAAATATTGTAGGCTGAAAATGTACCTTCACGTCACGTACTGTATTCATATACATATTATAAAATATCCTCGCCCTGAAAGGGTTTCGAAAATAGGTCTGAAGTCTGAACGATTAATGGCACTATATAGCTCAAAGAAGCATAATATTCCCATCAATTTTTAAAATACAATCAAAACACCATTTTCGATGTAAGTACACCATTAAAAATTGCCTTTAAAAAGTCTAAAATTCCTAATCTTAAAAAAAACACACCCTGTGATGTCATCTCGTTTGATTGGAGTAGCGTGTCGAAAGGCTGAGATCGTGCATGTCATTGGTGGCTCTAAATGTTAGATCTTTTGCTACGATTAGCCGTGTAAATACAAAATGGAGCAAAACTCTAGAGTCGGAGGCTAAGCTGTGATGAACTGTGGTCGGCACGCCGCGACGACACGCTTGGGGTGAACCGTTGGTGATGTCACGAAAGGTTTGATGTTGTAACGATACAGCATCCACTGGCAAAACAATGGACAAATTGAAGGACATGATATTTTAATGCTCACATGCGACAACATAACATTAATCCTGGCTGCTACTGAGAAATTCCTGATGGAAAACCCCAATAACAGTTTGCCCGAGCCGGGAATCGAACCCAGGACCCATGATCAGCAGCAGTGGTTGCGACCACTAGACCAACGAAGCTGTCACAATAATAGACATCCAGTCTGAATTTCGGCCATCGCATTCAATATCAGTGGAGACCAGCCTTCGGCGCGGGAGATCAAAGATATTAAAAATAGAATATTTATAATTGTACATTCGTATGCCTTCAACGTTAATTTATTAATTAACTATTTGTGTACACACAACCGATTAAGAAAATAAGAATAAAAGAAATTAATGATGCTAGATTACTGTAGTAGGTATGTTATGTTACGCGAGGCTACACAGCAGTCTTTGCTACGCAGACTTTGCTACGCGACGCTACGCAGGCTATACTACCCGACGCTACGCGTGTCATACTACGCGATGCTTAGCAGGCTTTACTACGCAAGCTTTGTTATGCGAGGCTACGCAGGCTATGCTGCTACACAACGGTACGCCACGCTACGCACGTAATGCTACGCGATACTACGCAGTCTTTGCTACGAAGACTTTGCTACGCGACGTTACGCAGGCTATACTACGTGATGCTACGCATGTCATACTACGAGACGCTTAACAGTCTTTGCTTCGCAAGCTTTGTTACGCGATGCAACGCAGGCTGTGCTACGCGATGCTACGTAAACAACTACTCAACGGGAAATAAATCTACGTTACGTACGAAACGTACATACATAAGTTATAATGACGGTTGGTATGATGTGTAGTCAGTAGGATCTTGTTTTAGAAAGAAAGAAATAAAGAATAACGTTTATTTGCACAAAATACAAATAACAAAATAAAAAAATGTTTTGACAACAATAGTGTGCGCCTCACGGCTGCGCCAAAAAGGTTCATTTCAGCATTAATGCCAGACAGGTACTGTCTGACGCTGGTTTTCTAATGAACCTTTAGTGACAAGTGACGGGAAGTACAAACAGTTTCAACATACCCAATAAATATTTTTAACCATTAGGTACCTATTAATAAATAAGCTAGTAAAAAAAAGGAATAAAAAATAAATAATATAAGTAAATACAACAAGAACCGTCTCAGCAAACCCTTTTTAGCGATTAGATCAATCATTTTACATTAGGTACTGTTGCAATACTTATGTTGCGGAAGATTTATAAATAAAATAGCAAAGGAAATTAGGAACAAAATAATAAAGGTAGAACATTTTAAGTAAAACAATATTTCTAACCTTCTCACTGCATCATTATTATTTTGACTGCGGTTGTAGCACTGAATCCGGTAATAGGAAGAAGTTATCCCAAGGTATATAGATAAGTTATTCATTAACATTTCAATAATTATTTTATTATGTTACTGTTATGTTACAATGCGGGAGCTACTTATTTATGCACTTTGTTTTTTATATTTATTGGTATAGTTAGTCCTTTTAGTTTTAGTTTTTTAGTTAATTTAAGTAGTATAATAAGTTGTGGAGGTCAGATAGGCAGTCGCTCCATGTAAAATACTGGTATTCAGCTGCATCCGGTTAGACTGGGAGCCGACCCCAACATAGTTGGGAAAAGGCTAGGCAGATGATGATAATAAGGTACCCAATTTAGATGTATTTAATTAACCTAATAAAAATGTACACTCTGTTATGCTTATGAATTGAGATTGAGTTTCCTACCAATTATTTAAGAAGATGCCTTAAATTATAGGTAGAGTAGCTAAAATGTTATTCAATTTACTAGTAGGTAGTAGGTAAGTGTGATCCAAGATTCCAGTCATCAATGTATAGTTAAAATTATGAGCATATTATAAAGTAGGCCGCGTATTATTTGCAATTATATTTTCCATCTAAACAAAAGCTGAAACTGAAACGTAATACGTTGAAACCGTTTCCACGAAAAGTCGTTACGTTGTCGACTAAACAAACTGAGCTAATGGCGCAAATGGCCCGCGGCTCGCGCCCAAACCCATTAAGTTCAAAACTCAATAAACATCATTGTTTCAGCGCTTAACTAGGAAAATAAGCGCGCGCGGCCGCCCGGGGCCGCTTTAGCCCGATCTTCAACTCGCCGCGACCTCTAATATTCATAAGTCAATTTCCTGCCCCATTAATACGTAACGAAGTAGCGCAAATGGCCTTATCGCTTGTGCGCGATTACTTGCCCGCCGCTCTCTTACATAATTCAACGTATTAAACGAAATTGTTTAAACCTTATTGCTCGATTACGTTTCTCCACCCCGGGCACGCCTCGTTTCCCACCGCCAATCGGCTGACGAGATTCCACTTTGGCCCCCACTTTGGGCCCGTCCCCTCCTTTCATGTGCCCGCCCGTTTCTGTCCTCCCGGGTTCAGTTGATACGGAGTTGTGATTATCGGATGTTGGGCTGGGACGAACGTGTCCACTGGCTCGCACGCACGCGCTCACCCGTGCGAACTGAACTGACACATTGTGCTAATTGACCTATTAGGACTTACTAAATAATAAGGACATTTTTTTTAAAACGAACTTTAGAACACTCGAGTGCAGTGAAAGTGTTAACAAACTGAGATGTTAAATTGAACATTCAAATGTTTCAAGTCCAGATTTTAATAAAATAGGCCTTGCTATGACGATGCTTGCGATGGCGCGAGGATCGGAGGAGCGTCGGGACAAGGCCGAGGAAGAAGCCGAAGGGGAGACCGAGGCGAACGGGGAGGTTGACGTCGTGGGGGTCGAAGAGGCCGCGCCGGTGGACCTGACGAGGAGACTGGGGCTTACGAGGCCTCCCGACAGGCCGGCTATTGCGTTCTCCGTGGAGAATATCCTCGACCCCACCAAGTTCACCGGGCGGTCCGAAGTGCCACTGCGGTTTGATGAGCAGTACTGGAGACCACATTATGACAGGGATGACAGTGATTCCGGTGAGTAGGTGGCTCATTGTTCTTCGTTTGTTTTCTACATACCTCAATCTATCTACTTCTCTAGAAAAAACAGACTATTAATTTATATTGGACAGAATATTATATTCGGTTAGACGAGACGAAACTTAATGTTTTTAAGGTTATCGCAGATCTTTTTCGTTTGTATTTAGTCTGGGATGAATGTTATTGGATTCCAATAAGAAAATTGAACGTCGAATAAATTAACAGCTGTTGTTGACCACCCAGATAATTATACATTTACAACAAAGGTTTATGGTGAGTAAAGGAGTACATTTCCAGTACCGAAACTTAGCGAAGCAACAAAATTATAATATTTTGTCAGATAAAATACGATTTTTTTAATTCTTTATTAAAAAGAACTAGGTTAGGACTATTAAGCAATTTTAATCTAACTTAATTTTCTACGTAATCATTATTTACAAATTAGAATAGTGTTGATTGAACACACAGTCACAGTCCGTTCCACTTTCTTACATTTTGGTATTATATTATAAACACTTTTCACATGTGTGTGTCACATAAAATACGTGTGTAATTTTATATAAGTAGATATTTCAAAATAATTAAGTAGCGTATCATACTTCGCTTTATTTATTTTTTAAGATCTCAGTGCACAAGCTTCTTGCGACAGAATACGTAATATAGGTCCCACTTTCGCATATTAAGTAGTTATTTATGTTTTCTGTAGATCAACAATCATTAAAACACATAGGTAGTTACGTGCTTGCATTTCATAATTTACTAAATGCCTAAAAGAACAATCATAGCACAAAAATAGCAAGTATGAAGAAGAAGGAAAGAAGGGAAGAAAAAGGTGTGTGAAGAAGAACGTAAAAAACTCATTATTAAAGTTCGGAATTATCCGCAATTATTTCTCATTCATTAAAACATTAACCGTGGAGTTTCTTGCCAGCTCTTCTCCATATGAAACGACAAATTGGAACCGTGCACCTAGTTTCTAACTTATATAGGTTTATGTGAAATAAAATATTTTAAATTTGAATGTTTTTAATGATAACGATTTTGTTTTAAAGGTTACCGAGTTGTGGAGGTCAGATAGGCAGTCGCTCCATGTAAAATACTGGTATTCAGTTGTATCCGATTAGATTGGAAGCCGACCCCAACATAGTTGGGAAAAGGCAGGCAGATTGATTGATTGATTTGTTTTAAAGATTTCTAGCAAAGTCGGATGCTCATTACGCGCATAATTAGTTTTTGCCGCAAATGACTTACTTGCTCAAAATATCTATAAGTAACCTATAGAATTCTCGATACGACAATTTATGATTTGGAGTAACCTACCTATACTTATCTTACCTTACTTACCTGTATTTACTTACTTATCAATATACAAATTTAAAAGAGTGTCTGTCGAGTTTCTTGCCCGTTCTTCTCCATACGAACCTACTACGCTTTAGAATGGGCAACTAGCTTCATCTTTCTGACTGACCGACCGCTTGACAATTCAAAAGTGCCTGTAATTGGAATTGGAAGACTCCAATTCAAAGCATTTATTTCATTTGAAATAAATTCTTTGAATTGGAGTTTTTGAGTTTGAGTTTGTACTTAAAAATATAAGATCGCCAAATCCAAGCGATTTTAAATTACATACTCTACTTACTTAACCGAAATGACTTCGAAACCCGTAACCCAGTAGAGCAGTAGTCCATACCTACTTACCTATAGGGTAGCGCTCGAGGGGTTGGGCTACATTGTTCAGTTAAGCCTCAACAGGCCGTCGGCTTAGGGTTGGCTGCAGTCCTACCGGGCTATAGGTAGCTTGATTATTGAATGTTTATTGTTCCCTCTAACTGGGTGAGGAAAAATTGTACTTAGGTACTGGGATTAGGAATTTAGAAAGATATAGGGATGGCAGTAAGGATCGGAATCGGGAAGCGCTGCTTGCCTGGATGTGGTTCTCGTTAACTTTACGTAGATAGGTAGTTATGGGTCATGCCAAAAGAAATTAGATACTCAAAAATTATAAAATTCTTTATTACAAGTATCGATCTTTTCGAAGGATTCAATCTGAGCACGTATACACTTTTCCATATGTCTGAACCAATTGGAAAATACTTCACCACTCTTCTTTAGACACCTCAGCAATCTCGAAATTATAGGCAGTCGGTGCATTCTTTGCTTTCAAACCTTTTCCCCTTTAGTTTTTCTTTGTTTCTTGGAAACAGGTAAAACTCACAAGGCGCTAGGTCAGGGGAAGATAGTGAATAACTTGCCAGTGTCAAACATATGAGTAAAGAATAACTAACTTCTTTTGGCATGACCCTCGTTGATTCAGGGGTGGCTTAGAATACAATAGACATATTTAATAACCTATTCCGCTTAACTATTCTCTAAGAGTCATAAAAATCCCTGTAAGATGATGGTTCTCCGGGACGCAGAGACCAGCTCTGCGCTCAGGCTCTGCGTCCAGCGGTCGGTGTGGCAAGAAGTCGTGTTCTGGTTTGCAACTGATCAATCGTCATCCTGAGGATGCCTCGTTGAGAGATGAAACATTTTTTGCACTTATAACAGTGTTATCACAGATATTATAGTAGGTGATTGTGATCTAGAATTTCCCAAAATATTTTGTGTGGTACTTGTGATCAACTTTCTATGTAATCAGGTTTCGGCATTTTACACAGTGTCTGTGTGTCACCTGGTTATAGGTACACAAGTATGGGTTTTATTATGCATATTTTAGTTTGTATGTGTAACTGAAATACATAAACGAATCGCAGCGTTTCACACCGTGTCTAAGGACCAGCATTAAAAAGACTGTTATGTCCTTACTTGTTTTTCAACTACCATTATGTTTTCTGTAATTTTTAACAACGATTGCCCAACGTTAAGGCAATAGTTACTAGAGGTGGTAGCAATTAATGAGGCATTTTTCAGTTTTTTCACTTTAAAGATTTAATGAAATTGAGAACTACAGTTCAGTGTTGAACAAGGTTTTGTTAAGACGCCGCCGCCGCCGCGTTATAGTAGTTTAAACTTAGGTATGTAGGCACATTCTTTACATACCGAGACTCCTCCGTTCCCGAAAGCACGTTAAGCCGTTGGTCCCGGCTGTCATTCGTAAATCTTTGACAGTTGTTACGGGTCGTCAGTAGCCCGAAAGTCTGACAACCAGTCTTACCAAGGGGTATGGGTATCGTATTACCACGTTGCTGGGTTGTAGAGGTCAGATAAGCAGTCGCTCGATGTTAAATACTCGTATGCTGCATCCGGTTAGACTGGAAGCCGATCACAACATAGTTGGGAAAAGGCTAGGCAGATTGATTTTGCCATTCCATCACTATAATGTTTACCGCTCATCAGTCCCGTCTTGTATACCGCGGGTGGCTTTATACAATGTGTTTTTATTGATATCCCATTACTCTAGGGTATGATTGAGACCATATCAAAGAACCAACTGGCATATGAATTATTCTTCAATGATCTTTTTTTTTTTGTTTTCATTTTTCATACAAAATAATTCGACAAAGTCACGATTATTAATGTAAAACACCCTTACGTGCAATATGACAACGTCATATTTTCTTAGCTTTAAATATGAATGATTGGTTTGAATAAAAATTAATTACTCTTATTTATCAATGAAACTTAGATAGTCTATCTTCGAATCTATGCATTTTTGGACCACCTATTCTAGGAGATTATGTGTTCTTTTTACTTAAATAATATAACCCTAGAGTTATGGGATATCAAAAACTACACGTTGTAGACAACTTGAAACATTTTGTCGTCTAAAACGTTTCCCTTTTTCTTATTTACCTATTTAGGTATAGGTAGAGTTCAAAGGGTAGGTACTTGGAAATGTTATCTTTGTCAGGACAATAGATTATTTTTATTTTGTTTTCGCGTTTAAGACCCTTATAGGTTTATATTGGTCAACGGTTTCTTTTTAACATAAAAAAATATTAACAAATATTCATTTCCAGTTTATGCTGATCTTGCATTGTGTAGAATTTCCGTACAATGTGAGGTCAGCTTATACTGGAAATGTATAGCTTGATGTGTAGCCTTGTGTACATGCACACTTGTCTTTCTACATTGAAATACAAGTGTGCACAGAGTGTTTCTTTTACGTATAAATTTAATAGAATCAAATTAAGTGAATATTTCTCTACTTATTTTTTTTTTTCAGTGTTATTTTTTGTTTTGCATGTATGGACGCTATACTATTGCGGGTTAACGGGGACGCCCTTTGTTAGTTAATATACTGTTTATTAGACAATGAAACACAATACTTTAAATGTGCAGAATTTAATGACTAAATAAAATGTGTTCCATTCACGGCTCGGCTAAGTTCTTCATCGAATTCTCTTTAATAATTTTCAAACACAATATTATTCCATGACTTTTCTTTTTTCCTTTAATAAAATATTGAATTATTCTCTCCACTCATAGACGTATAAAAAACACTCAATTCATCATTAAAAGTTACATTCTATAAAAGAAAAATAAAACATAGTCACATTGAGTTTTTATTCAAATAATCGTCGGCAAAAAAAAAAAAACTAAAGTGGCCAGTTTCATCACCGTTTCACGAGATTGGAGTACCTAATCAGCGAGTAATTGAGAGTAGACTATTGCAAAATGAAGTGTTTTGTTGGCACCTAATGTTAGGCGACCATAATTTATTTAAAAACATCAGCACGTGTAAAAAGCGTCATCTTTTTGATAGTTTTTGTCGTAAATAGTTTCATTACCTCCAGAACCTTGCGTCGGGCATTTTATCATATTATGGTATATTCCAGAAGTATTTGGTGAATGTGTAAACAAACTCTGTTCAGTAAAAATTCTAACGCAATCTCTCACTAAAAGGAATTAGTCGCACATTAATCTGTATTCGGAAGGTTTCTACTTTATATCTCACTATTTTTTGCAACAATTAATGTTTGATTAACACTATTAAATATAGTAATTGAAGAATCGTCTACGATAATTGATGTTATAAAATTAACTTCAAATGTCAAATGAAAAACATCGTTATCGTGATTTAAAATTAGAATTTCAGGTTTATGTGTTTAAATACTCAAATCAAAGCACTCAATTTGCAAGTGGCACTACAAATTGGCATCCGCAGGTACGTTTTCTGATCCATTTGTTAACATTTTTGTCTGATACTTTTAGGACATACTGTAGGATTACGTATTCCGTTCATTGGCACGTGGTGTGACAAATTGGCGGGAATTAAACGCGTAAAATAATTGTACGCAACTAACGCAACACTAAATTGGAGTAACTGAAATTGTAATTGCCTACTGGTGTGTATGTTGAGTTCCTGATGTTTAGTTGTGTGGTCTTTTCTTTTTCGTGTGGTTACTGACTGTTGTCAGTTTTTATGCCGCCATGGGCCTCTGACTTGGCTTCACATGCCATTGAGAAATATCTCTCAGGCATGACGGTTTCCTCACGATGTTTTCCTTCACCGTTTTCGAAGCAAGTGATAATTATACGCACATGAATACGAAAAGTCAGAGGTGCGTGGCTTGGGTACGCACCTCGCACCTCGTGCGTGGCTTGGGGCGAGACCTATGACTTGGCAGTCCGACGGTCACACCGCTAGGCTATCACTGCTGTTGTGTGGTTTTTTTTAACCGACTTCTTCAAAAAGGAGGAGGTTCTCAATTCGTCTGTATGTTTTTATATACTCACAAATGATCATCATCAGTCGCTTCATGTAAACTACTGCTATTCAGCTGCATCCAGTTAGACTGGAAGCCGACCCCAACATGGTTGGGAAAAGGCTAGGCAGATGATGACAAATGATCCGATGTGTTCACGATTTTGCTATTAAGTTAAGTACCTGGTACTTGTTGACAGGCCTACAATGTTCTCCCATAAGCATTAAGACTATAATTTAAAATATTGTAAAGCAGGTAAGAGTCACCGTGGAGTTTCTTGCCGGCTCTTCTCCATAGGACACGACCAATTGGAATCCTGCACCTAGTTTCTAAAAATAATCTCAAGGTAATATTTGACAATTAGAGCTGCTTTACCTATACGTGTTAGGAGTTTAGGACCAGTGAGTCCAAAAAAACCTAACGTATAGTACCTAAAAGGCTAGCTAAATGCAGACGCCATCAGCCAGTGTACGTGTAGTGTCGCCAGGGTACTTTCACATAGATACATACAATACAGGCTAATACTTAAACTATGTATACAATATTATCATTCATTCACGACAGGAAAACATCGTGAGGAAACCGGCATGTCCTACTAGAACCAAACAATTAGAAGACATTGTGACATCTACCAACCCGCACTGGGCCCGCGTGTTAGATTAAAAAGCCCACACCCTCTTGAAGAGGAGGCCTGCGTTTCCCAGCAGTGGGAAATTATAGGCTGATTATGCTTTATGCTATTCATGTGTGAGTGTTTTATCCAGATTCTGAGAATATTCACTGTATAAGTAGTATCACGGAAATAAACGGACAATACAAACAATACAACAACAACAGCACAATAATTTATGGACGTTTTCCGTATATACCTACGATATATATAAAACCTGTCTTTGGACAATGCGACCAATTTTTTGTAATATTTTTATCTCTACATCCGTTTACATTCGATACAAGGCAACTATAATTATGACTATAATAAAACGAGTTTTCATTTATACATATAGAAGAAAATTTTACATATTTCATTTCATTTCATTTATTCATAACAATTTTTACATTGTGTCGAATATAAACAATATTATTTTACAATTAAAAGAAAAATAAATTACATGCCACTTAATTACTATGAGGGAGAGTAATAATAATAAATAAATGTAGTTTAAATATACAGGTTATCAATGTCACAATAATTAAATATAGCTATGTCAGATGTTCAATGTCAATTACTTACAAATCATAGAAAAATATACCAATAGTAGCAGCAATAATAATCCTAATAAATTTCTAGTATAATATGTATGTTAACAATTTAAATGTCATTAATTGAATAATAGCAGCCTTCCAGTAGGTAACGCTTCAATTTAGTTTTGAAGTCTCGTTTGTAAAGAGATAATTTTATATCATCGGGGAGTTTATTGAAGATTTTCACTGACATGTGACCGGTACCGTGTGCGACTATGTTAAGTTTAGGAATATTTGTGCTTTTAAAATCTTTTCTTCTCGTACTCTCTCTAAGCTTTCTTTCCTCTTCAGTCTCAAAGTGATGTACATATTTAGAAAAATGTGTTAGGAGCACCAATACGTATAGGGAAGGTACAGTGAGAATGTTTAAATCTACAAAGTGTCTCCTACAAGATTCTAGCTGACGGATGCAAACCATGGTGCGAATGGCCCTCTTTTGTAACACAAATGCTCTCTGTATATTGTAATCGTAACTGCCTCACCAGCATAAGATGCTATATCGTAACCTTGACTCGATTAACGCGTAATAGACTTTTTTTAACTGTGAAATGTCAACATCATATAGAAGATTGCAAAATGCTTCTTGTCAATCATGTGAAAATAATAATGTATCCGTGTTATATTACTAAGTATTTAGATTTCAAGTAAACTTGGCCTGTTTAATACAAAAGGCGAAAAATATTTACGGGGCTTATATGCGACGTGCTTCCATTCAAGACGCCAAGCTATTAACTTTACGTTTTTTTTGCTTTATCTCTTATACTCTAAAAAAATAATCGCGATCTTAAAGCATCTCTATGTAGAGCACAATAAATATGATGCTACTTTTTGTACATTTTCACTTATTGATATGAGTTAAGTATTTCTTTTTTTTTCAACTTAGATTTTACCATCAATCATTTAAAAAAAGAACTCTATTTGCGTGTTAGATGTTAATGGACCTCCTTCCATTATAAATAATAGACATAATAACACGACTACTGACCTCAAAGTAAACACAAACCAATTAAGTACAACAAGCAATATCAATATTAAATAAATAAAAAAATCATAATAATTAAAATGTCTAATAACTACATTACAGTTCGTTCGCACCTTATTATCTTCTGTGTCACGAATGCCTATAAACTAATTACAAACAACAATACACCGGATTTAACATATCAATTTAATTTTCAATCTCAACAAACGGACCTCTAAAATGATAAAACATGACTTACACCACGTGACTCACTTAATTTAGACATCAAACGTCAGAAAAACAAATATAAAATTGCACTCCACACACCAAAAAACTTACCATTATAAGTTTTATTGTAACGTAATAAGGTGCATAACGAGGTTTATCGACGGCAAATATTGTTTGTCAAGTCTGCTGGAATCACGTATTTCAATCAAAAACATAATAAGTGAGAAAATGAATAAAAATGGTTGTTAAGGTGAATGTGTCTGTTTCTGGATGTTTCTTTATTATTCTTGATGAAAAAGTATTTTACTGCTAGGTCTCAGGTCACGACGTTTTATATTTGCTATTTAAATGATACAACGATACTATCTTTTCCTGTAGGTATAAAAGCTTTTGGTATTTTGCCTACATGACAAATTATATTTCTATTGTAACTACTACGTTATCAGGAAAATGAATTTAAAATTAAAGTTTGAATTTGCAAAATAAGTACTTTGCATTTGCAATGATCGATCAGCCGATGTGTCCGTAGTTTATACTCGTCTTTCTTTACAAAGTTTAGATTGACGTTAGCTTTCTCAAAATTAAAGTGTCCTCATAATATCATTATTTTCGCTTTGAAGTAACGTAGCTCAGACTACAGTTAGATAAACTTCTCATTTCCAATGTAGGCTTATATAGGTAGATAAGTATAACAATTTGAAAAAAGCTACTTATTTCAGATTCTACGGGTTGTGATGTTTTTTTCCTCGTATTTTTATTCAGTTTGTCTTATTAAAACGACTCAAATTGAACGAGAGGTCCAACCAAGACATCGGAATCGATTACATTTCATCTTTTGAGGAATGAAAAGTGGAATCGATTCCGAGAAAGTTACGTGATACGAATGTCAGTCATTTGCATAACAAAAGCGTTGGGGCCGTCAACAAAATAGCTATTATTGGAGCTACTGTAGGTTGCATTCCTTACGTTTCTGTAGCAGAATTACTACTTATAAAGAGTTTTAGTAAAACCTCCAAAAACATTTACGAACTCTATTTTTTCAAAAACGATTTCTCGTTACTTAATTGTCTTTGGTGAATAACGATTTCTCTTTTATTGTCTTTGGTGATCAGCATTCAAAACTCTGGCCTGCAGTACCTACCTATTAAATACTATCTACTCTATTTTATTATGGGAACAAATATGAAATCGCGAAAAAAAATAGCTGTTCCGTACATTTTGACGAGTTATGCGAACATAAATGTACGAAACAGCTTTTTCGATTTTTTTTTTTCACGATTTCGTATTTGTTCCCATAATAAAATTTGTTCATAATGATTTAATGATGAGTACAATGACTCCTTAAGAGGTTGTTGGTGTTTTACCAATAACCTTGTATAGAGGTAATTTAATAAAAACAAATTAAGACTTGGAAATCATCTTTTGTTTGCCGTATTTGCATGTCTGTCAATCTTTTTTTTTGTTTGTCTGGCGTTCATATCAGATAGGCATTTATTACGCTTTTAATTGGATCCTGAAGGTATTATATACCTTACTACTAAGTTATAATTTAAAAATAATAGTTTAGAACGTTTACACAACAGAAACATCATAAAGCGCCTCTTAACCGCTAAAACATTAAACTAAAAATACGATACTATTTAAAATATCTAATTCATTCCAATGTTATAAACATATCTATTAATTTTACAAAGCAAAGGAAGCTATATTTTTCTGCCTGGCACACTAGAGAGGGACTTAGTACGAGTTGACGCGGGAAAGCAATATATCATTGTGCAAATAAATCAGTTTGTCCGTTGTAGAGGTCGCCACAGCTGCGGTGTGATGACAGCTTCATGGTTTCCCGACTGACCGGGATTGAAGCGATTAATTTCGTTTTAGTGATTGGACAATATTTGGGATTGTACAAAAACAGTGTTTATAATCAATGAAAAATATTTCAAAGTGATGGCAACCGGTTAAGATAGTGTTCAACAAGCCGAATTTCGGATAGTTTGAACGTCAAGGTGATTTTATTCCTAATACAAAAATACTTAAGAAGATTTTAAATTGCAATTTTGAGTACTTACGGCCAGTTTCTTCATCAAAAGTAACAGCCAAAGTAACAGTTGACTGTTCTTCCGCGCTGTTGGATTTACAACCGTCGCCTCAGCGCCGAGGATTGAAAATACAGCAGTGCAAAAGAACAGTTGACAGTTACTTTTGACAGAATAAACTACCTAGACTCGCGACAATCTAAGAAGTCCGTTTTGACAGGTATATAGATGTTTCGTGTAGCGATGAAAAAAAATTGGTTTCTTTTATACTGATTCTCGAGACATATCGATTGAACATACTTAGAGAGTTTGTAATCGACGACTTATCTACATTGCTTAAAACTGATTCTCAAGGCATAACGTTTTATTACATGTACGAGAACGAAACGTCAAAACGGACTTCTTAGATTGTCGCGACTGTAAGGGTCTATTCTGTAAAAAAGTTACAGTGAAAATTTAGGTGCAGTGAGCTTGAAGAAAGCTGTCATCCACCTGATGACACTATTGACAGCTCACTTCACCTCAGTTTTCAAAATTTCAACATGAGGTTTTCCGGAATAGATCGTTTATAAGTTTGTTTGTATTGTATCTGTATCGTCTGTATAAATCATTTATTATTACTAGCTTCCGCCCGCGGCTTCGCCCGCGTGGTATGTTGATAAAACGTAGCGTATGTCCTTCCCAGGGATGCCATCTACCTAGTTGCCAAATTTTATCGAAATCCGTTCAGTGGTTTAGGCGTGAAAAGGTAACAGACAGACAGAGTTACTTTCGAATTTATAATATTAGTATGGATGGTTCATTGTCAACCCCATAATCTTGCGTCAAGCGTAAAATTTGCGAACGCGGACCCTAGGACCGATTTGATAGCCGTTCTATTTAGATGAGATAGCCGATAGCCATTGATCTATTACGTACTTTGTCCGGCTCTTACGCGATTTGCGCGGGCGCTGTGAATAACGGGAAGTAACCGTTTTGTGCAGTCGGATGGACTATCACTTGAGCATCGCGAGGGTTTGATACGTCATATACCAGGCTAGATATTGAAGGATGATTTTTATGATGACTTGTTTAGAAAAAATTGACTAAATCTGTGTTGGGAATTTTAAACCAATCCATTTTTGACGCAATTTGGGAATATATTAAGTTAATTCACACAAGAAAAAGCTCAGTGGAAAGCACTTATTTCACGAATTCCTTCTTCCAATATTCAGAAGACGCAAAAACTCTGCCAACTCCAAAAAATAAAATATTCGACATCGAACGAACTTGTTAAAATAAACTCCGATATCCACGAAAACATTTCCACCGCAGAAAAAAACTTCCTATACAAACCCGCAAACAAGGAAAAATAAGAGGAGCAAGTCTGCAAGTTGTGCAACTCACTCCCGGCGATTGGACGGCGCGCAACAGAGACAGACATACCACCCCCAACGAGCTAGAGCGAGACAGACTCAACCCTATATAGCGAACGTCCCTTTGCGCAGCAATCCGTGAAATTAGAGTCGTCTAAACGAATCTAACGATTATTTTATTATCCCTTTTACGCTAAGATTTGTTCCTTGCTCACTCAAATAAAAATAAAAGGTGAATAAGGCGTTGCGAGGGTCAAGAGGCGGACATAAATTTTGGAAGCGTTTAGGGTTAGGATTGGCTTATTTTTCGGGCCTTTAAGTCCGGGTGGACGCTTCGGAAGTCCGGAGTTCCGGCACAGATGAACGCGCCCATGTTATATTCTACGGTGTCATTTATTTTGGAGATTTACTTGGCTATAAATATGCGTTCAGGATTATTTTGGTTAGCTAATATCATCATTTTTATACCTATGGCCATTATCGATGCTAGTCAAGCGGTTATTAGTAATTAGGATAGGTGTCAAGAATTTTAATACAAGTAGCAACGTGTTTTGTTTGTCTAGCACCTAATCCGTCTACTCGAGAACCTAAATCATCATCTGCCTAGCCTTTTCTCGACTACGTTGGGGTCAGCTTCCACTCTAACCAAATCCAGCTGAATACCAGTATTTTACATGGAGAGACTGCCTATCTTACCTCCACAACCCAGTTACTGAGTAACACGATACCCCTAAGACTTCTTGTCAGATATTTTTGAACTTCTGACTAACCGTAACGACTGTCAAAGATCTACGAACGACAGCCTCAGTACGGCACGTGCTTTCTGAAACATGGAGGGGTGTAATGTAGTGGATTGTAACCCATCCACGCGCCGACCGCGGCAAGCCTAGCTTAACCTCGATCAACTCGTGCGGTCGTTGGTAAATAAGAGGATAAATTACCTGCAAGTGCTGTAGGCAAAATAGGTACTCCTTGAATGGCTAAAATAGCAGCAATGTTTGCAAGTAGGTATGTTCTGGATAATAAAAGTATAGTCTTTAAATTTTTTGCCTGTTTCATCGCCTGAGCTCTATAAAAACGCTAGTGCCAAGTTTTTGCACAGCGTTAAACAGTAATAAAACGAAAATTAGTCTTTAAACGTGAGTTAGCATTTTGTAGAGGCAATATACTTGCAATTTGCACGAAAGTTAATTGGGCGGAGAAAAGTATTTCTGCAACTTTATTTATTTTATTTAACCATTTATGCACGCACATATGTATAAATACAGAAAAGAAGAAAGGAACAGAAAAATTCGTACAAAGGCAATGCTTTATTTCTAAAGAAATCTCTTCCAGCATACCTGCGATAGGAAAGTAGATAAAAGAGATGTAGACAACGTGTGTAAGAGTAGAAGAGAAACAGAATACATAAATAAAAAATAATTCAATTTAATATAAACATACATCATGAGAATATACTTACATACATACTTATAAAATAAATATCATTGAATTCCACAACCGAACCTTAGTTGCTTTTTAGTTTAGTTGCTTTTTAAATGCAGAAATTAAATAATGAGTGTTATATGTGGGACATTACAAATATTAATCGGTCCCGGTCGTTGTCTTTCGGTTGAAATTATGATGATGATCTAGATAATTTGGGATTATCCAAAATATATAATTTTTGAATAGGTAGGTTTTTGCCCACATTACGCACGTGTGTGTTAGTTTTATCCTCTTGACTGTTAATAACAAGGAACTATGGTCTATAACTCAGTGATAATAGCATTCTACTGTTGAAATATATTTTTTAATCGGTTCAGTAGTTTTAGAGATTTTTCATTACAAACAAAAATACAAATCTTTTCTCTTTATAATATTTATAAAACTTTGATAGATACCTCCAACCCGATAGGTACTGAAATTTAGAACAGTTACGCCAACATTTTCTTTTCGCCAAATTCATGCAAAGCATTAAATTAACGATTAATTAATCCTCATTGTAACAACATTTTCGAAATTCGATCAGACATAATAAGAAATAACAGTACTATCCACTTTGATTACATAAATCTTCCAAAAACCACAGTATTTTACAAAAATCAATTACTTTTCCGTGCGGAAACATTGAAAATTATTACAGCAGCCATGTTTCCGGTGTTACCGGAAGTGTCGCGAGTGTTAACGAGGGGCTTAATGTTGGCAGCACTGTTCCGTTGACTTTTTAATTACGGCGCTGGAATTACGTGAGAATGCCTGGAGCTTGTTGTGAATATAAAATAAGGGGTTGTTTTATTATTTTAGCGGTGATGATTATGAACTGTTTATGTGTCTTTTAACTGTGTAAACAAATATATAATAAATTAATCGACTCGATTACAAATACAATTTTACGCAATTGTAAAAAAAACCGGCCACATGCGAGTCGGACTCGCGCACGAAGGGCTCCGTTTGTTGAGCCCCCTTAAATATTTATTTTATTCTGTTTTTTAGTATTTGTTGTTACAGCGGCAACAGAAATACATCATCATCTGTGAAAATTTCAACTGCCTAACTATAACGGTTCATGAGATACAGCCTGGTGACAGACGGACGGACAGCTTAGACGAGCGGAGTCTTAGTAATAGGGTCCTGTTTTACCCTTTGGGTGCGGAACCCTAAAAATCAAGACAGAGCGCTGTCAACAGTGACAGGCCGGTTTCGTAAGCATTTGTGCCCTTAGTGAGGTGTAGTTTGATTACAAATTGTTGTAAATGTGTACGTTTGCGCGTGTATGCACAGAGCGGAGGTGTAGTTTTGGCATGCTTCACTGTATTGTTCGCAGCGCTATGTCTTAGTTTTTTATTTGGTCTTAGCACAAACCTCCTGCAATCGAATGTGTAATTTCAAGGCTCTTTATGCTAAATTAGTTACACTTAAATTCACCGTGTCTTATAGCTTTTTAAATGGCTTCTTCATAAACGTTTATTGTTACTTGTGGTCAAAACGAAACGCCTCACATTCTTCTGTTGTAATTAGTTAGCTGATTTCACGCCATATTATGTTCTAGGTTATTTTAAAAGTTAAACGTAATCTTGGATGAGGAGCTCGTGGCTAAGTAATAACAGCGGGCACGGGTCGATCCATCAGGTTAAGCTACGCTTGCCGGGGTTGGTCCGTGGATGGGTGGTCATCATTATATATCGAGACTCCTCCGTGCCTCGGAAAGCACGCTAAGCCGTTGGTCCCGGCTGTCATTTGTGGATCTTTGACAGTCGTTACGGGTCGTCAGAATCCCGAAAGTCTGACAACCAGTCTTACCAAGGGGTATCGTATTACCCAGTTACTGGGTTGTGGAGGTGAGATAGGCAGTCGCTCCATGTAAAATACTGGTATTCAGCTGCATCCGGTTAGACTGGAAGCCGACCCCAACATAGTTGGGAAAAGGCTAGGCAGATGATGATGAAAAGTAATCTTAGTGCCGTTTGATAAGATCTAAAGCGTCACTAGAATTTGTTCAATAGAAATGTCTTCTCCTATAATTAATTTATATTTAGGTAATTTTTTTGGTATACCTAGAGATAAGTAGGTATATTTTGATTAGTGTCAAATGGAGTGGCACTTAGATAAATAATTTATTTTGTTTGTTGGACTTGGGGGGGGTCCAAATATTATAAACTAGCTGTTCGTGCCCGGCGTCGCCCGGGTGTAATTCCGACTTTTCCGGTGGACACTTATGATTTTTAAGTCCTTTTTTTAAAAGGATTTAAAAAAATCATAAGTGTTAAATCCATATATCTTTTGATTCTGCAGGTCGATTTTGATGAAATAAAGACTAAATGTTACTCACAATAAAGTTTCTTATTGTTCAGTAATTCAATTGGGAATCCAATGAGTGGCTTTTACGTGATGCGCTCACAAACGAACAAACAAACAGACAAAAATGTCAAAAAATGTTTTTATACTTTCTATTACTTATTTCTCGCGGCTTCCAGTACTTTTTTTGCAAAAATCTTTAATGTACAGACACGGACCGTTTACGATTTTATTATATGTATAGATTTAAACACAAAATACATTTATTTGCAGCAAACATGACGCTAAGAAAGGACAAATACACGAAAATAACAAATTGGGGGAAAACGTGCGTCACATCCATGCAAAACGGCCATCGCTCAGCATAATGCTGCGAGACAGCGCTGGTTTTCAGTGACAGCCGTCATTAAAATGCCTACAGTGCTTATTCCGTAGTACATCTGTCTAGTGAGCTATTTTCTTTCATCCCGTCTCTATAGGTAATTCATCAAGTAACCCACTCAAATCTACAATATTACGTATGCTAAACTCCATTTGGAATCTGTTTAAAATCCTCGTGAGACGTTCTAAGTAGAAGCTAGTTAACTACAAATGTAACACGTTACCAACATAACTGTGAACACGGCACACATCAGAGACGCAGCCGACCAAGATCCTTCCTAAATTACACATCTCCATTTTCTTCATTTAACAAATTGATGGGCTTTGTTTGAAGACCCAGACCTACCGAATAACGATCTTAGAACTCACAGAATTAAGTTCAAAATCCTCCGAATTAAATCCACCTCACTGTTGACGCTTACGCCCAAGAGATAAGACTGGGTTGGGTTAATGGGGATCCGTTATGGGATTTTTAACCTTAGTAAACAGGTATTAAGGATGGTAATGCGTTGGGTTGTGGGTGGTAGGGGTGTGTGAGCGGGGTGGTTGCGGTCCAAGTTTGTAATTAATAAACCCTCTCGATTACAAGTGCCTTTCCTCGGCGGGATTTGGGGGGTTTGGGGGAATATGGCACCCTTGTTCGTACCCACGTTAGAGTGGGTAACGATTGATATTGTTACAACGAGAAATAATGATTATTTAATTAGGGGTTTTTCCCATTTTCCTTGGCGTTTATGATTAGGGGAAACTCATATTTTCCCGCTGTAGTGAGACCCTATGACCTCTTGTAGCAGCTAGTACTCAAATCATGGTGATATTTTCAGTACGTTTAAAAGCAGGCTACGAAGCTAGAATTAGGTATCTAAGGGCGGTAACTTAGGTAGGGCGGATTTCACCAATGAAACAGAACGTGATAAGCACATTTAAACCTTCAATATCTCCGTAACCAGCAGGCGTAGCATGAGCACCGTTTTGTCGACGGAAGAGTAGACAAAAATGACGTTTCCTGTAGACAGTACGAGACGGCAGCAAAATAGAAAGAGTCAACTGCACTTTTTACGAAATTCACTCTTTTACATAATTCGACTCAGAATTCTTGGTTTTATCATAGGATTTATCGGTTGTCAGTGTGATTTTGACAGTAAGGATAGAAAACTTTCTTCCGAAATAGTCTACATTTCTAAAGACGTAGACAAAGATCGTTAGAAATGAAAGACAAAATGACAGATAGTAGAAAGATTTCTACGGTGGATGTCAAAAATGAAGAAACGAACTGTCACTTTGTATAGAAAAAGCTATGTCTATTCTTCGTAGAGATAGAAAGCGCCATGCTACGCCTGCTGAAGGGTCCCAGTATAGTCCAGTACAAAAAAATGATGATAACAATGGGAAGAACAAGTATATTTATACACCCGTTATTTTATCGTGACACAAAGCTTCTCGTGCTTCTGTATTTTTCTATTCAAAACACCTTAGAACTTAAGAGGAGAGATATTTACAAGTGAACAGACGACTATGTCTTCAAATGTAGATTATTTTACTTTGGCTTGAATGTACTCATCCCAATATTGTATACTAACTTACTAAGTCACCGCCTCGAACGGGCGATACACAAAGTAACCAAGTTTCTAATCTTCTAAGGGGATATGCATAAGTGTTCCTAATTTGCTATAGAGACAAATAAAACGTTCGTGTCTATGTCAGGGGAGGAAACTTAACGTCTTATAGAGAACCATTACAATCTTGGGAGTGGTATACCTTCTCTTAAATAGTGTAGGTAGAGAGATTAAGACATTAGGTAGTATTATAATGTCTGTGACATTAGTAACAGAGAAACATTGCAGAAAGCATTTCCTATTAAACATCATGTAACAAAATTTGAAAATATTGTAAAAGCCAATTATTTTTAAAAGAGTAGGTAACCGTGGAGTCTCTTGCCGGCTCTTCTCCATAGGAACGACCAATTGGAACCATGCACCTAGCTTCTGACGTTTCATAAGTGCCCATGTAGGTTTATGTGAATTTTGATTTTGAAGATCCCTGTCCGATCTGAATGGGGGCGCCTAGGTACCGCAATAACAATAAAAAAAGTTAAAAAAAAAATTTTTTTTGTTAAAAATTAGAAAGTTACCTATTACTATTAAAAAAAAAAACGTTTTTTCACCGTGTTCTCAAGGTGGTAGGCAAAAGGTACAAAAAGCTATGGCTTCTACAGTATACAACATTATTTTTTTTTAATGCTAAACCCGAAAAGGGGTCATTGTACTCATCATTTCGAACAACTTTTTCTATGGGACCAACCTAGAAATCGCGAAAAAAAATCAGCTGTTCCATACATTTGTGTTCACTTAAATGAGAAAATGTAGGGAACAGCAGATTTTTTTTAGGGTTTAGCATAAACGAAAAATAATGTTGTATACTTGCATGCTTACATATATGTCCACGGCTATAAATCCGGTTATACGTACGCACCAGGTACATATAATTTACAAATTATATGTACCTGGCCTTAATGGATGTAAGTAGGAGGTAGGAGTAGCCGCACGACTCGATCCATCAGGTTAAGCTACGCTTGCCAGGGTTGGTCCGAGGATGGGTAACCATCTTTACATATCGAGACTCCTCCGTGTCTCGGAAAGCCCGTTAAGCCGTTGGTCCCGGGTGTCAAATAGATCTTTGATAGTCGTTACGGGTCGTCAGAAGCCCAAAAGTCTGACAACCAGTCTTACCAAGGGGTATCGTATTAGTAACAGTAACTGGGTTGTCGAGGTCAGATAGGCAGTTGGTCCATTTAAAATACTGGTATTCAGCCGCATCCGGTTAGACTGGAAGCCGACCCCAACATATTTGGGAAAAGGCGAGGCAGATTGATTGATCACCTATGTAAGTACAAATGCTTGTCCTAGTCCCATTCGACTGAGCCCTTAGATTGTAAATTATCAACAACAAAAAAGCACGCCGCCATAGACCGTGCACCATAGATACCCGGTGCACCAACATTTCAACACATTACCTACACACAAACAGCGTGTTTAGCTACAATATGACGTCACATACGTGTCGCCGCCACCCCAGTTGCGGCGGGACGCAAAGCCATAGGCTTTGCGCTGTGCCCCGAACACGTTTGTAAATCCACTCGCAGTTACATGACGTGTTTACATGTTGCGTGTTGGGGAAACGTGTGATAGTTTTAGTTTAAAAAATAAGGCAAAAAAACTGCAACAGTTCCTATATAATATTATGAGGAGCTCGTGGCTAAGTAATAATAGCCGCATAGATTTTTCCACAGGTTTAGCTACGCTTACCGGGGTTGGTCCGTGGATGGGTGACCATCTTTACATAACGAGACTCCTCCGTGCCTCGGAAAGCACGTTAAGCCGTTGGTCTCGGCTGTCATTTTTAGATCTTTGACAGTTGTTACGGGTCGTCAGAAGCCCGAAAGTCTGACAATCACTCTTACCAAGGGGTATCGTATTACCCAGTTACTGGGTTGTGGAGGTCAGATAGGCAGTCGCTCCATGTAAAATACTGGTATTAAGTTGCATCCGGTTAGACTGGAAGCGACCCCAACATTGTTGGGAAAAGGCTCGGCAGATGAGTTCCCATATAATATTATCCCCTTGTAAAACTATAATTTCACATAATATAACAAAAGCCCTTGTTTCCCCGAAGGGTTAGGCAGCCTCTGCATGCCTCATTGGAGCCGAGTCGTTGGTCTTGCTGAGCATAAGGTCCTGAGGTTCGATTCCCAGGTCGGGCAAAGTGTTATTGGGTTTTTCCATATGGAATTTCTCAGTAGTAGCTCCGGTCTGGAATTTTTCGCCAGTCCACCTTTCGCCAGTTATCTTTAAGTCCCATACCGGGACACTTGGCAACAGTCAACTGCAGGAACACGGGTGGGTTTTTGTCAGTAAAGGTCTGACACGCCCTCCCGCTCCGCCCAGAGCGGGAGAAGTCATTTGAAGATTTCCCAACATCAAAAAAAAAAGGACTTCATTACCAGCAGTAGCGCTTGCGGCCGCTAGATCAACGAGGCACTAGATACTACTAAGACATAAAAGCGCTGCCAATGTTAAATTGTTACCACGGCTGTAACTGTACTAGGCAAGGTACAGTTGTCCCTCGGCAAACTTCGTGTATCGTCGGTCGTCAGATTTCTATCAGTTGCCTTTAATGTAATTTATTTTTATAATGGGAGGATATAGTTTAAGAAAAATTGTTTTACAGCTCATATAGTTCACACGGAAATCAAAACATAACAACAATAAAGTGCTTAGTTTTGAATTCAAATTATTATACACGATAAATCTAATAATTGATGGACATGTGGCGGTATCTACATCTCCACATGCGAACTACGCATCGAAGACCTGACGTCACATAAATCCTGCATCGCGCAATTAGAGTTTACCGTGCAGTGAACATATATACAAAAAAAAACCCAATATCAATCATTGGGCAGCTGCCCGCCAGACACAACAACCGTCTGGTAGGAGGATCCTCCCTTTTCTATGGGGGATGAGTGAACTTTACACCCTGTTCCTCATACCCCTAAAGACATGGAAAGCATTCGTTTGTATTAGGAAATGCGATGATTCCCGAGGGACATTAAGAAAATAGTTGTACTGTACTTATTATTTTATTACTATTACCTACCATGTCAAAGCAACAATGTTTCATGATCAATTTATAGACTTATCCGAACACCCACCTCTCGCACCTCATAAATCAGGCGCCATTTTAAAAACGGCCGTTGAATTAATTAAGTCGTAGCTGTCTATTAGTGCCGCGGTACTTTTTGTGCCGGCAGTCAATTAACAAGGTATGCGCAGGCGCAGCCAAATAGTTCACTAGTCATGGACAGACAAATGAGCTCCTTAAACTATGCGCTTTATTTGTTCAGGAATTGTTAGGGCACTGGTGTAGTGGGAGGTGTGAGCGGTGGTAAGCGATGGTTGTGAGGTATCGATAATTTCATGATTTTTTAATAGTATCATCTGAAAGGTAGGTTTGTATAGATATATGTCGGAAATACGTCACTGATTCGACTAATCGGGGCGCTAGCGCCGTCTAGCGGCGCTCGACAGAGTCTGCAACATAACGCTGCTGGACCGGAGATGAGCACAGTTGGTCGGTGGAGGTCAAGCAGTGAACACGTTTAAAAACCGTATATTTGTGTCGTGTACCTACAGTGTGTGAATTGCTAGTGTGATTAAAAAAAATATACCTATCTGCAAATACATAATTATGTCGTTGGAAAAATGGGTCCTCCAGACTAAGCAAAACTATCATACAGAACGTAACTAAGCGAAACTATCCTATAGAACTTAACTCATTCAGTAAAAACATTATTTAGTCCGTCAGTCAGATAATAAAAAAATGTTAGACACGTATTTTTTGGTTTATCATATTAATAAGAAATGATTCAGACTCGCTACGTCACAAGTCAGTATAAAATCTACCGACCAGTGACGTCATATTAAATTTAGGAGAACGTACAAAAAAAAATTGTCGACATCCCCCTATTATATTTACGTTATTATCTTTTGTGAACATTAATCCTTTAATTTAATCCTGGAAGTACTTAAAACATCAACCTCTCAATTAAAACTGAAACCCATAATTTAAATCATTCACCTATCTTGTGCTGCTATCCACCCTAACAATACGTATTTAATCCGAACATCGCGCGTCGCTTGTGCACCAATAATATATCCGTCGTCGCGACATCTGCTCCTTATTTTATCGCGCTAATTCGTGCTGCGTGTCATGGATCACCGGCCTTAACCAAAACATCTTTAACGACTTCTCTATACATTGTAATTTAAACTTTAAGATCAAAGCTTTATTGATCATTATTGTTTGAAATAGTGTGGTGGTTAAGTCTTCTGTGATTAGAAGGTTTTCTTATAAGTATATTTTCCAATAGGGTGTTTTATTTGCTTGTTGTTAGATGTGAGAAGTATTCTCAGTCGATGTTAAAGGATAAGCTGAAATAACAGTGATGGGAAATTAGGAGTTTTGTCTCCATTTAGTAGTTCTTTTCCTACCTTGCAGTATTTGTTGGTTCATTACCTTACCGAGGATTTACTATTTTAAAGGTTTTTTAGAAGAATATCATAATAACATCGCGTCTGTTTTTCCGGACGGTTAGGTAGAGGTGTACCTTAGTACACCCACATTGCGCCAGTTATGTTTAAGTCCCATCTAATAGGGGGCGAGCCTATACAACGTGCCGCTACCATGACGACATTAATTTAACACACGTATCCGATTTCGCGTATTCGTTTTAGGAAAATATTTTAATTTCATTAAATGTTATTATTTATTGATTTATTTACAATTTTCTAAATTACCATCCTGGAGCAACCTGTACTTAAAGAATTGTAGCGAAGAGTTCATTTGCCGGGGTCACGGATCATATGTAGGCAAATAAAAGGAAAGCCGCGCAATTTCCTAGAAATTATGCCGACAAAGGATCTTGACCGATGGAACGTAAGCCAGCTGGTAGGTACCTACATGAATGAATCTTTTACAAAGAGTGATCTCAATTTTGGTTATGTTTTTATTATTTAGTTTGTTTGAAAATTATTTTTTTTCAATTTACGAATTATTTTATTTTATTATAATTTTTATGGTTACTGGCCACAAGCCCTACCCGTGTGTTAAATTAATGTCGCCATTGTAGCGGCACGTTGTATAAGAAAAGTAGTATGATATTTCCATGTTTCATGAACATAATATTTACTATACATTGTAACAGCCAATAAATTTTCACGGCTCCCCCTTAAGACCTACAAAGACCTACCTACCTTTCTAGGCCAAATATTTTTGATAATCGGATAGCTCATGCATGAACTAAAGAGGTGTCATCCTACTAATATCCTACTAATCTTATAAACGCGAAAGTTTGTAAGTATGGATGGATGGATGGATGTTTGTTACTCTTTCACGTAAAAACTACTGAATGGATTTGGATGAAATTTGACAAACAGATAGTTTATAACCTGGATTAACACATAGGATACTTTTTATCTCGATATTCCTACGAGATCGAGATAAACGCGGGTGAAGCCGCTGGGCGCAGCTAGTAAAGAATAATTATGAATTAAAAATCAATTAAAAAAATTAGCAACAATGCGAAACGCGGGTATCTAGTTATTGTACAATCTAAAAAGCACGTTTCTTCCAATCTTTGTTAAATAATTTTTATGGCATAATACGTTATCCTATATTATACCTATCATAGAAAATAAACTTATCAACAACAATTTAATATGTTGCAAATAATATGATAAATCCAAGTCGCGGTTTATGTTCAATATATTACCCCTCGCTTTTATTCGTATCCTGTTGAAGATCGTCAATTACATTCTCTGCAGCACTCGTAATGTCGTCAGCAGAACAGTCTAAAAATATTAACAGATTGTAAACGGGTTTTACGCATATTTACAGAATATCTTTCAGTCTTTCTGTATTGTAAATTGACCGTATCACCGCTGTTTAGCACCAATCACGACGCCATTTTCAACTTCCGAAACTCGAAACTAAACGATATAAAACACACAGCCAATTTCGCTAATATTTATACATCCTGTCCACCATTAAAATTCGCATTTTAGTCATTTTACTAAACACAAAACTGTCCCACCATAAATTATATTTTAATGTTTCCGGACTTCGAATTTCTTACCAATGTTACCACATTAAAAATTAATAGCCGTTTTAAAACTATTTCGCATTGGCAACACTAGCCACACGCGCCGACGGAGAAGGAAACGGAAATGTCCATTATATCATCTGAAAAACATGAATATTTTTATGAAAATGGCGTTATGAGGAAGCGATAAAAGTGTTTTATTTATAACATCTGTTAAGGCGCTTAGTCCCGTTTAGTACCGTAACACGGTCACTTTAAAAAGCCTACTCCTCATTAACGGCTTGGTTAAAAGATCTGAAAAAAATATATGTTTGCCATAGATTCATGTACAACATTTTGTATTGAGCAATTTTTTCGTATGACTAAGACTTTTGTCTTAAAAAATATTTAACAAAATGCAATTTTTGGCTAATATTTCCCTACTACTTCTAAACGGCTTTGATGTTTGGAAATATTTTTATACTGAAAAATTGATGGTAGAAGTACTACAGATTGTATTGAGCAGAAATGTAAATTAAACAATTTCTTTTTTTAATTACCCCTCTTACAGATACAGGTTCAGAGGTGATCTGCGCGGGCGCGCGCGGCAGTCGCGCGTTAGCATTGAGACGGGACGGCTGTGTCGCTCGCTGCTCCGCGCCGGCTATTGACCGACTACGTACATTTGTGTATGTTAGTGCAAATAATCACGAACAAATTACAATAGTGTGCGTGTCTAGACTAGCTCGCTGCAGAGAGTCTTGTTCGCGTGGATGCTTTATTAGTGCTGCGGTTTCTACGTACATACTGTTTTTGTTTATATGGTTTTTATGTAGGTCATCATCTGCCTAGCCTTTTCCCAACTATGGTATGGTCCATACTAGGTAGGTAGGGTAGGTAGGGTAGGTAGGGTAAGTAGGGTAGGTAGGGTAGGTAGGTAGGTAGGGTAGGTAGGTAGGTAGGATAGGTAGGTAAGTAGGGGGGTAGGTAGGGAGTGTAGGTAGGTAGGTAGGGTAGGCGACCGACCAACCGACCGACCGATGGACCGACAGACCGACCAATCGACCGATCGACCGACCTACAGACCGACCGACCGACCGACCGACCGACCGACCGACCGACCGACAGACCGACCGATAGACAACGAAGCCTTAGTAATAGGGTCCCGTTTTACCCTTTGGGTACGGAACCCTAAAAACAGTGCATTAATGATAAGATAAAATTACTACGCAGTTGAAAGAAAAGACAAATTATTTATTTTATTATGTAAAATCGAGTAGGTACTAGGGCCAAGCCACCTTTAGACACCAGTGCCAAAAACCAGGGCTCGAAATACTTTCAAGTGTTTTCTTTCTGCATTGAAAATAGATCTGTAAAGTCATACAAATAAGGAGTACAATCGCGTATGCAAAAAAGGTTACGTCCAACTTCCAACCAAGACTTGGTGGAAGAAAAATACTTGCATAGAACATTGATCCTCAACTCTATATAAATAAAGATTACAATAGCGTTTACAAAAAAAAACTTCTAAACCTAAACGTAAAAAAATACTTTCATAGGAAATTGTTCCGTTCATTGATTCGTAACGTAATATAAATAAGGAGCAGAATTGCGTCTACAAAAAAAAAAAAAACTTCCAAACCTTTAAAGTAAAAATACTCGCACAGAACATTGATCCGTAACTTTATATAAATAAGGAGCAGAATCGCGTCGAGAGTCGACGGAGCAAAATACTTGAGCTACTTACTTACACTAGTCTTGCGAGTATTTCGGGTTGGCACTTGGTCGGCGTAAGTGCCTACTTACAAGTAAAAACCTGGTGTAAAAAACCTGGTCGCGTAAATACGCACCTTCCCTAAAAGAATAAACAAGTGAACATATTGGCGCGTGAAATTATCATGGTCCGACATTGATTCTGGAATTTATAATTTACTCTGTTTGAATTTCTGCGCATATTTGAGAAAAGTACTATTTAAGTCTTGGCCGCAACCAAGCATTGATGAACTCACTTATGTGTGCCTCGGTCCACATTTTCACGATCGTCCATCAATGCGTCAGTTGCAGGCTGCGACAGTAATAGTAATGTACTATTGTAATCATCTGGTGAGCGATTGTTTATTCATTCTTTCATATTTGAAGTTAAATAATTACGAATTGTTCTAGAAAATCTAGATCACATTATGTCGAAAGTAGGTAATAACATCAACGTGTGCGGTCGGGGGACCCCCGTCAGGAACGAAGTTCCTTCTCACGTACGATTTAAAACAAAACAAAATTTTCCCAGCCGCCATCCCGGATTTACATTTTAATGTCACTATCGGCATAGACACCAAAAACAATTTTTTTTTTTTTTTTTCATTTTGGTTTACCATTTTGTCGGCGTGATTTATTTGTATACCCATACCAAATTACAGCTTTTCAGTACTAAGAGTCTCTGAGCTAAGCCGCGGAGAGACAGACGGACCGATATGGCGAAACTAGAAAGAAAGAAAGAAAGAAAAATTGTTTATTCTGCACAAACTAAACGCACAATACAAAATAAAAAATGACATTTACTAAAACTACAAATAAGCCAAAAGCCTCGTATTTAACAACAAGAATATTAGACAGTTATCTGTGGATGAGAGGCCAAAAACAAATTATTTGCGTAATGTGTTGCGACATTAACAAATGAAAACAAACAGAACAATCACAAATTAAACGAAATGCCGATTACAGTGGAAAATTATCAATTTCTGAAACAACAATAACAAGAAGTGCGTCGTATCTGTGCAAGAATAGGTCATTGCTCAGCTAAAAGCCGTGACTTCAGACGAACCTATTGTCAACAGCGCTGATTTTCAGCAAAAACCTCGCGAAACTATAAGGTTTCCTTGTTGACTACGGAACCCTAAAAACTGAAAAGTAAAAAGCACCATTGCGAAAAAGTGGCTCTTTCCGCACAATTTGGCTGCCTGGAAAACGCTCTTTTCGAGCACATGCATTGTAAATATATTTTTAACCGACTTCTTCAAAAAGGAGGAGGTTCTCAATTCGACTGTATGTTTTTTTTTTTGGTATGTATTTTACGCGATCACTCCGTCAATTATGAAAATACACCAGCAAAGACACCGACTTCCGAAACTAAAGTTATTTTTCACTTTTTTATTATTTTTTGTGAAGTCGGTTGTTTTTTTTTTTTGTAAAAAGTTTTCTTCCACATATATGCTAAAAATAATGTCCTGATCAAAACATAAAATAAACGTATACGCACAAACATAAGTATCGATCTATACAAATATCAGCCTTGCATCTACCATTAATGAGGCACAAGAATCGTAGGCAAAAATGGCGACCTACGTGCGCATGTCTGCGCCCCTGCATATTCTTTGATCAACATTTTAGTGTAGCGCGCCACCGCGCGTGTCTAGAGTAGGGACTTAAGCTCCGCCCACATGCGCAAGGTCAGTCAGGAAACTATGGCCCTTAAGTTGGATTACCTGTTTGACCGGCCATAAATCCAGACTCCGGGCTACCACTGAGAAATTTCAGATGCAAAAACCCAATTGAAGAAAGAAAGAGAAAGAAATAGAAAGAAAGAGACAGAGATGTACCTATAGTACACCCACATTTCGCCAGTTATATTTTAAGTTCCATGTATTATATTACATGTCTGGATTACCTGTTTGAAGAGAAAGAAAGACAAAGAAAGAGAAAGAAAGAGAGAAAGAAAGAGAAAGAAAGAGAAAGAGAAAGAGAAAGAGAAAGAGAAAGAGAAAGAGAAAGAGAAAGAGAAAGAGAAAGAGAAAGAGATAGAGATAGAGATAGAGATAGAGATAGAGATAGAGATAGAGATAGAGATAGAGATAGAGATAGAGATAGAGATAGAGATAGAGATAGAGATAGAGATAGAGATAGAGATAGAGATAGAGATAGAGATAGAGATAGAGATAGAGATAGAGATAGAGATAGAGATAGAGATAGAGATAGAGATAGAGATAGAGATAGAGATAGAGATAGAGATAGAGATAGAGATAGAGATAGAGATAGAGAAAGAGAAAGAGAAAGAGAAAGAGAAAGAGAAAGAGAAAGAGAAAGAGAAAGAGAAAGAGAAAGAGAAAGAGAGAAAGAAATAAATCATTTAAGAAAGAAAAAGAAAGAGAAAGAAAAAGAAAGAGAAATAGAAAGAGAAATAGAAAGAGATAGATAGAGATAGACATAGAGATAGAGATAGAGATAGAGAAAGAGATAGATAGAGATAGATAGAGATAGAGAAAGAGAAAGAGAAAGAGAAAGAGAAAGAGAAAGAGAAAGAGAAAGAGAAAGAGAAAGAGAAAGAGAAAGAGAAAGAGAAAGAGAGAAAGAGAAAGAAAGAAAGAAATAAATCATTTATTTGCTGGTTTTTCTTCCACCTATATGCTAAAAATAATGTCCTGTTCAAAACATAAAACATACGTATACGCACAAACATTACATATGTTTGTGCGTATGGCGACTGCCTATCTGACCTCCACAACCCAGTAACTGGATAATACGATACCCCTTGGTAAGACTGGTTGTCAGACTTTCGGGCTTCTACCGACCCGTAACGACTGTCAAAGATCCTCGAATGACAGCCGGGACCAACGGCTACCAACAATTACATCCTCATCTAACATCATCCTCTCTTTGTTACAGTAAAAGACCACCTCCAACACTCGGACATCGAAGCAGACGAGGTGGAAACAGACGACCAGACCTCAAACCTTGACGACGACATCCTCACTCAATCAGACTTGGACGAAAATGGTGACCCCAAGAGCCCTACCAGCTCAAGTTCGAAGAAGGGAAAAGGAAGCTCTTCGAGGGATTCTAAAGGAGGCACGAAGCCTAGGAGGGCTAGAACAGCTTTTACGTATGAACAGCTGGTGTCTTTGGAGAATAAGTTTAAGACTACGAGGTATCTTTCAGTCTGCGAGAGGCTTAACTTGGCGTTGAGCTTGAGTTTGACGGAGACGCAGGTATGTGAGCTCCTGTCGGTTAATCCTTGCTAATATGATAAATGTGAAAGGAACTCTGTCTGTCTGTCGTGCTTTCACGCCAAAACTACTGAACCGATTTAAATGAAATTTGGTACACAGATAGTCTAGAGCCTGAGAAAGGACATAGGCTACTTTCTATCGACATACCACACGGGCGAAGCCGCGGGCGGAAGCTAGTTTTGATTATATTTAAGGTTCTTTTAACATTGACTAAAGTCCATTTGACTGCATCATTGGTCTAGTAGTCCCAAGCGCTACTACTAAGCATGATGTCCTGTGGGATCAATTCCCAGGTCAGGCAAATTGTAATTGGGTTTTACCATTAAGGAATTTCTCAGTAGCAGCCCGGAGCCTGGATTTGTGCCCGGTTGATGGCAATAGGCTCTTTCCCTATTGCATGGGACTTAAACGTCACTGGCAAAATGGGCGTGTGATCAATATGTATTATTATGAAGCCATATAAGCCAGGCATCAACACATTAAAAGATAGTCACAAAGTCTACCAAACCTTGTAAATGTTGATCTCTTAACTCGCACACAATTATTCTAACAACCCTATTTTCTCCAGGTCAAAATCTGGTTCCAAAATCGTCGCACGAAATGGAAAAAGCAGAATCCAGGGATGGATGTCAACAGTCCAACGGTTCCACCACCTTCAGCTGGAGGCTTTGCATCAGGGCCTTACCCTGGGGGCCTGCTGTACTCCCACGGGGTCCCATACCCGTTCACGGGGCCTGGTCCTTACGCCCCTTACTTCCACCACCTGGCAGCTAATCATCACCACTCGCATGGTAGCCTGGGACACTCCCACACGTGATTGTGGCAGCGCCCAGGGTCTCAGGACCCTCGGGTCGAGAAAGAGAATGAAAATAGTTGTGGACTTCAAAATTAGTTGTCTTTATGGACGAAATAATGTTGTGTACATTTTATACCCTAAAGTCTATTCATGATAATGTGAACCGGTTGACAATTCAAAAGAGCTTTTGTGTATTGATAAAGAAAATGAGTTCGTGCTGTGCTGTTTTTTTACAAACAAAAATTTTATGTTGAAAAACACAATTAGGCTTCCAGAATCTAATTTCGTTTTTTGCATTTTATTTAAACGACATGTGTCCCAACAATAATGGAAGTTTAATAATATGCATAAACCGCCTCACAGCAATTTAAATTTCGTTTTTCAAAGAAACTTAATTTAAATGTCACAATGACCATTATTCGTGAACAGAGTATAGTTTGAAAGTGACGAAACTGTATTATAATAGTGCAATTTATTTAAGGTAACATTATGAATCGATTGTGATACGTATTTAATAAGATAATTATGGACATTAAGGTAACTTTAAGAAAACACTTTCTTTTTTAATACGAACCGTGTACAATTATGACAAAGCTAAGTATTAGGTAATTTTTTGCGTCTCCTTGCCTCTACATAAAAGATTTTTGGTAATGATGATGCATATTTGAAATAACTCAATCAATCAACTAATTATTTTGCTGTTTTCTAAATATTTCCTTGCATTTTAGTAATTTTGCGCGTTATAATGATCTCAAATTATTTAATTGCTTGAATATTTATTTGCTGGCAGTTTCATTAGTATAAAAATTGAACGATGAACGAAGGATCATTTTTTTAATAAAAAACTGCAGCTGTCAAAAATAGCCAAAGACTGGAATTATCCATTGTATTTGTTAATTACAACGTTTAGTGCGCAGAAACTTGGTCCTTCGGTCCTCAATTTTATTATTTATACCAAAAGCCAGGCGTCTTACCTACCTATTTGTGGCGCTTATCAATTAAATATATTTATACATATTATGCAATTCAACACCAAACGATATTAATTAGAAATGTAAATAAATAATATTAAGCCTTGTATAAACCTTTTGTAAATATATCGATACTTAAGAATATTGCTATTTCCGAATGCGCTAAGCAGTTATAATTAATTTATGTAATTTTATCATTTTTTTAACTTGCTTAATTTTTATAATCTGTTCAAGGATAAATGAGTCTGGATTGTTGTGTATCCCATATTTATTATGGCTTGAGGTTAATCAAAATACATAGCTCCGAAGTGGCCAATATAAGTTCCTATTAAACGCCTATTCATGGATTTAAAAATAAACTTTTTACCTGTTTTGTGCAGTTCGATTCAAACTTAATGGCGGCTTGGAAGTTAGCTTTCCGCTGCGCAGTACCCCACCCCACACACCCGCTGACACGAAATTATTGTTACTGCGCAGCGACTCGCCTCATGTTCCGAGCCACCATTAAGTTTGAATCGAATTGTACTAACATAAACGCCTGAGCGTAGCGTTGGGGCAACCATGGTTGCCGGGCGTTAGAATGCTCAATCCAAAGCTCTAAACTACATGCATTGGAGACCAGTGGTATTGCGTAACACACTCACAATCCCAATGCCATTTATTTTGACAATACAACAACATTCATTGCATTATTTACGTTGTCGAGCAGAAGAACTTTTCAAACAAATGAAGTAATGGAGTTTTTGGAGGAATTTCCTTCAAAATCTTTCAGATTGTGATAGAAAGTGTGTTACGCAAATAGGGAATATGCATGTATTTTTTTAATATTTTTATTCGATAGTTTACATCGTCAAATAATAGTAATAAAAAATTCCGACGGCAAAAAAGCAATTTAAAGTAGTTAAAAAAATGTTTAAAAATATCCAACCGATCCGGGCTATTTAAACGCCCTCCATTTGGCGCGCTTGGTGTGGTGACGTCACAGTTCGTGAAAACAGACAAGCAACTGTCAAGTCAACGTCAAAAACTCCTTTTTCTATGAGCGTTTGACATTGACTTGACACTTGTTGATTGACTTGACATTGACATTTTCATTGTTATTCCGGATTGTTACGTCACATCCGCTCTTAGCCTTTTCAAGTATTTGAATTACCCACAGTTTTTTGGGACTTTTTAAAAATTAATTTCTCGCTCAAAAAGAAATTTTATTCAAAAATATTGATGGAGGCATAATTCTGAAGTAACATAGTTTATAGAAAAAAATATTTGACCCATATTTGAATCACATGCATATTCCCTATTGTGGCAGACCTTTCTTATAACATCAATCCAAATTATTTTTTACATTATGTCGGTACTTTCAAAATGTATCAAGAATCAGAAAGCATGTTCAGACAATGCCCAAGTTATAGATAGGATTTCAATCAACGTATTCGTTCGCAAAACGGTTTTTAGTACTTACCTACTTCTTCAAAGTTTTCCGTGATCTACCTACATGTATGTGATTGGTACTAGATTCACTAGACTTTTAACGGTAAATCATAATCAAATATTTCTCCGTAGTTAAGTACTATAACAGTGCATACAAATAACACAGTAATGACAAGCTCTTTGATTTTGACAGACAACACCACAAAATCAATCACTCTCCCATAAAAAATCAGCTGTTCCCATAACTCGTCAAAATGTACTCGCGATTTCAGGTTTGGTCCCATAGTGAAGGGTGTTCATAATTATGAGTACAATGACCTCTTAAGAGGATACCCATGAATTAAACTTCACCCTGTAGACAATTACATTTTTTTTAATTGGTTTTTTCGTCAGTCAACGCAATGTATGTCTGAATTACTGTTAAAATGTAACTGTGCGTTTGCACTGGCCAAACATTCACAAAAAAACATGTCGAAGTCTCCAGAAAATAAAGATTTCAACATGTTTTGTTGTGAATGTTTCGCCAGTGCAAACGCACAGTAAGCAATTTGTTAAGGTAATCGGGTGAACTACTGGCTATGTAATGGCGGATTAAGGTAATTAATAGATTTAGACTCAATCAATGTAAGTTCATTTAATTCTTCTTGGTCCTTTGAGTCGGATTAGAAATTACAATTTAAGAACGTCATTTGGCTAGAATCTCGCGTTTACAATAGATTGAACTGAAATTCAGTTGAAATCAAACTCAAAGCATTTATTTCATATAAACCAATTACATGCACCGTTGAATTTTTGAATTGGGGGTCACAAATTAGGGAACACAAGGGAACAAGGGATCGGTCAGTCAGAAAGATGAAGGTAGTTGTCGAGTCATACGTTATATTTGAATTTTAAAGTGTGTAAGACCTTACTTAAAAAAAATACGAAAATATTTTGGTTAGTTAAAGTGACATACTCGTATTTACTTAAGTACCTAAAGAAAATTGCCAATTAAATTATGTAGTAGTTACCTATTTATAAATCCATTAATTTGACACTTGTTGGTTTCTCCTCTTGTCTGAACATGATTTAATATAAATAGTTAAGTATTTGCTAATACGATGCTCAACGCTGTAAATATTTGTAATTAGTTCGGCCATTACATTAACTCGATGTTGATATAAAATAGTTTCAAGTTATATCATACTGGTTTTATTTATACTACCGCTACCCTATCTGCAATTAACAATCTGTTTTGGCAAACTTTAACAGGGCGACGATTTAGTGACCTGCACACGTCAAGGGGGTGATTTTACCTATCATACTATACATATACTATACATATTAGGTATACATGCGTAGTCATACTATACATAAACATATTATAAGATTCGTAAAAAAAAATCTTTTCCTGCATGAATGAAATTGTCTACTGGTCTAAAGGAATTTTTCACGAATTGGACACGAGTTTCATGGTGAAAGCTGTTTAGTATGACGGATAGAATCATCCCCTTGATGGATACAGGTGTCTAAATGGACAGACCCAATCAGCCTTTAATCTTCACTCTGCGAGAGAGTGGGCCGTAATCCATTACGCCGACCCAGTGTCGTACGTCTTCTGTCTTAGATGTTTTTGTTTGTCTAATCTAATGTTTAATTATAACAATTAACCTATGTTTTTCGCTTACGAGCTAGCATATTATAATCAGCCTATAATGTTCCCACTGCTGGGACACAGGCCTCCTCTCTGTAAGAGGGAGTGGGCTGTAATCCACCACGCGGGCCCAGTGCGGATTGGTAGATGTCACTTGTCTTCGATTTTTTCTGGTACTAGGACATGCCAATTTCCTCACGATATTTTCCTTCACCGTTTTGAGAGCTAATAGGGTACCTATCATTTACCTACATCATAATCATCAGTACAAATGCATCAGTTCCTAAATGAACCTCTTTCTATATTTATAACACTTTTCCTGCGCCTTATTTACACGATATCATACATTTATTATTTATTAAATTCATGGGCGGGGGAAATAGGGGAAGTCCTATCGCCTCGAGCCATCTTTAAGGGGTGGAACTACCCTTGTGCGTCCTTAAATATTTAAGATGAAAAATAGTGTAATATGAAAATAAAATTACATAATACATAAATAATAAGATTTGAAGTTTGATGCGGTTGGAAGAACCATATTTTGGAACGATTTATTACCAACGTGACCGAGTCTCATTTACTCATATCTCAGAGCACTTACTTAATCAGTTTTATGGATTCAAACTATTACAAGTATAGATACCTACCTATTGCTACACTATTAATAGTAAATATGATAAGCTGGAGTCTACTGGAGTAACTGAACATCTTGAAGGCTTTTTTGCAAAGTTAGTTTTACAAATGAGCCTACTTATTTAATTATTTAAAAAAGACTGAAAGACAAGTCAAAATTTGTGGCATTCAAAGTTGCCTTCAATAGTCAACAGTTAAAAGAGAGATGCAAATAATGTTAGCAATATGCATAGGTATCCGATTTAGACATCAAATCACGGATCCCACATAAGTATCAAATAGTCATGCTTGCTACTGCTGTACCGAAGATTATAGAGGATGTAAGTAAGTAATATGTAGGTATTAACGAGAACCAAAGACAAAACCTAAGTAAATATGTGAAATCTTCGTAACTATCCCTTGCCAAACAACCAAACTATGCTCTTCGTTAAACCAACGATATCCAAAACAATCCTTGACAAAATTGGCAAATACATCAAAGAATAAATAATTGACAAGTACGACGACTACAAACTTTCACGCGCTCTCAAAAACCACATGATTGACACTTTACATCCATCCATCGAGATTAACTAGCTAAAAATGTGTTGAACGGTTTTTTTTCCAGTGCGGCCTTCTTTGAGCAAATTCAAGATGGCGACTACGTCATCTGTCATTTTTAATTGTATGTCAAACGGCGCGTACAGGACGGCTTGCCGACGAGGAGACATTAAGTATATTTAGTTTATTGCGTTATAAACGAAGCTATTATTGGGAACCCTAATTTGAATTTGGCTACTGTTGGAAGAATGTGGCAGATAATTTATTGTGGTTTACTCATTCTTCTATTACCTACTTAAACCTCTCGGAATTTTGTTGAGTAGGTAGAACAGTTGATCTATTCTGTAAAAATCTCACCATGAAAAGTTTGTTGAGCTATCATTCCAGATGCTAGGGATTGACAATATTGTCACACATATTCACTGTCACTGCTTGAGACACGAGTTTATTTATGTTACGAGTAACTTGGTAAGCAACGAAAACTGGCCAACACTGGAAACTGTCGAGCTAACGCATCTGTGTAATAGGCAAAATTGACGAATCAGTGAAACTGACTATCAACGAAACTGGCGAATTAAATAAACTGACGGCTGAGGGAAACTGACTGATGCGCGGACTCATTGAATCATTGAAGATCTAACTTGAAAGTTAGAAAAGCTGAATTTAAACATTTATATCAGCACGCGTAGCATGACCACCGTAGAAACGGGTTTCGTCAACGGAAGAGTAGTCAAAATGACAGATAATCACAATCGAAATCTGTCAATTTGTCTATTCTTCCGTCGACAAAACCCGTTTCTACGCGTGCAGTTAGTTAGGTATAACTCGCACAAAAACAGCACGAAAGACCGCAGTCCAAACTTAACTTTCCCAGAAACAACCAATAACCACATACTGCATCCATAATCCGTTAAATTTAAAACTGAAACCGTTTAGAATCAATATAATCGTTCTAGCTGACCGGAATAGGATGTCGTTTGGGTGTTTACAGTCCACTGCTGGCTGTTAACGACACGATGGCAGGACATCAAAGCAAAACCAGCCATCGACGTACTAATGATCGCTTTGAACGCCATAATTGTTTCAGGATTTAATGTCTTAATTTGTTTAAGGACTGCAGGGATGTATTGTGGTCTTGTTGGAGAAGGATGGGAGTGAAAGAGCTCTCTCTTTCACTCCCATCCTTCTCCAACAAGACAGTTTGCGCTTTTGGGAGGGAGAAGGACTGAAAATTGATCCAGTTGTCATGTTAGTTTTGAGATTTTGCTAAGGTACTCTTTAGACAAGAATCCGCAGTTTAAAAAAGAGAAGAAATTTCTTACATTGGCTCCGTTCTCATAAACATTAAAACTAGCTCTAGCTACTTTACACCGCTCAACTGTCGATTGGCCTCTTAATGACCGATAACAATTAAAATTCTATTGTGTCTCGTTAATGACAGTTGGAGGTTTAAACAAATATTTGTGATCTGTAACCAATGCAGAAGCAAATTCGCTTTGGCCAGTACACGAGCCGTCCTTTAAAATCCGCAATTTTTAACTCCAGACCAGTTAAAACCAACCATCTACCTCTCTATCCTATGTAAAAGAAAACCTCCAACTCTTCCCCTCAAACCCATATCACAGCTACTGCATCGCATTTATTTCACAATAAAACGTTTCTTCACACGTTCAACAAGAACAAGTCGCAATTAAAAGTGATTGTCTTGTTGTAGATGGTTCTTGGTGCTAATTTGTAAATTGTTTATTTAGCTTTCTGCCTACAGTTGAATAGATTTTTCTTATCCGCCCTTTAGTTTTTGATGCCCATCACTATAGCACCTATTTTTACACAAAAACAGACTCGGAACAACTAAATGAAGCTAGATAAACAAATATTTGAGATCTGCGACCGCGAGCAGAAACAAATTTGCTTGACCGGGACGTCATGTGTCAGGCCAGATATCTTTTCTTCCTACTTTTTTTTTTGTAACCTATAAACCAACCGTCTTCTTAAATAAAAAACCTGTTACTCTTTCCTAAACCACTGGCAAGCGCCACAGAACCCTTCTCCGACTCCTCACAGCTACTGCACCGCATTTATTTCACAATAAACTATTTATAAAACGTTTCTTCAGACATTCGACAAGAACAAGTGGCAATTAAAAGTGACAAATGGTATGAGTTAAAAGTCCTCGCGTGTCATGTTGTAACGGTGTGTTCAGACGCTTCAAAGACATCACACCGCTCTCAGATCTTTTCACTGTCCACTTCACACTTGATGACAGCGAAGTGATAGTTTTAAAAAAATGAGATAATTTTTTTTTTTGTCTTTGGTCCTTTCATACGTGGCTATGAAACTTCGGGGATTCAGATGGTTAAGTATGGTTATTTTAATTAGTTAATACTTAAATGTATATTTGTGTAGATTCTTATTGTTTTCAAGCAGATTTAGTTCAATATTTTTTATTTCTTTCACATTTCAACGTGAAACTGAAGGGAGGGTTCCCTTCAGTTTCAGCGCGCCGCGTCAAAGTAAGTCAATATCGTAGGACCAAAATCGAATCGTATAAATGGTCTTTTGTATTCAATCGGAATTTGGGAGTTTTTCAGCCTGTGCTTATCGCTCTTAAAACTCCGGTAACCGACCGTAATCATGCTGGAAACATGAATCGTTCTAAATTTAAAAATATGTAAGTAGTTTACGCAAAACAATCAGTTAGAGATATTCTTAATAGATTTAAAAGAAACATAAAAGATTAGCCCAAATTAGCACGACACTAATTGCTTATAGATTTAAAATGTGACGATTAATATTGGACCATAGACCTTCCTCCATAAACAAGGCGGTATATCTAGGCTGTTGGCGCTTGCCAGTCGTTAGCTTTTGACGGATGACAGATAAAAAAAAGATAAAAGCAAATGGCCAGTAATGTTATGACGCGAGACCGTTGGCTGTATAGCCATGTCGTCTAGTACATTAAAAAGCAATAAATGTTCCAAAGAAAAGTGTACGAAGACAATTTAGTAAATTATTAGTGGTCGTTTGTGGTACAGAAATACGCAATGTTCCCCTTTCGATATGCATTAAATGATATTTTTCAGATAAGTTGCGATGTTAGTTCGTCTGTAACTCATTTGTGAAATATGGTTTAGTGGTTTTTAACTCGTAGTCAATAAATAATATAATTTTTTTTTATGCAGTTCCGTTTTTTCCAAACAAGCTGATTTACTTTATGATATCACACGTAACTTTATTTTTATATTCATCCGCTCTATTCCACAAAAATCTTACTGTGAAAACTTAGGTGAAGTGAGCTGTCATTCCTCGTGATGCTAGGGATTGACACTATTGACATCTCACTTCAAGCTCACTTCACCTAGTTATCACGCTGAGATTTTTATGGAGTACTTACATCGGCAGGTTATAGATTCAATATTTTTCTCCCAGTATAGGTAATGGAACTAAAACATATTCTTATTAAAATTGTATAATTTTCACCGTACAGTCACGGACTTTAATTGATGAGCCACCTTCAAACTTTTCAATTTTGCAGTTTTATACATTCACGAGATTACACGATTAAACACGAACTCAAATCGCATGCTCGTAAACAAGATGACAAATAAATTACTTTTAATCGGAAATATCCATAGAGGTTGACTAATATAAGTTCTCAATGATAAAAATAAATACAATGTTGCATTAAGTTTATCCAATATATTTGATACCGACCTCCTTTGAATCATAGCTCATTAACTCGATAATTATGAAAACATAACTGAAGACTGACAGTTGAAATATCAAGATGACAAATAAATTACTTTTAATCGGAAATAGTCTTATCCATAGAAGTTGACTAATAATTTCTTAATGATAAACAAAAAAACAATGTTGCATTAAGTTTATCCAATCTATTTGATACCGACCTCCTTTGAATCATAGCTCAATAACTCGATAATTATGAAACATAACTGAAGACAGTGACAGTTGAAATATCAAGATGACAAATAAATTACTTTTTATCGGAAATATCTTTAGAGGTTGACTAATAAGTTCTCAATGATAAAAATAAATACAATGTTGCATTAAGTTTATCCAATCTATTTGATACCGACCTCCTTTGAATCATAGCTCATTAACTCGATAATTTTGAAAACATAACGGAAGACAGTGACAGTTGTAATATCAAGATGACAAATAAATTACTTTTAATCGGAAATAGTCTTATCCATAGAGGTTGACTAATAAGTTCTTAATGATAAAAATAAATACAATGTTGCATTAAGTTTATCCAATCTATTTGATACTGACCTCCTTTGAATCATAGCTCATTAAGTCAATAATTCTGAAAACTTAACTGAAGACAGTGACAGTTGAAATATCGATGTCAGAGAATTTCTCCGTACGCTAACGTTACTATCGCAACAGTAACCTAGCAACAATTGTTTATCGTTGCTAGGTTACTGTTGCTAGACCTGCCATGCAATTGGTTGACTTTGAGTAGTCACTGTTGTCAAGTTTGTAGTTCTGCTCTCAGGCAGGTTAGCCAACCGGTAAAGATATGAAATATAATTTTCTTCTTCTAATACGAAGACATATTTCACTTTGCGAGTGGGGAACCGAATAAACCCGATTTGCATTACACGGCTAAAATACGAACAGTGCCAGGTGGCTCATCAATTAAAGTCCGTGACTGTACCTACATCACATTATTTGCAACGATTGAAATTATTCGAACCTACCGAACAAGAAAATCCACAGTCTACCACTAGTCAAAAAACAATTATGAAAATTTTTCGTGTCCACAAAACCACTTAAATGTTCTCTTATAATATTTTTATAAAAGTTTATTTTTAATATTAATTACGACCCTTTTAACAAACGATACTGGTTGTCAGAACGCGCCAAACGTCTCTTGTTTTATTTTTCTGTGTTCTTTTTTTAAATTATTGTCTTTTTGGCGCGTAAACGTGGCGGCTGATTATTTTCGGATGTGTTATGAATAATATTTCTGCGTTCCAAAGAGTTAAAAAGTGTTTATCATCCGTGAACATACTTTTGTATGCATTTTGTTTTGTTTATTATTAAATGTTTCTGATATTTTTAGACGTATTTAATTTAGATTCAGAGACTTTCCCTGAGTTAATTTCGAACTTATTCCATGTAGGTACATACAAAGAAACTGAAAATAAACGGTTTTCAGTTAAAAACCAATATCAATGACCTCGATGGATCTCGATACCCTCTCGGAAGTGTGCGGAGTTTCGCTAAAAACATTCATTTGACCCTACATACCTTATAGACTTGGTCCTTCCTTAATGAACCGTAAGATTGTTTACCTAGTAGGTGATAATAAGAAACTGCTGTATTTAAGTACTATAATTGTTTGTTACATTTAGTTCTTTATTTTCTGTTGCCTCCTGTAATTTCTGTAGTGTATAAGAACGTTGGTAAATCTAAATAAATAAATGAAAACGACCCTTTCAAATCTAACCGTGCGTTTGTACTGGCGAAACATTACAACAAAACATGTATAAATCTCTAATTTCTGTCAAAAATTGTATGGAACATTGACAGAAAATAGAGATTTTTAACATGTTTTGTCGTAAATGTTAACGCCAGAAAACATTTTGACGATGACGAGAGAAATATAATTTTAGACCTAAGAGCATAATGAGCCATCTTAGAATTAAACGCATGTAAAATTGACGCTCTGTATAAACGTTAAGTTTAATTAAATGTATATTCGCGTCCATTACGATCGTCATAGACTGATCTTTTGATCCGGTCACACCGAGTCAAGTCGGGCGGCGTAGTTATATGACAACTGCTGTCATGCTCAATATTTCATATTAGTAAATGTAAAATTAGATATTATTGCCTCGTTGGTCTAGCGGTCGCGAGCGCTACTGCTGAGCATGAGGTCTTGCGTTCGATTCCTGGGTCGGGCAAAGTGTTGGAATTTCTCAGTAGCAGCCCCGTGTTTTAATTTGTGCTCCGCTGATGGCAATAGGCTCGCCCACAAAAAACTATTTCATTTGTCACAATATAATATCACGCCTGTATTTTCCGATGGGTTAGGCAGAGGTGCACTTAAAGTAAACCCACATTTCGCCAGTTATAGTCCTAAGTAGTAAATGTAATGCATTTGACAAATGAAATAGTTTTTTAACACGGCGTTGTAAATCGATTAATGGCCAAGTTCAAAAGACAAAGGCAATATGGCAGCGAGCTGGTTTTGTAAACGTAACATTTCGAAAACATCGTGAGGAAACCGGCATGTCCTAGAACTAAAAATTCGAAGACATTTTCCATCTACGAACCGCACTGGGACCGCGTGGTGGATGACCGCCCGCTCCCACTCACTGAGAGGTGTGTGCTAGCAGTGGGAACATTATAGGCTGATTATGTATCAATATTTGATTTATATTTCGCAACTAAGGATGTTATTATAATATACTGCAACACTATTACATTAGACGCATTACCACCTGTGCAGTCATTAGGGTGTAATTAGAGCAATGATAATCGCTTAGCCACAAGCCGCCACTAAAACTAATTGCAATAGCGTGTTCAAATACTGTATGCTAATTTTAATTATGTGCAAAACAAAATGTGGTCACTGAAAACTCTAGAATGATAAATATGTATATGTATAAACAGAGTAAAACCTATCAATCAGTTATTGATTATGTATAGTACTAACATCAAACTGCAATCAGCTGCCCCGTAGGTATATAATGGGTCGAGTATAGATTTGTGTGAGACAGCTGATTATTGTTCGCAGTTCACACCTTTTAATTAAATATGACCAATTGACTACACATTTCAGATAGGTACGTTGTATACACCCAAAACACTTACTTAATTGAGAAAAATACGAGCTAAAAGAGCTGCTTATTTTTTTTTTTTTTTCTTCCAGTATACTTACTACAGACGAGAAAATTGATGGATAATTGTAAGCAAAGACCACAAAAATTTGGTCCTGTGGTAACTAAATAAAGACAAAATCGTGAATGATATTTTCTTATTTCTTGTTATTACACTAATATGTAGTGGTATTCTGTAAAAATCTCAACGTGAAAACTTAGGTGAAGTGAGCATAAAGTGAGCTGTCAGTTCACTTCACCTAAGTTTGCGGGATTGACAGTTCACTTCACCTAAGTTTTCACGGCGAGGTGTTTACAGAATAGACCGACTGATCCCTATCTTATTCCAAATGGTTATCTTTCCATTCAAGATCACTGTTAACTTATCTTACAAGTTACAGCATCCTCTGCAATGCAAACTACATGTTCAATGTTACAATACAGCTACATAAAACCTCTTTTATTTACAACTCTGTTTCAGCAACAAATTACCTTTAACATCCCCCAAGCGAGAATAAACTTTGAACAGTTGAAATTAAGGTTGGTTTTTGGGTTTCTTCAAAGTAGTTTCAGTGTTGTAAAATATTTTGTTGAATCCTCTTTATTGGATAGTTTTAACATTATTGAAGTGGAAATGTTTTCGTTTCAATATTTTTAATACAACATACGTTTACAATTTATATTAATACAATGTAAATAAAATGATTCGTTCTTTTTAATAAATCCTATAGAATATACATACATAAACTCAAGCCTCCTTTCCATGGGGGTAGGCAGACACTACAGAACGCCAACTGCTACGACCCTTTCATACTCCTTTTGCTTTGTTTACGTTCATACATCTGGTTATACACGCATGGGGCGGTTGCGTACCTTGGGATGTAATGATGAAAACAGCTATAAAATTGTATATCAGCACTTTAAAATAATAATACATCTTTAACCATTATTTTTATATTTCATTCAATTAATTTTAAAGATAAACATTTTAAAGTGTGAAACATTATTTTTAAAGTGCGTTTATATATTCCCCCCGACCTTTCAGAAGACACCTATCATACAACGCCCACCACTACCACTACCACCACCACCACCACCACCACCATCACCACCATCACCACCTAGACTACCATATTTAGAAAAAAAAACGCAGTTTACGTAAATCGATCCACTTCTAAAAAATACGCCAGTTTAAAGACAAGCTTGTTCAAATCCATTGTATTCAAAGGAAGCTTGGCTCGGAGTGAATTTATCGTCTCGCAATCGGCACTTAAACGTCACAAATCGTCAGTAATTGAGTATTCAATTCTTTAATAAATTGCCTCCGCATTCGCTTTCGACTTACACTCGCGTGGGCGTTTCCACGGTACGAGTGTTAGCAGTTGCCAATAACATTGGTACAGTCAGAGAAATTACTTAATTGTAGATAAAGCTTGTCTTGTGTTGCTTGTTAATTGTAATGCTGGGGACACACTAACGGTCAATGTCAGTGCCCATCATCGCCATATACAACGCGGTAATAATAGCGATAAATTGAGTGGCAACACTTGAACAGTCAACGTCAATGCTCATTTGCCGCCACCCGAGTAATCCCCTAACGTCAAACGCCAATGTGAATGCCGTTATCAAATTCTCGCAATAAGTTGTGGCTACACCTACGGTTAATGTCCATCATCGCGATAATCAACGGTGTTTCCCGTTGGTGTAGCCCAGGCATAAGTAGACAAGCTAGGTCTTCTAGCTACCTATGAAATTGCCGTTTTGTATGAAAAAAATTTAACGAATTTTTTTCATGTATTTTTTATTTGTATTAATCGAAGTAATCACCCATGCAATCAATGCATCTTTGCCAACGCAGTGGCAGTTTATTGATGCCCTTCTTAAAGAAATCAGCTGGACGGGAGGCAACAAATTCTTCAAAGGCATTTTGTACTGCCTCTCGGGTATTGAATTTTTTTCCCGCCAAGAAGTTATCCAAATTCTGGAAAAAGTAGTAGTCTGTAGGCGCAAGGTCTGGTGAGTAGGGCGGATGACGGAGAGCTTCCAACCCCAGTTCTTGCAACTTGGAGACTGTCTGGTGTGCAGTATGAGGTCGCGCGTTGTCGTACAGGAGCAGCGGAGACGAGCGATTGACCAATGCTGGTTGGAGATGTACCAGCTTCTCCATCATTGTGTTCAGTTCTTCACAGTACACATCTGCAGTAATGCTCACCCCGTTTGGTAAGAAGCTGTGATGAATCACACCGGCGCTAGACCACCAAACAGTGACCATCACTTTTCTAGGGGTAAGTTTTCGTTTAGAGCATTGTTTGGGTACTGAACCAGGATCCAACCAACTTGCTGAGCGCTTGCGGTTATCAAACAGAATCCATTTTTCATCGCAGGTAACAATGCGGTTCAAAATTCCTTCATTTGTGTGTCTGTTGAGCAGTGCAAGGCACGCCTCGACGCGTACTTCGCGCTGGCGATCATTGAGTTCGTGGGGCACCCATTTGTCAAGCTTTTTTACCTTGCCAATTTGACGCAAATTAACCAATATTGTTTTGACGCTAACGTCGAAAGCTGCTGTTAATTCAGCCGTAGATTGTGTATCATCAGCTTCCACAATCGCCTTTAATTCGTCATTGTCGACCAAAGTCTTCGGACGACCGCGAGGTTAATTTTTCAGGTTGAAATTTCCAGAACGGAAGCGAGAAAACCAATAACAGGTGGTGCGTTGGTTTGTTGTTGATGTCGCGTGCCGCTTGTGCCGCGTTGCTGCCACGACGGTACTCATATTCCATAATTACTCGAATTTTTAACGTATCCATGATGACGAAAAAGATTGAAATGCGATGAAAATGTAACACTAATCATTAAACAAATGACTTCTTTTGAAAAAAGAATTCCATGTTTTTAAAATAAAATTAATTTGAAATTAGAATTCTTAGCCAAACAAAAATTATTTTAATACCTATGAAATGGCCAGTACTGCAGAACGGCAATTTCATAGGTAAAGACCTATTATCAAAATTTGCCGTGTTCTATTAGCCATTTCCTACAACAGATAAAGAATGACAATTTAAGTTGGTAGTCAATTTGCTAAACAATTAATTTCCCTTACTTTACATGCGTAGTGCAGTCACTTTTAAAGATTATATGTCAAAATACTTACATATAATCTTTAAAAGTGACTGCACTACGCATGTAAAGTCGTAAAAAGCTTTTGAACTTGACAAGATTAGGCGTGACAATTCATAATGCGCTATGATTTAAACTTTCTTTTACCGAATCCCTTGATATCTCAAAATAGTTTCTTTAACCGTTTTTAGGATAAAATATAAGGCATCCTAGTTTATTTCAGTCATCATCTTTAAAAGTGAGTAGGAGTGAGGCGTATTTATCGTCACAGATAGAAATAACAGATATTAAAAAATAGCAGATAGCAATTGCTCCTAACGATAAAAAATATCTGTTACTTAAAATCCACACAGAGCCTCAAGACTGTTACTGTTAAAACTTCGGATACGATTTTCGACTTTAACGAAAAGAAATAAAGAAGATATTCAATTGAGTTAAATACGTATTTATCATCCGTACAAAAATAACAGGCTGTTATTTTATAATAGATAGATACGATTTTCGACTTTAAACCTAAAGAAATAAAGAAGATATTCGATTGAGATACGTATTTATCGTCCGTACAAAAATAACAGGCTGTGATTTAATAACAGATATTTGGATCTGTTATTGTTTTGTCACAGATATCGTGTTTCACCTGTTACAACCCATCTCTAAAAGTGAGCCCAGCGCAACAGTTTTTACGAGAAATAATAGAAACTTGCGTTCTAAACAAAGCAGTGACGTTCATCGGAATCATTCGGATCAAATCAATGGAAACGTACCGTATCTAAGACTTCATTTAAAAGCTGCATATTTAGGCGAATCCTGAATGAGCTTTAAGCTTTTAAAAAGAATCATAGCGACGGCGGTGTACACCCGAAAGCAAAAGTGTCTCCTGATTTACCTTCATTGTTGATCTTTTCCTTATTTCAAAGTTGTATCGAAAATTGTGAACATAAATCCATTAGCCTCGTGAGACTGATTTTCTGATTTTTAGATGCAAATATAATTTTGTGAATATATAAATTAGAACTTTTGGAATTTAAATAATAATAAACCATTAATTGCTAGCGACACAGGCCCACAGAAAAATACCTTAACCTAAACAAACATATTCTATTTAAAAAAAATGTGTTAATAAATAAAGGCTTAGACTATGTTAGTAGTACTACACTCTGCACTAGCTAGACTTTGTGCTGTCCTGTGGAACTTGTCCGCGGAAGCGACGGAACACCACGTCCTGCGGCCAAAAGTCTTCATTAATAACAGTCTAGAATTGATTCCTTTGATTGGCGTACCATTTTTACCAATAAAATCCATCCACTCGGTGCACTGAGGAGCACACTGAAAATAAATCTTTAGGATAGTTGCGAATCCCAAAAATCTTATACCTTTCGGGAAATATAAGCGTGATATTATGTTATTGGTTTAAATACGGACACGAGCCAGTTTCGCCTGTACCTGTACACTGCTCGAACACAGTAAGATCCCGCGTTAAATCCCTACGAGAAAATTGCTTCCGACGATTTGTTCAGACAAAACTTCCCATTTCCCAATATACATTTACATAATTCACTAATGTATTTTAAAATGTACACTAGACTCGCGACAATCTAAGAAGTCCGTTTTGACGTTTCGTTCTCGTACTTATAATAAAACGTTAAGCCTTGAGAATCAGTTTTAAGCAATGTAGATAAGTCTTAAATTACAAACTCTTTAAGTATGTTCAATCGATATGTCTCGAGAACCAGTTTATGAAAAACCAATTTTATTTTTCATCGCTACACAAAGCATTTTTATAGCTGTCAAAAGGGACTTCTTAGATTTTCGCGAGTCTTCGCTTTATTTATATTAACAGTCGTAGATTTTGGGAGTTATACCTACTATTATTATTCTTTGAATGTTGATGTAGATCACACACTTTAGCGTAGCCCGCCAAAACCCAATTTTTAATACATTTTTCGCAATTTACGCGTCAGTAATGGGTTGTATGTTGAACAAAATATGATTCATGATCGTAACAAGTAGGTATGTATTTACAGAATTATAAACTTTGTTGGAAGAGATCTTCAAAATACTTTTCTAGATGTCATACCATTCCCGTTAATAATGGTTGCGCGTTGCGATACTATTTCAAATTACTTGCATCTTTTATATGGAAAGATTCTGCCCCTTTTCTTTTTACTGGTGTCGTTTTTTTTCCAGGAATTTTCATATCTTTCTAAAAAATCAACAAAATGTAATCAAATAATGATATAAATACGATTAGATATAAAAAAATCATGCTTGGTCGTTCGGTCCCTATGCAATGTCATCCCTAACACAATTTTCGCCCTTATTAGTCGTTCATCGAGGCGTGTTATTAAAATATAGATCACAGGCTGCTTACCATGACAATGGCGGATTAATGGATGGGTCGGCAGTGTTGCTATAGTTTAAAGTGACACTTTAATTTAGTCAAGTGTGAAGGTAAATGGGGCATATGTTTGGTACACATGTTGTTTATTTTCTTGACAGAACTTAACATTTTATGGTTTCTCGGTAATTATAATAAGTTCCATGGAGATTTTTACGAATTCATTTGAGCAGTTCAGTACTAAGAGAGTTTACTGTCACAATGAAGTCCCTTTACTCAGTATCCATACACGATATCCTAAAAAAAAAACCATTTAAAAAACCGCGACTACCAGGCCTCAGAAAATAAAGAAAATCCGTTCCGCTCGCGATGACAAAAGCCAATTCCGCTTTGCCGCCAGTTAAGCTATAACTACCCTCAATATCTCGTTCTACCGTATTAGCTGCTTACTCGGTCGTGTGATTAAAAATTATGCAATCGCGTGCGGCCCGCCACGGCGGACGGACGCGTCGCGTGCTCCTATTGTTGCATTTAAAAGCTATTTAAAACGATAATAATGGGTCAAGAGCTGAGGTTTTAAATTGTTTTTAGAGAAATTTAGTTGGATTAAAAGATTTGGATTTGACTTTGGAAATCCCTAGTGGCAGAACTGTAGCATAAAGTTTTTTAATTTTATTGTTAACTTAAACATTGTTAGCGAAGGTTTCCTTCTATTGTTTGGTCTTCAGATCCGCAAATCGGTACCTATAAATAATAATATCTGTCTTCGATAAAATTGATTAGGTAAAATAACATCAAATTAACTTTCAGGCTCTTTCCTAAACAAAATTAAAATTTCCATTTCTATCCAAAAACACCATCAAACTCCTCAAAGGTCACATCCGCCATATTTTAAAAGCATCGAATTTAACGTACTTACCATATCACGTCGAGTCGCTATCCAAGTTGGTCGTGCGGGTGTTCAGCCGTGAAATGGGTCCCTCTTAGCGTATATCGATTTAGGGGTTTGTACCCTCTCCTCAATGGAATTAATAGACTTGCCGCAGTGTTGGATGACAACGCATTCAGATTCCGTGTTCTGAAAGCAGTTGATACTTCGTGAAGCTGTGTCTGTATTGATTTGGATGTTAGGATGGTAATGATGTTGCAGTAAGGCATAATTTATTTTAGGAATGAACTGCAGATAAGAATTTTTAAGTAGCAGCCCGGAATCTGGATACGTGCCCAGTTTATGATCATAGACTCAGACCTACAATAAAGTCACTGGAAGTACACTCAAATGTAAAGGGGCTTCATATGGAAGTAGTAAATACCTCTAATTTCTGAAATTTACTTTGTTTATTATGTTATGTGACATAGATAAGTTTTTTTTATTACATTTTGTTAAGTTCATTTACTTATTACCTTTTATAAGGTAACAAATTATTCAAACGCAAGAAGCAAAGGATTAGGAATTTCCTTCTAAATCAAATAAAAATTTAAAAAAGATTCTGAGATGCAAATGGCGCCCAGCACGGGACCAACAGTCCCGTGTTGGGCGCCATTTACGTCTGTAACGATAATAAAGGTGACTGTAAATTACAACATACGCCTCTTTATGTAAGTATGTAAGTTTGATTGTAAAAGGATACAAAAGTAAATGGTTCACCAGCACCTATATCTTTCTTTGCATATAGGAAGTGGATCTTCTATGGATTGTTAGCCAGTACAACATTATTTAGCTACCTGTGATTATATGGCCCAGAATACCCTCGTTCATAGGTCTCGTGTATGTGTGTAGGTTATCAGGCAGGGATAGTGTTTTGTTATTCCTCGCCACTCCAGTTCTTCTGTAACAATACATTTTAAATATTTTAATGTTAGATGTTAAATTAGACTTGGAAATAAGTCTTATTTTTAAATCTGACATTGTACTTTACACAATTATTTTTGTTGTATATAATAAATATCTCTCAATTTTCACTATGGTGTGCAATAATGAGTAGGTGTACCTATATTATGTATATTTATAATGCGATAACCCTCGATCTATCTTCGACTTCAATTTCCACTGATACCTGATCGATGCCAAGGATCGTGCAACTCCGTAAGTCCTGAACTCCACTCGATTGAAGAAACAATCCAATTAAGACGAAGTTGTTAACAAGCTGAGCTGAACAATATGACTTGGTATGCTTTGATTTTGAATGCAAACTCCCAATTAATATTGTGGATAATGATTTTTTAGATTATCTTTATAAAGTTCTTAGGATTTTTAGAGTTTAATGGGATTGGAATAAGTGTTATTTAGGGCTGGAGTTATTCGGAATAACGTTATTTAGGGTGTGATTCTGGCTTTCGGTTTAGGATTTGAAGTAGAAGAATTCGCTGTTTAGAGAAAAGGTTGTTTTAAATTGGAATTATTAAGCATTTACAAGTTGAATTTATCTATTAAAAAGAATTTTGAAATGTAGGTCTCATTTAAAAATATTTTGAAAAATTAATTTGAATACCGGTTTTTTATTATTAAATCACTCAGAATATTAAGTTTAGTTGTGTGCAAAACACTTTGTTTATTAAAGAAAACTAAAAGTTTCTGAAACTAAATGGTTATTATTTCGGTGAAAATACTAAAAGTAGGTATTGGACTTTAATTAATTTACAATCACTCAATCGAAATTTGAATTGAAATCGATCTTCTAAAATGTTCTTCCTTTAATTCTTTTTCACCGAAACTTCGCCCAAAAATCGTGGAAACTCCAAAAATCGGGCTATATTGCCGGGCGAGTGGGTTGTCTAGCAATCGGCGCAATTCCACGGTGCAGGCTTTGTGATGCAGATAACCTTAATCCCTGTCTGTCGGCTGCGTGTCAACACCAACCGCAGGCGGACGATGGAAACGAGGGGATGTGACTACATAGATGATAACCTAGGAGATTTTTAATTAATAACAGAACAGAAGTATTGTTTTGTGGAATACTTGGGTTTCAGCTACTGCGGATTAGTATGTGTGTTTTATGTTTATTTAATTAATATGCGTCTTATTTCTGCAATATAAACATTTTTTCTTTCTTTCTTTTTTATTTTCAGAATGATGGTTTGTAAATATTTCAATTCCAATCAATACTTTAGAAGATTAACGCTTTTCAAATTCGCGAAGCAGTAGATACGTACCTATCTCTGCCTCTTCTATTATTTCTTTATTCAATAACCTATTTTTTTCTTTAAAACCTACAATTTATTTTATAATCAAACTGATCACGTAAAATGCAATAAACAATCATTTGAAACAGTTTCCTTTACCCCCTGACCTTTGGAAAGCCTCGCTCCTTGTACGACACACTTCTATTTCTATTGTCCGCGCGTGAATTGTAGTCACCGCCTTTATTATGTGAGCGGTGAAATGGAGGAGGTAGACAAAAGCCAATCAAACTCCGTCTGCCAATTTTGTCGCATCTACACTAACATCATCGTTTTCAAGCGCCAAGCAACAGTGCGAAAGGATTATGAAGGGCTGAGATAGCAATTTGCGGCGTACTTAATTACAAGATAAATTACTATGTAAATTAATAGCCTGTTCTGCTCCACGGTGGGTAAATATCGCGCCAGTTTGAATATTCCGACTCCGAGCATTTCAGACTATAATTTCGACGAATCCTGGCATTTCTGGCTGTCGTTTTTGAGAATTTCATGTAAGTAAGTAAGTAGGTACCTACTGTTAAAACTAGATAGGGTTGCGTTAAGTAGGCAGTTGTACGCTAAAATATGGTTAATGTTTTTCTTAGGGACAGTTATTAATCGATCGGTGTTTCCATTGGCCGGCCAAATGGTGGTATTTACCACCCAAAAATAGGGAAATGAAGACTCATGCCTAAAATTTTAAAACACGATGACTATGTTACAAATATGTTAATTTGGGCATGCCGTTTTTAAACTATAATAAAAAATAAACGCAATTTAAATTAAGTAAAGGCAGGAGGTAAATACACCAACAATTAGAAACGAAATAGAATAAATTAAAGCTGCATGTATTCTCTAGAGATCAAATGCAAAATGAAGTTAAATAGAACATTTAATTCTCAATCCATCACAAGTAGTAATTAATCAAACCATTATTTGCAAAAGACATCATTTCCACCCTCACATTAAATAAATACTTAAAGGGGAGGAACAAGACCAATTACAAAAATTATATTTGCACAATAACCCGCATAAAGAACAATGTGTTTGTTCATATAATATTAATAAAGATTTGATTCTGATTCCGCTATCGGCCGCCATGTTTGTTTAGCTGTCAAAGTTACCGTGCGCGGCGCACGCGTGGCACGTGTCGTTCAAATAGAGTAACGTTTTAATCTAATAGGCCTAAAATTGCATGATATAATGCCAGGGGGTGAAAAAACAAGATTTTGTTGATTTTATGCGGATTCATCTTTATTAAAAATAACTTTTCTGTTATGATTCTGATGAGTTCTCACGTTTTGTGATGACCGCATCAGTGATCGTGGGAGATCGTGTCTAAACCTAGGAAGGAACTAAATATTTTTTATTAATTAACCACTTAAATATTTTTGATTACACTTAAGTTAATAATTCGGTGGTTTATTTTTGAAAATAAGGTTTTGTAAGAATTGCATAAAGCCCCTTTCTAAATACATAGCATAATCAGCTTCTATTGTTGAAAGAGAGGAGGTCTGTTTCCCACTGCTGGGAAACAGGCCCCCTCTCTTTGAGAGGGAGCGGGCTGTAATCATGACGTAGATGTCATGTTTTCGAATTTTTGGTTCTAGGACATGCGGGTTCCTCACGATGTTTTCCTTCACCATTTTGAGAGCAGCTACATATACATAATCCCAAAAAAAAAACCAAACGAGTGCCATCGATCTATGGAAGCCAATTACATGAACAATGGTTGTAAAATAATACCCACAAACTGACACCACAGATGAAAACGTTATAACAGATTATTATCGTGGCAACACTGTGGGGCGATGCGTCGATATAAGATATCAAATCACAATTTTGGCAGAGATTGCGTCGACAGATCGACGTCCCTTGTTTATTTGATTAGGACGCTTTTTATCTGTGCATCTCCCCTAAACAATTTTTGTTTTGTTTGTTTGCGGCAGAAATTATTATTGTGGCCGCGAGATATGAATGCGATGTGACACCGTGCTGCCATATTAGTTTCGTATTTGATGGTAGGTGTGCTTTCGATACTAGTTAGTACTTAACTTCAATTGTATCTTTGTACCCACAGTAGGCAAGGAGGTCGTGAGAGTAGGTAACTTAAGTTCATTAAAGAAAGAAGGTATGACATTAACGTCTTCTCCTTAAAAAAAATCCAAAAAAAACTACTGGGTAATCTATGGGGTGTAAAAGGCCCATCACCAAGCCAAAATTTACGCATTTTGTAGCAACTTACCTAAAACAAAGCTTATGAATAAAAATGCTGGGAAACGACTTTTTTAACGTGAAAAACCACCGTTATCTGTAGGGCACACTGTAACGCACATAAAACACAATTATGGGCTTGGAAATTGTCGCTCGGAATAGAGGGCGAATAGGAAAACTAAGCAGGAACATGCCTTGCCTACCGCAAAACCAGCCAGTGACAAAAAAAATATATATATATATATCTGTCAACTTGACAGCCAATTTAAAACAAAAACCGGTTGCCTATTAGCAAGCAATTAAAGGCTGCGTTCGCAATTTAAATCGGGAGCTATTGTTCGCGCCCTCCGTTAATTTGACAGTTTGGGTGCGTTCCGCGCTGCACTTGCCCGATAGCTATGACATTCTCTTTAAAACATAATGGAATAAAGAAACAGTAAACTGGCCTCCCTTGTTGGGGGAACACTTCGTTATCCAACGGATAGTTGGACGGAATGGTATTGATACTGGCAGTTTAATTGTTGTTTTTTTTAAACATTCAAGAAGACAAGGAACAAGAAAGTTCTGAAATTAATTTTGTTTTTACTCCAATGAATAATTTCTCATCATTAAATTGATAAGTTAAAAACTATGTTTTCCGTTCGCTTACATTTTTATTGAAGAAAACTGTTGAACGATGGATGAGCTAATTAATTAAATTCAGTCAGTAGCCTTTTGCAGAATGTGTGGTAGAAGCGATATCAAAATTACCATAATCTAACTTCGTGCGAGCACTAGTTAAAATAAAACCATCGGATTAACTTTTCCTTAACTTTTGGTATTTTTATCAGAATTTTTAACGACTTTACCTCATTCCTTTTTTATTAAATAAGTATTTATAAATTCTATCCATCTAAATAGCCGACAAATAATCAAGACGGTACAACCAAAGTATACCTACGCTTAAACCCATAGGTAGCACCATTCATAACGAATCACCGTACAAAATGATATTATTTGTAACATAATCCGCGAACAACTACGGCACGAGATTGATATTACGCTAGGGTGATATCGACATTAATTTATATGGATACGGTTTAAAAATGTATAATGGGTGGGTCGCCGACACTAATAAAGTCCCTTGGGGTGGCCATGTTGCCAGCGACACTCTTTGGCGCGAAATAAAATACATATTTCACTATAAAATCGTGTAAGCAATTTTATAAGTTAATTCTTTTATTGGCAATCGCAGTTAGGTTCAGAATTGTGTGGCAAATATTTTGACAGGAAACGCGGATTTTGGCGCGAATTTATTTGGATGCGATCGCGAATGATTGATCGGCTAATTGCGGAGGATGACGCGTGAAGACGCCTGCAATAACATTTATTTCTCATTACACAGTATTTATTTCTTTACAAAAGGTTTATTCACACGAGAAAAAAACGAGACAATTTTTTTTCCGAAAAAAAAAGTAGTACCTAACGGATTGATTCAGGGCGAAGCTTAATTTAAATAAAAATAAAATAAAACTTAAACACAGATAAAGTTATAAATTAAATGTCACAAAGCTAATAATCGAATAGCTATGGCAAATCGTAATTGTCACTAATATAGGGGATTATGCAAATAAGTTGAATGTGAATCACGTGTCCGTGTACAAATCAAATGTTAAATAATTGTTAAATAGCGTGTAAACATGCGCCGCTTCCTTTGTATTCTAAACTAGACAAACAGGGATAATTTTATAATTTCACTTCGGACGCCATACTTCTGCATTCAGAGTCAACTGCGTGTAAAATTAAAATAAACGATTCAGCGCTAATGCACGTTCGAATTTTGAATTCTGACTTCGCTGACGTCGCGGTTTCGACGTCTTTATTCAAATTTCGAATAATGAGAGATCGGTCACGCGCCAATGATCGCATTCATATTTAAAGTCCGCTCGCAAACGTTTCAGTTATAGTACAAGTTATTGTATCAATTAATTAATTCTGCAGTCGCATGTGACAAATTATCATTTAATTGGCAAGTTTGACGTGATTTATTGTTGAATTAACGCAAGTTTGCATGGAGCATTATGTTATTAAAGTACTGTATGCACACTTGCAGGCGTAGCTTACCACTGACTAACACAGTTTGTCTAAATACAAACTAGGTACACAATAGAACTGCACATACCTAATAACCGCTGTTGGATTGTCTTGTGTAACAATAAACGCGTCGGTATTTATTACGATTACATACATTTTTTTTGGATTTGATACTACGCTAAAATAAATCTGCTACCTTATACAATACCAGCATCAAATTAACGAAAACACCCCAAAATATATACCAGACAACTATACCGTCTAATTACCCCACACAAGAGGCAAAAACAACACCTAGCGTCCCAAACTGGTGATAAATCAAGTAAAGTAAAATATATATCCTTTGGGAGCGCTCGAAGCTGTCAGATGACATAATAGGGTCTTTTATCGCGCGATGTCGCGATAACGACCGCGACTAGTGACGATCAGTGTACACTATTATGTTTTTGAAAAAAGAATGGGTGGTGTCGGTTGATAATTTGGGATGGAATGAAATATTGTCTATGTTCTTTTTTTGAAAAGTACAATAGTTTGTTGAGTAGATTGCGTAACGTTTTATAAGTTTGCCATCTTCAATAGATTTTTTCTTTGAATTAAAGAATCTATATTGACCTTGATATAAATCCTATTCAAATTCTATCTAACTTAAGGCCTAATTTCAACAATGCAATGCCCTACTCATTGGCTTGCATTGAAGCTAATTAGAAAAACGTGAAAATAAATCCGGATTCATACTACTGTGTTTCGACGCCTTCTGACACAGTGTTAGCCAATCAAAACTCATTCTGATTTGACGTAGTGCTGAACCGATTCGTTTGATTGGTGTACCCCGCGATACATAACACGACACAGTAATGTGTCGGTGGCTAAGTACACGTTGGTTGTTCGAAATATCTCTCTTCTCCCGGGCACCTAAGCCTTGCCTCCTGAGAATAGCTCTCTACTACAATAAACAAAAAAATCTTATCTTTCAACAATGCAACTTAAAACCACAAACAATCTTCATTCTACAAAAAAAAAACATCTAATTAAAGAGATCTCATTACACAGCAGAGTCGACACGTGTCCATCTAATTTAGCCCCGCGCTACTCGCCAGTCGCCATTAAGACTCCCTCAGGATTAGCGGAATCAATGAGCTGCTCGCCATGCTACATCCCCTAGTGGCGGTACTCGGGGTAAGGACATCCTAGTTCGAACCTAAACGATGGGTGAAGCTGTTAGGAAAATCCATGAATATGGGAAAAATTGGGGATAAAAAACTTGTTTGATTGATAATTATAACAGACATTAAATTAAGACATTACCTACTAATTGGAAAAATGAGTTATTTCAGACTGCCTAGCATGTAAAATGCAGAAATTCCGAAACGGACGTTGTAAGTGAGCCAGTCCTAATAAAGTTCAAATGGTTAATAAATTCTACGAGTTTACATTATTCGCAGATTTCCCAATTTTTTAAAGAATAAACGCCCGGAATTTTATGATTCAATACTTATACCTACCTATATTAAATTATCACGCGACCATAACTTCCTATTCTGCATCATCGTAAGATTTTCTAAGCTACATAGTATAAGTAAATATAATGCGCAGTGTTTTCCATCCACACACATAAGAAGTTCAAAGTTAGACAATACCCCGTAGCTTCTCCATCAAATCAGGGTCGAATCACGTGTCATTAACAATAGTACCAACATGAGGGGTCCACATCCGAATGCACAATGGTGACAACATTGATTTATCGTGGGGCCCACCTGTTTGAGCTGATTATTTCTTGTGCTGTTACATTGTTATCATGTTTCTTTTATAATTGACTATCAATGACTTCAAATGCCTGACTTAATTTCTATATTGTCTCTCTACAGAGCAAAGTGTTCACCAGGCTTTATAATGCGAAATATAGTTTTTTTTTTAAGACCTGGCATTTAAGTAACTATTTGTTTGTACCCATATTTGCAGAGATTTAAGAATAGAGCGATAAGTTGGTAGTTTAAAAAAAAACGTGTATATAATATGGTTACTTATAGTGTATTTAGTTAAGGCTAAATTCCTAAGACATTCAGACAGGCTTCACTGATGTGTGTGCATCGACCTTTAAGGAACATCAAAATAAACATGTTGTATAGGTACTTACATACTTTTAAACAAAAAACGTATGTGATCTGGGTGCCTTACTAAGTAAAATACTCTTAGTAACCTAAAATCTACTTGCAAAAGAAAAAGGGAATATTCCTCAAATATTCTCATATTCCCAATTGGTGAAAACCTCATTTGACACTGATATTCGTATAATAGAATCACATTATGTGGCTAGGGTGGGGCCCCTAGGGACGCGACAACATCGATTCCACGATAGTCGAGTCCAATAGTCGAATTACTATTCGATTCTCGCAACGATCCGTATCGAGTGTTTGTTCAGTCCATGGTAAAGGAGTGTAATTGAAGATGTCGGCTTTTATTTGGTTTGTTGTTAGTTGTTTGGACAGGGAAATTGGTTTTTAAACAGGCTCGGATGACCGTGTCAATAGTGCGGTGACAAGTCTGGTAGAATAGGTAGCGAGCTTTAAAAGTTATGGTAAGTTTTATAATCAGTACGTAAAACTTCGAGAATAAAGCGTAATAGCTTAGTTAGATCTGCAGTAGAAGTCTGCTGCTTGTTTCGAATTTTGAAGATGTTCTGCAGAACATCATTACCTCTTTGTTGAAATACTCTTTTCCAGATATAACCAGATTCTGATGCTTGACTGTGCGCCGGACTTCTCTAGCTTCGGTTGACATAAAGCATTGAAAACCTACTAAATGGCTACGCTGAGCTTAATGGCACATGAACCATGCAAAGATGAAGGTAAACCATTTAGTAGCCGAGCGTAACTTTAGCATATCTAAGAAGAAATACAGTAGATGCACAAGTCGAAATCATCATCTGCCTAGCCTTTTCCAAACCATGTTGGGGTCGGCTTCCAGTCTAACCGGATGCAGCTGAATACCAGTATTTTACATGGAGCGACTGCCTATCTGACCTCCACAACCCAGTAACTGGGAATACGATACCCCTTGGTAAGACTGGTTGTCAGACTTTCGGGCTTCTGACGACCCTTAACGACTGGCAAAGATCCACAAATGACAGCCGGGACCAACGGCTTAACGTGCTTTCCGAGGCACGGAGGAGTCTCGGTATGTAAAGGTGGTCACCCATACACGGACCAACCCCGGCAAGCGTAGCTTAACCTGATGGATCGACCCGATCGAGCGAGTTATTACGTAGCCACGAGCTCCTCCGAATGCACACATCGAAATAATAACCGTAAATTATAGACCTTCACTGCCAATTAAAAATTCATCCCACTTAACATACATAAACTTATAAACACATCCAATAAATCGATAAACTTCATACAATTACCTATACTTAGATACCTACCTACTTACTGGACAGATTTAAGCAAAAGATGCAAGGGGTCCAGCGAAGGGGTCTATCGGAGGGGGCCTGGTAAAACGTTAATCGAATCTGGACCTAATGGGATTTCTTTCTTGAGGGGCACATCGCTAAAGGATTAATTTATATCAATTTAAATGGGAGCTGTGTATACAGGGTGCGGGTATTGCTGAGAGAGTTTTTATTTCGATTTGTGAAGCTTCTTTTGGGACTGTGTGGAGGAATTTGTATTGACAGTCTAGAATTTAGTTTTTTTTTGTTAAACTAATAGGACTAGATTTTTATGCAAGCTATTTACTGAATCGTGAATATACTTGATTGTTATCGCTAGTAAGTCTCGAATTTGGAACAGTTCCAATAAAGACCCAAATCTCGTGGCATACCTATACATTTTGGTACTAATTAGTTTGACATTAAATAATAATAACATTTATCCTGTGACGCTTGCGTATTTAATAGCACTAAATTGTCACTAATTTTTAGGCTTGGCCATCTATTCTGTAAAAGTCTCACCGTGAACATTTAAGTGAAGTGAGCTATCAATTAGTGTCAATCCTTAGCATGGTGGAATGACAGCTCATTTTACCTAAGTTTTCGTCGTGAGATTTTAACAGAATTGGCCAGCAGGTCTAACTTATTTAACAGTCACCCATCGCAATTTCCCCTCAACTTTTTCGCCATACATTTAGCGAGCACCCTGTACACAGCCGCTCCGGAGAAGGTCTAATCCGCAGCGTTTGTTTGTGTCCCCGGTAATGTATGTGAGAGCGCGCGCATGCCGACAAATTAAAAACATATCCCTGACTATCGTTGGGACGATATTGTTAGAGAAATATCGGATGAGAGGGACGTAAAACAGAGTAATTGAAGATTTTTGGGAGTTTTTCCTAAATATCTAAGGTTTTTAGCATCTGTAGTTACTGCCTACACACACTGGAATAAGGCGTGAAGCTTGATTTTTATGTCTTAATTTTTGTTAAATATGATTTCATTACTGAACAGATTAAATTGTGTTCCTTTATTTGGTTCTGCGTTTATATTTTTCACTCTTATGAGGAGCTCGTGGCTAAGTAATAACAGCCCCACAGGTCCGTGGATGTGTGACCATCTTTACGTAACGAGACGCATCCGTGTCTCGGAAAGCACGTTAAGCCGTTGGTCCCGGATTCGTGGATCTTTGAGAGTCGTAACGGGTCGTCACTCGTCAGACGCCCGAAAGTCTAACAACCTGTCTGTCCAGTCAGTCAGATAGGCAGTCGCTCCATGTAAAATACCGGTATTCAGCTGCATCCGGTTAGACTGGAAGCTGACCCCAACATAGTTGGGAAATGGCTAGGCAGATTGACTCTTATTTGTTCTTCGACCATTATAATGACATATACATGCAGTCAGAGTGACCTCTATGCTGCCACCGAAAACGCTGTGGAAGTGGCAAAGTTTTGGGCCGACAACATTTGAAATACTGTCGTGTACTACACGAAGACGAAGAATGACATACAGAAATTGAACTGCAGTTCAGAATCTTCTTTGAGTACTTGCGTAGAATACGCGTAACTCCAAAACATTTCACCCTTTACTCATAGATACTAAGCTACATGCCAAACCTACAAGCCCCAACATATATAGTTGCTAGCTTCCGCCCGCGGCTTCGCCCGCGTGGTATATCGATAAAAGAGCCTGTGTCCTTCTCCGGGTCAAGGTCCTACCCCTATGATAAATTTCATCCAAATCCGTTCAGCCGTTTTAGCGTGTAAGCGTTACAAAAAAACAAAAAGTAGGCACAATAAGTAAAAAATATGAAGTTTTTTTCATAATAGAAAACTATAAATAAAACATCGCAAAACTATCGTCTCTCAGAATAGCCCGTAACATTTGTAAGGCTGTCAGCATCGTTTTTTTCCGCCACTATCCGCTTACAAAGAATCCAATCCATGTCGCCTGCTTAGCGCCGAGTGGTACATGCCACAGACATCGATTATATGCATAGTAGTTGCATTTATACTGTTTTATGAGCAAAATAGGAGTTTTCCGGGTTTTCTTTGGGAGTTTTCAAGTCTTGAGCCAGTTAACCTAACCTATTCAAGGTTATATGTAATCATCGTCATTAATTGCTTACCAAGTGGGCACGCGAAAAATCTTTTTTTGATTTAATTCCGCTACGCTGCTACGAGTTCGTAGCTGCTACGAAAGCGTAGACCTACACAAAACTATGGCTACGTCTCAAAGTCTCAACTAACATTTCTTCTATAGCCACTTAGTATAGCCATTTGTTCATCGGACCGGGAACTGCTGAACGCGATAAATTCAAAAACTACCGAACGGATTTTCATACGGTTTTCACCAACAGACGGAGTGATTTATGAGGAAGGTTTAGGTGCATAATTCTGTGTAAATTGGCTAAAAAATATGACGATGATTGTTGAAGATGTCGGAAAATATGATGCCGACTGGGAGCTTTACTGGCGTGGAATTCACGATAGTATTTCGTTGCTAGAAACGAAGTCCTAGATCTCTATGGCTCTACGTGATTGTGCTACGAAGTCGTAGCTAATAGCGATCTAGTTACGACTTTGTAGCACAATCACGTAGAGCCGTAAAAGTCTAGCTACGACTTCGAACCACAATCACGTAGAGCCGTACGATTTCGTAGCACAATCACGTAGACCCGTAGAGGACTGGCTACGAGTTCTTAGTACAATCACGTAGAGCCGTAGAAGTCTATCTACGAAATCGTAGCACACTCACGTAGAACCGTAGAGGACAAGCTACGCAATAGTCTTTAATTCTACAAATGTATTTTTTTAATGTTATCCCATTATTTTGTTAATATTATGTAAAAAATATATTGAAAGTGAAAACAACGTATCGTTCAGCTGATTAATGAAATACATATTTATTTCATTAATCAGCTAAACGATACGTTGTTTTCACTTTCAATATATTTTTATACACGCTACTGGTAAAAAAGCTTGTGACGCAAACCGCATTTTGTATGTTCGTTGTGTATCATAGCCACATAGGATACTTTGTATCGTTAAAATATTATAATAATGTAAAAATGTTTGGAATATTTTATTTTTTTGGTATAATGGCACCTTGTATTTTCATGATATTCATATAATTTGGTATCATATAATTTTAATTTGGTGTGTCGTGCTATTTCATTTGTATGCCCCAAACACCATAATTTTTTCAGTAGTTTGACTTGTTGACTTGTCTGTCAATCACAAAACTACAAAAAATATAGCAAGATAGATTTATGCAAGCAAAATACACATCGCACAGTGTGATTGACCAAATCACCAATTTTCAAAAAAGAATCACGCATAAACGACGAAAAACATAACGCAACTCGCGGCCCGCAGGCAAAGGCAGTTAACTGAACAGCCTAGTAAAATATTCACATGTAGTTATTCCATGCGGCTGCCCGCGGATCACCGCTGCAGATTAAACTATTAACAAAATGGTAGCTGCACGGTTTTGAACCGGATTCCATTTTCGAATAACGTTTTGCATAGTTAAACGCCGGTTAGCGTGCCATGATCTGCGCGCGAAAAGGTTTTATGAACAAAAACTTTTTGGTGAACCTACAAAGGGATTGGCTGGATGAATGACGGACGTTAATATTTGAAAGCCAGTCAAGGAGGTAAAATTGACATTTGTTTTGAATTTAGGTTACAGAAATGGTAGTTAAAATAAATAAGGGTTATGTTTAATATATAACTAGAAAGATTTAACAATGCAAAAAGTGCTAGGGTTTCGCTATTTTAATATAAATTGTTACAGTATAAGAAATAACATACGAATACTAGAGAGAGATTCCATCCTTTAACTACTATATTATTTAGCAATATTTGTATAAATATATATCGTTATATATAGCTATATCATATAAAACGGCTCTAACGATGTCCATGAAAATTGCAATATAGGGGTTTACGGGAGCGAAAAATCAATCTATCTGAGAAAATTCGTTTTCTCTATTTTCATAGCCTCAGGGATATTATACAACGTTGGTATACCTGGACGATATGTTTAACTATTTTCACCTGAGCAGAGCTCGGTCGACCACGTACCTACTGAACTTTATATAAAAGTGGTTTTCCTTTAGAAAAGTTCTCACACTACACAATATCCTTTCAAAAAGATAAACTCCAATTTTGCCCTTGCCTAAATGTTCCGTCAGCCAATTTATTTTGGAAACTATGAGCATCCACCATGACAGTTTTGCGCGGTTGCCTAGCAACGCACTTAATTGGCGGCAAATCGGCGAATGGATTACGTGACACCCGCTAGCGTGAAATTGTATAATTTGGAGATATTATGCTCTTGAACGTATGAATATCAACTATAATTAGGTATTGATGAAAATATTATGTCAATATGTTATTGAAAGGTAATAATTAGTTGTATTGAGCAGATTGAGCTCATTATGTTTAAGTATAATTGTTCGACTTTATGTTCGTATTTGCGAAAAGACAGCTCTTTTTCTAAGTTTATCTAAAGATAAAGGTTAGGTTTCAATTAGTGTAGCCTACTTTGATCCTAGGTGTGTGAGAGATTTGATAAAGAAAGTGAGTTTGTATGTATGGGGTAATTTTCGAAACTATTGATCGGATTCTGAATTTTTTTTTCAGTAATGGGAAGCTACAAGATTGCGGAGTGGCATAGAATATAATGCTATGTTAAAACAAAAAAAATACGCGTACGATGATGCAGAATCTAGTTAAATTCTTTACAATATATACCTACTTGACAGCCTATCAACTCTCTCTGACTTTTAACTAAAGTTGACACCAGTACAGTGATACGACACGTGTCTAATCCTTACACACGTGTCCAAAATGTCTGAACAGGTACAATCAACATGGTCAATGACGTCACGTAGGGGTGGATCAGAACCTATTGTATCATTACCTACACCTGCTTAATATCATTGACTAGATTTAGAATATTTAAATTGGTCTTAAGTGATGTGCTTTTTAAAAGTATTGAAAAGGTTTAGAGAAATTATGTCATGTGAGATTAATTTGAGCTTGGCCATTTTTTTTCTGAAGCCTTTTTGTGGGGCGTTAAATTATTTTCCAATTAGCAGTTTTACGTAGCAAATCTCGGAATAATATTTGCTGCAAATCGTCATACCTTCACGTAATAGCCTATACTTTTTCGAAGATAATTTTCTGAGTTATATTGATGTTTTCAATTATTGTTAATTTAATAATTATTTTACCATAATTGCCACGTAAGGAATTTTGATCAACATACAACGTATTCAATTTTAAGACACTGAACAACGAAACTGCAATTTGTAATAATGTAAGATATTTTGAATGTTGCAGACTGCCTTCACGAATCCCCATAATCGAATACAATTTTTTTTTGTTGTAAATTATTTTTTAATTGTCTGTGTAAGTAATTCACGTCATATTCTACAGAGGGCTCATAAGTTTCAGTACCTACCTACCTATATTAGAGTAATTGACCAAATTACACTTCCGACTAACAAACAACATATTTAGCCAAAAAATATCATAAAGCCATTAATTAAGCGCGCTAATTACGAGCCGGTTATCACGCGCATTGTCTCGCTACGATTACCAGCAACATAAATTGAGCTGCGAATATTTAATAATAATTGGCTTGCCTTTGTTTAACGGGGTGCAGGGTGGTGGCCCGCCCACTTTAGCCACCCTGCAGTAGCGATAGCATGATAGGACGACAGGGATTATATTTATTTGTCTTCAGTTTCGGCAAGAATAGATCCTGGCTCAGGGAAAAGATTTGCCAGTCAGTAAGTTTACAAGTATCCCAAGCAATCAAGACCAGGCAGCGGCGTAATTTGCGTAACATTGGTAGGTACATACAATGGCAATCGATCGCAATGCCTTTAGTTTTGACAGTTTAGTCACGTTTATTGCGTTATTGACGTCGTTGAGCAGATGAATTTCTCAAAAGTATGAAGCAATGGATTCTTATTAGATTTCGAAATATTAGTGAGTGATGCCTTAAGAAGTTGAGGATTTGAAGGTTTCATACAAACAAAGATAAACTGGCCATACTGCCTCGTTGGTCTAGTGGTCGCAAACGCTTATACTGAGTATGAGGTCATGGGTTCGATTCCGGGGTCGGGAAAAGTGTTATTGGGTTTTTCCATTTTGCATTTCTCAGTGGTAGCCGAAGTTTGGATTTGTGCCCATTGATGGCAATAGACTCGCCCACTATTACATGGGACTTAAAACACATGTCTTCGAATGACAGGACATGCCGGTTTCCTCACGACGTTTTCCTTCACCGTTTTGAGAGCAGTGGTGATGTAATAATTTGCATAAAGTAAAGCGCCTATCAGCTGATAGGCGCTTTACGCAAGTACAAAACCTAGGTTTCGTACCTGCGACCTATAACTCGTAAGTCGCGGCCGTTACAACTGGGCCACCATTGCTCCACTGGCCACCACAGCTCTACTGGGCCACCACTGCCATACTGATGGGCCACTACTACTCTTATTCTATTAAAACTACATACTAAGCAAGCACACAGACGCTAATTATAATGTAACTTTTTAAGCAACGTTTATGGATAAGGGGGCTCAAGTTCCAAGTGAAGTTGAAGTTCCACATTGACGTGAGGCCTAAACACAGGCGTGAGACCCATCTCGCCCATCCCATACTGCACTCCAACAAAAATATATAATTTTGTAAAAAAAAAAAAAGTATTTATTTGCCGTCGCTACCCGGGCATCCGGCTACACAGTTAAGCCGGTTATGAACGGCCCGTAATGACGGTGTCATTTGCGCGGTGAATTATAATTGGCCCGATAACGCCGGCCGCCCGACATTAATAGACAACTTAATTTAAACGCCCTGTATATAACGCCGCTTGTATATAAGGGCTATGTATTATGCTGACGTACGAAGTGTGGGTGGAACAGTTTTTGTAGGAAAAAATGGTAGATATATGATTATTTTTCGAGTTTATCGATTGGGGTTTTTATTTATGTAAACATGCCAATGGCCGGCTCATCTGTTGGAAAGGAAATAGTTATCGCCACCTACAGTAAAGTACAAAGGAGTTTCGTGATTCGATTACTTTGTAGTGTTAAGAGACAGTAGATATTGAGAAGCCTTTTTACTCTGACGTAATTATATAATACTAGCTGACGCCCGCGGCTTCTCCCGCGTGGATGTCGGTTATTATATACTAAAACCTTCCTAGAGAACCACTCTATCCATTGGTGAAAAGAGCATGAAAATCGGTGTAGTCGTTTTTGAGTTTATCACGAACAAGACGACAAACAGACGCGGCGGAGGACTTTGCAGCAGGTAGGTTTTTGTAAATAGATCTCATATGCATTCTTTTTCACTAGTTTAAAAATTATTATTATTATAAGCTTGTGTGTCCGAGGTATTCCACTTTTAACACTGATTTGAACGGCACTTCTCCGAACCGCACGTCTACTAATAGCACTGAAACAAAATTTTGATAAGTGCGGTTCGGTGGAACAGTTTATTCAGGGCAAAGCCCTCCCTTTCCTGTTCCCACTTTTCCCGGTCTACTGCGATCCATCTCTTCCAGGGCCTGCCGCGTAGTCGTTTCCTGCTTTTGGGATCCACTGAGTAGTGGTTAGACAAAAATGTTTTTATTTTTAATCGGCACCTCTTTGATCAACAAGACAAGACATCACTGCTAGTAATACCATAAACATTACTACCATTTCAACCTTAGAATATCCATAGTTCATTAAAACATTAACCTGTTTGTTTACTCTATGATTAATTGATTACATACCTCACCAACACCAAACAAAACCATTTAAAAACGTCACATGTGTACACAGATTACAATCATCAGAATCAGAATTTAGTGGCATTGTTCAGAATTATTTAGTGGCATTAAAATAAACGAGAAGCCATAAAAACAACGCGTCCGCTGAGACCTGCAGGTCTGAATGCACCCTTATAGTAGTTATCATTAATGACAGCGTTTACAAGACTCGCATATGGCGGCATGTAATGTAGGGTGTTTGTTATAATAATAAACGTTATTGTTATTAAATAAGTAGGTTATGACAATAATTGTCCTGATTACACTTGTTTTCTTAGTATTATTTTAATTAATATTTTGATCACTTAACACTATAAACTTACATTAAAGAATACAGGCATTTGAATGGTATTAGAAGTTCAATTCCCGCAATCAAAATCAAGTCACAATCACATCTCAACAACAATCACTGTCAAAAGTTGTACAAAATATAGAAAACTAGCTGTGCCCAGCGATTTCACCCGCGTAAATCTCGATCCCGTGGGAATATCGGGATAATAAGTATCCTATGTCCTACGCCAGGTCATGGTCTATCGATGTGCCAAATTTCATCTAAATCTGTTCAGCCGTTTTAGGGTGAAAGCGTAACAAATAAACTTTCGCAATTATAATATTAGTTAAGAATAGTTAGGAATTAGAGGTATTTTTGACAGGTTGAGTTGATAGTTTTTCTATCAGAAAAGAAAAGCTATAGGTACATTATAATTTTGTTTCTTGCAATAGTTATGGATAGCTTGTAAATTGTTCTCAATCATACCCCTGTTTGATTTTAACTGACACTAATCGGGGTCAGATTATATTGTTGGATAAAATTAATATGTATTAAGTAATAAGTAATCGTTATTAATGATTGTGGATTACCTTTGAATTGAACAAAATGTAAACTATTGCGATCCTGATTAATAGTTTAAAGCTAAAAACACGTGTATTGACTAATGGATTTAGTAACTAAGTATTAAGTAGGTAATTGGTACATTAAATATGCCATTTTCTGTTAAGTTATAAATATCAACTGCCTAGCCTTTCCCAACTATGTTGGGGTCGGCTTCCAGTCTAACCGGATTCAGCTGAATGCTGAATTCCACAACCCAGAATTACTAGGTAACGTTAGTGGTTACAGTTTTAAGTATTTTAAGTATTGACGAATAATATAAAATATTTTATATTGAGCGTTATCCATAATTTACGTTCTAATCATATTCCACTTGGTTCTAGTACATACCTATAGCTTATTTTTGTACCAGTATCAAATACAAACCTACCTTTAATTTAATTCTAAATCTAAATTAACAACAGCAATTAAGCGAGTAATATCGAGCAAAAGATTACGTAACAAATCAAAGACCCAAATATTCCCCTACCTGCACAGCGCCGACAATAGAAGCTTAGACCTACCCTCTTCAAACCACCCTAATAATACCAACAGAAAACTAAAACACAACCCTTATATCAAAGAAGGAAGATCTAGTTTTCAAAATTTTGAGGTTATGTAACGTTATTGTTAAGTTGGTAAGGTATTCCCGCCACTTCATTTGCGAAAATGTTGGTACGCCTGGCTTAAGTGTTGCACGCTGTTAAATTAATGAGCCAATCTCAGTCGGCCGGGGTTGCCACCTCTATATTTTACAAGGTGGTAATGTGCAGTAGTGTGGTGCTTTAATATTGCCTTGTTTTAACAACAACGAAGTACATTAAGGTAAAATATGTTTCGGAACTTTCGCTATTAAGGTGTCAACATTTTTGTTTTGATTTATTTGGTTTATATTTGAGGGCTATTTTAATTTCAAGGTAGGTGAACGAAAAGGAAGGAAAAAGATGTATTTTCCGATAATCTATTTGGGTTTTTTTAGATGGACCACACCCATTTTCACACATTACGTCAACTCTTGGCATTGGCACACATAAAATGAAATCATTCATTCATTACAAAGATCGACAAGCTAGATAAACAAAATAATTGGTCCAATTTCCTTCAGTTTTGTCAAAGGTAATAATTAACATGACAAAGATGGTTGACTGCCACGACAATATTCACTTGTCAGTTTACACTTTCTACTCGCCATTTCGTCCGCTGTCTATAATCGCTGAGAAATAACAACTTTCTATGTAACACTAGCTTCCGCCCGCGGCTTCGCTCGCGTGGTATGTCGATAAAAAGTAGCCTATGTCCTTCCCCGGGATGCCATCTATCTCCTTGCCAAAATCGAAATCCGTTCAGTGGTTTATGCGTGAAAAGGTAACATACAGACAGACAGACAGACAGACTCACAGACAAATACTAGTATGGGTTATTAGTATGGATTGTGATCTAAACGGTCCACTGTTAAATGATCCGATGACTAACTAGATTTTAATATAGTCATCTTGAGTGTACGTGAAAGAATTTCATGTTTCGGTAGCCAATTTATATCGCTAATTGCAAACTACATAATGTAGAGTTAGCTACCATCGCACAAAACACTGGATATAAAATAATAATAATCTGCCTTTAATGTTCCCACTGCTGGAACATAGGCCTCCTCTCGGCGAGAGGGAGTGGGCCGTAATCCACCACGATGGGGATTGGTAGATGTCACATGTCTTCGAATTTTTGCTTCTAGGACATGCCAGTTCCCTCACAATGTTTTCCTTCACTGTTTAAGAGCAGTGGTAATGAAATAATTGACACAAAGTAAAGCGTCTGCCTGGGTTCGAGCCCACGACCTACAACTTCTAACCGTACCTTTAGGCTTTACCACTGGGTCACCTATGCTCTGACTGTGACACGTCACGGGTTAACTTTCCTACAACTTACAAGTCTTTTTAAACCTCCAACTGTCACTAACGAGACTATTTTAATTGTTTATGTTTATATTTTAATTGTTATCGGCCTTCTAAAGGCCAATCAACAGTTGAGCGGATATCATCATTTGGCCTCTATTTAATTGTGCCAATCCCCAAGCTTCCCGCTTTATATCATACATAAGTACATAATATTTTGTACCACTAAAGAACACACAGTCATATCGCCTCACTACGGGTCCATATTCGCTGGTGTTGTCAATACATAATTTACTAGCCACTGTGGGACTAACAATGGACCAGGTTTCGAGGAGCTGGGTCTAATGAGACCTCTCGCGTCTGAATTGGATAGAAGTTTTGGCATGAGCGGAGCGGGAAGCGGTCATTGTAGAGGAATTGAAGTTGATAAACTTTGGTACTGTTACTTTTTTATACTGTGATTTTGCATAGTATAATAAAGTAACAGTATTATCTATATCTCGGCAGTAACCTTGAAATAATTACCTACGGCCGCTTGGTGGATAAACCTTCCGCGTCCGTGCGTAACTGCCGCACAATCGATACTGTTGCTTAGTGATATATGAGATGAGTGATGAGTTTTCTATGAGGATATAACTGTAACTGTTACTTATTTACACTGTGTCAAAGTTGTATGTAAAGTAACAAAGATATTGCTGCTAGTTTAATGTATTTCCTTATTTCATCTAACATCTATTTCCAGACCAGAAAATGGTAAAATGGAGAAATGTTTAATTAAGCCTCCGTAGCCAAAATGAGGAAGGATCTCATTTAGAAACAGAGAGACAGAGATACATAATAGTAAAAATAGACAGCGATTTTCTGTAGTCAATCGCAATCTAATAGTGTCTCAAAAATACAAAAAGCGGGTTGCTAAACGCCACTCGCTAGCATAATCATATCATCGATTGGAAAATAAGGTCATTTATTTCGTGGGTAAGTCAATCTATACGCATGCAGAAACAAGATAAGACAATCTAGATCAGATGCATCCACCTTTAAACACTTAAAGGCTCCTCACAGGCGCGACTAGATTCTGGTGGAACAATTTCCTTAAACTTTTCATCGTTCAAGGAAATTGTTCTACCGGTGTCGCATCACGCCATCGCGTCGCACTTGACTGTGGTACTTTACACAAACACCAAAAAATCCTGACCCCAATAAAACATCTTCGGAAAAATTCGCTAAGTTAATCACCCTGTCCCCTCCCTCAAATAACAAAGGTATCTATCGTGTGGGTAGCAGGGTAGTTTGAACCTACAAATGTGGCAATTAGCCGGCTCCTGACTGATAGTCGCCCGACCGTGATTAAGACGAACCCGAAGATAACGTATACACTGGGGCCCTGGTACGTGGGGAAAAGGAGTCGAGTTTAGGATGGGAAGCGAATAGTTGCTATAGACGCATCATCATCATTTCAGCCGAAAGACGACCACTGGTGGTCATAGGCCTCCCCCAAGTATCGCCACTTTGACCGGTTCTGTGCTTCTCGCATCCAGCGGATTCCTGCGGCTTTCACCAGGTCACCGGTCCACCTTGTGGCCCGGCCTTCCATATAGACCCAAAAATAGCTAAATAAAGTGAAACACTTTATCTGTATGGATACACGTATTTCATATCGTTTGAAAGCGCTGATTTTTCAATCGTCAGCTAACTTTAAGCTTAAGCCGTGGAATAAAATGACGTCTGACAGTTTTTCCATACAAGAACTGTCAAACTTCAAAATTATTAAAAGCTTTGGTAAGGTTGTCAAAAGGAAACTAAAGGAAACACATTATTTTTCATAATACACAAAAATACAGAGCTAATGTTTGTCTTTGTGTAGAGAACAATTTTTCCTTAAGTAAAAAATTACCAATAAAATAATTAATGGTGCGAATCATTTTATGGTTTACTGAACTGAATAGGGATAAACTGGTTTTCCAGACCTAATTTTTAGCGTTTGCCCAAAGAAAGGCCAGCGGGGTAATTGCGTAAAACACTTACAGTAGCAATTTCAACAACATTCATGGCATTATTTATGTTGTTGAGCAGATACATTTTCGAACTATAAATTAAGCAATAGATTAGCAATTCCTTCAAAATCATTCAAATTGTGATTGATATAGTGTTACGCAATTAGGTGATGTATATTGATAATGCAAAATCGCAATCTTACTTCACACATTATTATTATAATTGTAACAAAATTCTGATTTAAAAGAGTGCCCGTGGTGTTTCTTGCCCGTTCATCTCCATAGGAACCTACTACGCTTTGGAATGGGCAACTAGCTTCATCTTTCTGACTGACCGACCCCTTGATAGTTCAAAAGTGCCTGTAATTGGTTTATTTGAAATAAATGCTTTGAGTTTGAGTTTGACACAATAGCAATAGCCATTAAACTCCATACATACACGTAACAAGCACCTCAAGGATCATGCTTTTAGGGTACCCCTCCTACAGACTTCACTTGATAAGTAGTGCCGCGTAGTCTTATTTGTTGAGTTTAGACCATACTCTGTCTCCGAACCAGTGCTATTAATATTGGCAACCGATAGCGATACAACCCTGCAGGTAATTTGTGGCGAAATTAGGCTATCAAACATTTACTGGGGTTTAGGAGATGGTAAGGTAGAGTAGTTAAGAATGCCCATTGCCCTTTATTGGTTACAATTTATTTGATAAATTAAATGTTGATCAGACAAATCAGGTGTTTTTAGGGTTTCGTAAGTACCCGTGCCGAAACGTTAATAAGGTTACTAAGCCTGCGCTGTCCGTCCGTACGTCTGTCTGTCAGCAGACTATATCTCATCAACCGTAACAGGTAGACCGCTGAAATTTTCACAAATTGTGCTTCTATTGCTGCTATGACAACAAATAATAAAAATAAATAATTTTGAATTTTATTTTAACCTGTTTTTTCAGTGTTTTTTGCTAAATATTGTACGGTTGTACGAAACCCTCCGTGTGTGAGTCCGACTCGCACTTGGCCAGTATTTTTCACAATTTCTTTCTATCGATTTCAAATTAGCTTTAATTCTGTCTGGGACTTAGCAAGATTGGATACTTTTATATCCATACCTTAATTTAATTCGTATCTTAGGACCACGATTACATGAAAATAGGCAGAAAAAATTCACTCAATAAATTGGAGCTGCAAAATAAATATTTTCTTATTTTGACGTTCAAAAGTGCCTTTTGAAATTACTTAGATACTTGAAATAAATGATTATCTACACCGAATGAAAATAAAGGATAAAACCGGCCAAGTACGAGTAGGACTTGCGCCCGAAGGTTTCCGTACCTATCTATAAAAACGGCAAAAAAAATCATGTTTGTTGTATGGGAGCCCCCTTAAATATTTATTTTATTCTGTTTTTAGTGTTTAGTTGTTATAGCGGCAACAGAAATACATCATCTGTGAAACTATCACGGTTCAGGTTCAGCCTGGTGACAGACGGACGGACAGCGGAGTCTTAGTAATAGGGTCCCGTTTTACCCTTTGGGTACGGAACCCTAAAAAGATATGATTCTGAAATAAATTTAAAACAGTTCGGAAGAAATAGAATGTTTTACACACGTCTCTACAACATCTCTATAATAAGTGCTTAAAATAAAACTAGCATTGAATAATGGTCAGTAATTTTAAGCCCATTTTAATAACAATTAAGTACTTATCAAACAAATAGAAGAACGAAAACCTTTTCTAAACCCCATACGCTCTTAAAAAGCCAAGCAAACAAGCTCGTTCAATTTCAATGCCCACCGATATCCAAGGGGTCTCACAAATTGGTTCGACAACTCGGGCCAACCACCATCTTATCTAAAGTTACCTCACACCCTTATTTCGAACCAGTTAAGGTTTATAATGGAGTAAGAGATAAGTAATTCAGTAGTCGGTGGAAATTGGTGTGTGTAGTAGATTGTAGAACTCAGTCCATTCGCCCGTCGTGTTTGATCGCAGAAGAACCCTTGGTTCGGAATCGTATCGGGCGTTCGTATTAGTTTACATATCAGTTTTGTGGAGATCAGATATTCGTTTTTAAATGGGATTGTGCCATTATCTTTTTTTCAGTAGCCCTAGTGTGGCATGGTCCTGCCAGGGTTGCGGGAAAGTCCAAAAGGGATACCGGGACCTTGGCAACAGGCAACTGAAGGAACACGGGTGGGTTTTAGTCAGTAAAAGTCTGACACGCCCTTCCGCTCCACCCAGAGTGGGAGAAGTTACAGGATGATTTCCAACCTTCAAAAAAAAAAAAATTGTGGCATGGTCGACGGGTGGCGAATGAAAGGCACGTAGAAAGGTAATGAAGTTATATGTTTTTCTTCCGCTTTTTAGGCTATTATTCGGTCTGAAAGTCACACCACACCTTGACGAATTTTTGCTTTGAACGAAGCAGTAGAAACCTTTGGTTTCCACATTCTTCAATGACGAATATGACAAGTAAGAGTATTGTATCGAATGTGCAATAATTGTGCTGTTGTGCATTAGCTTATCACCATTTTCTATAACGAGATAAAATTTTCACAGAGCAATCAAATTAGTCGTGATAGAATCTGATCATAACCAGGATTCCTTTGACTTTTACGGAAGTATAGTCGATTTGGTCGAAGAAAAAAACCTGCCCTGGAGTCACGTATTGCGTTTGTTTGAGTTTAAATGCAGAGAAAAAACTGGTTAAAATACAGTTGATATAATGTGTTGATCGTCTCAAAAACCATTACTTACTAACTTGTACTTAATGTTATTATAACCCAAAGAAATATATAAGTAACCTCTACGATCATATAACCCTACACATCTTCAGAGTTCAGACACTACATAAAACATGAAAACGAGACTGCCGAATCTCGCGGCGTTATCAAAACGTTGCGCTAAAGGGAGGCTCACGACGAGCGGGGCGAGCGCGCGAAATAATTGATGAGTGCATTAGAGACATGTGTCCGCCATCTTTTATTCAGACGCGCGAACTCGGTTCCTGAACGAATGGTGCGAAATGTGGAGCATAATCTGTATGAATTTGGAATTTGTTGCCACAGATAAGGAAGGCTTAGTGTTGGGGTATGTCTAGACGTGTAGTTTGAAGGTGTTAATGGAGACGGGCTGGTTAGAAACTCTCTCTAAACATATCTAAACAAAATATGAAACATTTTTCCTTTTTTCTTTTTACAAAACTTACTGTGTCTACCTAATTCATCTTGAAGCCGCACCTTGATTGTGCAGCTCCTAATTCTTCTCCAAATCTCGATTGTCCAAATTAAAGACATGATAGAAAATACCTCATATGAAAATCCTTCAAATATTAATAGTTTTACCGCAGTCAAAATTAATACATTTTAAATAAGTACAGTACATGCAACTTTTTCCAATCAGTACCAAATCACATCCTATAAAGTTGACCGAAAACCCCATACAAGTTGTCTGCAAAGCTTTTTAATTCGCAGACTACGTGGACTCGTGGCTCAAACGGAGCACCCTCTTATCTGAAGCACTTAGTAATTTTGTCTAATCCGATATACAAGTTTTAATACCCCGTCCCGTTTGCCCGCGGCTACAAAAAAGGGACCGTGTTAAGTCTCGAAAAACTGCACGTTTTCACACGCCCATACTCTTGTATGGGGACCAGATGGTCAGGACTCTTTGGGATGGTCCTGGTTCTCTCATTGACTGGTTTTGATGTTTGTTCTGTCTGTTTTTGAAGATTCTGTAACGTCAGAATAATTTTTTAGAGCTAATATTAGATTTGTAAATATATGTTATGCTAACTAACACCTAATACCTAGTACCTAATATAGATAAGTATATTTAAAATATTTAGGTATAAAAAAATTTTTTTTTTTTTTGAAGAATGTATTTTGCGTGTTTTGTTCCTCAAAAGCTGACTACAGGCCATTATTTGATTATCTTCTTCATATTTATTTTCTTTTCACTGCTATGGCTTTTCTGTTATGGCGTAGTTACTAAACAGTATTCTATTATCGATCCATCCTTTTTAACTAGAGTTTGAGTGTATAAAACCATGACTATGGGCATTTGTGCACTACAAGGAATTTTACTGTCCGGCAGTAAAAATATGAACGCAGCAGAATTGCTTGAAGTACGAAAACAGACCTTACTGCTTCGAAATAAAGGTTCTATCAACATCGGACCGTAAACAATCGGACTGTCGGACAGTAAAATTCCTTGTAGTGCACAAACGGCCTAAGTCTTGAAGCGTGGACATCCTACTCTTGAATTACGAATGGAGATTCGAAACATTCATTCCGTGTCTCCATCTCTTTCTGTTCCATGCATTATTAAGAGAGGACGCATAATATAATTGAAGTTACTTTCAGCTGGACCTTCCATAACAGAGACGATTTTAAACGATTCAGGATTTTAGAATCCTTATCTGAGCCACTAAAAATGTTCACACTGCATAACAAAATCTATCTGCTAATTCTAGACTCAAAATAATAAAACCCAAATGCAATTAAAACAGCTCGTAAACTCCGAACGAGACTCAACTTCGGCACCCAACGAAAGTATAACAATGTTGTTTTTCGCCTCGCATAAACCACGACCGCAATCTACAAAAGAAACAAGTACGAACTTGGAGCAGTCAGACTCGATACAAAGGGGGAACGGCTGCCGAGCTCGTTACCATTCATAATTCACGGAGCAAACTCTTCGTACGTTTTCCCATTAGAAATTTTATAAGGTTTTTATTGCGTCGCTCTCCCGCCAAAAGTTCGCGCGCACCCGTTTGACAATCGCGAGCGCGCCAACCGTTAGCTGCGTTCACAAATTCATTCTACTTTTTTTTAATTTAAAAAAAGGTTTAGCAAAGAAATTGTTCCTTTGAGACGCCGATTTAGATTATGTTTCTGTTTCGTCGAATAACTATTTAATTTGTTTTATATTAGATACATTACGCATTGTTTTAAGACACAATTTGCTTCTGCAATCTTACAATTTCTCACATTTGTGAAACTAGCTAGGATGTTTTTAACTGGGCCGCGCGTGAGCCAGGCCGAGTGCTGAGTCAATGTCCAAAAATTGAACACTGGTTCTGTGAAAATTTATTATGCCCTATGCGACCAAAATTTAATTATGTCTGTTTATCGTGAATTATTAATAGACTAATTACATAATAACAACATAAACTGAATTTGTGGACCTTTAGAAGGATCAATGTTCTTATTTCAAACTTCGTTTAAAATAACATTTCGTCGACTTTAGCACTAAACCAAAGTGCTTGGACCTTTTCATAGGAGTTCGTTTTAGGCCTGTTTAGTAGGGGACTGATATCGAAAATATCTGTTCTTTGTATGTAGTTATGTCAGTTCAATTCAAATAAGATTAAAAGCCCCTGCAGACAGGCGCGAAATCGCGCGCGCGACAAGAGTTGCGCTGCCTGTCGCGCCCGCGACATCGCCCCAGTTTGCACGAGCCTTTAGTCTAATCTGGAAACTGAAAGACCTACGAAGGATCCTACTTACTCCTAGTCCATTGCGGGTATCAGCCATTTTCACGGAGCTACCGTCGGCAACAACTTTGATAAGACTCCGCGAACTTTCCGAAGGGTTCCGAGACATCTTGCTAACTTCCATACCTAATGGCCGAGGACATGAGTTTAATTTTATGACAGCCAAACTGTGACGGTTTAGGGCACACTGAAATTATATGCTTTTGTTTAAGTTAGAAACTTCTAATAAGTTATTCTTTTTGGCCAAGAATAAGCCAGTAACTATCTTTTATTACTTAAACTTATTTCAAGGAAATCTATGTTTTTTTGTGAAGATCTCACATATGTTACCTTACATAGTTTTACCTTACATTCTTCTTCTTAAATATCATGAGGACTGAGATTAAGGTATATACAGCATGTAAGGGTAAACACTCTTAACATTTAAACCATAGGTAGTTGACTTAAATATAAAAATAAATGACCGAACACAACAAAAAAAAAACGTTATTTTCATTAAAAGATTTTGAAAAGTTTCTATCTGACACCGTGCTTGCTAGCAGAACAGCTGACTGACTAAGGGAGGGATCGCGCTCGCTGCCGGTCAGGTCATATCCCGTACCCCCAGCCCGTGTTGAGACGCAAGTTCGTTGCCCTAGCGCATAGGGCAACGAACTTGCGTCTCTTGTGGTAAAATTTTGATCTAAAAAATTAAAAAAAAAGTTGTAATTTTCCATTGATTTTACGTTCTATAAATGAAACCAAACCACTGGTTGCAAGGATAACGGTGTTTACCCTAACACGCTGTATGTAGATTCTTTTAAGGTTCTGTTCTTAAGAACTAAACCGAAGATGTAATTTTCTATGTGCGCAAGATTAATTTCTAGGAAAACTAGTGGACTTCTGTGAAATTGCAGTTGACGATAACCCAATCCAAGGTGCCAGCATATTTCGGCGCCACCCGGGTCGAGATAACGTCCAAAGGTAAATTGAGTACTTATAGGGTTGTATAAGGCTTCGTCTATGTATAAATCCCGTGGTGTTTTTGGTTACAACTAATTTAAAAAATAAAACAGATGAGATGTTATCATAGAATAGTTCTTTACCTCGCCCCGCAAACGTCCACTACTGAACAAATCCCTCCCCATATTCGTTCCTCCTCCTCATATCAACTAAACTAGCTACCAATTTATATCCAAAATAACTGCAGGTAAACTCCATTTTCATTGGCGAAGTGTTAGTAGTTAGTTTACCTACGTGTATTCAAAGAGCTCTAATCTGTCGCTCGGCAAGATAACTAAATTCTGACCTGATTTATATTTCTGCGCAGATTTAGTTTGGTAACACCTCTCGTATTTCGGACGTTGGCGACAGATTAGGGGTGAACGGTTGTCAGCTTTATATTTTGGACTGTAGTCATTATTTTTCTTATAATGATTGGAATAAATACCCGGTGATAGCGTCTAGCAGGAGTTAATATGTCATAGAGTTACTCTTCTTCAACTTTTCTGTCGATTTCATCTTCTGCTGGCTAAATACTTTCTCTATTTTGCGATTTTATGTACAGAGTCGAACCGCAACTTTTGGAACGCAACCAGAATTATAGGCAATAGGTACCCATACACTCTAGGAAATCTCTTTAAGTCACATTTTCACGATAGCTCTCTTGCCTTCTTATTTTCGAATCGATGACAAGGATAAAATTATTTTAGATTTTGTTAGATGAGTTGGGCCCAGAAGGTGGCCACGCCAATCACGGCATTTGTGGCGTTTTTGACTCACTTCAACATGCAATGGAACATGGTTTGGTCTGGGTTTCGGTTACGGCAATAATCCCCCGTTTCGCTAGATTGTGCATGCAGGCGAGATTCGGGTGGCAGGTGCTCCTGGGGCTGGGCGAAGCTGGTGGTAGGTGATGTTTTTCTCACAACTATATTGTTTTTACCTTTAGCGGTTGGTCTTGGATGACCTGAGAACACCGAAGAAAGCTCTTCCGGCTCTTCAGCTTACCCGGTGTTGTTGGATGTTCGTAGAGGGGATGTCGGGAATCGGCTTCTTGATTATATTTCTCAAGCGCGCATCCGACTTGCCTTAATATGACTGATGAAGTGATACCGGCCAACGCGCAGCGGGTAGAGCTTGTTGAGCGGTGTTGGTTTTAGGAATCCCGCTATAATTCGACACGTCCCGTTCAGAGCAACGTCAACTTGCTTTGCGTGAGTTCGCCCGCTGAGAAGTTTCAACACATGCTAGTGGTGCGAAGACCATCGGGTGCTACACCCCAGTTGGTGGAAATGAGGCGACGAAGCAGGTTGTTTCGGGTACCGACCTTTTGTTTTATTTTATAGCACTAGAGTTCTTGCCAATCTTCTACCATTCATTCACTTATCTACTTACGGATTTGTATAATCAGCATTAAATGGCCCCGCAAAAACGTAACTCTATTTTTTCAAAATTAATTTACTAACCCGTGAAAACGGTGACAACCCTACGATCGCTCGGCGACCTCTATTAATTAAAACGCTGTGTAAACCGGGCTTTATCGGCGCGCTGGCCACGCCACCCAATTAGGACAGCCGACGAGGCTCGCGCCAAAAATTATGCGGCTTATCAACTGCCGCGTAATTTTGACAAACGACCGTTCGTTCGGAAACACGCTTCGGTGGGCCATGATCGATTATTTGTTGTATTGTTTAAATGTTGTGGGCGATTTTGTGTTCTAATAGGTATTGCTAGTGAATGGGTAAATATACTATTGGTTTTGGTAGTAAACGTGCTTAGTAATGTGTATTATTGAAGATAGTAGTTTAACACTTTCGCGGACACGGAATGAGACACAATTGAAGTTTTATTGTTATTACGTCTATGGGCGTTTACTGTCCGTGAAAGTGGAAGAGGAATACTAGTACAGCCATACATCTGTAGAATCTATGTATGAACTACCCGAGCTAAGTTACAATCGTTTTTGTAGTGTGTTTTGTTCATCGTTAGAATTTTAATTTTGAATTCGAAATTATCTCAGAGTTGGTTGTGAGTTCATTTATTATGAACTCACAACCAACTCTGAGATAATGATTTTTATTTTTCGCTACGAAAACCATAGCGGCGTAAACCTTTCGTAACCCTAACCTTGCATTTTATAATACTTCGTTGATTCAATCAATTGACGATTTTTTTTAAGGAAATTTCCCTATCAGCAACAGTAGCAATATCCTTGTATCGACATCATTTGGATTTTAAATTTGTAGAAGCGCATCTTATCTAAACCCTACGTTATTATATTATCATACACTTTACCAAAATTATTTAGAAACAACAGCTTTCGTAGCCCTTTACATCCATTCACCCCTTACTAGATTTGCAGGGTTTCGCCGGCACCTATAACATCATACCAATATGCCATTCATCAGCCGAGGCGTCGCTAAACACCGGCGGCCGCGCGAGATAACCACGCAGTAAACCGACAACAATGCCCTGACTCGCACTCAATAAAAGATGATAACACATGAAATATGAACTGACGACACCCCTCTACGAACACGAAAAATAAAACGTAAATCCAACTCTACGCAAAGTAAACTAAGTCCCAATTTCTTTGAGACTATCTCCAAGTTATGATATTTCAAAAGTGAAGACGGCGTTAGCATAATAAACGCGCTCCAATGAAAACAAACCGCATCCAGCTCACGAATACAGCCAAATTTCCCAAAGAAAACATACCAAGTTACAACGTTTCGGAACGAAGCGGTGACAGCGCGAAACAAAAGCGCGGGAATCGCCGCCATTGGTGGAGGAGGTGGGCGGACTCCGAATAATATGGCGGAAATATTACGAGCCGAGGAGGTATTCAAGGTGCACCGGGAGGAAGGGAGCCCCGGGGGAGAGGGAGGACACCCCCCCGAGAGGTTAATTACCCGCCGGCCGATAAGGCAGCGGCTCGCTAATTACGTACTTATGGCGGACTGAAATTAAGTTATCGTCGGCGGGAAAACGACGCTCACTTTGTTTGCGTTCCGTTTTACGGATAATATGTATTCTGCGGCGCTCGAGAGTAATGGAACAAAATTGGCGGCTATTGAGTTTTATCTTTTATGTCTGAGTAGAGGAAGCGTAGCGTCGTTCGCAGATAATGGAATCATTGTTCAAACAGTGGGCGCTCCGGGGACTCTTTTTTAATCGTTTAACTTAATTTTTGCTTTGTTTTATATTCTAACAAGCTACGCCGATTTGCGTTTCATTAAAATATTAATCTGCCTTTTAATAAAACAGCAAAAAAGAATAAGAAAACTCAGAATAACAAGTGTATTTGCGAAGAATTTTATTTCGCAGGAGTCGTTCATATTTTAAGTAGATATTAGATAGATAGCGAAATATACTCGAGTGCGGCAAACAACACGACTGGCAGCTGAGCTCCCAAATAAAATGCGATAAAATAAAAAGATGCCGGCGACAAAACGTAGATACTTATACATGAGCCAACTTACTTGTTACTCGAGAAATATATTCCATATCTCTTGGTGCTTTACGAATAAGAACTGAAATGGGCAAGCAAAGCAGTTCATTAAACGCAGATTTAAATTGGTAAGTTTATACATATTTACCACAAAAGCGGCTCAGCGAGAGATCGCGGGATCTGTTCCCCAGTTTTATTTTTCCAAGCTCTAAATGGAGTCGGTGGAGCATTTAAATAAGCTTCGCCGCCTGAAGTATGGTAATGTTAGTAATACGCGGAAAGAAACCGCGCCGTTGCTTTCAGTGTCGGCCATTTTGAATTTCCTTTTATTTTAGTCCTCTGAGACATGATCCCTTGCTATGTGATTATTTGATAATATAGAGGAAAATTTGTTTGTTATGAAACAAATTATTTTGCTAAAATCGAGATTAGCAAATGTATGATTTATCTTACCTTTACATAATACATTTCGCTATGGTATTAAGACACCATCACACCACTAATTCAAATGAAATCTGCCATATTTTTTATAAGTACACCACAATACCCGGCTAACGCCACCGAAGATTTTCTCATTAAATTCCGTCGTTATAAAAATAATTAGCTAAATCACTTGTATTTCTGACGGTCCCATTAAATCAAATTTCTCAAACAAAGCACCCTATCTAAACTACCCATTTTAAACAAACACCCGATAAATTAAACCCGTAACTGAGAATTCCAACAGAGATTCCTCTTCATTCCTAATTATTCTCAAACGATTAATTAATATAACATGTAAACGACATGTTCTAAAAAGGGCGACCATATGTCGCTACTGATCAAAGACACCGTACGTTTTTTGGCTCATAATTAGTTACAAATTATGGAACAAAAACTCCTTGGCATCTTGGTATCTCCTCCACGTTCCCTTGGTTGTGAGAATGGCGTGAACTTAGTTATGGATCGCCTCCCGGAACGCGTTGGAGTTATTTAAACATAGACCTCGTAATGGATGTAGTTTAAACTTGCATTCATCACTCATGCTTCTAGTGCCTGGCAGTCTCGAATGAGTGGCAAAGGAAACCGGGCGCACAGGTATGTTTTGTGTGTGTAAGTTACCAAGTTTTTTTTTTAAATTGTTATTTTGAAATGTAGGTACCTTGTACTGTCTTAGTTCTAATTGCGTAACATACGGTCAATCACAATCTGAATAATTTTGAAGATTATAAATACATTGCTTCATATGTTCGAAAAATCCGTCTGCTCAACAACGCCGTAAATAACGCAATAAATGTTGTTGAAATATAAAAATGAAACCTGGGTAGGCAGGGGGCTGACCATTGAAAGTCTATTTAAATTCGTAAGGTAGGTAAACTAAAGTGGTATTTAATGCTATTATATTTTAATGAATTCTTATCGGAGTCTACATCTTAGTTTAAATCTATTCCTATAAAAAGCACAGTTTTTTAAACGCCTTACATAATTACAAAAACATTACACTCCTTCTGGGGCAGTCGGGTAAAAACGTCGTTATGTTTCTTTAGCCACCTATAAACTTACTCAGCTGCAATGCTGCACCATCTAATCGTTCTCAGTCCTGAGAGCGTCACGTTCGGATGCATGCGCGGCGCGCATAACCGGCCATACGGGCCCTCCTCCCAACTAATTCAAACTAATTAGCTTCCGTAAGCTGTAAATCTCACGAATAGTGCGCCGACGTCATCGCGCGCGCTTTGATCACGCGCGAAGTGAAACGGAACGCGACACGTGAATGAATGAACTGAACGATTTTTGAACGGAGCGTTTAATGTCAAATGTGGCGGGAATTCCGTCGGCCCTTAAGTTTTATTACTTCATTCCGCTGGTGATACATGGTTTACAAGAAATGGGTGTTATATGGTTGCTCGTAAATGCACCTATTAAGCTTTGCAAAGTTCACGACGGTAGCTTTGGCCGATTTTTTATGGACACTGTTAACGTAGCAGCACGAATGTATCGGGATTTCGTAAAACTAGCGTACCCAGCGGACCTACTTTAAAACCACTTTTGTACACACGGCTACACATCAAGCTATACATTTTCAGTATAAGCTAGACACTATAAAAGTTAGTTTAGGCTTGTATGCAACAGATACCTATATAATAATAATAATATAATATATGCTTTATTTCAGACTACATATACAAGTACACACAATCCATATAATGTTAGTAAAACTATGTTAGTAAACTTTTAAAAACTAAAACTGACGTGGCCCAACACACATTGGCACGTGCCTCCGCACCCAGTGTCTTATAAAGGGACTGTCTACTTTGTCCAATAATGTGTTTAGGATGCTGTTGGAGCTTCCGCGCAACCTGCCCATTATTGACGCTGTTCTCTTCCTCATAATTGCATGAAAATCGTCAACACGGGCTTCCGCGAACATCTGCGAAGCGCTCCAGAAGCGCGGAAGCCCCATCAACATCCTAAACCCATTATTATATTGAACGCGCAGGACGTTGTAGGCCCTCTGAGTATATTTCACCCACAAGCTGCACGTGTAGAAGGTATGGCAGTATGCCTTGAAGAGTGTGACTTTTACACCTTTACTACAGCGCGCAAACCTGCGGGCTACCATATTACATCGAACTGCCAACGCCCTCCGCTCCCTCTCTATATCAGCATCGTCAGATAAGTCCTCCGTGACTACGTGCCCTAGGTATTTAAATTTTGTGACCCTTTGTAGTGGTTTACCGCTTAAAGTCACTGGAGGAACATTGTCCCACGAGCTAGACTTCGATTTAAAAATCAAAAGCTCACTTTTTTTGACATTATATATGAGTCCATGTGACACAGCATAGGACTCACAAACAGCTAACAACTAAAAATAACGCTAAATAGCTAAATATAACGCGACTTATTACATTACATTACACGGATCAGACGAGTCGTGGATAGCCCTGACTGCCCATGACTGATAATGTTCTAGACTTATTGATCAATGTTGGAGTGGTGAAGGAATACTTCGTGAGCAAAGACAAAAACTTTTCCGCCGAGTTTCGTTCCTACCTATGTGCCTACCTACTTAACTTCTATAATTAAATTAGGTACCAACCACAAATCATACTTACACACCACAATCACACGGTCACGCGGTGCGGCCGTTAATCGTTCTATCATATCAATCACTCGTCCAGAAACAATCAATTAGAACGCGATCCCCTTTCAATTATTCCCTGCATCGGTAGGTAATTGCCTTGCCAGCTCCACCTAGGGGCGGGACAGGGAACCGATTATGTGCGATGCGTGATGGACATTCTATTGCCTTGATCGCGGTTTGATGACGTAAGATGCTGGGGGATATAAAAATCAGTGCTGTGGTTTGATGGATTAGAACGGTATGGAATAATTGAAGCGAGGTTGTCAACATGTTTCTTGTTCAACATGGCTCTTGTAACTCAATTTAAAGTCACATGCTGTGCTTTCACATGCTGTGCGGTGGGAAATCATCAAATGACTTCTCCCGTTCTGGGCGGAGCGGAAGGGCGTGTCAGACTCTTACTGACTAAAACCCACCCGTGTTCCTTCAGTTGCCTGTTGCCAGGGTCCCGGTATCCCTTTCGGACTATTCCGCAACCCTGGCAGTAAGGGGATGTCCTGCGTGAGCGAAAAATACGAGGCGACGCGACGCTAAGAATGCGACGAACGCGATCAACTCAACGGCATGCCCTGGTTGCGGTCTTTATGGCAGTCTGCGGCACCTTTGCCTCATACAGTTTTGTAGCAATCTCCTATAACTTCAACCTTAATTTCCTACTTTTTCACCTATGTCCAGATAGCTCTTCAAATATTTATGTCCATCTGAACTTTTTAAATTCTTCCCACAATTTTATCCATCCAAATCATTCATTCCGTTTAATCCCTACATTTATTCAAGCACACCAATTAATAAGTTAATCACGGTAGATTTATACCCTGTTCTAATAGAACGGTTCCATCGCTATAGTGACATGTATCGGTCACGGACCGGCCCCGTCTCCACCTGAGTCGCCGACAGCCGTGATGGATGACGCACGATGTCAGGCCCCTGGAACCTAATTGCATAACACACTTTCAATCCGAAAGATTTTGAAGGAACTTGCTAATAAAACAAAATCCAGGATTATTGATATATTTTTCGTGCAATTTGAGTGAATTCGCAAAAGTTCTAATTAATTAACGTGTAAATAAAATCTGCCAAGATTGTTTTAGCATCATTCCTACGATTGATGTGTAAAGATATGTAAGTAAAAGAAAAAGTAAAAATAAATAAAAATATGTTTGAATGTTGTTGAACTGTCAAATAAAAGGCATTGGCAATAAACGTTTTGACTTTGACTTTGACTTTGGCGTAAGTGGTACGGTAAGTGTGTTATGCAATTACCTACCCCGGTTCTCCGAGCTCTGTTAAACGCACTGCCCCGTGTAGATTGGCATGGCTTGTAATGATAATATTGTAATTTGGTGAAATGGAAAGTAGGACTAACAAATGTTACTCTTCGCTTAGGTATGTTGTTCGTATGGTTTGGAGTAAGACATACACGTAGACAATTACACTTTATTTCATAAAATTATTATACGTAAAGTCATATATTTATGACCGACTTCCAAAAAGGAGGAGGTTCTTTTACAGAAAGGACGATGGGAATTGGCGTTCCCATTTAAACGAATACTTAGGTATATTGCTGACTGATTTCCTTAGTATGGCGACTACTGTTAAATGTACCTAATGTTTTCCCTCAAAACCATGACGTGAGAAGGAAATGTAATGGTACTACTGTAGTATGAATGATAATAGATAAATGAAACTGAAAGATAGAGATATATATAGGATATTTTCAGGAAACCCCATAAACTTTGGGGTCGGAGTCTACAGGGTGTTAGGATAAACACCGTTATCCTTGCAACCAGTGGTTTGTTTCATTTATAGAACGTAAAATCAATGGAAAATTACAACTTTTTTTTTCTTTTTTTAAAATCTACATTTTACCACAAGAGACGCAAGTTCGTTGTCCTATGCGCTAGGGCAACGAACTTGCGTCTCAACACGGGCGGGGGGTACGGGATGTGACCTGACCGGCCGCGACCCCTCTCTCAGTCAGTCAGCTGTTTCGCTAGAGAGCACGGTGTCGGATAGAAACTTTTTAAAATCTTTTAATGAAAATGAGCTTTTTTTTTTGTGTTCGGTCATTTATTTTTATATTTAAGTCAACTACCCATGGTTTGAATGAAAAGACTGTAAGTTTACCCTTACAGCCTGTATAGTAGATGGCCCATCGCAGTCCTCTAAGACAAAACGCAAATTCTAGCGCATCCATAATTTAAAACCTCTTTCAAATCTCATTAAAATCAAAAAACGTCATTCGAAATCCAAACCATGACAGATAACATCTGACAGTGCCAAAAATCAAAAGCAGGCAACTACGGCTATGGCTGTGCCGGCTTTAATAAAATCTGAAGTAGCGACCCTCGTGGTATAATGAAACCCGTCCGACATGCTGAATGCTGTTACCGCCGCTGGTTTGGGTGTAGCAATTATTTTGCTACTCGTCTGTCTTAGGTGGAAATGGAATTCCTTGGCTACTAAGGTGGGTGCAAAGCATTAGTAAAACATTATTTACGGTGGGTATAAGCATCAGAAGGCCGCGTGCACCTTTGACGCGAATTTGTATCGTACGTAAATTGAGTGCGCACACTGAACACGTTTTTATAGCTAGTTTTCCGGTGATATTGCATTCAAGATATTAATTCTCTTATAAGATCATTATTATCTTTAATTCAATATCACCGGAACACTACATATTTGACGGAGAAACCAGTCGCCTTCAGAATTGTATCTTGAACGTCATTTGTTGCGTGTGCAGTCTGACGAGCCTGAAGACTATGTTACGGTTCCCGTCGTCCATGGCCAGATCATCCACCACATGTGTCCTCACAACAACGTGATACAAGGCTATGAGGTCGAGGAAAAGGACTCCCTGGACGTACACCTCGATGTCCTGACCAGGAAACTCGCTGACAAGGTATAACTGGATGTTTTACTCGTAAATCGTCACTTGATTTAATTGCAGGAACTAATATTTCATGGGTCAAATTAATTTTCAATACCGCGAAAAGTCAGAATATTACCTATAAGTATTTATAAAAATGAATCCCTATTTCCCTTGGTCACGCCATCACGCGTGAACGGCTGAACGGATTTGGATGAAATTTGGTGCAGGGGTAGACCTTGACCTGGAATAGGACATAGGATATACTTTTTATCCCGATATTCCCACGGGATCGAGACTGACGCGGGTGAAACCACGGGGCGTAGCTAGTTAACTATAAAATTAAACATGTGACATTCTTTCTTTCTTTCTTGTGTCTCCATTCGCTTCTACTTCTCCCTTAAAATCCATACAAAGGTTGTCTTTATTAAAAGCATCGCTTTTAGCGATACGACCGCCACCCCATTGTATCACTATGTAGTTGTTTACATTTATATTTCTTTAATTAATATGGTGTGTAAGAGTAAGTATCTGTCTTTAAATATATTCTCACAGGAGGGTCGCCTCCGGCTATCCAAGTCCAAGATTCGGGAGACTCAGAACGAAATCGAGAACCTTCATGCAATAGACCATGACGTCAAGAATCGGTACCGGGAGATCATGGAGTCTCTTCGTACCGACCTGCTGACCAATGAGAAGGACTGCAAGAAGCTTCAGGACCAGATTGAGTGGGTCTCACAGAGACGGGCTGAGCTGAAAGACGAGGTAATGAAGAGTTTGGAACTGGTTTTAAGATTTGTATGTTTCTTTTGGCAACTCGACTGAGAAGCCCTTAGTCATTGTATTTTCATTCAAACTCAAACTCACACCATCTATGTTTATGTGAAAATTGTATTTTTGATTAAGATTTTTAATTATTAAATTCAAGGGATGCATCCATCGGTTTGGGGGGCGATCAATCTTAAAGATTCTCCACCAAGAATACGACGAAATCATGCAACATTACCAAAGTAACTGATTACCTGTTAATAGTGACTTTTGGGTGACTAAACTGACCATTAACTTTCGTTTTTATACAGGTCCATCATGGGCAGCTGCTATACGGGGAAGCAGCGGCAGAGTTGGCGAGCAATCTAGCGGAATTACAACGGGGTAGGGTGCCCGAACAGAAAGTTATGGACAAACCAAGACAGCACTCACACTCATCCATAAGATGCCGCAAGGAACCACATTTACCGAGAGCAACACCGGCTTGCTCCATAATTACTAAGAATTCTCTTCAAATGTCTAACAGGGCCACAGATAACTCTCATGGAATGTTAATTGAATGAACGCACGTTACGAAATTTAACTATACCTACCTGCATGATCCAAATCGTGCTATCATTATTTATACAAATATTTATTCTTTAAATTTTGGTGGTATTTATTTTCTTATTGTTATTTCTTAGAGAGAAATATTATCAATTATTAAACAAACAAAACAATTCATAAGTTTAATTTATGCTCCTAGCCCTAGCGCTATACTAAAACCAACCATTTTCGAAAAAGTCCCAAATCCCAATACCTAATTAATACACTTCTCATCAGAAAAATCGAAACACTTCTGTTTTTTTCACATAATTATATTCCTAATTATACTGACACATTTATCTGATAATCCTTACAAAACATAAACTTGCAAGGTGTTTCGATTTTTCTGATGAGAAGTAGGTATATTATTAACTGTTCCTGAAGGTTATTCCAATAATTAAAGGTTACTACACTTCGAAAACTTCGTGTAGTAACTTGTGCAATCGTACCCAGCTTAATTAGCATTATCTTCATTTAAGACATCACAAAATTGTGAAACCAAACGCAATAAAAAATGACGTCAGCATACGCATCCAAAACAATGACAAACCACCGCAGCGCACTCGGAAACGAGCCCCCTTTTATTTTATATCTCTCGTTAATTCCGAGGGTTAAAATCCCCGAAAAAGTGAGCACTTGCCTTGTTTACAAGGTTTTAGATTTTAATTTAGATTGGGGTTGCGTCAAGTTTGCGCGCGAAACGACGTAAACGTCAAACGGTATGGCGGGGAAATTAGGCTCTTTTTGTGGCGCGATTAGGTCGCCTGGGTTGTTTACGAGGGGCGCTCTCGGCGTATCCATTAAAATCGCATTCGTATGTGATCACCTAGTACAATATCATCAAGTCCGTGCCCGGGGTGCTTTGTGAATAATTTCGCGGCAATCTGCTCCCGTTTGTATCGGATTTGTATAATTTCATAATTGGTACGGTTCAAGTAACTTTTTGTTGAGTCAATCTCTATGAACCTTTGTTGTAAGAATAAAACTTGGTTAGTAACTTTTAAGTCATTGAATTATTTAAAATTATTTTATTGATAATTATTTTTCATCGTAATAAATAAGAACTCATATTCAGATCCTGACTAATTTTCAAAGCTATATTTACACCCTTACCTAATTAATAACAAATAAAGCAGCGATAAAAAACTCTTTAATTATGAGCCAACACCACATCTGTCGCTTTATAAGCCATGATGAGCATCACTTGCGTCTGTCTGTTTGTTTTCCTTTGCCTCACATTTGTTCCGCCGGGGGCGGTCCACAAACAAGACCTACTCGAACTTGTACTAATGTGTCAATCAATACAACAAGCATCAGTGGTTCTGGTTATTTAATTGGGGCTTATTTTTTTTTTAAATTAATTTGTCGCTACTTATAATGTGCGTAATGGGTGTGTAATAAATGGCATAATATCAGATAATAACACTTGAAATAACGTTTACATGATATAATTTTATAACATAGCAAGTGCCATATACCTATAGATTTTTATAGAAAACATCTAGTCATTCAAAAATTAAATGTAACTCGAAAATTATGCAAATCAAATTCAAAAGCACATTTAATCCTGGTTAACAAGCAAAGGGTTGAATGTAACAAGCCATAAAAATTCAGCCAGCAATCTTAGAACATTAAACAATCCTCTTTGTAAAACGCTTTACAGGCAAAATTATCAATTTGTGAGAACGCAGCGTCCATTACGAATAATTAACTGAAGATTAGCTGCCTCGTTGGTCTAGTGGTCGCAAGCGCTACTGTTGGGCATGAGGTCCTGGGATCAATTCCCAGGTCGGGCAGTGTTATTGGATTTTTCCATCTGGACTGTCTCAGTAGTAGCTCCGGCCTGGAATTTTTCGCCAGTCCACATTTCGCCAGTTATGTTTAAGTCCCATGTAATAGGGGGCGAGTCTATTTTTCCATTAGGAATTTATCAGTAGCAGTCCGGAGTCTGGAAATGAGCCCGGTTGATGACAATAGGCGCGCCACCTATTACATAGACAACATAACTAGCGAAATGTGGGTGTGATACATGGGTTACATGCAGGTGTTCATTACATAATTTACTAATAATGTTCATTCCATGATCAGCCACTTGGGCATACTATAGGTATACTGCCTAACCCTTCGGGGATTACAAGCGTGATATTATGTATTAAATGGGGATCAAAGCAAGATGACTAACGCCATCTATGTTTTTGTATGGTAAGTTTTGAATAGGTACCCTCGTTTATATAAAACGGTTTTGTGTTTTCTGATGGAGGGCAGCAGTGGTGGCCCAGTGGTAACGGCCATGACTTACGAGTTTTAGGTCGTAGGTTCGAACCCTGAAAGACGCTTTACTTTGTGTAAATAATTTCATCGCCACTGCTCTCAAAACGGTGAAGGAAAAGATCGTGAGGAAACCGGCATGTCATAGAACCAATAATTCGTAACATGTGACATCTACCAACCCGTACAAGGCCCGCGTGGTGGATTACGGCCCGCTCCCTCCCAGACTTTTGGGTTTTTGACGACCCGGTACGACTGTCAAAGATCCAAGAATGACAACCGGGAGTCCCGGGACCAACGGCGTGTTTTCCGCGCTTTTCCTCACTATCAACGTACCTAAGTATAAAAAACGTTAAACACTAACGTATGTATGTAGGTAGATATAAAGTCCATCAACTACAAAATACTCCCCCGCGAGTTAGTCCCATCAGTTTTTAAATTCGCTAAGCGCCACACACGAACACTGTTTATATTATAAAATCTATTTACTATTCATATAACCAGTTGCTACACGAAAATGGACTTTAGATACTTCGAAATAAGGTGATGGGGTCACTTTTATAGTAGCTTAGTTTGTGCTCTTATATATACTGGATATTAAAAGTTGCGCCACCCTTCTAAGTAGAAGTTTTTTTTCTTTTTGTCCTTAATGTAAAAAGAAAACGCGAAAAGTTTCGGGACGCGGCGAGTTTAAAATTTTCCACCCCTAATGCGCTTATTACGAGTGGGGGAAAATTTGATGGTTCCCAAACTTTTCAAATATGGACGAGTTTTTATTGTGTCTACTTATACTGAAAGTTTCTTTTTTATGCTCCTTGTGAGGCAAATGAAGCGAGGAGGCTATACCTAATCGTGTGTTAAAATTAAATACAGAACACGAAAGGCACCACTATTCCACCTATTACTTATTCGAAAATCATTATTTAAATTGGACTAATTAATATAAAATTAATTCAATGAGATCAGATCACCTACACCACATTCTTTAAAAACATCAACGAAGTACTTCGTTAAGCGACTGGTGTAGGTACCTATTGGTTTCCAAGATTATCGTCTTCATATTATTCTATTACGCCAAATACTTACCCTCTTATTCATAAACGTTTCTTAAAGTTAGAGTCGTATAAACGTCGAAAATCTATGGTTAAACAGTTGCTAATACATAACTTAACTTTAAGCAGCGTTTATGAATAAGGCGGTTATTGTTTATTGCCTGCTCTCAATAAAGATTCTGGCTGGAGGAACATGTAAGTACTCTAGAACAGAAACGGACAGTTTAACAAAATTGTCCTAAATTTTTCTAGCTACACGTTGAGATCCACCGCCCCGGTAGAAGAATCATCCACACTGCACGCCAGCCCGGTCGTCATTTACATTTTTATTTTATTTACAGCTGGCAATACCGACGCACAGATAATTTCGCTCTTCTAACGCGGATAGAATAAATTGGAAAGTTACAATAAGGCTTTGCTGTACAACCAGAGTTAAGTAGACAATCAGGAAGGATTTTAAATTCATTATTACGTATCCGCACTAAGGAAGCGTCGATTTACGTGAAAAATATATGAAGGGACAAGATAATGCAGTGAAGCTATTTGAATTTATCTATGACTTAACTTTTCTGGTACCTAATTTCTGGAAAAAGATCTTGAAGTAAAGATTTTGCAGTTTATTGCTGATCCATTGCTTCATTATGTTCGACAAAATTTCACTTTGCTTTGGTTAGGGCATCTGCAACCATCATATTCGTTTGCACGTAGCGAACATCAATAGCCCCTCCAAATACTCTATCACGTACGAAATGATGCCTCACATCTATATGTTTGGTCCTAGAGTGATAGCCATCAGTACCTGAAAGTTTGATAGAACTTTGATTATCACTGAAGATTACCATAGCTTCATTTTTCAATTGTGGCCAAAAACTTTCTTGAAATTGCTTTAGCCACAAAGCTTCTTGCACACACGAAGACAGTGCCATATATTCTGCCTCAGTCGTTGATAAAGCAACGGTAGGCTGTCGCCTAGAGTTCCAGCAGATTGTTCCTCCCTGAAACAAAAAAGTGTATCCAGTGCAGGAGCGCCGATCGTCTTCTGAGCTTGCCCAGTCTGCGTCACAGTAACCATGAGCCATAGTCTCTTCAGAGTTTTGCTTAAAACTCAGCCTGTACTCCTGAGTACCTTTCAAATAGCGCATTACGCGTTTCAGTGCAATCCAGTGTTTCATTTCAGGCTTGTTATTATATTTGCTTAACATGTTAATAACAAAACTAATGTCAGGTCTGGTAACCTGTGAAATATACAATAAACACCCAATTATCTCTTGATAAGGAATATCATGTAAGATCTTAGTTTCTTGGGTATTGCCTTGCAATTTCGTGTTCATGTCTATTGGAGTTTTAACAATTTTGCAGTCAGACATTCCATATTTATGTAACACTTCCTGTATATATTTTCTTTGATCCAGATATATAACACCTTTTTTCCTGTCTCTCTCTACATGTATTCCAATACAATAAACCAAATCTCCAAGATCCTTCATTTTAAATTGTTTCTGTAGTTCCTCCTTAAAATATCTCTTTGAATCTTGATTATTAGTAAATAATACCAGATCGTCAACATAAACAGCAAGGAAAATCATATTGTCTATGTCTACTATCTTATGATAAATACACGGATCGAGTTTAGACTGTAATAAACCCATACCTTGCAGTGTAGAATCAAGCTTTTTGTTCCATTGCCTACTGGCCTGTTTTAACCCGTATAAAGACTTTCTCAATCGGCATACCGAATCTTCACCATTGTCATACATAGGTGGCTGCCTCATAAAAATCTCTTCCTCTATATCACCTTGAAGGAAAGCAGATACGGCATCCATTTGACTTATGTCTAGATCATATTTAACAGCCAGGGCAAACAAATATCTAAGAGAAGCAAGTCTAACAACCGGTGAAAAAACTTCTGTATAGTCAATTCCTGGTTTTTGTGAACATCCTTTAATCACAAGCCGTGCCTTGTATTTGACTATTTCTCCATTTTCATTAGTCTTTGTCTTGAAAACCCATTTACATGGTATTGGTTTTTTCTTAGCAGGTAAAGTAGTTATTTCCCATGTATTATTTTCTAGTAGGGACCGATACTCCTCATCCATTGCATTTTTCCAGTGTTTAGCATCAGTGCCGGACAGTGCTTCCTCTACGGTCAGTGGATCTGAAATCTGCATAACACACATGAAATTATTATCCTGTATGTGTCTCTGATGAGATCTCAAAGTAATATTTCTTTCAAAAACATCATAGTCATCAGTTTCAGTTGTACTAGGATAGTATGTTTCATCATCCGTGTTCCTACTCATTACACAACTGTCAAATGACGTTTCTGGAGTTGTTGATGAACTGACATTTTCTGTCATATTATGTGAAGTATCACTAATAGTTATGACTTCCTCTCCTTCCTGTGTACAATTCTGTGAATTTGAAATATTATTCTCCGAATTCAGAGGAACTGTAACAGACTGCGGCACTGATTCAGGTTCCTGTGTAATATTGTTCATACTCCCAGTATTCTCAATGAATATTACATCCCTGCTAATCACTATCTTCTTACTAATTGGATCAAGCAAACGATATCCTTTAGTATTGTCACAATATCCCATAAATATCAATTCACGTGATTTACGATCCCATTTCAAACGCTTTTGCTTAGGAACATGTACCATGGCCTTAGACCCAAAAATCTTTAAATAAGAAATGTTTGGTTTCTTACCAGTCCATTTTTCATATGGTGTTACCTCAGACAAAACTCGTGATGGTGATCGATTGATTATATAAGCTGCAGTAGCAACTGCCTCAGCCCAGTATGTTTTCTGAAGTTTTGCTTCAAACAACATGCATTTTGCACGTTCCACCAAGGTTCGGTTCATCCGTTCCGCTAGACCATTCTGCTCGGGGGTGTACGGAGAACTTGTCTGATGTTTGATGCCAGAAACAGCTAGAAAATCAGATAAATCTTTATTACAAAATTCTTTACCGTTATCGCTTCTTAGTATCTTAATTTTCTTATCTAAGTCATTTTCAACCTCTTCTTTGTACTTTTGAAACACTGATTTAATATCCATTTTGTTCTTTAAGAAATATACATATACTTTGCGAGAATAGTCATCTGTGAATGTTATGAAATACTTCCCTCCACCAGCTGAAGGAGTTTCCATCGGACCACACAGATCTGTATGTACTATCTCCAGAAATGCATTCGCCCTTGAACCGGAATGTGGAAACGGTAAACGTGTTTGCTTAGCTTCACAACAAGGTATACAAACAGTATCAACTTGCTTATTAGTGATATTTATACCCTCAGCACATGATTCTAACCTCTTTACATCAGCCAAATTCAAATGTCCCAATCTTTTGTGCCATGTAATAATATCTGCCTTACTCTCACATGGTACAGATACAGAAAATGCATTGCCAGTATCAATGTTGAGTTTATACATATTATTAGTTAGTGTGGCTGTTGCAATCAGAGTCTTATTGGACTTATATATATTACAGCCCACATCAGTGAATTCAACTTTACAGCCATTCTTTGTTAATTGACTAACCGACAACAAGTTTGCGCTCAGCTCAGGAATAAATAAAACATTTCTCACCTGGATTAAATGCTCATCTTTTCTCAATTTGGTCTGAATGTTTACATTACCCATATTTTGCACGGAGACTGCATCACTGTTTGCCACCATTATCTTTAGAACCGGAGGTGGTTGCAAATCATACATCCAGTCTGATCTCCTGGTCATATGCATTGTTGCACCTGAATCAACATACCAGTCATTTTGATTCACAGAGCTGTAAGCTGAAAAAATAGCTGAAAAACCGTTTTGATTAGATTGATTACTGGATTTCTTCACCGTGCATGAACTTTTTAAATGTCCATATTTGTTGCAGTTAAAACAGCGTGGACCTTTTCCCTTTGGCTTTGTATTGGTGTTAGAGGTATTTTTGTGCTTTGTGAAAAACGCGGAAGACTCAGAAACTTTAACTTCTTGTAAAAGTTTTGTCTTGATGAAGTCTGATGAAATTTTTATGTTGGAACTTTCCAGACCCATGATCATTGGTTTATAATTATCCGGTAAACCCGCCAGCATGAGTGTTCCCAACCATTCATCTCCAACTTCGAAGCCGATATTTCGTAATTTATAAGCTGTGCTCATAATTTTATTCACATATTCTTCAACACTGGGGCAGTTATCTAGTGATGTGTTGATTAAATCCCGCAATAAGCCGACTTTTCTGGATAACCCTGAGTCCTCGAAAGCATTTTTGAGGTTTGTCCATACGTCTTTAGCTGTCTTCGCATTTTCAATATGAACGTAGTTGATCGGTTCCACCAACAAAATGATTTTGGACTTGGCTTTAACATCCTTTTTAAAATCTACATTCGTGCCTGGGTCAACACATTCCCATAAATCCTCGTGTTCCAAGTATGACTTGACCGCAAACTTCCACGTGGTATAATTATCTCGGCCCGATAATTTTTCCAATTGGAGATTAGACGTCGCCATTTTTTTTCACTTTCGACGCGAATTATTTTACTACAAATATATTTAAATCAGATCTATTTAGGTATACATCGGATGGCCCATAACCTGTAGAAATAATACCACGGATAGAATATATTAAGTATATTGTAGCCAAAAATAATAAATTGCACTATAACATGTGAACGCGGACATGTGACAGTCTGCTCAACAACGTAAATAACGCAATGAATTTTGTTGAACTGTCAAAATGAAACTGATTATGATTGATAGTATGTTACGCAATTAGGGTGCTAGCCACACATGGATGGGATTTACCTACTAAGATTCGAGTCCCAGTAATGCAACCTTATTTTTTGTTTATGCTAAACCCGAAAAGGGGTCATTGTACTCATCATTTTGAACAACTTTTTATATGGGACCAAGCTTGAAATGGCGAAAAAAAAATCTACTGTTCCCTACATTTGTGTTTGTTCACTTAAATCGACAAAATGCACACAACAGCATGCATGCAAATGCATGCAAATGCATGAACAGCTGACTTTTTTTTCGCGATTTCAAAGTTGGTCCCATAGAAAAAGTTGTTCAAAATGATAGTAAAATCACCCCTTTTCGGGTTTAGCATAAACAAAAAAAAAAACAACCGACTTCAAAAAAAACACTAATATAAAGTGAAAAATAAAAAAAGTATAAAATAAAAAGTGAAAAATAACTTTAATTTCGGAAGTCGGTGTCTTTGCTTTTTAATTTTCGTTTTTTGCCACCGACTTCCGAAATTATTTAGTGTTTTTTTTGAAGTCGGTTGTTTTTTTTTGTAAAAAGTTTTAATTTTTCACTTTTTACCACACAAGTTACTAGCTGCTATGTAAATAACTGTGAAGGAGTCTAATAATTATATCGTCTACATAGACTGTAGGAAAAATACGTAATATTGAAGCTAGCTCAAAAACTACGCAAGCAAACTTAATAAAATTTATATGGGACCATCTCGGGAGTATACCCTTTTGAACTAAAAAAGAATTTTTAAAATCGGTTCACAAACGGCTGAGTAATCGGTGAACATACATAAAAAAAAAAAAAAACAATCATCCGAACGTAGTACCTCCTCCTTTTTTGAAGTCGGTAAAAATAAGGTTGTATAAAAAGGTAAAAGGCGTTTAAAACCGCACGTCACGAAGGTTCTCATAGGACTGTTATAGTTCTCCGGACTGTACCACTTACAATGACACTGGCTTTCATTTGGACAATTCAACAACATTCATCGAGTTATTTACGTTGATATGCAGGCGATGATGAACAAACATGAAGCAATTAATTAGAGAATGCCTTCAAAATCTTTCGGATTGTGACTTTCGGACAGTGTGTTACATTCTATCAACTCATTTTTTTTATTACAACCAATACTCATTCATAATTTACATATAAAGATGAGCATGTAAAAAGCCCCTAGTTGATGTAGCCCACAAACACGAAAAAGAGGAAAACGTCCCCTCTTGAGCCCGTCGTGTCGTTTTCATTAGTATTTTATTTTTCCACATTTCCCGCGCCAGCACTCTCTACCATTTTATTTATATCGGAGAAACTTCTTTTTTTTGTTTTTGCCAAAGCTTTTTAGCAGGGAATGGAGTGCATTTTCCACGGCACGATGATTTGAATACTTAACACCTTACAATTTTCATTACCGTACCTACTGCACCTACCTATCATGCATTAATCTTTTTTTTTATATTCATAATTAGGAAACAATTATTAAAAAAACCACTGTTTATTACCGAAGTACTATAATTATGTAAAACATGTTTCGATACAATATTTATGCTCTCCTTTTAGAAATAAAATAAATTGCGCAGTTTCGGCGCCAAGCGTACTATATAAATTAGCGCCCGTCCATGTATTGTCGTTGTGTTGTTTTGTGCGTGTGGAGTGGTGTGGTTGTAATACAGACGCCAGCACATCAAGCTAGCCGAAACTGTCAAACTTTCCCAATCAACCTTGAACCTAATGATTTAGCGATAAAGTTTAAAATCTACTAAATTAATTTGACAGATTGTAGTAGCTTGATGTGCTGGCGACTGTACGTGTGATCGGGCATCGGCGCGGTAGATTTATCGATGTTTGAAAATGGTAGCAGGTATCTACGACAACCTTCGCAGCAGACTTTCTTACAAAAATAACTTTATTCTGCAGTACCAGATATCGACCGCATGCATTTGAGTGCCCACAGAAATTTGTTATAATTTTAATTATTTCGGTTCTTTTTTAATTAAATTTTAATAACAGTTTATTCTTAAAAGGGTTTTTTACTTTCGTATAAAATTGACGGCACACAGATGTATAAATGATTCACGCCGCATTTTAGGTATGAAGCTCTGTCAGCAGTCTTGTCTGGCCAATTCTGAATGCTACGTAGTCAGAAGATATTTGAGTTACGCGATAAAAAGAGAGGCAACTTCTAGGTGAATAATATAACTGTGGGTAATTAGCGCTGTGAGACCTGAATTGCACTTTATTGTGTCGTAGCTAGTTGCTTTTTATTTAAATGATTTTGCGGAGTGAACTATCTGTATTCATCTGTGGTTTAAATGGCAAAGTAAAATAAAAAAATGTTATCATGTTCCATGATCTTTATTCATATTCTAAATAACATACTCTTCGAACGAATTGCTAATAACATTAACATAATATTATGTTTTGAACATATTTCAATTTTATTCAATTGCAAAGGCATACCCATTGCATAGCTTCTGTTGCTGACTTAATACCATAAGTTACAACTAATAATGTTCACTAATATTACATAAATTTGCTAAAAGAACGAAGTAAGTTTATATAACTTTAATATGTTCAACGACTAAAGGTGAACGCACACTTACGCGTCGAACGAAACGAATTTTAGAATTCTTTATATGAAATTCTATGAATCATCGCCCACCTACCCGCGTCGAATCGTCCGAACCTGGAAGACCGTTCCCAGCGTTCTCGTTGAATTCGATTCGTTCGACACGCTCGGCTCGGACAAGTGTGCGTTCACCTTAATAGGAGAAGTATGGAAAAAGAAGAAATGTTACGCCGACTCCAAATTGTGACAGTTTATTTTAGGTCGGCGCCTTGTCTTTTTTCTTCCATACTTCTCTATTAGTTTCTAATAATAATACCCAGAAAATAACATGTTAAAACAAGGAAATATACCTCATTGATTACTAAAATTAACTATTTACAAATTATCCTAAGAATCTTAATTAAAAATGATATATTACATCTACCAATGTGTTGTATGTTATTACCAAGAGTACATTTAAGTTAATAGTTAGAAAAGCAATGCAAATGAGATTTTTACATACACATGTAAGATATGCACATCAACCGATGTTTCACAATTTGAGTAAATATAAACTAACATTCTCTGATTATTTTTAATACTCTCGTTTTAAATTGAGTCGATCTATATTATAATGCATTTGTTAAGCGAGTTTAACCGGGGATGTACTTGTACCGTACTTTTTGGTTTACGCGTGTGCCACCCGTTCCCTTGGAGGTAGATGTGCCATTTGAAAGTGATCATCGCGCGAATACGCGCTGCGATCGCTTTTAAATAGAACACGGGGTACGTACACTATTCTACGGAAAGCCATAAGATTCAAATCAAATAAGTACATTTACCTAGTTCCGTCACAATAATTTAAACCAAACGGTCTAGTGATCTGTTGAAATATATAATATTTTAAGTGTATTCATATACCCCTGCTAGAAATAATTATTTCAGTATATTTTTCTATCGCAGACACATAAAAAAAAATTGCTGAAATATGAATCACCACCACATTTACTCAATTTTTATTTTATTATGATTGACTAAATATAACTACAAACTAATTTAAATATTATTATAGAATTACTTTAAAACCAGTCTATACATTATTATACATTCTTATTTATTCTCTCAAGTGTTTACGAAAGAAAATATTTAACTTTGCACTAACAGGCCAGACGCACTCCGCATTTTAGGTATGAAGCTACAAGTACGAAGAAGTACGCGTCAGGCTCGGTATGTCGGGCCAATTCATTGAGCGTAACGTAGTCAGACGATATGAGTTACGCGATAGAAATAGAGACAAGTTCTAAGCGAACATAATGCTAGGTAATTAGCGCTGTGCGACCTGAATTGCACTTTATTGTGTCGCAGTAAGAGTTGCATATTTATTTAAATGATTTTGCAGAGTGAATCTTCTGTACTTGTACTATTATTTAATCTGTGGCACTAGTTAAATATTTTCTTTAACTAAACATACATTTTCTATTCTTTACATTTCTCTGTAATACATTATTATAGTTGTCATTAATGGGACCTTTTTAAAGTATATTTAAATAAATGAGGCCTATATTTAACTTACTCAGTTTTTACATCGTCGTCCATGCAAAACTCTGCATCTAATACAACCTGTAACAAATATTACCTTTGTTAGAAATTACCCACCAAATATTTAAACACTCGTCACATACCACCGAGACAATCTTGATCATTTAAGTTTACTAAATTACAACTGACGTCTCGAATGCTGTGAATTTTCGCAACGTTTTCGATCACTCGACTATACACGTGAATTGAACATTATTATTCATTCATTCAACACATACATTCATTCATTCAACTGCCCCGTTGGTCTCGTGGTCGCAAGCGCGACTGCAGAGCGTGGGGTCCTGGGTTCGATTCCCGGGTCGGGCAAAGTGTTATTGGATTTTTCCATTAGGAATTTCGTAGTAAAAGCCCGGAGTTTGGAAGTTGGCGGTGTGATACCCCCGTGCCTCGGTGCGCACGTTAAGCCGTTGGTCCTACGCCTGATCTCTCTCCGGTCGTGTCGGATTGCCGTCCCATCGGACTATGAGAGTGAGGGAAGAGAGAGTGCACTTGTGTCTGCGCAAACACTTGTGCACTATAATATCTCCCGCGCCGAAGGCTAGTCTCCGTTGAGATTGGCCGCCGTGGCCGAAAATACGGTCTGGAGGACTATTATTATTATTATTAATACACATTCATCTGAACAAAATCAAACTGATAGCTAAATTAGTTTTTTATTTTATTATTTGTATGTCATAGACTTTTACACTCTGTCATTACTTAAACTCACGCACTGTCTTTTTAGTACTACTTGTAACAATGTTAGGATTATTGTAATATCGTATACTTTTACAATCTTTGTAAATATGTGAGCACCATGTATCTGGTAATTAATTTATTCATTATTACTCCATTTATAATTCTTTTTACCTTTTGTAGTACAGTAATCTTATTGTAGGTGCATCGTCTTCACATATAATTATATAATTCATGTATACAAAATATTGTAAAACATTTTTAAAAAAGAGTAACGGTGGAGTTTCTTGCCCATTCTTCTCCATACGAAAACTATCTTTTGGAAGGGGCAACTAGAATCAATTCTATTTCTTTGTTTTGTTCAAAAGTGCCATATATGTGCCTATTTGAAATAAATTATTTGACTTTGACTTTGACATAATGATTTGAATGTCATAATTTATTAATTTTGACGACTTAAAAAAACCTGCTTAGCCTTTTCCCAACTACGTAGGCGTCGGCTTCCAGTCTAGCCAGATGCAGCTGAATACCAGTATTTAACATGGAGCGACTGCCTATCTGACCTCGGCCTATAGACAAAATCCCTTTTCTGTAAGCGTTAACGCCAACAGAAAAATCAAATTGTATGGAGTTGACATTAGCTTTAGAGATGTCACGTGATTGCTGCTGTCAACTCCATACAATTTGATCTTTCCGTTGGCGTTTCCAGAAAAGGGATTTTGTCTAGGCCCCCTCCACAACCCAGTAACTGGGTAATACGATACCCCTTGGTAAGACTGGTTGTCAGACTTTCGGGTTTCGGACGACCCGTAACGACTGTCAAAGATCCACGAATGACAGCCGGGACCAACGGTTTAACGTGCTTTCCGAGGCACGTAGGAGTCTCGGTGTGTAAAAATGGTCACCCATCCACCGACAAACCACGGCAAGCGTAGCTTAACCTGATGGATCGACCCGGTGCGGCTGTTCTTACTTAGCCACGAGCTCCACGATTATTTGAGGACTTAAAAAAAACTATGTATCACGTTGTTTCCAGACAAGTCCTAATCTAACTAATATTATAAACGTGAAAGTTTGTAAGTATGGATGGATGGATGGATAGATGGATGGATGTTTGTTACTCTTTCACGCAAAAACGACTGAACCGATTTGGCTCACAGATAGTTTACAACCTGGATTAACACATAGGATACTTTTTATCCTGATATACATAATATTATTCACTTGTCTTACCCCTTGCATGCCAGCGACAGCGCGGTCGGTCTCCTTCTCAGAATCATCGCCACCATCTTCCGTTTCTTCCACTACTTGCATCTGTGCTTCTTCACCTCCATCTAACAAAACAATATTTTTAAAGTAAAACGGTGCAATTCTGTAGGGTAGTTTTTAAAGTAAGAAATCTCTTCAATAGGTCATATTATTTTCTCGTAATAACACCCGTTGTCCCGTTTTTTCTAGTCAGCTGCTGTGGGCATGCCGTGCATGTGTTAGCATTATGCTGGGCAATGGCCGTTTTGCCCAGTCGTGCCTTATATTTATTCCATCTATTCTTAGGGTTAGGTGCCCCGTGGGGGTAATGGGATCCTATTACTCAGCCAATGCCGTCCGTCACAGGGCTGTATCTTTTAAATCGTAATAGTCAGTTGACATTCTGACAGAAAACGTGTAACATGTGGCCTCTAACATGGCAAATAAAAGATTAAATCGTATACTAATATTATAAATGTGACAGTTTGTATGTTTGTTATTCAAAGGCGCAAAAACGACTGAACAAATTTGGATGAAATTTGGCACACAGTCTATAACCGATTAGCACATACCGATGACCTCCACGCCGAGGGCAAAAGCTGGTATAGAGATAAAACTGCCGACTCGTCTCCGACTCGCACTTACCCGGGTTTTTTTTAGGTGAAAACTTCGTTAGGCGCGTTGAGCACTTTTTGGGTGAACAAAAATCATGGAACTCGCGTCATCGTCACGCTTGAAGTGAATTGTTTTTTATAGCGCCATCTACCGGCTACCGTTTGAATTACGTTGAGGTTACGCATTGTTGCTTAGTTTTTACTTCTATCGGCAGTACTTTTTAATTGTCTTGGTTTAAGTAAATGTATCTTTTGTTTCTTACCGTATGTCATATTCTCACCTTCTGACGCCGCATGTATCAGTTGCAGCGTCCCGTCCACGATCTGTCCAGAGATGACGCCCGACAGTCCGGTCACGTTGATCTGTTGGCGCATCTTCTTAGCCTCGAGTTCCAACTGTTGCTTGATGTAAACTTCTTTATGATGCACCTTGTTGTGGTACTTCAGGTGGTGAGCTTTGGTGAATTTCTTGTTGCAGGGGGCGCAACTGTGTAGGAAAATGAATTGATTAGATAACTGCTTGTAGGTATAGTAAACGTCTTCGTTTGACTAGGCACTACCTGTCTCTCAAACAAATCTGCCTAACAAATAAATTTCATTTTATTTAGCCTTTTCCCAACTTTGTTGGGATCAGCTTCCAGTTTTAACCAGATGCAGCTGAATACCAGTATTTTACATGGAGCGACTGCCTATCTGACTTCTACAAACCAGTAACTGGGTAATACGATGCCCCTTAGTAAGACTGGTTTTCAGATTTTTCGGCCTCTAACGACCCATAACGACTGTCAAAGATCCACGAATGACAGCCGAGACCAACGGCTTAACGTGCAGTCCGAGGCACGGTGGAGTCTCGGTATGTAAAGATGGCCACCCATCCACGGACCAACCCGGTAACTTTAGCTTAATATGATGGATCGACACGTGCGGCTGTTATTACTTGGCCACGAGCTCCTCACTCATGAATCTTAGTTGTGTATGTAAGTACTTACGAGTATTTCTTCTCCCCAGTATGAGTCAGCATATGGTTGGCGAGTACATAGGAGTATGTAAACGACTTGCCGCACAGCGAACACTGGTACGGACGAACTCCCATGTGCAATCTGTTTAACATAGAGAACGATTAGTATGGGTTTAGAAACATTTTATAATACTCATGATTAAAGTATGTACACAGAAAAAGGAATATGAATAGAGATTGTTGCTTGTTTACTGGAAAGCATTAAAAGCTGACTTATACGGTCTTCAATACTATGTCATAATCAGCCTATAACATTCCCACTGCTGGGACACAAGCCTCCTCTCTGTGAGAGTGTGGGCCGTAATCCACCACGCGCGCCCAGTGCGGGTTGTTAGATGTCAAATGTCTTCGATTTTTTTATTCTAGAACATGCTGGTTTCCTTACGATGTTTTCCTTCACCGTTTTGAGAGCAGTGGCGATGAAATAATTTACACATAGTAAAGCGCCTGTCAGGGTTCGAACCTACTACCTACAAGTCGTAGGTAAGTCGCGGCCGATACCACTGGGCCACCACTGCTCTCAATACTACTCAATACTATATAACTTCATTTTTAATTTTAACAATATGAGTATTTTTAGGATTCCACAACATTATCATTTACTTACTGATATTATAGATCTGAAAAACGAAATACAAAATGTCGACTACCTACCTGTTCAGAAAAACACGAAATTTCTGACTTTGTTTCAGATCGGCACCTAATTAAGTGAAACAGCCCAAAATAGCATACCTCTCATGCTTCTGTCGAGTCCCATAATCTCCGAACCGTCGGTCACAGATCCGGCACTTGTACGGCCGCTCCCCGGTATGACGTTGCATGTGACGTTTCAACGCCTCCCGCATCACGCACGCGAAACCGCAGACGCTATCGTATGGTTATTGGATAATAGGACACCGTTGTTGTTAAGGTAGAAAATGGTGTTTCTACCGAGTTGTTTACCATTCATGTATTTGTCGGTCGTCTCGTTCGAAGAACTGCACACGCTGTATCAATTTTGGTTGGTTTTATTTTTGGATTATGGGATATGTGATAAGGACTGTTCGTGCGGTTTGGTGATAGTCTGAATATACCTAAGCTTTTTTTACAAAAGTAGTGTTTCCGAAAAGATCGTGTTAATATGAATTTGCCTACTCCGCTTTAGAGATGCAAGAGTCAAGATATAACTGGTCAAAACCCTGGACATGAACCATTGACACCCACTTTTTTGCCAGGCGACGAAGGGTTGCAAAGCGGAAAATTCCGGGGAAACCGGATGAATGGCAGTTCTGATCAGGAATAACAAGTCAAATCTAACCCTAAAAGTAGCTTCCAAGGAAAGTTGAGCACAGGCTATATATATCTGCTACAAAATATACACTTCAACCAAAAAATTGACGCCAAAACAGTCCCGCCCACTCTCCCAGCACGGAAACTCGCCTTTCATGTTTTTGCCGACTGCCAAAGTCCCCGAACCGTCGGTCGCACACTCGACACTTGTACGGCCGCACGCCCGTGTGTCGCATCATGTGACGACGCAACTCCATGTTCAGAACGCACGCGTACCCGCAAACGCTGCGTACAAAATGCAGCGAGTCAGTCGGATTGTATACGTAACAGATTTTGAGTTTTAATACTTTAGTTAAAAGGCATGGATTTGTAAGAAAATTTCGAGGTTCATTGATAATACAACTCGTCAGCGAATCTTTGGTGACGATGACGATGACGTTTCGTTAAAATTCTTAACGGTCTTCTTCATTAAGAATTTGCCAAGAAAATGTAAGACACAGGAAATAGTTGACTCTATGCTGGTACACACTTTAGATTTGTATTTGTAAGATATTCCCTAGTATTTAGTAAAGAATAAGTTTCGATGCCATCCATTGCTTAGTAAATTCTAGCGTGTACACACTGCTACACATCAAGCTCAACATTTCCAGTTTATGCTGATCTCGCAATGGATTTCCGTACAATACGAGGTCAGTTTATACTGGAAATGTATAGCAAGTCGCATGATAGAAGATATTCGCGAATTTTTTCGGTTTTTCATTGAGTCTAAGTTTACAATATTATGTGTTTTCCTATTTTTGCTGCTAGATGCATTGCTTAATTGCGTGTCAGCCCAAATTAAGAAATTCAACAATCTGTTCAGTATAGAATACATAACACGGCTCCAGGATGAAAAAAATGAATATAGCATACCGTAAAATATAAAATAAAAACGAGAGCAGGTGCGGGTGCGTTCATTCATGTGTTATAATTATGTTGGACGTATTTATTTCATTTGTGTAGTTATTTCATTAATGTAACTTGAAACAGCGTGTGCTGAAACTGCCGATAAAACATGGGCGCAGGTGTAATATATAATTTTGGGTAAAAATATAGTCATATTATTTGATAACAGTACATTAAACTTCAAGCCAAATTCAAAGAAACCCCACCCGCACCCATATCTCGTAAAATACATGAATGTGAACTATGTCTAAATTATATAAACAGTGATGATGTTGCAGTAATGGTAATGGAAAACAATTATGAAATACATTGCATAATTAATTAAATTGTAACAGAAACTTTGTTTCTAATAAAGATATCTTTTTGTAATATAATAAGTCAAATGATTTCTATCTGCTTTTGAACATTGATCTTTGTGGTTATATTTTGTCATTCTGTATTAGTCTAAAAATTATAACCAAATGTGATACAAAATCATAATTCTATGGCAAAATATGGCCTTTCTTAAATTATTTATGATTATATTAATTTTCTCGATAAAATATTGTATGAAGTTAAATGAAAATCATGAAATCGAGTTGGATGGATTTGTAATGCAATATAGTTTTACATACCTGCAGACAAATGGTTTTATTCCTAAATGACGGCGAATATGCGCTTGTAGGGACGCATTAGACGTAAATGAAGCGCCGCAAGTCTCACACGTGTGTCTGTAAAAGGGTATATAAATATGATTGAATAATACATGAAATAATATTCCATGAGCGTCTTGGGAATGATAAAGGGTGACCACAAAATTTCTTGAATATTCTGTTTCTTTGAAATTGCCACAAGACATACTTGACAATGTCCTTTTCCGGGGCTGAAGTTCTTGTTTAACATTGCCATCAGATTACTGTACTATTTGACAGACTTTACTGATTGATCAAAAATATCATGAAAGAAAGAAAATACGTTTATTTGCGGTAAACATGACGCAAAAACGAAAATAAACCCAAAGAAAAGGTTGGGGGAAACACGTCACATCCACGCAAAACGGCTATCGCTCAGCATTATGCTGCGACCCTATGCAAAACAGAGCCCCATCATCATCTTCTCAAGTCGAAATATGTATTTTGCTGAACGCTAAAATAGTTGTTGTTTAATCACAATGCTTGTACATACAACAAAAATTTAGTCAAGCCTCTAGCCTCAACTTTATTTTGTAGAAACTGAAACTGTTGAGCGACAAGTCTACTTCTACACAAGTCCACTTTCGAGCCGATTATTTATTCTATTCAAAAGACTTGTAACTCATATCAAACTATCTTTGCAACACACTCACGTCTTCTCATAAGTATACTTCTTCTTGGATGTGTACTTCTTCTTAGGCTTGGGGTTCAGGATATGCTCTGGGATGGGCTCCGAGAAGGCCATGATAGTCTCCTTCAGAAGAACATCTTCTCCGTCTTCAGTTTTACGCTTGGATTTAGGTTCATGTTGCGCCTTGCGAGGCCTGCCGCGCTTGCGGGGTGGCGGCTGCTAAAATGTATGAGAAAACTTGATAAAATCTATACACAGTTTTCATAAAATACATTTTTTGTAGCATTGTATGTCTGGCAGATTTTAAACAAGTGTGGTTTACGACCATAGGCCATTTCTGTCAGAGAGCAAACTGTATTCAGAATTTGTAGAACTAAAAGGAACATTATTGAATGTATTGTTTTTGTAGTACCTATGTTTCCTTGCAGCAGTCGACAAAGACTTACAAGCTCAGTATGGTTTGGCAAATCTTAAGTGGGTGATAGACGTGCGTACTTAAAGTACGCGGTCTTTAAGTTCGCGACATTGCGCGGCTCGCCGTCGGTGAAACACGTTAAGCTTGCTCAAAATTTCACTGTCAAATTGGCTCGCGGCTCGCGGCGTTGACAGATGGGCGAGTAAGCTCGCCGAGCCATAAGTATGCATACTTGCTCGCATGTCTATCACCCTTTAAGGCTTGCTTGCTATGACAAAATTAATAAGGGCAGATCCCATTACAAGGAGTTTTGTTACAAGTGATAGATGCAAAGATAATTACAAATACCATCTCCTTAGTTTCAGGCTCAGATTCATGTTCCAGTTCGTCTCCTGCAGGCTCAAAGTCAGGATCATCATCTGCACTAAATTCTGAAAACATATAATAATAATATTTATAAATTGTATTACCATCAGTACCTAACAATAAAATTATGGAAAAGGGTAAGAAAAACGAAAAGGAGTAACAAAAATGAAAAAAGAATGTTAAACAAACACATAACCCTCCTTTTTTGGCTTTGCCGCAGTCAGGTAATAAAGTTAAAGTAAAAGAAAAGAGAAATGTACTCCTACTGCCCAGTAAGATTAACTTAAAGATCAGTCTTATAAGCAACATAACCAAATAATAGTTGATAAATAGGCGTTTCAACATTAGGCGTATTTACGACAGCAAAATGCGTGTTCGCATCTTCATAACAATTATTTTAATGAAATTGGTTTCATTGTCATTTTACTCTCACACGCAATCCGCATGCGACTGACCGTGACTTCTACGGTTGCGGTTGAAACCGCATGCGGGCGGCGCTTAATCACTTTCGTGAAATATAATAACAACGCATAAGATCCCGTCATAAAATACGCCCAATGTAAAAACACCATAAAATAAAACATAAAAGACATTACCAATGTTATACTGATGAACCTCACCATCGTGACCAAACGCATCATCCTCATCTATGGGTTCTTGCTTCAGATCCAGTGAACCAGTTTCGAGGAGTGTGGTCAGGGCTTCCGGTTCCTTCTCCTGGTTTTTGGGTTTCTTGCGTTGGTATGGTGACAGTTCTAAAAGATAAATAGTGAAGATAGTTGTGTTAAAGATTGTCATTTGTGAAGTTGACAACAGTTCATGCAGGGCAGGTATAGACTTGTTTTGCATGAACTGTTGTTTACTTCAGTAGTGGAATGCAGGATGATGATGAAAGGATATGTAAAGATTTTTTAATATCATAGTAAACCATGCTTTGGCTTTTTTCATTACTATGACAAACACGTCATCAACTCATTTCTGCAACTAGATAATGTGCCTAATTACACTGTAATTAGGCTTTCTGTCATTCTGGTTAAGTAAATAAATAATCAACTTGAGATTTTTTTACATATTATTTTAATAATTTATAAACTTGTAAGAAGCACTATTTGATATGGTCCAACACTCATGAAAAAACTGGAGTTCACTTACCAATCTGTCCCTGTTCATTTGGATATTTCCGAGGCCGTCCTCTCTTTCTCGGTCCTGGAGCTTTAGTAACGACCGCACTGCTAGGAGTTTTGACCAATGTGCGGGTCCATTGACCCTGAGGGTCATGTTCCACCGGCAACTCATACTGCAGCAGCAGACCGTTCTCTTGCTTGATAGTAATAGTTTCAGTGTCTGTTGCTAGTGATTAAAAATATATTTTGTGGTTAGAATGTAATTCAGAATAATTTGGACTCAATTAGTTGGGTGGAGCATATTGGTTAATGGTTTTTCTGAGGTTTAAATTTTATTCTGATTGGGACTAATAATTTATAACACGTAAATGTAACGCCTGTCAGACGCTGGAGAAATATTTTGGCGGGAAAATAATGGGCACACCGAATAGCAATGCAAGCCATCAAATTAATTCTAACCTTTGGACGTGCTGCCTCCCGCTGATACAGCTTCCGAACTCTTCTTGAATTCCTCTAAACATTCTTTCAATGTATCGTTGGAAGTTAAACACTGCTGCTTGAACTGATAAGCGTAAGTTAGCCGATCAACGCAATTCAAGCATATTAACGTTGGCAAACTATCATTTTTCGATACCTAAAATGTAAAACACCATTTCCATATTTTAATTACTTTCGACTCAAATAATAACATCAATATTTTTAACTTCTGGGATGTCAGCAAAAAATCCAAAATCCGCTACAAATAAACCAATATAGCAACATTATTGTAGTAAAAAATCAAATAGGGTGGCCATCGCAACCATTTTGATGTGGTAATTTTTACATACCTCCACGCCGCAGCAGAAGGTGTACTTGTCGCCAAGTTGTTCGTTATTTTCGTCCCAATCAAAGAGGGAAACCATGTCCCCGGTTTCTAAACACACTCTACACGTTAATTGCCAATCCATTTTGTAGCAGAAAGGGCGTAATAGCTTCAAGTTTAGCTAAAAACTCAACAAAATGCAGCGTTTTCTCAAACCGGAAGTTTGAACATTTGACAGAAATACCAACATGACGTAGTGGTGTTTCTGTCAAAGCGCGGCAAAGGTTCGCTTCCCTCTGCCTCTATGACCATTTTTCAGATAATTATTTTTTATTTATTTTCCATCCCCATGCATTATTTATTCATTTAAACTAATAAATAAGAATAAATTCTATAGCAAAAAAACTATTTTTGTTACAAAATGTGAAAATGTCCGATCGACGTAAGTGGACCGCCCCAAAAAGTGATGATGCCAACTTTCTAAAAAGATTTTAGATTCTGCCCCTTCCCCTTTCAAGAAACGTCAAATCAGTGCAAAATACAACAATAATAAACACGATGAAATTAAATCGAAACGTATTGAACGTGTAATAAATCAAGCCAAAATGGAATTATTTAGATCAGAGTCGTTTTACATATTCGTTAGAAATGAATCAAGTTTATGGTGGAACAGGATAACGGGGGCATTTTCAGTCCGATCAGGTGAATATTAAAAATCTTTAATTTTTTGGCAACTGCAGTAATATTTGACCTAGTTTTTCTTAAAAAACATGATGCAGGGTATTTATCTCATCGTTATAAAGTTTTAATTCCTACCTAACAAGTGATATTCTTGTTAAATAACTGATTAAAATGACTCATAAATAGTGATTGTAATCCTTTGTTTTAGCATGGGATCTCTCTGATATTGAAGACATAGAGTGCCTAGGCATCACTGATGGAATAATAGGCAAGGTAGAGCATTCCAATATATTTGAACCACGTCTAATGATAATAAAAGAGAGTGCTCCTGTGGGTACTATTTATTTCCACCATTCAATTTATAAAATCAAATCAATATGCTTTTTGAATATGGGACCTTTGAATCAAGAGATAGATCTGTGTCCTTGTACAAAACACGGATCTCTGAGTGCTATGGCAAGTTCAAATAAGTCTTTGAATAAGAAGATGGGGGCAAGACTGTTTGAAAACTCAGCATTCCTGAATAAAACTGTTGGTGCTGTGAAGAACGTCAGTAACACCATCAAGACAACCACACAGCAGGCTGCTACTCAGGTATGTTCAAAGCTGCATTATTATATAACATAGTTGTGCATCAGAAATGCCTAATATGAACATGAATTGGCCACTAACTGGTCTAAATTATATAGGAAAATTAGTGTACTTCTTTTGCTGTCTGTGAAATACCTATTAGGCTCCCTTTGTATAAAAACATTTAATGTTGATGGAGGTAATTATTGTACAGTCCAGGAAACATTCATTTAGACCTGAAATGAACATTGAATTCCTAAAAATAATTGATGTCTCAAAATCATTAATATTCTCCTGCCCTTAACCCAATTTATTTTGGGTTGGCACAACATTACGTCTTTCATGAAATAAAAAAATATTAACAAGACAACAGTGTAGCATGATCTAGTATTGACTCATAATAACCAACTAAGGGAAAAGTTCACATTCTGAGTCCCTACATAACCATATTTGGTATTTTAACCAATGCTATGGTAGCCATAGCATTAGTAATAAACTTATTACAAAATAAAGGCAAAGAACTATTGTAGTAAATGATATTGTGTGTGCGCAATTTCAGGAAAATACCATAATAAATCAGCTAATATTTATTTCAATTATTCACTTAGGTATTGTAATAATGATAAAAAAAGAGGAAAACCTTATTTAATTATTCAAAGATTTTTTTTTCTATAGAATTATTTTTTTATTGAACACTTCATTTACTAGACAAAGTTTTGTATCTTCTTTGCTGCACTACATTCTAAAGTAAATCCTTCAATGGGTTTATTTCCTCAAACCCATGGCCTCACACATCTTGACACTATAGTTATTAGTCTTTAGATTTAAATGTAGAAAGATAAAATTATCTGATACGATTTTTTTTTTAACCTTTTTCGCTCAAAACATAGCATGTTAGTTATCAGCCAATACACAAGTCTACATACACACCTATTTACATGTATAGTTACACAATTTTTCAATGGTTTGGTTAATTGCCAATTGAAATTGCCTTGAACTGTATCAACAACGGACTGGTTCCATAAAACGTGAAACTGCACTTCTGCATTCTCCTCTTGTGATCATCCGGCATCATCAACTATAATTTGGCATTAATCCAAATCGAAAAAGGTTTAAATTCTTGAATTATTTAATTCTTGATCTACTCATCATCTGCCTCGCCTTTTCCCAACTATGTTGGGGTCGGCTTCCAGTCTAACCGGATGCAGCTGAATACCAGTATTTTACATGGAGCGACTGCCTATCTGACCTCCACAACCCAGTAACTGGGTAATACGATACCCTTTGGTTAGACTGGTTGTCAGACTTTCGTGCTTCTGACGACTCGTAACGACTGCCAAAGATCCACAAATGACAGCCGGGACCAACGGCTTAACGTGCTTTCCGAGACACGGAGGATTCTCGATATGTGAAAATGGTCACTCATCCACGGACCAACCCCGGCAAGCGTAGCTTAACCTGATGGATCGACCCGAGCGGCTGTTATTACTTAGCCACGAGCTATTCTTGATCTACTAAATGATTATATTATAAAGAATTGCTAGACTTTGCTTTTCCTTGTTACTTAACACAACTAAAATAGTACCATACTGAAACCAATTCAAATGACACATATTTTAATTTAAAAAATCGATAATATGTGTGTACTGTTGGTACACCTCTGCCTAACCATTCGGGGATTACAGGCGTGATGTTATGTTATGTTTTTGTATTATATTTTATGCAAAAATATGATAGCTGGTTTTCGAGATATATAGTAATATCCCTAATTCTCTCCAATTCGAGATATGTATAGTAAGGGTTAGTTGACTGACAGAGAGATATTGCGTTTTATTAACCACTAGCTGTGCCCCGCGGATTCACCCGCGTATGTCTCGATCCCGTGGATATAGGGATAAAACGTATCCATGTCCTATTCCAGGTCATGGTCTACCCGTGTGCCCATCCTCTCCTCTCTAGAATAGGGAACGTCGCGGCGGCGCGGCGCCAGCGTCGAACGGTTCGCGTATTGCATTTTAAAGATTTTTATACTCGTGATAACTTCGAAATTAAATGTCCGATTCGAATGAATTAAAATGTAGTTTACTGTTACATATATACCCTTGATGTTAAAACTATTTATTTGAATAAGAATTAATATTATGTTGATAAAACTCCTTCGCAAATAATATATTCATTTCGAACAAATTTGATTACCATAAAAAAGGTTATAGTGAGCCAATTTTAAAAGATAGACATATGCTGTCGCGAACTTTTTTTTAGAACTTTTAAAGAGGATTAATTCCATCATACATGATATTTGCGTAACTTAAACCGTTTAAGCAACTTTTTTTTAGAACTTTTAAAGAGGATTAATTCCATCATACATGATATTTGCGTAACTTAAACCGTTTAAGCAGCGCACGCAACGGAAGCTCTCAAAAAGGAATAATTTTTCCCGTTTTTGCAACATTTTTCATTAATGCTCCATGTTATATAGCCTATAGCCTTCCTCGATAAATGGACTATCCAACACAAAAAGAATTTTTCAATTCTAACCAGTAGTTCCTGAGATTAGCGCGTTCAAACAAACAAACAAACTCTTCAGCTTTATAATATTAGTATAGATAAGGTAAAGAATATTAGGAAGGATTCAGGGCTAAGGCTTTGTTTGGAATCCAACATAATCCAACTAAGTAAATGATAATCTATGATAGATGATGCCGGGACCTAGCTGTGGCTTTTATGAAGCTCACACTACCATACACTCAATGAAAATGGTATGATCATTTTCTTCAAGTAATAGTTAGTGTACTGTGTAGTCAGTCAAAGTCGAATAATACGTAAAATGTCTTACTCATGTGATCCATGCCTCTGAATTGGGACGGTCTAGCGTACATATCATCCTTAAAATAGTTTTTTTTTAAAGTATGTTTTTTTTGTCATTGATCTTCCATTTATTAGTTGTAATGTAGAGATTTTATCAGATGAGTTTTAACTATTGAATTAAGTTTTTCATTTGCGTAAGTGAAGTCTCTGTACAATAAAATAAACTGTAATGCTGAATAAACTGTAGAACATAAAAATAATTTCCATTCATTATACTGTCGACGTGAAAACATTTCCATTAAGTAATAGATTTTAACTACACCCATGCTATAAATCCTCTATAAAACTATCTGAAACAGTTAGCTTATAGCCAACATTAAAACATCCAGTGTCATAGTAACCATAATATCATCCAAACGGGTGTTATAATGTTGTACTGAATTTCATTATGCAACTCATTTCAAAAAAAGAACATTGTCATTCACCAGCGTTTCACTAACAAAGCACCGTAATTTAAAAACAAAACACATTCGAATTCGAAAAATTCGAATTCACATCGTACCCCGCAATTTTTGTTCGATATTGGTATTGCAAAGAAACTTTTATAGAAGATTCATAGCATGGGTGTAGATAAAATCTTGTATGCAACTGTATATAATTAGGTATTAAAACACTCATGTGATACTATTATACTATTAAACCCACATTCGTGTTTTAACCTTCTGCAACTGAGGTGGGTTTCTCATCAACATTCGACTGAGGTGTAGTCTGTCAGGCGTCACTATATACAGCATGATTTGTTAATAACTTTTAGAAACTATGGAGCTCTAGTATTATTTTACGATTAATGGGTTTATGTATACTGAAATAAAAATGAATAAGCATTCTCAAAACAAAAAACGAGTGTATTATGTAATAATTTATTGAGATCAGTATTTTCATCATTTTTACGCTTAAAAATACAAAACTAAAAAAAAAAACTAAATAATTAAACTTCTATAAAACTTTTAATATTAATCTTTTAATCGTTATCTTATAACTTGAAAACAAAAAACTCAACGTGATATCACGGTTCAATTAGGCACAAATCAGTCTCAAAGTTAACCCTAAATCTAAAACTTAAGTTTACAGTCTTGACATAGTGGAGAAGAACATTGTAGACAAATTGGCTTTTTGCATGCGCAACAGTGGTACCTTGTTTGCCTCTTCAATTTACTGGGGCATATGCTGCATAGCTTCCTTCCAGCAGGACCTGGAAGTTGAGCAACGGGTCGAGGGGGAGGCAAATCATTGCCTAAAACTCGCGTTATAGTAAGACGGAGTTCTCTGGGTAGTCTATCATTATAAACGCGTTCTTTTAAGCTAGAAAGAACCAATTCTCTTGCCAAAGATAGTAAAAAGTCCCCTCTTCGCAGCTTAGCACCTGGACAAGATTGGTATAAGACGAAAGAATTAGTACCAGCTAAATCCAGAATTCTGTAAAATATCGTCATGGGCCAGCGGCGTGTTTTACGACAGCTTGAATAAATGGAACACTTTTTATCGATTTCGTCGACTCCACCTTTAGAATGGTTATAGTCGGCAATCATAGTTGGTTTCATAGTCATCTATGCTTCTAATATGATGAGATGATGAAATCAATATTACGGCCTTATTTTTCTTTGGCACGTGGGAAAGTAATGTATAATCTTTGGTAAACCCGTACAAGGAGCTACCTGGTTCTCTTCTTTTCGCTGGCAAAAATTCTGGCGGAATTTCTCTTTTATTCTTCTTTAGAGTTCCCAGGTATCAACTTCTTGGCTTTCAAAAGCTGCATTAGTTGAATGGATCTGAACCAGTTATCGGCAGTAATATTTCTGTTGCTATTTTCGATAGGTTTCGACAATCTAAGAACGGATTGAGTAGGAACTCCTAGGTTTTTTTCAGCAGGTGACAGACCTTCTCCATCAGAACATTTACCGGTGTAAATATAAGCGTTGTATGTATAGTATGTTTGAGCATCAGACAATACAAGAACTTTAATCCCATACTTGGCAGGTTTGTTAGGCATATATATAAGGAACTTGCACCTACCTCTGAACGGAATAAGCATCTCGTCAATGCATGTGTTTGGTCCAGGGGTGTAGTTTTGTTGAGAGTTTGAAACAAATTTGTCAAATAACCATGATACTGCTGCTGATCGATCAGACTTCAAAAGGTTCTTGGCGATCGGTTCCATTGTCAAAACTCAAACAATTGAGTAATGTACAGAATCTGTATTTAGACATCACACAGCGGAAAATTTCGTGACCGGTGCCATCTGTAGCAAATAAGTAGTTAGCGTCTGCGTCGTTGCATTTGAAAACTGAGCTATAGTACAAAAGGCCAAACAAACTTCGCATTTCAGTTTCATTTGTATCTTTGAGTTCCTGCCTGTTTGTATTGCGAAAACGTTCTCTATAGGTTTGTAATTTTTGGTTGGTGTGCAAAACAACAGTCTCTAGCATTTCGCGGTCGAAAATTTTAGACCAAAGTTCTTGAAAACTTCTGAAAACAAGCTCTTCTGTTGGCCGAGATACTTGAATAATATTATGTGCAGGAGTTCTGCTTGTCCTCGCTATTTCCTTCTTAGACCATAAAAAACCGTTTTTTCCAATGTAGTTTGGCCCATCTTGTTCACCAGAAACTAAAGAGCTAAGGGGCTCCTCGTCTTTAGAGTTAAAATCGCTCTCACTCGATTGGGCATTCTGTTCCTCGAGGTCTTCGTTCTCCTCTTGCTGTAAATTTCCTTCAACATAATTAGGGTCTTCTACCGAATCATCAAAATCGCTAAATTCGTTTTCTTCTTCTAATTCTTCAAGCCATTCCTCAATCTGCTCATCATCATTTGTGTATCTTCCACTGCTGTCTCGTTTTGGTGGCCTACTATCTGTACTTTGAGTCGCCATCTAAAAAGTTAAGAATATTATAAGTTTACCAAATTAAATGTGAGGTTATGTCTGAGAGACACTATGGTAGTATTAATATATTACTGATGAAACGACTAACAGACACTATGAATTTAAAAAGGTATTGATGAGGTGACGTCTATCAGAATCAACGTTTATTGCTGTACTTACGTCTGTGGGACACCAGCAGTCGAAAACTCCAAACGTGCACACCGCTGGGCCGCCCGCGCCTCACTGACCGTTAGCGCGAGCCGCCACAGGAAGGTACTGAGCGAGACAGAGCTACATCACGCCATGTTGCGATCTGGCAACGTTTTTTGTGTTTGGTGGTGTCCGATAGACTACCACCTCAGTCGCAGAAGGTACCCTTTATTATATAACAGTTGCATAAATAACTAATATTTATCATAATAACTAACATAATGGGACTAACAAAATATAAATTAAAAAAACACTATTTATTTATTTTATTTATTTATATATACTTTATTGTACACCACAAAATATATAACGAAAGGAAAAAAACAAACACTACAAAATATACAACACACACTATCCTCCTTCTGGGGCAGTCGGGTAATAAATACTCAGTGTGAGAAGGTATCTACCTACTCACACTGAGTATTTATATTAAGGCTCTTACATACTGGCGCGATTCGTCGCGCGACACGACGCCGCCGCATTGTTCGCCGTGAAGTTTTCTCAGAAATTGTTTTGTTAAAATTCTCGTCGCGCGACGAATCGCGCCAGTATGTCAGAGCCTTTATGTCTACAATAGTATATACCTCTGCGTACCCCCTCCTTCGGGGAATACAGGCGTGATTTTTAGTTACAACTTGATTTTATCCATACACAGGTAAAACAATCAGTAAAGAAACAGCGTGATCCGAAACTCGCGGAGCGTTTCGAGAAACGTCTGACAGACGAACTGGTCAAGATATTCGATGACTCGGAAAGTTTCTACTACTCCCGCACCCTGGACCTCACGAACAGTCTCCAGAGGCAGTATGAGATCGAGAAGATCTTGGAGTCGGAAGCTGGGACTGGGAAACCAGTGGTGGACATCACAAAATGGTGGAAGCATGTCGATGATCGATTCTTCTGGAACAAGTATATGTTGAAGGATATTATTGCGCTTGGGGTAAGTAAAAGCTACAGTAATTTTTTATTGAGGTAAATCTCGAAAGTCAAATGGGCCATTTGACTGATGACAGGCAACTGATGTCGTCTGCGAAATCGCGCGACGTCGGCCGACATCGTGGGATGTCGCGGGTTGGTGTGTGTTCGTGCGGGTGGGTGTTCGTCTAACTTTGAATTATCAGACATATCGAGCGAGATTTAGCTATTTGCAGCTGCGTTATGTCATGTTAAAGATACGAGGCAATAAAAAACTTCTACAAAATAAATATTCAGTTCAAGTAAAGTAAAATAATACACGCAAAATTACTTTGGCCATGAATCAATCACCCGAAAACGCAACAATTGTAAAGCAAATAGTATGTAAGAGGTAGTTAATATTTGTACTACGTTTTGGGCGAGTTAATTAGATTAACCAACTTTTTAGGTTTTGTTTACTGTATTATTTTAAGATATGTTTCAAGATTGTATTTTTTAATCTGTTATTGCGATTTGGGACTCGTGTTACACATTATGGCTATTGCTTTATTTTTTTTTTAATTATGCTTTACGCCACCTTTATTTTTCTTTTCCGTGTGGTTAGTCATGACTAACCTAGTGTCAGAGTTTTTTATGCCGCCCATGGGCTTGGCTTCACATGCAGAACATGAATCATGAATTCTGAGATGTTTTCCTTCACCGTTTTTGAAGCAAGTGATAATTATAAAATACGCACATGAATCCGAAAAGTCAGACTTGCGTGTCTTGGTTTCGAACTTGAGACCTATGACTTGGCAGTCCGACGGTCACACCAATAGGCTATCACTACAAGCCACCATTAATAAATAACGATGAACTTCGTATACATCCCAATTGAATCTATGGACGGTTCCCAAGTTACATAATTATTTGTAGATTTTTTTAAACACAAGAACACAACGTTCCGCAACTCAAATATCCTCAAAGATTCAATCCCAAAGTATCCTCGGACCTTTGAGTTCAAACGACAGTCGGCTTTAAGACAATCTCAAAAGCCCTTTTGTCGCTACAATAAACCTTCAAGTATCAGCAAGGGGCTTTACGACGAAAATTCGGCTGCTAGTGTATTCCTTAACGAGAACCGTACTACTTAAGGAGGAGATAGATGGCATCCCGGGGAAGGACATAGGCTACTTTTTATCGACATAACACGCGGGCAAAGCCGCGGGCGAAAGCTAATACCAAATATTGGGTCCCCAGTCCCCACCTATGAAATAGGCGCTTTTTTCTCACAAATAGAGAACCTCGTCACTTCTATGATTTAAAATATTCATCAATTGCTTGGTATTATATCAAATACTGACCATCATAGACAACTACTAATAGTAAAAAAACCTTATTACATACAGTTTTCTAAACATAAAAATACCTTAAAAATGTCTCCTCATTTTGTTAGCAGAAATGACCACTATTTTTTTTTAACTTAGCTAGAACTTATTTTTGTCGCTTAATCTAAGTGGCATACGTTATCTTCGTTTTAAAACATTAGTGTTCATGGTTGTTATGTAAATTAAGAAAATGTTAGTATGAAAAATGCAACTTCTTTAAAATTCCCCATACAAAACGCTGATTTCATAGGTGGGGACGTAATATATCACAACTTATAACAAATATCTGGAAAATAATTTTATGTTTGTTTGGTCTAAACCTACTTTATATAAAAAAAAATTTTTACAATAAAGTAAATGTTAACCTGGGGGTCAAGTCTACTAATTTACAAACGTGTCAGTGGTCTCGCAATGATGGGTTTTTGACAGATTTTGTATGGCATATCTGTCAAAAACTGAACATTGTGAGACCACTGACACGTAAATTAGTAGACTTCTAACGTGACGACATTATCGTGGATGTCCACGTCCATAAAATATATGGAAAAACGTGCACGTTATAACGTTATCGTGTACAGAAATTTAAAAGCATCTTCATATACAGGATGAAATTTTATTCGTTCTAATCCTCTTATGGGCTGATTTTATCAAAGTCAGTTAACTTTTATCTCTGGAATAAAATAGTCGTCTGACAGTTCTTGTATGGAAAAGCTGTCAAAAATTCAAAATTTATTCCCAGGATAAGACTTAAACTCAGTATAAAAGTTTTGTGAAATTCGCCCTTAAAGCATCATTGCTATGCGAACATAAATGTAGGGAACAGCTGCTCGCGATTTCGGGGTTGGTCACATAGTGAAAGTTGTTCATAATGATGAGTATAATGACCCCTTAAGAGCATTAAAACGAATAAAATTTCAGTGACGTGGACGTACCACGATAATATCGACACGTTAAAAATTATAAAAGCGCAGATTTGCTACCACGTTATGTATTGATCAAAATCAAATCTCTTCATTTTCAACAGAGTCCAGACTGCGACCAATGGGTGCTCCCTGTCATCCAAGGCTACGTGCATCTGTCTCAAATAGCGGTAGAGCCAGCAGACGCTAACCCTCTGAATACGGAATCGCTAACCAACGTGAACTCCTGCGACGAAACCTTCACGCTGGGTCTTATATCGAGGCGGTCGCGATACCAAGCTGGAACTAGGTGAGTTATTTTTATATGAAGGGACTTATAAAGATGGTACCTGGTGGAGTCAGAACGTAGTTTTAGACAGAGTGACAGGTAAAAAAAAAATAGAATTTATTCAACAAAAAAAAAAGATAAAATACATTGTAAATAGAAATAACGAAATAATTTGTAATTTGTATATATTTTTTGTACATAAACTTTCAGCATTTGGTGGAAGGCTCAGCAGTGGGGCAGTGTAGGTTAGCATAAAAATAAAAAAAATATTGTCTGTGGTATGGAACCCTTTGTGTAGGAGTCCGACTCGCACTTAACCGGTTTTTCTTTCTATAAATTGACTCATCATAAGTTCTTTACTTTCTTTTTACGACGCAATTGTTTTCCGATATCTACTCGAACGGAATTACCGATATGGTTTTCGCGACAGGATTATGTTCTCATTCATCATCAAACGTTGATGATTCAGTGAAAAATTCAAAGAATTGTTATCACATCACCTATTATCAAACTGTCAACACTATCACTAGTACAAAATAAATAAACTTTAACGTACTCCAGATAAAAATAAATGGATCCATTACACATTCATTATTATCAGCTTGATAATAAACTTATTGGGAAAGTAGTCCTTGAATCATTGACATCTGCGTAGCCTTTTCCCAACTATATTGGGGTCGGCTTCCAGTCTAACCGGATGCAGCTGAATACCAGCATTTTTCATGGAGCGACTGACCTCCATAACCCAGTTACCAGGTACCCCTTGGTAAGACTGGTTGTTGTAGAACTACGTGTTGGAATGCTTCAACTTACGGAGTATCTGACTAACTTTCTTGTCTATACAAAAAAACTGCCTGCAAATAGTTTGATTGAAATAAATGCTTTGACTCAGACTTTGGAACAGATTTTTTAGCCAGGATTTAACAACTATAATGCTCAATGTGGTGGATGCCCACTCCCTCTCACTGAGAGGAGGCCTGTCTCCCAGCAGTGGGAACAATATGGGCTGATTATGTGCTATTATATGCTCAGTGTATCATTCTTTTCCCTTTTTTTTCTCAGTTAGTTTTTATTAATCATGGTCTGGCAGTTTGAGTAATTTATGCAGCTTACCCAAATGTCCTTTCTCTAGTTTTGTCCTTAAATTCTGAGTTGAGCTGCACGATTACTGACAAATGCGTGCACTGACTGGACAGGTCCACGCAATTTGTGTGGTTCTTTCCTCAAAAGATCATTTCTGATACCAATCTACATGGTCTTCACATGATCTGACCAAGATTATTTCTGGACTTTAAAAGAGACTTTGACCTCTGTGTTTGTTTCGGCCTTTCTTCACAGAGTAGTCAGATAGGAAACGCCTCATCTAGTTTTAAAAATATGATTGACGTGTACAAACCTACTTACAGAAATAAATCATTTATCAATATGCATCTACCAATACTTACATAATGAATTGTTTTTTCTCTTAGGTACAATCGTCGAGGCATAGAGCCTGGCGGCAAGGTCGCCAACTATGTGGAAACTGAACAGATTGTCTCCATCATATGCTCTGACAGCATACATAGAGCTTCATTTGTTCAGGTGAGTTCATTGGCTCGTAATATTTAATTAATTGACGACCATAAGCACGACCAATCTTATTACATTAAAATCTTCTGAATGCGATATAAAAGGTGTAAAAGAAACCGAGAGTCACTTTTAGTCATTCATTTTACTCGTTCATTTTTTGACTGCCTTAAACTCCTCTTCAGTGTAGTCGAAACGAAGCCTAAATGTGTTTCATAATGATTGCATAATCACTTCTCATTACTGAAACCTATGATTTATGTTAGTTAGTGTGGTAATTATAGTGAAACCACAGATGAATACAGATGGTTCACTCCGCAAAATCATTTAAATAAAAAGCGACTTTTGCTACGACACAATAAAGTGCATTTGAAGTCGCACAGCGCTAATTGTTAATTTATTAAATGCTGCACCGATTGACGTCATCACGTCAACGCAGGCTGTCACTGAAAACCAGCGCTGGGGCCCTGCCTTGCATAGGGTCGCAGCATTAAGCTGAGTGATGGCCGTTTTGTGCGAATGTGACGCATATTTTCCCCCAATTTGTTATTTTTCGTGTATTTGTTCTTTGTTAGCGTCATGTTTGCCGTAAATAAACGTATTTTCTTTCTTTCTTTCTAATTACAGATATATTCACCTAGAAGTTGCCTTTCTTTCTATCGCGTTAGTTTTGTATATTCTGACTCCGTTACGTTTACTGAATTGGCCCGACCTGATGAGGCCGCCGCGCTCTTGTAGCTTCATACAAGCGGAGCAATACAATGCGGAGTGAAGCATCTGTATTCATCTGTGGTAAAACGCGAAATATTTTGGTATAACAAATGACTAAGTGCATTCAATCTGGTTGTGTAGTACCGTTACTTATTCCGACGTGCCGCAGTAAAATGTTACGCACCGATGGGTTTAAGTGGGCAGATGAAGTTTTTTTTGATAACTGAAGTTTTATATCTTTTTTGAAGTTGCAAATTCACTGAGGCTTGGCTGGGTACATCGGTTTTAAAAGGTTTTAGCAATAAAGGAAGCCTTTGCCGTTTTATACAATGTTAGATACATACATAATAAACTTAGTCAGGAGAAATAACGATAGGTAGAGGAGAAAACAAATCCAGAAAATCAGCGCTGAGATGATTCTGGGTTATTATCATTGTTTGTATTATGATTACTATAAAAAAAAACACAAATGTATGTCCCCCAACAGGTACGCGGCTCAGTACCAATCTTTTGGAGTCAACCGGAGTACAAGTTCAGGCCACCACCACGCCTCGATCGATGTAAGTCTCTCTCTTCGAAAATCCCATATCTAAAAACGATTCAAACCCATGTTTCCTATTGATGTTTTCCACTTTCCACTTAAACAAAATGTCAACTTTATGCTAGTAGTAAATTAAGTTGATTTTAGAATGACTCGTACTAAAATAAGTAAAGTATTGAAGTCATAACGTTTGATGAAGTTGTAGCGGGAAACTGAACGTTACGCATAGTTATAAAATATATTTTTTCAAGTAGGTACAAATACTTGTTTACATTGTTGGAATCTAAATTGCAAACGCACTTTAACATTATTTGAAACCGAAAAGCGAGCTTATTGAAAAAAAATCAAGCTGTCATTAATCAAACATTACCTTCATCAGCCGATGAAGAATCCCATACAGCCTTCAAGAAGCACTTTGAAGAAGAGTTCAAAATCTACAAGAATGTGTGTATAGTAAACTTGGTGGACCAACAAGGTAGGGAGCGCATCATATGGGAGGCGTACGGAGAACATGTGCTCAAGTACAACAGTCCTGATGTTATCTATGCTACTTTTGACTTTCATGAGTACTGGTGAGTAAAGGTTTGATAATAATAACAATACCAGCCTATTTCTGTCCCAGGGCAAAGGCCTCTTCTGATATAGAGAAGGCACGAGCATTGATCACCACGTTTGCTCAAGACGGGTTGGCGAAAGCGAACCTAGCACCTCATGCTCAGCAGTAACGCTTGAGAACACTAGACCAACGTGGAAATTGAAATTAAATAAATTGAAATGAGACTTGACATAACAAAATCCAATTCTATACAGGGTTTAAGGGACAGCCCTCCGCAGACTGATGGGAATAGATGAATCAATTCAGCATATCATACTAAGACGATCGGTACATGAAATTATTTCAGAAACGTTATGGGAATTCAGTAACCTGATTTATATTATTACCTCACGCGCAATGTATCGTTACTGTGGCAAAACCCGCGTAGCCGCTCGAGTATTAGCTAGAGTGCTGCGTGCAGAGAATGTAATTTTACATTGAAATAAAGGAATTGTAACTTAAAAAAACGATAAAAAAAATGGAATATGATTCAAAATAAGGAGCTGAATGCCCCCTGTTAATTTGCGAAGGGCTGCCCCTTACATCCTGTATTCATATAAATATATAAAATCTGTTTTTTAATCTGGTAGACTAATTTGACAGGTACAAATGTCAAACTCCATATTGAAAAAAAAACAAACAGCTATCGCTTGAAATGTCAAATAGGGAATATGCATGTATTTTTTTAGTATTTTTATTCGAATGTTTACATAGTCAAATAATAGTTTAAAAAAATTCGACGGCAAAAAAGCAGTTTAAAGTACCTAATTTTTTTTTTTTAATATCCAACCTATCCGGGCTATTTAAACGCCCTCCATTTGGCGCGCTTGGTTTGGTGACGTCACAGTCCGTGAAAACAGACAAGCAACTGTCAAGTCAACGTCAAACACTCCTTTTTCTATGAGCGTTTGACATTGACTTGACATTGACATTTTGATTGTTATCCCGGATTGTTACGTCACATCCGCTCTTAGCCTTTTCAAGTATTTGAATTACCCACATTTTTTTCGGACTTTTTAAAAATTAATTTCTCGCTCAAAAATAAATTTTATTCAAAAATATTGATGGAGGCATAATTCTGAAGTAATATAGTTTATAAAAAAAAAAATTGACCCATATTCGAATCACATGCATATTCCCTATTAGTCTAAACTTTTGATTTTTTAAAGCTCCCTTTTTATTTGCAAAAAAATAACAACAAATCCTGCAAACAAATGCTGACTAAATTAAACCCTATATTAGGTAATTACACCAACCAACAAACTCCGGACACTAACTTGCTTTACCTCAGCTACAATTTCAACAGTCCCAAAAAGTTTTTTAGATACAATCGTATAAAATACTATAGTCTAACCGGGGCGCTGTTCCGCGCCTTAGGAATGCGCGGCGAGGCGGAGCAACGTTGACCAATCAGCGGCGGGTGGGTGGCGCGCGCGTGAGCGTTGACGAATGAGCGGCGCACAGCCGCTCTGTGAGCCGCGCACTTACCTAAGGCGCGGAACAGTGGTCTCGGTCATACTAAAGCCCCTTAATTAGCTTTTTCACTTTTTAATGGTTATTTACATTCTCAGCCGCGGCATGCACTATGAAAATGTGAACATCCTCATCAACGCGCTCGCTGACGTCATAGGAGAGATGCGGTTCTGTTGGCGTGACGACCGCGGCCTCATATGTACGCAGAACGGCGTGTTCAGAGTCAACTGCATCGACTGTCTCGACAGGACCAATGTGGTGCAGGTATGTGAAATGAAAATAGGTTTTAAATGGATACTCATTCATACTAGCTGACCTGACAGACGATTTCCTGCCCAAACAGCGCCACCTATCGGGTTCAATTGTGAATCTCAACCATCCAGGGAAAAAATCAGCTGTTCCATACATTTGTGTTCACTTAAATCGACAAAATGTATGGAACAGCTGACTTTTTTTTCTCGATTTCAAGGTTGTTCCCATAGAAAAAGTTGTTCAAAATGATGAGTACAATGACCCCTTTTCGGGTTTAGCATAAACAAAAAATAATGTTGTATATAAAGCTAAAGAGTCGGATATTCTTTCTAAGAATCGGGATAAAAGGTATCCTTTGTCCTTCTCCAGGTCATGGTCTACCTAGGTGCCAAATTTCATCCAAATCCGTTCAGCCGTTTTAGCGTGACAGCGTAACAAACAAACTCACTTTCGCATTCATAATATTAGTTATAGTTATAATTACAACTAGGATTTCTTATTCAAATCTTCTTATTACTCATTCTTCATTGTATTACAGACAGCGATAGCTAAATACGTGCTGGAGCTCCAGCTGTGCCGCCTGGGGCTGGGCACGCCGGGCTGCGGCCTGCCGCCCGCGCTGCGCCAGGCCTTCCTCGCCATGTGGGCCGACAACGGGGACGTGGTGTCGCGACAGTACGCCGGGACTAAGGCGCTCAAGGTTATTATACAACTGTAAAGAAGAACAGCTACCCGTAGAGCTCGTGGCTAAGTAATAACAGCCGCACGGGTCGATCCATCAGGTTAAGCTACGCTTGCCGGGGTTGGTCCGTGGATGGGTGACCATCTTTACATACCGAGACTCCTCCGTGCCTCGGAAAGCACGTTAAGCCGTTGGTCCCGGCTGTCATTTGTTGATCTTTGACAGTCGTTACGGGTCGTCAGAAGCTTGACAGTCTGACAACCAGTCTTACCAAGGGGTATCGTATTACCCAGTTACTGGGTTGTGGAGGTCAGATAGGCAGTCGCTCCATGTAAAATACTGGTATTCAGCTGCATCCGGTTAGACTGGAAGCCGACCCCAACATAGTTAGGAAAAGGCTAGGCAGATGATGAAAGAGGAATCCTACCCGATCAATCCAATCCTACCCTAAAGGCCTATGTCCAGCAGAGGACTGCGACAGGCTGAGTTGATTGATTGATAGTTTGAAGAATCAACATCAAATGAATCTTGAATCTTTTCTAATCAAGAAACAAGGATAATGCAAGAGAAAATAATAGAACCTTCACTTATAGTGCAATTTTGAAGTCGTCCATTTAAAGGTCAGCCGTTAAGGCGGAGGCGAACTTGTAACATTCGTTTGTAATGTATGGAGTTTTTGTAACGCGTTAAAGTGGGTACTGACCGGTGTTACAGGGTGTAACGTAACATGTTACAAAGCGAGCATTCATGCAGTCAGTTCATGGAAACGAGCAAGAGCAACGAGCCGCTCGTTGTTCGTTTGGTGTGCTCCAACCCGCTGTCGGTTTTTTGGCGAATTCCTTTGAGTGTTACGCTGTTCAGTCAGTACGCCGCGACAAGTCGTCACGAGCGCACAGAGTGTCTTGCGAATCTGGAGCACGGGCGAGCAAAGAGTTCGAAACGAGCATATTACTCGGATTTTAGGATAGCATAACGTAACATGCTCGCTGCGAATGGTACATTACGGCCCGTAACACCGGTCAGTACCCACCTTAACAGTAGTCAGGCCGAGCCGCTCGATGCGAGCGCTAGATCCTCCACTCGACTGTCGGCCGTTTCGTGAATTCCGTTGAAACGGAAATATGAGATACGAAAAGTTCATGTGCTCGAAGCGAGTGTTCGCCGCGTCTTGTGTATCACCGTATTGTAACAAAGCTCGCCTCGAATGATACATTACAGACAAATGTTACAAGTCAATCTCCGCCTTTAGGATCACAGTATGATATTTTAATCAGACTTGAAAAATAACCGGTTTAACCGTAAAGTCTATTGAAGTCGAAAATATGCCATTTTATGAAATCTTCAACTCTCCCCACTCAAGTCCTCTCACGAAGTTCTTTCTGGAGGTCTAAAGTCATTTACTGTTTGCCGGCAGGGTGATTACACAAGAACAGGCGAGAGAAAATTCACAGGACTAATGAAAGATGGCGTCGCATCCGCTAACAGGTAACTTTAAACCTACCTATAAACCCACCCAATTAATTTAGGGTTCAGGGTACAAACCACAAACAATTTTTCAGATTCATCATACGCCATTTTAACGACGAAATCACACAATGTGCCATAGACATTTTACTCGGACAGGAAGTCAATATGGCAACCGTCGAGACGTTTGACAGTTTTTGGCGCGATTTTAAAACCGCATCGCTGATGTTGGTTGAGAATATGGACACTGAAAGGCCTAAGTTAGAGATGATGCCGAGTTACTTCGGACACGGGTTGACTAGCGAACTGTTGGGTGCGGAGATAGCGTACGGAATGGGGAGGTCAGTCTATTGGAGTATACTATAGTTTGTTTGTTTACGTGTTTACATAAATGTAAACAATCTTGAAGTGACATATACAAAACATGTGTTTAAAAAATTACTTTAAATTCACAAAATGTTTAGGTTTTCTTAAATTATGAATGGTTAATCGTTTTGCAGATTTTTTATGAATATTTAGAAATGTCAGGTTTGTTTACTTTTAATTAAATACATAAAGGAACAGAGTATAGTTCTTAGTAATGAAATTTAGTTTCGCTTTTATTGACCTCCTCTCCGTCTCCTGTTAGCTTTGGCACTCTTTAAGTTGTTGAAATCACATCAACTTGCACGGGTCAAATTTTTTGTTTATTTCTTTCTGATACTTAGAGATGTCATTCGCTAGAGCGTCTAACTCGCAAGCATTCGCACTCATTCGGGCTGAAAGCTCGTTTACGTGCAAATGGACTTTTCACTCTAGCGAATGACGCCTATAATATCTGCTTGCACCATAAATCATCAAAATAAATTATAAATATATAGTTCCATTTCTGTCAAATGATTGAAGATGGCGGAGACAGCATGATGTTTTAAAAACGTTTAGCGCTAAATATATTTAGTGATTTGTGGTGAGAGCGGGCCTAAGTGTCAGAAAAACATGAGACACAAAAAAATGTAATCCGTGCGTGTAAGGCTTCCCACTTCCAAAAGGCTGTTGACGCCTTTTTTTCTGATAACTTTCTGTAGTACACACGTTAACACGTTTTTCTAAAACTTCAACATACGTCGTTAGAACAGGCGGCCTACCACCACCGCTTACAGCAGTATTATTTTAATATTACTTCAGTGTGTGTGAGGAAAGAGATGAAGCTCTACAGGACGTATCGCTCCATCTCTGTCCCCCACGAAGTAAGATTAAAATAATACTGCTGTAAGCGGTGGTGGTAGGCCGCCAGACAGTGCCATCCACGAAGACGCGCCCCACTCCGCGATTACTGTACAGCCGGTCTATTCTGTAAACACCTCACCGTGAAAACTTAGGTGAAGTGAGCTTAAAGTGAACTGTCACTGCCTTAACATCAGACAATGACAGGTCACTCCACGCTCACTTCACCTAAGTTTTCACGGTGAGATGGTGTACAGAATAGCAATGCTGTTGTGCTATTCTGTAACTATCTCACCGTGTGTAAGTATCGTATCACCAATCAGTAAGTATCGATGACAATGACAGCTCACTTCACCTAAGTTTTCACGGTGAGATGATTACAGAATCGCAATGCTGTAAGCTGTACTTTAGTACGGAGCGGAGTGGAGGGGGGCGCGTCTTCGTGGATGGCACTATCTATAACTAGGATACAATGTGTAAACTTCTGACACCTTTTACCCTTAACTTGACAACTAAATCTTAATCTACCGCTGTTTGACACCGCAACTAACTTTAGATTTACGTACTAAATTCGGTGTGCTTGTGTGCGTGTGATAAATATTTTAACAACCAAAATCTCTGGCTTTAAACCACATTTTAACTCATATACCTACTCCACATTTTTTCCATGAGTTGGGTGTCAAAAATCATCTTACCCAATGTCCTAATGTAAAGCGATGGTCCCGTTATGCGCTTTCGTCTCGATCCCGTGGGAATATTGGGATAAAAAGCATCCTATGTCCTATTCTAGGTCATGGTCTACCCCTGTGCCAAATTTCATCTAAATCCGTTCAGCCGTTTTAGCGTGAAAGCAAATAGACAAACTCACTTTCGCAATTATGATATTAGGTAGAATATTCATTTGTAATTTTATCCAAATAAATATACCGATATAAAAAAATTATGGCTGCAAAAGCGCAAAGTCATCATTCACAAACCAAATATTTATAATTATGCACTTTTGAAACGTCTGTAAGTTGTTCAGAAGGAACAGAACACTCTTTATTATATAAAATAAAATAAATAAAAATGCCCTTTATTCCACTACTTACAATCAAACACAGGTTTAAATATTTTAAATACTTCTAAAAGAAATCGTTAGCTTATCCTATAAATTTTCTTCTTTCTTTTCCATTCTTTTCCTAGCATTTGCCATCGCTATTCGTAGTAGTCGCCTCTACGGCGTAGGCCTCCCCTAAAATGCTCCACACACTTCTATCGCGCGCCTTTTGTCCGCCATCCAGTCCGGTCCACAACGTTGAGTAAAGATGTCTCGCCATCTCTTTCTTTGTCTCCCTTGCTTTCTTTTACCTTCAAATGGGATCCATTCTGTTACCCTCTTTGTCCATCTAGTACTTTCCAGTCTACACAAATGCCCTGCCCAATTCCACTTCAGTAATCTAATTCTTTCCTTTACGTCCGTTAATTTTGTTTTCCTCCTTATTATTTCATTTTTTACTTTGTCTGATTTCTTTATATATAGCGTACTTCATTCCATTTTCCTCTGGCATATGGCAATCTTCTCTTCGTCTTCTTTCCTCAACGACCACGTTTGACATCCGTACGTAAGGCACGGTAGTACTGCTGTTTCGTATACTTTCTTTTTTATGTTTAAGCTAATATCCTTGTTCTTCATTATTTCTTTCAGCCCCCAGTATTTTTTCCAAGCTAAAGCTATTCTTTATTATATATGTGGCGGTATCTACATCGCCACATTCAACTAGGCATCAAAAATCTGACGTCACAAAAAAATCCTGATGTCACATAAATCCTGCATCGCGCAATTAGAGTTTACCGCGCGCTGGACATATATACGAGAAACCAACATCAATCGTTGGGCAGTTGCCCGCCAGACACAACACCCGTCTGTTCGGAGGATCCTCCCTTTTCTATGGTGGATGAGTGAACTTTACACCCTGTTCCTCATACTCCTAAATGTACACCATATGAATACAACAGATATAAATGTGAATATTTTACATAGGACGACAGAATTGGCGGTCTTATCGCTAAAAACGATTTTAACTTGCAATCTGTCGCTTGTTCTAAACCGTTGATTTTTATGAAACACACATACACATACATAAATACAATGACCCCTTTTCGAGTTTAGCATAAACAAAAAATAATGTTGTATATTGACCCATCAGCGCCGACCGTCAGCGTGCGGTCAGCGTGACAGGAAAACCAGCTTAAAATAACCAAACTTGTTGCAGATACTACCTCTCAACATTCAAAGACGCGCTCCGTCAAGTGGCCATTGATGTGATGACAGGAGAGTCGCGAACCATCCCCGACCAGCTAATCGTACCTGAATGCGGCAGATGCACCTCCGTGAAGGTTCTTATGTTTAACGTGCGTGCATGTGCAGCTTGTCTTAGTTAAATTATCATCATCTGCCTAGCAACAGGCTTGCTGCAGCGTTGGGTCGGCTTCCAGTCTTTGTGCAGCTGAGTATAACCCGTGCCATTAAGGGTTAGTTCGCGACGCGACGCGCACTTTTTTATGATCCGATACAATACCGAATTTATTTACTACACAATAAGGTACACGCGCTGCGCAGCACCGCGCATCTCAGCGTACTGAAATTATACCGTTTCGTGTTTTTCGTGAAGAAAATAAGTTTGATAATTGTTAAAAAGTGCGCGTCGCTTCAAGTCGCGGTCTGAACTGACCCTAAGGGGAATGCGCTAAAGTTAAGCTAGCTTGCGAAGTTCAAATTTTCTTACGTTATTTCAGGTCAGTGTCAGGTTGTATGTTGATTAAAATATGATTCGCGACCGTAACAAATAAGGATTTACGGAATTATAATCATTAGAATCATTAATACATCTCTCTAACTTAAGGTTGATGCGCTAGGGTAGCCCGCGAAATTCGCTGATTTTAATGTTTATAATTCAGTAAATCCATATTTGTTACGAGCGCTAATAATATTTAGATCAACATACAACCTGATACTGACCTGCAAATTGCTAAAAACGTAAGAAAATTTGAATTTCGCGGGCCACCCTAGCGCATCCCCCTTAAAAGTAAATAAATTCGCGGCTACCACTGCTGACCCACCTTGAAGTAGTGAATTTAAAATGGGGGCTTTATAAATCCACTTACTTACTCATTCAAGACAGAAGTAACGTGGAATTGGGATATACCTTTCATAATATGTATACCTAGCGACCCGCCCATGCTTAGCACGGTTTTTTACGACTTGACAAAACATAGATTTCTTTATAATTATGTAAGTTTAATATTAAAGTATTATAACATAAACCTTCCTGGATAAATTCTCTACATGATTCTATACATGATGGTGAAAAAACCGCATCAAAATCCGTAGCGTAGTTTAGAAGAAGAACGCGGTCACACAGACTTACATGAAAAGCGACTTTAATTTATAATATGTGTAAATGTAGATGACATTGTGCAGTAGTGCTTTTTGCGCATGTGTTATACGCACGAAATCATGCAGCGTTTTTGTTGTAAATAGATTTTTCATTTTCCTTTTCAGTCTTCCAAGAGTCCTAACTAGAAACCGTCCGTATTGTAACCCTTATTCACAAAATAGTACTGAAGATTCACTCCGCAAAATCATTTAAATAAAAAGCGACTCTTGCCACGCCACAATAAAGTGCAATTCAGGTCGCACAGCGCTAAAGCCTACAGTTATAGCCACCTAGAAGTTGCCTCTCTTTCTATCGCGTAACTCTTATATCTTCTGGCTACGTTACTCTCACTGAATTAGCTGGACAAGGCGAGCCCGCCGCGTACTTGTAGCTTCATACGTAAAATGTGGAGTGCGCCTTCTATACTAATCTGTGCCTTATTGTATAACCCGAAAGGCTAGGCAGATGTACAGTCACGGACTTTAATTGATGAGCCACCTTCAAACTTTTCAATTTTGCAGTTTCATACATTCACGACATTACACTATTAAACACGAACTCAAATCGCACGCTCGTAAACAAGATGACAAATAAATTATTTTTAATCGGAAATAGTCTTATCCATAGAGGTTGACTAATAAGTTCTCAATGATAAAAATAAATACAATGTTGCATTAAGTTTATCCAACCTATTTGATACCGACCTCCTTTGAATCATAGCTCATTAACTCGATAATTCTGAAAACTAACTGAAGACAGTGACAGTTGAAATATCAATGTCAAAGACGTTACTTTCGAACTTGTCGAAATGACTTTAATATTTCTCCGTACGCTAACGTTACTATCGCAACAGTAACCTAGCAACGATTGTTTATCGTTGCTAGGTTACTGTTGCTAGACCTGCAATTGGTTGACAAGTTTGTAGTTCTGGCTCTCAGGTTAGCCAACCGGTAAAAATATGAAATATAATTTTCTTCTTCTAATACGAAGACATATGACTGCGTGTCGGGAACCGAATAAACCCGATTTGCATTACACGGCTAAAGTACGAACAATGCCAGGTGGCTCATCAATTAAAGTCCGTGACTGTACCTAGCCTATCGCCTGCCATCAACCGTCCCAAATCCAGATTCAGGGTTGCTATTGAGAATATAATGATAAACCCAATAACGCTTAGCCAACTGGACCTTTTTGGTGCAGCCGTGAGGCACACTCCCCTGATAATGTCCTGCATCGCACTTTTACACTTTTTTTATTTGTATCTATATTTTATTTTGGTGTGCAATAAAAACTGTTTCATCTATAATCTTATATCAATTTATTACAGGACCAATCAGAGCCCGACACGGCCGCGATGGCGCAGCATGTAAAGTCGTTGATAGACGACTGTAAGAAGTTACTCGTAGATACGGAACCCGTGCTCGGATCCTGGGGGCTTATTGATGCGGATCCTAAGTAAGATACCACAGATTGAGAATATGTTATAATATTTTGCATTTAGTGCAAAATAAGTTTGAATGCAAATACGGTTTAAGTCTTCCTGTAGATGACGCCCAATCCGTCCCGGCGGTGGACCGCTTATTTGTGTATGCGACTGAATATCGTCCATGCGCCGCGACTCCGCTGCCTAGATTTTACATTTTCATTCTAAAATCACGGCTCCGGTGTCATGTACAGGAAGCCTAAAGGTTAGTTCACCATGTCTGAACGTGAATACAAAATGCCCAAAGCAGTTCCATAGGTTTTTACCTAGCAGAATAAGCATAATACTTATAAATGAACATGAATGAGTCCTTTGGGACTGAATTTCAGAATTTATCTAATGCGGAATCCGCACTTTAATGTCGAAAACATAATTCTTTATTATTATTTTTTCGATTTTTCAGTACTGGCGACCCTCAAGAGACAGAAATGGACAGCGTCCTAGTTCTGACAAGCGACGCGTACTACGTAGCGGACTACGACGAGACGTCGGACCGACTGCTCGGCGTACAGCGCGTACCGCTCGTTGACGTCACGCTCATAGAGCTGGGGCCCTTCGACGCCAACTGTACTACGGTTAGTAACAGTGTAGTTTTGATGTTAAACTCATGACTGAACTTGTTTAAATCAAGTGGGGTTCGAAATTAAATTGAATTCTTTACCGAATATCTTACAAACATTCAAGTTTATTTACTGGGGACATTTAAAGTTTAGGCAACGTCGGAGACACCATAGACCCTTGACAAAGTATATTCTATCAGCGATAACGATGATGGAAATGGCAAAAATGTAATAAGACTGACATAAGCTATCGAGAAGCTTATGTCAGTCCTGTTGAAAGTTGTTGTAGAAATACGAGACGCTATCGAAGCGATTATCACTTGTCTAGGCCCTCGTGTCTCAGGAACCTTTGCATCGTTTTCAATGTCGCCCGACTTCGCCCGACATCACAAGCGCCAAGTATTGTGAGGTATTTGTCTCTTATTGAATATGAGGCTTAGCATCTATTGTTGTCTTAGGTACTCCTAAACGTACTTTTTACACATATTATTTTTGTCTCCAGCTATTCAGCGTCGGCCGGAAAAGCGGTACAGAACCCATCTACTGCATCCGCATCCACTACAGCCAGGGCGGCGAGGCGGGCTACTTCCACATGTTCCGCTCCACGTCGCTGCGCTTCTTCAACAACATGGCCGTCGTCATCAACACGCGCGACGAGATGATAGGTATAGTCGGCCAAGTACATCATCATTCTCCTGCCTTTATCCCAATTTCTGCTTCTCTATTAGGGTCAGCTCAGATCGCGACGCGACGCTGAACACACTTTTTAACAATTATCGAACTTATTTTCTTCACGAAAAGGTATAATTTCAGTGCAAGGGTTGACACGTGTCAAAGTACGCTGAGATGCGCGGTGCTGCGCAGCGCGTGTACCTTATCGTGTAGTAAATAAATTCGATATTGTATCGGATCATTAAAAAAGTGCACGTCGCTCCGCGTCTCGGTGTGAACTGACCCTAAGTCGTCATCTCGGTAGTCACCCCCTTTCTAGCCATATTATCTTTCACACAGTCCATCCATCGTTTTTTTGGTCTTCCCTACTCATATAGCCATCGACATTCATACTCAAAACTTTCCTCACGACTCACACACAATATTCAAGTGCAAGTAAAAACTACTGTCAATAAAGGCTAATTTTGTCTGCACGATAAAAACTGCTTTACTTATCAGACCAAATTAAAAATATGACACTGACAGACTGACAGTAAAAACGTAATGAGTGAGATTTCTTTTGTGTCAGTGAGCGGAGTTCGCATAGCTGAATTATTGCCATCAATACCCTAATGCTGGGGCTACATTGTCGCATTATCGCGAACTAAACATCGCGCGCTCTCTCTTGCACACGTCGTCTCGCTGAGCAACAGATAGCGCGCGAAGTTTAGTTCGTGATAACGCGATAATATAGCCCCAGGATAAGAAAAAGAAGGCATTACTAAAATAATTATGTTTTTATCCTATTCAGAATCACTTCACTCCATCTGTGAGTCGTTGATGGTGGCGCGTGACGTTGCTAATTTGACACCGATACCCTTCCACGATGGAGGCAAATTGGAGAAGAAAAAATCAAAGGTAAGTTTACTAGTATTTATGAATTTACTAGCTGCGCCCCGCGGTTTCACCCACGTAAGTCTCAATCCCGTGGGAATATCGGGATAAAAAGTATCCTATGTCCTATTCCAGGTCATGGTCTACCCATGTGCCAAATTTCATCCAAATCCGTTCAGCCGTTTTAGCGTGAAAGCTTAACAACAAACCAACTCACTTTCGCATTTATAATATTAAATTAGGCCATTACTGAACTATAGGTACTACCTGTCTACTTCATGGAAAGTAAAAATTAAAAAATTAAAATAATTTATTTCTACACTAGCTTCTGCCCTCGGCTTGGCCTGCGTGGTATGGCGATAAAAATGGTGGTAGCCTATGTCATTCCCCAGGTTTCAAAGTATCCCCATACCAAATTTCATCATAATCAGTTCAGCCGTTTAGCCGTGAAAGCATAACAAACAAATAGAAACTCACATTCGCATTTATAATATTAGTAAGGATTACGCTACGCCTTAATGGGCAAATAGCTTCAACTTTCTAACAGACTCCCTGACAATTCAAAAGTGCTCATAAATGATTGAAATGAAATTGTTTATTCTGTAAATAGGATATAGGAATCACTTTTACATGTCATATTAAAAAGTTGTAAAAATAAGCTAGACGAGGTCGGTGTTTCCTATCTGACTACTCTGAGAAGAAAGTCCGAAACAAACTCAGAGGTCACCTTCTCCTTTAAAGTCCAGACATAATCTTGGTCAGGCCATATGAGGACCATGTAGATTAGAGTCTGAAATGGTCTTTTAAGGAAAGAACCACACAGATTTGAGTGGACCTGTCCAGTCAGTGCAAGCATTTGTCAGTAATAGTGGAGCTCAACTCAGAACTTAACGAGCTCAACTACTCGACGAACAATACCAAAGAAAGGACATTTGGGTAGGTTGCATAAAGTTCTCAAATTGCCAGACCTTCGTTAAAACTAACTGAGAACGAAAAAAATATAAAAATAAATATCCACATAGTCCTCACATTCGCAATAAAACAATAATTTACAAAGTAATTGATTGTAATTGATTATGAATCTTTTTTTTTTTTTTTTTTGAACTTGGGAATCATCCAATGACTTCTCCCGCTCTGGGTGGAGCGGAAGGGCGTGTCAGACTTTTACTGACTAAAACCCACCCGTGTTCCTTCAGTTGCCTGTTGCCAAGGTCCCGGTATCCCTTTCGGACTGACCCGCAACCCTGGCAGGCATCGGTCCTAGCGGACCCCGCCAATTGTGCTGACATCTCTTTGAGGCGCGCGTGGAACACGACGCGCCATCGACCCGGGCCTGGTCCTGATCGGACGGCGAGCTACCCATTGCTCGCCGTCCGCAAGCCCGCGCCTATGGTGGCCGGGAATCCGCCTGGGATTCCCGACGCAGGGCGTCTCCAGCGGCGGCGGCGGTTAGGGGCGTGAGGGCGCAAACTTTGCCTCTCCCTCACGCGTTCCGCCTCCTCCTTCGCTTGATTATGAATCTGTCAGAAAATCTGAGAAACTCGTCCTAAGACAGAACAGAACGAAGCAGTTATGCCAAAAAGTGTTTTCCGAAATAAATAAGTACTCGTTAACATTACCAGGTACACCCCGGTCAGTCGGGCAGTGCTCGGTCCTCCCTCTACTTGGACCTGTCGCGCCTGCCCACCCTCACACGAAACGTTAGCGAAACGCAACTCGTAGCCGACATCCGGAGTGTTGGTGAGTATACAGGGTTATTGGTAAAACACCAACAACCTCTTAAGGAGTCATTGTACTCATCATTATGAACAACTTTTACTTTGGGAACATATGAAATCGTGAAAAAAAAATCAGCTGTTCCATACATTTTGTCGATTTAAGTGAACACAAATGTATGGCACAGCTGATTTTTTTTTTCGCGATTTCAATGTTGGTCCCATAGAAAAAGTTGTTCAAAATGATGAATACAATGACCCCTTTTCGAGTTTAGCATTAAAAAAAAAAAATTGTATAGTAGTATAATACTAATGCTTTTTAAATTGCATTGACGTTCGTATTCTTAGTTGAATCGCATTTTATAGCTCGATTCAAACTTGGCGGCTCAGAGGTTAGCTACTTGCTGCGCAGTACCGCCCCCCACCCCCACCCCCACCCCCGCTGGCACATGAAATTGTTACCGCGACTCCGCTCATGTTCCGAGCCGCCATTAAGTTTGAATCGAACTGTACCCATCGTCTCGCCAAATAGTACCTAGATCAACCGTATTTTTGAACGTCCTCCTTCGTCTCTCTTTCTAGCCATTCATTACCAATATCCTTTCTCCCTCTATCCTATCAGACGACAGCGCTCCAGCTGCGAAGAAAAGACCTGCAAAGGGCATATTAAAAATAATGTCCCAACCGAGGATTCTGGACCGCAACGTGGTAGCTAGTACGAGTAAATCAGTGCCCGATTCTTCGCAGACTGTTAGTTTACCTCTTTAGAATTATATTAGACTAGCTTTTGCCTGCGGCTTGGCCCGTATTGAGGTCGAAAACAATCCCAAAGAGACCTATGTCTAAAAGATCCTATGTCCTAACCCAGGTCTCGGTATACCTGCGTGTCAAATTTTATCTATTTTATCGTTCAGATCAGACAAAGTTAATATCGTATCTACAATGTGTTTTTTTTTTATCCCATAACTCTAGGGTATTGATGAGACCAGTCAAAGAAGCAACTGGCATGTTTTTTTTTACACTAAAATTTATTCTTTGACATGGTCTCATTAATACCCTAGAGTTATGGAATTTAAAAAAAAAACACGTATAAGTATCCATAAGGAGCTGTACCCATGATAGCACGTTAAGCCGTTGGCCCCCGCTGTCAATCGTCGATCATTGACAGTCGTTACGGGTAGTCCGATAGTCTGACATCCAGTTTCACCCAGTAACTGGCTTGTGGAGGTCAGATAGGTAGTCGCTCCATGTAAAATACTAGTATTCATCTGCATGAAAGTGATTTCCATGTGGTTTTATTATATGTGTCGTAGGATAATCGAAAGAATCGGAAAATGCTAGGACGATTGCAAAAGCCCGGATTTTTGGAATCTAAGAAAGATTTTCGTTATCGACCGAGCTATCTCCAGGGTCATTACAAAAATCCGGCTTAACTTAGGTAAGTCGCGAACAACCGCTCACGTAAAGAGCGCTGATTGGCTAGCTGATTGAACTTTACGCCGATTTGCTGAATCTACGGTTTCTTAGAAGAGCAGTGACCGCCACATGACGGCCGCAGTGATGACTTTCATGAAAATTATGGTGACTTTGCAAAAGCATGACCAACATAAACCATTTTAAATCGCAACTTAAAAAAATCTTGATTGAAAAGGCTTACTACTCTATCAATGAGTTTTTAGATGATAGAAGCATAAAATCAAAAATGTCCGATCCACTTGTTAGTCTGTCTTGTTCACGACGTTACTTGTTTGTAACAGTTTTATTTAGTTTGTAGTTTTTTACGCCTTGCAAGGCAAAACATAGTGATACAACGCAAATTTTACCATATTACCTATGTTCAACAAATAAAATACTTTGACTTTGACTTTACGCTGTCAAAAAACGCACTTTAGGGAAACGACCAACTTACTTTCATAAATAACGTTTCAGTGATGTCATTCGACGGGAAATTTCCGACGCTATGTGGCGTTCACCGCAGTCTTAGAAAACCCTAGCTTAACAGCTAAGAGAGCCATTTTCTGACCAACCAGAATACAGATGTTAGAAATTGACTCTTATATTAGCTAATCAGCGTTCAAGTTTCCAATTCGGGAAACAAACTGAGATTTTTGCAAGTATCTCCAATAACAGCAAAAAACTCAGCTTACTTAGCTGATAAAATATTCCGACTTTATGTTCGGTGACGTTAAATGACGCAATCGTATATAATATACAAGAATAAAGAAAATTGTTCCCTTCATCCGTCCTTTATTCCCGACAGATCCTGTCTTCGAACAACAATAGATAAATGATTTTCGCACACCTGCCAAAAATTACGCGAACTTTTTCTATAAAAATTACGCGATGTAATTTCGGCCCGATTTGTAATGGGTTATATAAAAAGCATTGCAGGCGTAAGCTCGTCGGACTTTCCGTCGCGTAATTTCAGCAAATGTGTTGCTACACTTATAGAATGTGCATTCTAACAGTTGACATCTTCGCAAGTAGTTGTCAAATTTCTACCTGTTACTACTTATCTATACATATAATAAATTTATTAATAATACTGTGTGGAAGTATGAACTACCAGCTGCGCCCCGCGGTTTCACCCTCGTATGTCTCGATCCCGTGAGAATATCGGGATAAAAGTATCCTATGTCTTATTCCAAGTCATGGTCTACCCATGTGCCAAATTTCATCCAAATGCGTTTAGCCGTTTTAGCATGAAAGCGTAACAAACTCACTTTCGTATTTAAAATATTATAGTTAGTCTATACTAAAAGAATGGCATGTATTTAATCGCACCTCTAGTAATTTCCATTTTGCGCTCCTAAAAATATGATTAAACTCTGTAATCTAATATAATGATTGCGCCTCTTTTTGTGAACCTCAAATAATTTATATTGTGGGGTCCTAGAACTACTAAATAGCCAAGTAACTCCGACCATGCAGTAATATTGACAAATAAATCAAAACAGGTATTTGACAGCCATTTGCGACGTTGCCAACTTTCAGAATGCATTGCCTTAAGATAAAATCTCATTCTAGGATCAAAAGCCCTGACCAACATGACGGAACAATTCAGTAAGTTGAACAAGCTGAGTCACTCTTTAAACGCGCGCGCTCGACCTAGTCTTCAGCTGAAATTTGACCAGAGTGCTTCTCGAACCAAGAAGATTTTTACCCTCGGACAAAATAAGGACAACAAGAAGAAGGGCAGCCTTTCCGACGGCATGAGCTCCGACTACTCCTCAGATGATGAAAACAGAACAAACATCTTCGAACCAACTCTAGATAATTTCGAGAACACCCAACATTACTTAGGCAAGCCTGGACAGAAAAGCGAGGTTGAAAATGACTGCGAACTCATTCAGAATCCTCTGTATTCCTCCAAAATTGAACCACATGATACGCAGGTTTTCATTCCGTCTCAAATTGTAACTAATGTTGACATTCTAGCTTCGAAAACGCCTAGTAATGTCTCACACATTGACAAGATTAACCCGTTTAACATAGATTCATCGAAAACTCCAGAAATCCAAGTGGACGGAGCTTTCGCGAAGCCAGCGCCTCCTAACTCCTTGTTACTAGCTCAGAAACTGTCACACAGCTCCAACGAGTTGAATTTCGATGATGGCCAATCAGAGGGGGTGAATTTTCATGTGCGTTCGAACTCTCAGCACGAAATCACGTTGAATATAGCGCAGTCGCACAGCGAGTCTGCTATAAGGCAGTTCAAGAATATTGCTAGTCCTGTTGGAAGCGCTACTAAGGACATGGTACTCTCGCCGCTGACTAAGTTGGCTAAGGGAGTCCAGAATCTTGGAGCTAACCTGGATCCGAGGAAGATGAAGGTGAGATACTATTTTGGCTCATAGATGATGAAATCATCTCCAGATACTTAAATAAATAACATACTACGTCAAATCAAAGTTCAAATATCCAAAATTTCCTGATACAATACTTTGTAGTGTCATTAGCAGTAATCGGAAAAGGGTGAGCTAATCTACCTAAAGCTCAAAGAACAGAGACAAAAAAAGTGGAGACTTCCTTACGACTAAAATATTTTTTCGATACTAACGTCCCGAAAAGCATTTTATCTTCATTTAATACTGTAAGTCTCCACTATGTCTCTGTTCTTTTTCGAACTTTAGGTATTTTAGCTCACTTTTTTCCGATCGCTGGTCATTAGTCATTAGACTTTCGCAGCACAGTATTCCAATATGGGACATTTATTTATTTATACATCAAGCACAGAAATGCACATAGGCGGACTTAATGCCATAGGACATAAATCTTGATTTCTGTTGGACTTAACAGTATTTTCACATGATAAATGATATTTTATTTATGTGAATTGGTTTTAGAAAACACTTATCAAGTCAAAAAGGAATAATAATATTTTGAAACTATATGCGTTCGGTTCATGATAGAACATGACAACATTTCTGTAATTCAAAGGCACCGAGTATGATAAATAGACGTCTCCACTATGCGAAAGCATGTACATTTGTAATGAATGACCGTTACATTTGTAAAGAATATTAACACAAGTTTTTTCCCTTTCAGGCCGCACCCGCCGTAAAGCAAGTAACAGAACAACAATATGAAGAGCACAGGAAACTACAAGAAAAATGGCGCGGCTGCAGCACAAGGCTTGTTGCGCTCTAATGACAGTGTTGCAAACACCAACCCAGTGTTGCCAGGTGAAAAAAATATTCAGTTGTTTTGTCCAAGGAAGCCGCATACCCAGTGATATATTTTCATTTTTAATTTATTTATTTATTTTTATGTTGTGTGCACAATTCCGTATGTTTAATGGCGTAGACTTAGTCTGCATTGTACAGTTGAATTTGTAGTTTCGTATTATCTGTGTTATTCGAACCATACAGTATTTAGTAAACTAATTGAAGGTGGTTTACGATGTTTAATGATACGAATAGTTTGCAGGGTTGAAACATACGGTCCTTTAGTGTTAGGAAGTGATTTATAAGACAGTTTATTGTTAATCCATCTTTGTTACAATCTAGAGGGATCATAGAATCGGTCACATGTTCATATAACAGTACTTGGTACCTTTAAATGCGCATTTTGCGGTAAGTGCCTGACAATGCGCATGTGAAATGCACCATGTAGGTGCAGGTTGTATGCATTATGTTAGCTACCGTCACACGAGTGGCTCTAACGCTCTTATTTTCTGACCTGAAATGTGCATGTTAGTAGCCTGTACGCACAGCGACACATCAAGAAATACTTTCCAGTTTATGCTCACTTCTAATTGTACGGAAAACTTAAACAACCCGCGGTCAGCTTATACTGGAATTTTGAGATGTATACATCTACAAGAATTTAATTTGATTGCCTACAATTTGTGTTCCGTAATACTGTATCATTTGTATCAATGCTAAAATTAACTACAGTATGTGTAGTAACTACACAATCCTACACTTTTTTAACATGTTTTGTGACTACACAATCAATCTGCCTAGCCTTTTCCCGACTATGTAGGGGTCGGCTTCCAGTCTAACCGGATGCAGCGAATACCAGTACACACAGCGACTGCCTGAATATTATGGAACAAAAATGGTAGACAATTCAGTAAATTCTTGTCGATGGTTACATCTTTTGATGCTGGCTGCACCATAACATGCACCATTTACTTGTACCATAAACACGCAACAGTGAGCTATCTGTTCCCTCTACAGACCGTTCACTATAACTTGTCCGTTGCCGTCATGTTGGCACCATTGCTTGGCAAGCTTAATTTCAATACTAATAGAGTTCAAAATGGCGACTGACAAAACAGTTCTACCAATGACGTCACGGGTCAAGGTACAATGAACGCACAGTAAGTTGTGCCTCTGTATTTGTCCCTTCACTATAAATCTTCCTAAAATTCTTCATGCTCATGCAAGTACGCTTTGATTACCTCAATATTGATGTATTTTCTCATTGTTTTTCCATGACTTTTTATACGTATTAATCTAGTATAGGCTTCGTAATGATGTTAAAGTTTTTGAGCACTTATTACTATGCTATGAACTATCAGCTACAATGACTATAAACTACTTTCTTATAGAACTTTTTCCCATGTGTGACCATTTCCTGAAAAAGTTTAAGGGAATTTCTCTTAAACTATATTTTCCGGAAAAAAAATCCTCAAAAACAGGAGATCATTGTGAGAATCAGAGATCGTTTGTTTTTGTGTATTTTATCTGACTTTTTCGGGGAAATGCGAAATTGGGGTAAGTAAATGCTTTGATGTTTCATGTTACCATAGAGCATTAGAAAGTTAAATATAGCTCAAAAAGTATAAATATTAGCGCAAAATGTCTATTATAAAGCTGAGTACTGATTAGAGGTTTTGACACAATTTTATAGCTGATAGTTTTTAGAAAAACATATAAAAAGTTTGAACTAAAAGTTTATAATAAATGCGAATACTAATACAAAAAAAAGAATAACTGTGCTGTTTCTCTACTTTTATAAAATTGACATTCCTTTATAATTAATTATAGTATTACAATTAAGGCCTCAACTAGGAAAAAAAAGGTAGCGAAAATCAAAGTTGACTAAACGTAATTATGATTAAATTTTTAGTTTAAATTATACTAGTAAATATAGTATTGAATTCATAAATTGTTGAATTATTAATAATATTAATTCACGTACTTATTGTTACAGTTCGATTCAAACTTAATGGTGGCTCGGAAGTTAGCTGCTCGCTGCGCCCCCGCTGACACATGGAATTGTTACTGCGCAGCGACTCAGTTCATGTTCCGAGCCGAAATTAAGGTTGAATCGAACTGTACATTTGTCTGAATACAAGTATTTCTTTAAAATAATTAAAGAAATACTTGTAATTATTAAAGAAATATTTGTGATCTCAAGCGGACTAGGTATCTAAAATTCGCGTTCCTTGAGATCACTGCCGGTATTATTGTTAAACTCACATTCAATACGGTCAATGAATCATGGCCGGTCTGAACATGGCTCTGCGAACTTTCGCGCATGTTCTCTCATTTACACTCGACTCATGTCACCACTTGGTTACTAAAAAATTTCATTGCGCAGCTTCTGCGCAAAGTTCGGTCCGGCCATGTTGTAATTACAGTTCATGTTCATTAATAGTCTTGTTTTAATAATTTATACTTGGACCGTTACCAACATATGACCAGCGGGCCTAGCACCACCGCTTAGAGCAGTATTATTTTGATATTACTTCAGTGTAGGCAAGAGATGAAGCTCTGCGGGACGTATAGCTCCATCTCTTTCCCCCAACAAATAAGATTAAAATAATACTGCTGTAAGCGGTGGTGTTAGGCCCCCTGAGCTATAATTAATAAGTCAACAATATGACGAATAGATTGACTATATCTGAGTTCTACTATCTATAGTTGACAAAACAAACTATGTCAATTTCAGGGCAAAATTGTTATATAAGCGAATCAAAGATTTAAATAGCGGATTCGCCTACCACGTCAAAAGATGGTGCGTTACTGTTTCGTTTAGACTCTGCCACACACAATGTCGCAGGGACTTCACTTTGTTTGTCATGGAAACGATTAATGTGAGAGCTAACTATTAATATGGATACTTTTTTCGTGCGACTTCGTACGGTGAGGGCAAATCTAACGATTTAAATCTTTGGCGTGAATGCTTAATCCAAAAAAGTGGTCATGCCCCTATTGTAGGTTGGTAACACCGCAAATATATTGACAATTTGTACCAAATAATATAAACATAGTTTATGTAGTCGTATTTAATAAATAACCACTCGTACGATATCTTAGTGAGATGCAGTATTATATATTTTAATCGTTTAGTACGTAATGTCATTGAATAGTTATAAAAAGCTGATAAAATCGCCAAGTTATATAAAATCTAAGCGTATTTCAGATTTGAGGGTCAACTCTCGGGTCGGGTAAAGTGTTATTGAGTTTTTCCATCTGGAATTTCTCAGTAGCAGCCTGAAGTATGGACTGGTTCCATGTTGGTTGATGGCAATAGGCTCATTATGCTCGCCCCCTATTACATGTGACTGGCAAAATGTGGGTGTACTATAGGTACACTTCTGCTGTATGTTATGTCTTTGTTCTGTGTAGAACAACTTTGTTTTTATATTGCCAAAATATAGTCTTCTCATCAAAACAGACATCTGGTGATAATGAAAGGCAACTGAGGGAAAGAAGAACTAGGAAACTTAAAATGTGTCGAATAAAATTGTGCTCTCTGAAAGCATGCTTAGATTATATATCTTTAAATAAAAATCTACATGTATAAACTGCCAGTATAATTAGTATTAAAAATCCAGTAAAGCTTGTATTATATTATTTAGATATTAGATGTCACAAAACATCTGTTTTAATATACTTATACTTATTATTGCACCGGTTTATTAGACAAATGTTAATAGATAATTATATTTCGAATAGTAAATGTAATTTGTAATTAAAACTTGCATAGATTTAGTTGATTTTCGAGGAATTGTTAATGCAATAATCTATTGTCCAAACTTATAAAGTTAACCGATCTATGAAATAACAAAAAAATATATTTACCTACATTTGGATCAAATATCAGCGCTATTTTTCACTTGCACAATGAAGTTATTATAAAATGTAATTAATCAAATTATTAAATCTCATCCCAAAAATATTTTTCGATCTGCATCATTTAGCGTTTTTTTTAATATACAACAAGGTCCTTTGTTTAGCGGTTGAAATAGTTTTTTAATGTCTGAGATTAATATTGCAATTACATATTGCATGTGAAAATGTCGTCTCTACATTTATAATCTTTAAAAACGCTCATTTTTCAATACAAAAAAAGACAATTTATTCACTCAAATTCCTTCTTACTATATACGGAAAAGTGAGAATGAAATAGTATTTTAGTAATTCCATTTAGTACCTATTAAAATTTTTAGTAGATATAGTTAAATTTAGTGTGGTCGTCACAATGTTAATTATTTAGTTTGAATGTAAAACATACGTGTTGCATATATCTGAAAGCAGAAAGCTTAAAATTCCCAAATGTATAAGATCATCGAATTTATTCGCTTTAAATTCGAATAGCGGATGTTCTTGAATCTATTTCCAAATAAGTAAAGACCTTGGTCTTCCGTGTAACAAAACAAAATGCATGCAAATAACTGACACAAACTGACATATTGGGAGTATGGGAGAAATAATCCGCGCAAAACCTTTAGTAGAAACTGGCCAACGATAGTTGATGGTGGAAACAAGCGCGAAATTAAAAAAAAAACAAGACTGTTTTTCATAGTGCGATAATTCGTGTTGATAATTAAAATTTAATTTCATTTATATGAAATAAAAATTCAAGTATAAACACGTGTTATCGCACTATGTACAGGAATAAACCGTCTTATTTTTTTTTTATTTCGCTCCTGTTTTCAGAATCAACTTTCGTTGGCCAGACTTTAATTCCAAACGCATGCGTTCCTCTATATGCAGTGCTATTTCGCTGCATGAAAATCTAAAGGCTGTGTGACTGACAACCCTTGTTTAATAGCCCAGCCCAAAATATGAACAAGCGAGCTGTAGGTAATGTTGAGACCGCAAAATACCAAAATAGTATTCCTCGCAAACTTTTTGCGTGGTGCGGCGGCCACATGATGTTTTCACGTTCAAGCTACTGCGTGTACCCGCCTTAAAAGCGCATGTGAACAAAGCCCAAAGGACATACTCATCTTCCAACATGTCCTGAAGGTTCCAATTTAATCCTTCAGAACTAAGAAGTGTTTCTGGTCGTAACAATTTGGTGAGTCTAGGATCTGCCGCGTAGTGTCATGTGAGTTCTAAGGTACCTAATGCGTCGAGTAGCAGCGTAGCTCGTAGGATTTTATATTAGCTTTGTAATCGACGTAGCAAACCGTTGCTTTTTTAGAAAAGGTTATAAACTATGTTCACTCTGCACAGTGCTTTTTTTTTATTTAAAAAAACGCTGACCTCACACGGCTACATCTCGCTGTTGATTCGGTTATTATCTAATACTGTTAAAAACTTCCGGTGTAATGGCGTATAATCCCAGCATTATTCTTTAAAAACGTATGTATATGTCGTAGGGAAATGAGGAAACCAGGGATTTCATGAAATTCTTAGGGATACCACGAAATCACGGTAGATGTCGAATATTCTTGTTTATTACGTCTTCTCACTAAAATGCAACATATGAACAACATGCGACATATATAATACAGTGTGGAGTAGTGACATCAGCACTTACGTCACTACTCCACACTGTATTATATCATCATCTGCCTCGCCTTTTTAACCGACTTCTTCAAAAAGGAGGAGGTTCTCAGTTCGTCTGTATGTTTCTTTTTTTTTTTTTTTTTGTGTGTATGTTACCCGATTACTCCGCCAATTATGAATCAATTTTGATGATTCTTTTTTTGTTTGGTAGGTCATGCTTCAGAGGTGGTCCCATATAAATTTTATTAATTTTGCTTGCGTAGTTTTTGAGTTAGCTTCAATAATTACGTAGTTTTCCCACTTTGCGATGTTGATGACATGTTAATTGACTCCGTCACATAGCAGACAACGGTATACGAATTTGTGTGGGGTAGTTACCACAACTAAAAAGTGAAAAATAAAAACTTTTTACAAAAAAAAAACAACCGACTTCCAAAAAAAAAGTGAAAAATAACTTTAATTTCGGAAGTCGGTGGCAAAAAACGAAAATTGAAAAGCAAAGACACCGACTTCCGAAATTAAAGTTATTTTTCACTTTTTTTTTGGAAGTCGGTTGTTTTTTTTTTTGTCCCAACTATGTTGGGGTCGGCTTCCAGTCTAACCGGATGCAGCTGAATACCAGTATTTTACATGGAGCGACTGCCTACCACACTGTATTATATGCATACCTATAAAAAAAACTTTTTGACTTTGTACTTGGTTAGATTTTTTTTAAAACAATTAATTGTTTTCTACTCATCGTATTATTATCATTCCGTGGAATAAATCATAATAATATATTCTAATAGCACTGTATACCGCTAGTATTAACGTTACTGACAAATAATGAAAATTATTTTCGCTTCATTTAAAATAAATGAATAAAATCTACAGAAATATTTTGTGACTGATAGTGAAAAATACTAGTGAGTGGTAGTCTAGATTGTTATTGCCTTACGGCCAGTTTCTTCATCAAAAGTAACAGCCAAAATAACGCCAAAAAAAAAACCATTTCTTTGACTTTTTGACGTTACTTTGGCTGCTACTTTTCATGAAGAAACTGGCCGTTAGTTGTGTTTGGGCTTTATAGAACTTCCTTTTCAGCATGTATGGCATTTTTATGCCACAATAAACAAGATATCTTCCATAGCAAAAGACAACTGAGCAAATAGCAAAGGTAAACAATATAATTTAGGTACCTAATTACTAAGCGAGCTACACAATAATAATGTAATAAGAGCTGATGCCTACATCGATGTTAAAAATGAATATTTAAAGAAAAGCTACCTTAGAAAGTATTTCGGTGTGAAGTAATCGTGTTAGAAATTGTTGAATAAACTAATTTATTAATTCGTTTATTTTTTAGTTACAAACTACTTACTTATTCTAATTTCAATATTCTAGAAAGAGCCGATCTTTTTAGGGTTCCGTACCTGAAGGTGGGTCCGTCCGTCTGAATGTGAGCTGTATCTGAACCGTAATAGTTAGACAGTTGAAATTTTCGTGACAGATTGTGTATTTCTGTTGCCGCTATAACAAAAAATAATAAAAATTAAATAAAGTTAATAATTAAAGAGGGATACTTATACAAGAAATGTGTTTTTTCGGCGTTCTTTGCGCGATCTTAATACGGTACGGAACCCTTCGTGTGCGAGTCCGATTCGCACTTGGCCGGTTTTTTATGCACATAGAGCAGATTTAAGCCAATGGGGCAGCGTCTCTGAAATAGAAAGAAACAGAAAATCTAATGTATTTGAATAGTAATGATTAAATCATTTGATGGTAGGCCCCCAGGGCCTACCACCACCGCTTACAGCAGTATTCTTTTAATCTTACTTCAGTGGGGGAAAGAAATGGAGCTATACGTCCTATTGAGCTTCATCTCTTTCCTACACTGAAGTAATAATAATATAACAGGGGGCCTCCCCGGTTATTAAATGGGATATTCCAACTCCATTCCAAGTGACGCTTTTATAAAATCCTACCAAAACGCGTACAAGGCTGTTGTAATTATATTTAGCTAATACATCATATTATAATTAAACAAATAGGTACCTAGGTCAATTTTTGTGTACTACTAATAACCTAATATTGGTACCTACCTACCTACGTATAGGTATGACGCATTTTGCTAGTACAAATTGTTTGCAATTATGATGATTATAACGACTAAGCAATGCGATTATCTGTCTACTTCCGTGTCCCATGTCATACAAGGCGGAGATGACAACGACAATAAATTAAATATCGTATATTTTCAGTCTTCATTAATAAAAAAAAAGCAGCATGGGTATTGCCGACAGAAGTGAAAACTTAACACTAGTAAAAGCGCCATCTATATTCTCTAGTAAAGCACTAACGAATCCATATGTTTACCCCCTACCAAAAATCGCTCAACGCGTGTTCACTTAAAAAATCAGTGTCAATAAAGCTAGTTGGTTGATCAACAAAAACCTATAGTCGGCCTTTTACTAGGTACCATAAAGGATTGATTATTTCAAAATAAGTACCTACTCATAAAGCGTTAGTATTGCCAGTGTTTTAATTTATTGTCGTTGCGTTGTCTCTACATTGTATTGTATAAGCATGCCAAGACTGCTTTATGAAACGGCCTTAAATTGTGTTGACTACTTATCCCTTTAAATCAGGGTCTAAAAATGTTGGCTTAACATTTTGTTATTATGGAATTTAATTTTTTTTAAACTTACATTGACCAGCAAAGAAATGCTTTGTGTAATACGGAAAGTACCTAAATTAAAATAGTATCTGCTTTTTAATCTTGATTCAAAAAGGATTATTTTTCTTTGAATGAAATAAAGGCAATAGGTATTTTACAAAAACTAAAAAAAATATTGAGTTTTGTCTGTGATTTATTTATGTACAGAATGTTTTGGTTATTATTTATTATTATTTGAACATAAATAAATAATGCTTTTGACGAACACGTTGTTTCATTATTGGTCGACTGATGGAGCTGTTGCTGTTCCCTCCTCTCAATAGGTACATAGGTTCTACTGCCATCTGCCATGTATTACTTAACTATTTTTCTAAGGACATTGGTGCCGATTCTGTTGTCACAAATTCTCTAAACTAAACTGAAAATCACTCAAATTTAGTTTATTCCTGTCAAACGACGATTTCCTATTCTGAAAATAGACTAAAGTGACACAACTTAACTATACTTTAGTTTGACAGCACTAAGATGGCACTGAGTTTTAATTTAGTGAAAATGCTATTCTGAATTTGACGTTTTAACCAAAATGTTTGTTCTACCTATATCTAAAATCCTCTAACGAACTCTGACTATTTTTAATCACGATAAAAAATGTGTGGAATAAAATTAGATATCATGAACTAAAATTCAAATCAACACCTCGAATTCAATTGCAAAACGGTACTGTATCTTTTTTTTATTTTCTTTTGCTTATATCTCGAAAACGGTGTGTCCTATCGCAAAAATAATGAAAATTAGGAACCCCTTTGTAACCCGCAAACCCGTAATATCAAAAAGTGAAAATTTCCATATAAAAAGACGGCCACAATGCGCGCCTCTCCGGCTCAAAAAAAACCACGTGGTAGGCAAACAAGTAGGTACCAAGTGGAGTCGCGATTGAAAAATTCGATTTTAGTTGTGTCAAACAAAATAATTTTTAAATTTAGAGATTTTTTTGGCAGAATAGCTCTAAGATTCTCATAGTAAAAAGTAAGGAATTTTAGTGATAGTTTAGTTAGTTTAGTTCGGTGTAAAAGAGAATCGGCACCATTATTTGAAACACGTATTAGCTATACAGGGCGTCCCACGGATATGCCACATGGAGGGAAAGTACCTTGAATATTGTAGATGGAACATTTTACTGAAAGAAGACATTATTTGAATTTAAAAAACAATATAAACTGCATTCATAGATATTTAAATAATTATATGGTTGAACCGGGAATCGATCCCGTTAAATGAGAAAAATAATCATCCTGTAGCTTTATCATACCGATCGAAAGGCTTCATCATAAGGATTATGTTTTGCTAAGTAACATAGTGTCACAAATAAAAGGAAGACCATGAATTTTAACATTTGATGTAAATTTTGTACAGATTTTTTTTTTTTTTTTTTTTTCTTTTCTTTATGGCAATAGGGAATATGCATGTGATTCAAATATAGGTCAAATATTTTTTTTTATAAACTATGTTACTTCAGAATTATGCCTCCATCAATATATTTAATATTTTTGAATAAAATTTCTTTTTGAGCGAGAAATTAATTTTTTTAAAGTCCCAAAAAACTGTGGGTAATTCAAATAATTGAAAAGGCTAAGAGCGGATGTGACGTAACAATCCGGGATAACAAGCAAAATGTCAATGTCAAGTCAGTCAACAAGTGTCAAGTCAATGTCAAACGCTCATAGAAAAAGGAGTTTGACGTAGACTTGACAGCTGTTTGTCTGTTTTCACGGACTGTGACGTCACCACACCAAGCGCGCCAAATGGAGGGTTCCGGGTTCACATCGGAAACACCACTTCATCACCTCAAAATGTCCCAGCTGGCGTTCCTCAGGGCTCGATTGTTGGTCCCTATTTATTTCTCCTGTTCGTAAATGATATCCCTATTCAACCTCGAACCCAATTGGCTTGCTTTGCTGACGATACGGCCTCTTATACCTCTTCGGATGATACCGATTTAATCATAGGTCGTCTACAATATTCTATCGATTTACTGCTGGACTACTTTAAGAAATGGAAACTCAAAATAAATGAGGATAAAACGGAAGCTATATTTTTCTCCCGTGCTAGGCAACCCTCCTCAAGAACTTTAAAAATAGCTGGGCTTACAGTGCCTTGGAAAACCTATGTGCGCTATCTTGGGATCAAAATGGATAGTCGTCTAAATTGGTCCAAACATATTGCTGACTTGCGTTTGAAGGGCGCCCAAGCTCTTGGTGCTTTAAACCCTATATTGAATCGTAAAAGCAAATTAAGTAGCAGTATAAACTAAGAATTTATACTACGCTTGTCCGCCCGTGTATAACATACGCCTGTCCTGTCTGGAGTAGCACATGTATTTCTAACCATCAACTTCTGCAAGTTGTCCAAAATAAAGCTGTTAAAATATCCTATAAAACCAAATTTAAAACAAACATTAAGAATTTACATAAAAAAATTAAACTTCCTTTATTATTTAATCACGTAATTAGAATAACATCAAGATTTTATAATAAAAACAAGATTAATACTACTAACTCATTAATTTAAAATCTATGTTCATCAAACTTAGACAATTTACCATATATCGATAGATTAGGCACTTACCGCCTACCGCATCACTATATTTTGTTCCCACCACCCGAGATCCGAAAGACCAGCGGCTTGACCCCTGAGAGGCTTACTGCCGCCCCGGTCCCGGCGGCAGTGTCACCGGAGCGCGGGCGGCAGGGAGGCTCTGTCCGCTGATCATTGACTGGTCGCACGGGTGTTAGTGTTTACTTACATTTCTTTTTTCTTCTTGTCATAGCTACATGCAATCAGTAAATTATAACTAGCTAAATAATTTGCGAAACTGTCATCATGTACCCTTGATAATTGTGTTATGTTTATGTACAGTAATTATAAAATACCTCTTTTAAGGCGCTTAGTCCCGTTTAGTACCGTAACCAGGTCACTTTAAAAAGCCTCATTAACACCTTGGTTAAAAGATCTGAAAAAAATATATTTTTGCCATAGATTCATGTACTTACCTACAACATTTTGTATTGAGCAATTTTTTCGTATGACTAATACTTTTGCCTTAAAAAATATTTAACGAAATGCAATTTTTGGCTAATATTTCCCTACTACTTCTAAACGGCTTTGATGTTTGGAAATATTTTTATACTGAAAAATTGATGGTTAGAAGTACTACAGATTGTATTGAGCAGAAATGTAAATTAAACAATTTTATTTTTTTTCAATTACCCCTCTTAGAGATACAGGTTCAGAGGTGCTCTGCGCGGGCGCGTTAGCATTGAGACGGGACGGCTGTGTCGCTCGCTGCTCCGCGCCGGCTATTGACCGACTACGTACGTTTGTGTATGTTAGTGCAAATAATCACGAACAAATTACAATAGTGTGTGTGTCTAGACTAGCTCGCTGCAGAGAGCCTTTTTCGCGTGGATGCTTTATTAGTGCTGCGGTTTCTACGTACATACTGTTTTTGTTTATATGGTTTTTATGTAGGTCATCATCTGCCTAGCCTTTTCCCAACTATGGTATGGTCCATACTAGGTAGGTAGGGTAGGTAGGGTAGGTAGGGTAGGTAGGGTAGGTAGGGTAGGTAGGGTAGGTAGGGTAGGTAGGGTAGGTAGGGTAGGTAGGGTAGGTAGGGTAGGTAGAGTAGGTAGGGTAGGTAGGGTAGGTAGGGTAGGTAGGGTAGGTAGGGTAGGTAGGGTAAGTAGGGTAGGTAGGGTAGTTAGGGTTGGTAGGGTAGGTAGGGGTAGATAAGTAGGGTAGGTAGGTAGGTAGGGTAGGTAGGTAGGTAGGGTAAGTAGGGTAGGTAGGTAGTTAGGGTAGGTAGGGTAGGTAGGGGTAGATAAGTAGGGTAGGTAGGTAGGGTAAGTAGGGTAGGTAGGGTAGGTAGGTAGGGTAAGTAGGGTAGGTAGGGTAGGTAGGGAGTGTAGGTAGGTAGGTAGGGTAGGCGACCGACCAACCGACCGACCGATGGACCGACAGACCGACCGAACGACCGACCGTCCGACCGACAGACCGACCGACCGACCGACCGACAGACCGACCGATAGACAACGAAGCCTTAGTAATAGGGTCCCGTTTTACCCTTTGGGTACGGAACCCTAAAAACAGTGCATTAATGATAAGATAAAATTACTACGCAGTTGAAAGAAAAGACAAATTATTTATTTTATATTATGTAAAATCGAGTAGGTACCAGGGCCAAGCCACCTTTAGACACCAGTGCCAAAAACCAGGGCTCGAAATACTTTCAAGTGTTTTCTTTCTGCATTGAAAATAGATCTGTAAAGTCATACAAATAAGGAGTACAATCGCGTATGCAAAAAAGGTTACGTCCAACTTCCAACCAAGACTTGGTGGAAGAAAAATACTTGCATAGAACATTGATCCTCAACTCTATAGAAATAAAGATTACAATAGAGTTTACAAAAAAAAACTTCTAAACCTAAACGTAAAAAAATACTATCATAGGAAATTGTTCCGTGCCACCTTACCAATAAGGATCATGATCGCATTTGTGAAAGAGTAACGTGAGTCCCATTGATTAAAAATCTTTGATGCGTTGCGCGTTGAAGTAAAAAGTTCGTTCCATTTTCAAATAACACAACACAACAGATAATTACCCTAAGACGACACACTGACCGCATCGTCACTTGTTTTTGACCAGTACAGCAATTTTGATTTATCTCGAAGAAGTTTATCAAAATAATGCTAGAATTTCCAAGCATGTTTGAGAAAAGATTTTATTTAAATTTCGATTTGTTTTGCAAATAGAGCTGTTTATGGAGCAATTTGAAGATTGATAACGAATAATCGGTGGAGTACTTTGAGAATAATTCAAGATACCTATGGAGCAGAATGGGAATAAAATAATAAGTATTTTTTAATAATACAAATTCCTTGGAGTGACTTGGGAAGTAATGTATGAGATTTTATCTTTTTAGATCAAAAGAATGGGGTACTTTGGGAATAACCTGTTTAAAATAAATAAGAAACAAATGAACAAATTGGCGCGTGAAACATTATCCTTGTTCGTCATTAATTCTGGAAATTATAATTAATTTACTTAATTTGAAATTCCGCGCATTGTGAGATTGAGAAAAGTTCTATACAAGACTTGGCCGCAACCAGGCATTGATGGACTCACGTATGTGTGCCTCGGTTTTGCCTCGGCCCACATTTTCACGATCGTCCATCAATAGCCCAGTTGCAGGCCGCGACAGTAATGTACGGAAGAAAGAATACTTGCATAGAACATTGATTCGTAACGTAATATAAATAAGGAGCAGAATTGCGTCTACAAAAAAAAAACTTCCAAACCTTTTACACAAAGGTGGCTCAAGAGGTAATGTGGAGAACTATCGTCCAATCTCTATTCTCTCCGCCTTGTCAAAGGTCTTCGAAAGACTAGTCCACAATGAAATATATCCATCTTTGCATAATTCCATAATACAGCAACAACACGGCTTCGTGAAACAGCGTTCTACTACCACGAACCTCTTGTCCTTTTCTATCTTTCTGTTTCATAGCCTCGATTATGGTCTGCAAGTAGACGCAGTATACACAGATTTTTGCAAGGCCTTTGCCAAGGTGGACCATAAATTGTTGCTAGATAAAATAGCCTTCAACGGAATTCGAGGTAACTTGTTGCGGTGGTTTGCGTCATATATTTCAAATCGCTGCCAAAGGGTAGTAATTAATGGATACAGATCTAAAACTATCGAAGTCACGTCCGGGGTACCACAAGGTTCGATCCTTGGGCCGCTATTATATAACATATTTGTTAATGCCATAGGTAATTGTTTTCACAACACAAAGTTTCTACTGTATGCAGCTGATCTAAAAATATATAAATCCATCAAATCCATTAATGACTGCATTCCATTACAGCAAGACCTGGACAGACTAACAGACTACTGTGGTAGGAACAAACTAAAGTTAAGTATACCCAAATGCAATTACCTTACGTTCACTAAAAATAAACGGATTTTTAACTTCGTGTACACCCTTTGTCATGTGCCTCTCACTAAATTAAACTCAATCCGCGATCTCGGTGTAATACTCGATTCCAAGCTATGCCTAGATTCACACATTAACAAAATCGTTAGTAAAGCCTACCAAATGTTTGGCTTTATCATGCGTTCTACCCTTGACTTCAAGAGAACCTCGTCTTATTTATGCTTGTATAAAGCCCTAGTTCGCTCACAATTAGAGTATGCAGTCTCAGTATGGAACCCCTTCTACAAAAAATATGCTGAAATGGTTGAAAATATTCAGTACAAATTCTTACGTGCCATGCACTACAGATGCCATAAGTCCTACCTACCTTACCCGCAATCACTCAGCAAGTACAAGCTCCTGTCCCTTAGCTCTCGTAGAAAATACCTTGAAGCCATTATTTTATATAAAATTGTAAGAAACAAATCATATTGTATAGAACTTAATGACATGATCTGTTACGCTGTACCTAGAACCTTCCATAGACGACAGGTGCGTGCAGGTACTCTTTTTGCTTTAAACCATTGCCGAACTATTCTGGCCAGCGCTCACCTGTCCGCCGTATGGTTGACTCATATAATAATAATTTTGAGAATATTGACATCTTTAATTGTCCTATGAGTAGATTTAAAAGCCTCACTCGCTCCTCTTTACTAAATAAACCCCATACATTGTAGCCTCTCTCTTTATCTTTGCCTACATTTTAACGTTTTTTTTTTTTATGCTCATTATTATAACAGCTCGAATTGCGATATAAACTCCTAGCGATTACTTTCTTTACTCTTTAAACTTTTATGTCTACCTGTGGATAGCGTTGTAGGTTATATTATTATTAAAATTGTATTAGTTAAATTAGTTATAAGTTCTTATAATGTAACTGTTTGCTATTCCTTTCAATAAAAAATTATGTCGAAAGTAGGTAATAACATCAACGTGGGCGGTCGGGGGACCCCCGTCAGGAACGAAGTTCCTTCTCACGTACGATTTAAAACAAAACAAAATTTTCCCAGCCGCCATCCCGGATTTACATTTTAATGTCACAATCGGCATAGACACCATAAACAATTTTTTTTTTCATTTTGGTTTACCATTTTGTCGGCGTGATTTATTTGTATACCCATACCAAATTACAGTTTTCCAGTACTAAGAGTCTCTGAGCTAAGCCGCGGAGAGACAGACGGACCGATATGGCGAAACTATAAGGGTTCCTTGTTGACTACGGAACCCAAAAACTGAAAAGTTAAAAGCACCATTGCGAAAAAGTGGCTCTTTCCGCACAATTTGGCTGCCTGGAAAACGCTCTTTTCGAGCACATGCATTGTAAATATATTTTTAACCGACTTCTTCAAAAAGGAGGAGGTTCTCAATTCGACAGTATGTTTTTTTTTTTTTGGTATGTATTTTACGCGATTACTCCGTCAATTATGAAAATACACCAGCAAAGACACCGACTTCCGAAACTAAAGTTATTTTTCACTTTTTTATTGTTTTTTGTGAAGTCGGTTGTTTTTTTTTTTTTTGTAAAAAGTTTTCTTCCACATATATGCTAAAAATAATGTCCTGTTCAAAACATAAAATATACGTATACGCACAAACATAAGTATCGATCTATACAAATATCAGCCTTGCATCTACCATTAATGAGGCACAAGAATCGTAGGCAAAAATGGCGACGTACGTGCGCATATCTGCGCCCCTGCATATTCTTTGATCAACATTTTAGTGTAGCGCGCCACCGCGCGTGTCTAGAGTAGGGACTTAAGCTCCGCCCACATGCGCAAGGTCAGTCAGGAAACTATGGCCCTTAAGTTGGATTACCTGTTTGACCGGCCATAAATCCAGACTCCGGGCTACCACTGAGAAAGGACATTGACCATCCATATATGGGAGTTGGACCAAGTGCTGCCCAGAATGGACATATAGTGCATTATGTTCCTTGGGCTTATACTAGTCTGTACACCAAAGCTCAATAAAATCTATCCGAGGAGTTTCGAGAAAAACGAATTTTTGTTGAGCATTTTTTATTGATGAATACCAACCAACCGGTGGCGCATTTGATTAAAATTATGACAGTAATTATGTTAAAAAACACATTATTATTTCATTTGTATGCATATCATTTACATGTTAAATATTTTTTACTGACCATCTATTTATGGGAGCTGGGCCAAGTGTTACCCAGAAAGGACACATAGTGCATTATGATCCTTGGGCTTGTACTAGTCTGTACACCAAAGCTCAATAAAATCTATCCGCGGAGTTTTGAGAAAAACTATTTTTTGTTGAGTATTTTTTATTGATGAATACCAACCAACCGATGGCGCATTTAATTAAAAATAATGACAGTAATTATGTTAAAAAACACATTATTATTTCATTTGTATGCATATGATTTACATGTTAAATACTTTTTAACTGACCATCTATTTATGGGAGCTGTGCCAAGTGCTGCCCAGAAAGGACACATAGTGCATTATGATCCTTGGGCTTGTACTAGTCTGTACACCAAAGCTCAATAAAATCTATCCGCGGAGCTTCGAGAAAAACGATTTTTTGTTGAGCATTTTTATTGATGAATACCAACCAACCGGTGGCGCATTTGATTAAATAATGACACTAATTATGTCATACAACACATTATTATTTCATTTGTATGCATATCATTTACATGTTAAATATTTTTTACTGACCATCCATATATGGGAGCTGGGCCAAGTGCTGCCCAGAATGGCCACATAGTGCATTATGTTCCTTGGGCTTGTACTAGTCTGTACACCAAAGCTCAATAAAATCTATCCGCGGAGTTTTGAGAAAAACTATTTTTTGTTGAGTATTTTTTATTGATGAATACCAACCAACCAATGGCGCATTTAATTAAAAATAATGACAGTGATTATGTTAAACAACACATTATTATTTCATTTGTATGTCGTAGATTATTAAAGTTGAGCGATAATAGTCTCTCAACTGATTATTGTACTACTAAGGCTAGGGTAAACGCCGAGACGCGCTCGCTAGAGTGGGGCGTCACGTGAACAGAGTCGTGGTAAGGGAAGTGGCTGAGCGGCGAGGCAGTCTTGTGAGGGCAACGAACGGATGCAGACCTCCACTTCTCCTATGCTGCGAAACTGTCGGTTTGCCCGAACGTGTAAAGTAGTGCGTGAATATTATTAGAAATGTACCTACTGTGATGATTGTTCTGAAAGTGAAATACTAACTGAGTTGCTGTATCATCGTGTTTTATTGTAAACCTGCACTATGGAGTCCGTATCACCGAATCGAGATGATGACGGCAACTATCGCTCAGCCATCGCTGACGCCGACATATCATTTACATGTTAAATATTTTTTACTGACCATCCATATATGGGAGCTGGGCCAAGTGCTACCCAGAAAGGACACATAGTGCATTATGTTCCTTGGGCTTGTACTAGTCTGTACACCAAAGCTCAATAAAATCTATCCGCGGAGTTTTGAGAAAAACTATTTTTTGTTGAGTATTTTTTATTGATGAATACCAACCAACCGATGGCGCATTTAATTAAAAACAATGACAGTGATTATGTTAAACAACACATTATTATTTCATTTGTATGTGTTAGATTATTCTTTGTGAGGCTATGATAATGGTAAAATATTGTTGTTCAATTTTGACATCTGTCACATTTACGAAGCTTGGGACCAATGGTAGAAGTACCTAATTTGACTAAGTATTGTTTACCTAAAAATAATATAGATGTTATAACTATAAATTATTACGTAATATTTAATGATATTTGTAGCATATCTTAGATGTTATATTGCTATTTTATTATAATAAACCGTTTCAACGATTGTTACAATACTGTCAGTTGATGTTGATATTCTATTGAATTTTATTCAAGAATAACGAATTAGCTTTTATTAAATTGCCTCATTACCTTATGATGTTTTAAAACTATTATAATACATTAGATTTGTTTATTTACCTTTAATGGAAGTTGTTAAACCAAAATATATGATCATCTATGATTAGTATAAAATGACGGTAGATGTTTGATATAAAGTGACGTTTGTAGGATATAAAAAGGATTGTAAGGACGTTATCGGGTCAGTTGCTCGGTAGAAGTCTAGTTGGTTGGTTCTAGTGCCGTCGTTGTTTGGAATAGACCGGCAGGTGTCACGTAAGTTTAGTAATTTGATATTATACTGTAATTATTGCTGATTGTTTGTTATTAAGTTGTTGTGTATGGTTTATTATTATTGCCAACACTGATAATGTATAAATTATATAACGGAATATTCATGTTCTTCTCCTTGCTATTTTTATATTATTGCTATTATTCCGATAGAAAACTGTAATACTGTTTCCATGGAGTTTCTTGTCCTTCTTCTCCATGAAGACCTAGTTTTGTGAACGGACAATTAGCTTTCTGATAAAATACTGACAAGTCTAATTAAATAAATGTCTAGCCTTGTCTGCCTGTGCTTTAATTTATAAAATCCTTTCCCTACAAAACATATTAAACAGAAATTTCATACACAAAAGTAACCAGTAATCATTCTGACAATAAAAGTATTACTAGTTTGGGTAACACCTATATAAATACTTACAATGCTTACCGCCTCTTCTGACATATGCATATCATTTACATGTTAAATATTTTTTACTGACCATCCATATATGGGAGCTGGGCCAAGTGCTGCCCAGAATGGCCACATAGTGCATTATGATCCTTGGGCTTGTACTAGTTTGTACACCAAAGCTCAATAAAATCTATCCGCGGAGTTTTGAGAAAAACTATTTTTTGTTGAGTATTTTTTATTGATGTATACCAACCAACCGATGGCGCATTTAATTAAAAATAATGACAGTAATTATGTTAAACAACACATTATTTTTTCATTTGTATGATATACATACAAATGAAAAAATAATGTGTTGTTTTATTTTATGAACATATTCGTAAGAAGTTGGCAGAATCATCCCAGCGTTAATTTGCTGGATTCGTTTTCTCCCCTACCTGTCGTTATTTCTCCCAACTAAGTTTTTTTTTTTTTTTTTGTTCATATGTATGTATCTATGTATGTATTAATTATTATTCATTATTTTCAAGTTATATGTATTATCTTATATTGCACCTGTCATGTCTGTCTCTGCATCACCCTAAGGTTGACTGGTAGAAAATGCCTCAGGCATTAAGTCCGCCTTTGTACAGTAGTTTTTACTTGTGCATAAAGTTTTAATAAATAAATAAATAAATCATTTACATGTTAAATATTTTTTACTGACCATCTATTTATGGAAGCTGGGCCAAGTGCTGCCTAGAATGGACACATAGTGCATTATGTTCTTTGGGCTTGTACTAGTCTGTACACCAAAGCTCAGTATAATCTATCCGCGGAGTTTTGAGAAAAACTATTTTTTGTTGAGTATTTTTTAAATGAATAACAACCAACCAATGGGGCATTTAATTAAAAATAATGACAGTTATTATGTTAAAAAACACATTATTATTTCATTTTTATGCATATCATTTACATTGTAGTGTAAAGCACTTGTCAATGCATATTCAACGAGTCCAAACACAATGGTGCTGTCTTATTTGGTTGAGGAGTTCTTATGGGTACTTTCCGGCTCCATCACCAGACTCTGGATTCTACCTTGGACTATACTAAGTACTTGTCAAGACAAAGCCAACGAGTCCAAACACGATGGTGCTATGTTGTTTGGTTGAGGAGTTCCTATCGGTACCTTCCGGCTTCATCAGCAGACCCTCGATGCAATCTTGGGCTATACTAGGTAATTATCAAGACAAAGCCAACGAATTCAAACAACGATGGTGCTATCTTGTTTGGTTGAGGAGTTCCTATAGCCACCTTCCGGCTCCATCATCAGACCCTGGACACTATCTAGTATAAGGCACTTGTCAGTGCATATTCAACGAGTCGAAACCCGACGGTGCTGTCTTGTATGGTTGAGGAGTTCCTATCGGTACGTTCCGGCTCCATCACCAGACCCTGGATGCAACCTTGGGCTATAATAGGTACTTATCAAGACGAAACCAACGACTTCAAATACGATTGTGCTATCTTGTTTGGTTGAGGAGTTCCTATAGCCACCTTCCGGCTCCATCATCAGACCCTGGACACTGCCTAGTGTAAAGCACTTGTCAATGCATATTCAACGAGTCCAAACTCGATGGTGCCTTCTTGTTTGGGTGAGGAGTTCCTATGGATACCTGCCGACTCCGTATAAAGGCAATAACTTTTTAACCCTGGGACCGATTTTTTTTTTTAAATTTTTGTATGTGTAAATTGATGCAAGGAACTATTTGGTAGCATTCCCATGGCTGGGCAGCATTTGGTCCAAATTGGTCAATATCCTTTCAGATGGAAAAAACCCAATAGAAGAAAGAGAAAGAAATAGAAAGAAATAGAGAGAAAGAAAGAGAGAGAAAGAAAGAGAGAGAGAAAGAAAGAGAGAGAAAGAGAAAGAGAAAGAAAGAAAGAAAGAAAAAAATATATAACAAGATGACAAATAAATTACTTTTAATCAGAAATATCCATAGAGGTTGACTTTATTAGTTAACCTCTACGGATATTTCCGATTAAAAGTATTTTTTTACGTTGAATTACCTGTTTTGTTGATAAATACGAGTATGTTTGATGAATGACTTATTAAAAACAGAGTCACGTATACAGCAGATTTATTTCCTTCTTTCTTTCTTTCTTTCTCTTTCTTTCTCTCTCTCTTTCTTTCTATTTCTTTCTCTTTCTTTCTCTTTCTTCAATTGGGTTTTTCCATCTGAAATTTCTCAGTGGTAGCCCGGAGTCTGGATTTATGGCCGGTCAAACAGGTAATCCAACTTAAAAAAATATTTTTAATCGGAAATATCCATAGAGGTTAACTAATAAAGTCAACCTCTATGGATATTTCCGATTAAAAGACGAAACAAAGAGAAAGAAAGAGAAAAAGAAAGAAAGAAAGAAAGAAAGAAATATATAAATCATTTATTTGCTGGTAATGTAGGAAAGAGAAAGACAGAGAAAGAAAGAAAGAAGGAAATAAATCTGCTGTATAAGTGATTTTACTCTGTTTTTAATAAGTCATTCATCAAACATATTTATCAACAAAACATCACGCGTTTATTCCCCGAAGGGTGAGACAGAGATGTACCTATAGTACACCCACATTTCGCCAGTTATGTTTTAAGTTCCATGTATTATATTACGTCTGGATTACCTGTTTGAAGAGAAAGAAAGATTAAGAAATAAAGAGAAAGAGAAAGAAAGAAAGAGAAAGAAAGAGAAAGAGAAAAAGAAAGAGAAAGAAAGAGAAAGAGAAAGAGAAAGAAAGAGAAAGAGAAAGAGAAAGAGAGAGAAAGAGATATATAAATAATTTATTTGCTGGTAATGTAGGAAAGAAAAAGAAAGAAAGAGAAAGAAGGAAATAAATCTGCTGTATAAGTGATTTTACTCTATGTTTTTAATAAGTCATTCATCAAACATATTTATCAACAAAACATCACGCGTTTATTCCCCGAAGGGTGAGACAGAGATGTACAGTCACGGACTTTAATTGATGAGTCACCTACAAACTTTTCAATTTTGCAGTTTCATATATTCACGAGATTACACGATTAAACACGAACTCAAATCGCACGCTTGTAAACAAGATGACAAATAAATTACTTTTAATCGGAAATATCCATAGAGGTTGACTTTATTAGTTAACCTCTATTGGATATTTCCGATTTAAAGTATTTTTTTGCGTTGAATTACCTGTTTTGTTGATAAATATGTTTGATGAATGACTTATTAAAAACAGAGTAAAATCACGTATACAGCAGATTTATTTCCTTCTTTCTTTCTTTCTCTTTCTTTATCTTTCTTTCTTTCTCTTTCTTTTTCTTTCTGTCTCTTTCTTTCTTTCTCTTTCTTTCTCTTTCTTTCTCTTTCTGCAATTGGGTTTTTCCATCTGAAATTTCTCAGTGGTAGCCCGGAGTCTGGATTTATGACCGGTCAAACAGGTAATCCAGACATGTAATATAATACATGGAACTTAAAACATAACTGGCGAAATGTGGGTGTACTATAGGTACATCTCTGTCTCACCCTTCGGGGAATAAACGCGTGATGTTTTGTTGATAAATATGTTTGATGAATGACTTATTAAAAACATAGAGTAAAATCACTTATACAGCAGATTTATTTCCTTCTTTCTTTCTTTCTCTTTCTTTCTTTTTCTTTTTCTTTCCTACATTACCAGCAAATAAATGATTTATATTATTCTTTCTTTCTCTTTCTCTTTCTCTTTCTCTTTCTCTTTCTCTTTCTCTTTCTCTTTCTCTTTCTCTTTCTCTTTCTCTTTCTCTTTCTCTTTCTCTTTCAGTTTCTCTTTCTCTTTCTCTTTCTCTTTCTCTTTCTCTTTCTCTTTCTCTTTCTCTTTCTCTCTTTTTCTTTCTTTCTTTCTCTTTTTTTCTCTTCAAACAGGTAATCCAGACATGTAATATAATACATGGAACTTAAAACATAACTGGCGAAATGTGGGTGTACTATAGGTACATCTCTGTCTCACCCTTCGGGGAATAAACGCGTGATGTTTTGTTGATAAATATGTTTGATGAATGACTTATTAAAAACAGAGTAAAATCACGTATACAGCAGATTTATTTCCTTCTTTCTTTCTTTCTCTTTCCTACATAACCAGCAAATAAATGATTTATATATTTCTTTCTTTCTTTCTTTCTTTCTTTCTTTCTCTTTCTCTTTCTTAAGTCTTTTAATCGGAAATATCCATAGAGGTTAACTTTATTAGTTAACCTCTATGGATATTTCCGATTAAAATTTTTTTTTTAAGTTGGATTACTTGTTTGTTTACCGTGCTCTAGTTTTTCCATTTTTTATATGGCGCTGGCGCTGGCTTTTTTAAATGTGGTGTTGGCGGAGGCTACTTCGTATACCATGGACCGCCATGAGAACGAATGAATCCATACTGGAGGAACTCAACATCACCAAGCGGCTATCTACTGTATGTCAGGAGCGTGCCCTTAGCTTTTTCGGACATATTATGCGTTCACCTAAGCATAGTCTGGAAAGGCTTTTGATACTGGGCCGGGTGGAAGGAAAACGCGCTCAAGGCAGAGCACCAGCAAGATGGTCAGACGCGATCAAAAAGGTTGCTGGAGGCAGCATCTATCAAGCGGTCCATACTGCAGAAGACCGCATAGCTTGGAGACGCGTCACATGTGGTCGCGATCCTCAGCATTGAGGGAACGACGAAGAAGAGACCTGTTTGACCGGCCATAAATCCAGACTCCGGGCTACCACTGAGAAATTTCAGATGGAAAAACCCAGTTGAAGAAAGAGAAAGAAAGAGAAAGAAATAGAAAGAAAGAGAGAGAAAGAAAGAGAAAGAAAGAAAGAAAGAAAGAAATATATAAATCAATTATTTGCTGGTAATGTAGGAAAGAGAAAGAAAGAAAGAAGGAAATAAATCTGCTGTATACGTGATTTTACTCTGTTTTTAATAAGTCATTCATCAAACATATTTATCGCGTTTATTCCCTGAAGGGTGAGATAGAGATGTACAGTCACGGACTTTAATTGATGAGCCACCTGGTACTGTTCGCATTTTAGCCGTGTAATGCTAATCGGGTTTATTCGGTTCCCGACACGCAGAGTCATATGTCTTCGTATTAGAAGAAGAAAATTATATTTCATATGTTTACCGGTTGGCTAACCTGAGAGCAGAACTACAAACTTGACAGCAGTGACTACTCAAAGTCAACCAATTGCAGGTCCAGCAACAGTAACCTAGCAACGATAGTCAATTGTTGCTAGGTTACTGCTGCATAGTAACATTAGCGTACGGAGAAATTCCATAGAGGTTAACTA